>CAEFZP010000752.1:0-702489 GCA_903064625.1 Mallotus villosus
ACTGGAGTCTAAACGTGGATAAGGGATCAAGCGATTCTTTATATCTGGATTATTTCCCACTTTGAAGACTTGAGTTGCTGAGGGATTCTCATCTGATTTTAGCTGTATTATTACACATAAACATGCACGGAAAGGAGACTAGGTTTTGCACGGGATGCTCGAGGCTACTGATGCTGTCATGCGTCTTGGTTCTACATTTCATTCCGCTAGTAGATGGTAAGAAATCTGCCTACAATTCGTTCTTTTTATTAAAAAAATATGTGCTTTTGTTTATACTCTAGCCTAACATGACTTAAAACAGATAATGTAAGACTATTGAAACACTCCACAACAAAAGGGCTCGTTCGCGGTGCTTTTATGTAGGTTACAGACGACTTTAACTGTTGTCAGAATAGTGTCAGAAAGCACTTTTTATAAATAAATCGTTCCGGAGCGCACAATGCAATCTTTTTGCGATGTTGGTGTTCTGGATAATCTACTTTTAGGTTCTTGGATAATCTACTTTTGAGCGTCGGTTTGATGCCAAATAAAGGCTCCAAATTAAGTGTCCAAATTTGATTTGGTGGAGCTGTGTGGCATAATTTTGCTCTCAACATTGACCCACTCTCATTTCGGTGTTACTGGGTAATTGTGGCGAGCCGATGCAGTAAAGTCGCTCCCTTGAGGCTACTTCTGTCACTATGGCAATGATGGAGACCGTCGACACAAAGACAGGATTACGGTCGGGGTCCCTGTTAAATAATTCATGAACCAATCTGAACGGACATTCTGATACACAACGACTGGGTTTTATACAATACGAAAAGCCTCAATCTCGCACCGAAGATTCGTTGTTTGTCTACAACAAAAATCACAGTTGCATCCACATTGTTCACATCTAAACAGTTAGGTCATATTATGAAAACAGTTCGAATAAACATTCCATTATGGCGTTAATATAGCCTATACTCAATCTCATATGCACAAACACGAATTGGTGGCCAGATCATTAGCCTAATACATTTGACCATCACACGCTTAGATAGCCTACTGGATGGACAAAGTCCAAGGTAGGACATGGAGTAGACCTATCCTGGTGTTTTAGGGATGCGCGACAGGCTACATGATACCACTCATGAGTGACAGTTAAACAGAATGTCCTTCAACCACTGGAGATTTTGCGCCACTGTCGACGAGCGGTCTATTAAGTGCGCTGCTGTCGAACCGGTAAAAAGAGGAGCCTTTCTTTCTCATGCTGCAACAGGAAAGCACACGAAGGCCTTCGTTATACACCATACGCGTAATTGGCTTAAAAATGTCCAACATTTTCAAATGCTGAATTGTATCTTGTTGAATATTGAACGAAGTTGACCATTTTACGCGCTAGTGCATCAGAGATTTTTCTTCTGATGTGTTAAATCAAATTCAACCAGACCCCTCCCTCGCCCCCTCGAGTTCTTCGCATCACTGACAGACTGTGGCATCGGCACCTTACTCTACATCTGTGAATACATGCAGTGCACACAGAGGGAGCTGTAACAACGATAAAAATACATTTAAAAACAATGCATTTGGGATAACATTTTGAAATATCTCTTAGTCGCCATTTTCGATATTCATTTACTTGGTAGGCTACATGTAGACTGTAAAACCAGGAGATTGACTCTCCCTTCCCCCATCTTGGTTTATAGGGGGGAGGGGCAGAGTGGGTGATGGAGAAGGTAATGGTGGTCAAGGCTCATCCACATACATCTCTAGGATTTATGTGTTGTCCCCCCCAGCGAGCAGTCTGCCTCTGTCTCTTTCTCTCTCTCTCTCTCTCCTCTCTGGCCTGCTGACACACATCTGCTGCTGACAGATTATCTTTGATGTGCAGTGTGTTAATCTTCAAGCCAAATCCCCTAGCCTTTTTATAGCAGTTTTGGAAAAAACACTTAGAATTTTGCATAATAACAGAGATGTTGTCCGTCTATGTTCATAAAGACATATGGGATAGCTAAAAGTGCTTAAGACTAAAAATCAATATGAGAATATTGACAAATATTTAAACACTACACAGGAGGCTGTCACCTTTGTATTTGCATATGTTTCTATTGACTTGACTTGTCTGTCTGTCTGTCTGTGTGTCTGTAAACCTTTTAGCACAACCTTGGTGGGTGTGTGTTCGTACATCTGCGGAATATGCTGCAGTGCTTTGCTTAACAAAATAGGAAGACATTTTACATTTCTTATACAAAGAAACGTAAAAGCAGGATGTGTAAAATTTGTGTATTTTTGCACCAATGTGCCTTTTTGTGTTCTGCTTGTGTGTGTCTATGTGGTGTTTTCCAGCATCTGCACCCGCGCTCGTGCCTGTGCCTACTCCTGTTGTGTCATTGAGTTCATATCTATCTCCAAGCACCCACACTGATGTCGGCACATGTCTTGTCTTCTCCGCTAGAGCAAACAGAGCTCTGCATGCATATTACATCACTGAGACTGCATTTCCATGCTTCCTTTGTTGAATCATGTCATATTAGTATCACCCCTGTTAGAGAGATCCACCACAGTATAGCCTTCTAAAGAAAGAAAGAGAAAGAAAGACATATCACATAAAAAGATTACAGATGGCTGCATTAATTTGGCCTGTGTGATCTACTCCGTCATTTGGGATGCCTTTGAGAAGCTTGGAGTTAATCGAATCAACCCCCACCCTTCTTTTCCCCCACCTGGGGTTTTAAACAGTCTAATTACTTAAAACAATCTGGACTAAGGGGGGAGGTAAATAGGTTGTGTGTGTATGCATAGACACTGCCACATCATGGTGCAATTACCACACGACCAAACCTCATTCACATACAAGTAAGCACACAAACATTCACACGAACACATGCAAACACACAAATACACCCAAACACATACTGAAAGTAAACATACATAAAATCTACAAACTGTTTCACCTAAAAGAGAGCACAAAAAACACACACCCATTTTCACCATTAAGAAGCGAACACATTCTTGGTCGCACAGTATTCTACGCTGTGTACTGTACTATACTGCGTTGCTGTGCTAGTGCATGTGTTGTGTGATGCAGATCTTTTTGGAACGTTGCTCAATGCACTGCACAGTGAGGGTGAGTCTGTTCCCATGGCAACACATCCCTCCTCCAGCCTGCCACCTGTTGAGTGCAGAAATGAAAGGATTTGTGTGATCGAAGGATGAGGGAGAGCGGGAGAGAGAAAAAGAGTAGGAGAGAGAGTGACTGAGAGAACGAGAGAGAGAGAGTTGGAAATCAATGCAGAGCTATTCAATTAAAGCTGAATGCAGACCTGTGCATTTCTACTTACATAGATATTGATGAGTGGTATTGAGCGAAGATAAAAAATTGCTCATGTAATATTCATGGTGGTCTTGCGTGTGCGTGTGTTTGTATTGGGGGTGACTTGGGACTTGATTGGTATCTCAATCAAAATAAATTCAAATGAGTATTGTTCAAATGTAAAAATCCCCCCTCCACCTCATGTGAGGTAGCGGTACTCATGGAGGATGTAGTGACGCAACCTTACTTGCAGTTGCAACCAGTTCTGTTGCGTTTTGTCTCAATATCGACCCATTTCAACTCCGAACTTGCAACCTTTTTTTCCAGTCTGGGTCAGCAGACTACGTCTGGGGGGGATGCGAAAGGGGGCAAACCTGTCCGAACCAATCTTCATCCTCCTTACTGTCTGTCACATCCAGTCAAAATCTCCTGTCTCATTTGGACGCCTCTAACCGCATCCTATAGTAATCAGGGAACAAAAGCGAGGGCCCGGCGGCTAGCCAACGCTAGCTAGCCAATTGTTGTCCCTGGCAACACTGAACACTTCTTATTACCGCCACCCACGCTTGCCACCACGGGGGCTGCTAGCTACCCCAATTAACTAAACATCGTCCCCCCTCCCTCTCCCAACACAAAAAAAAACACAGACACAAAACCCCCACCACCTCGTCAGAGTTAAGGGGCCGTCTTACGTAACACAGTCTGACCTCCTGAGATAGGGACAGAGGACAAAGACTATGTTTAGCCCCTCCTGGAGTTGACAGTCATGGTCAGTAATGATGTCAGTGGGTTAGGGCCCCAAAAATAATCAATGGCTATGTCCAGGGCTTAGAACAGGGTTCTCCAATGCTGGTCCTCGAGGGCTGCTGCTTCATTTGAATCAGGTGTGCTGGAGCAGGAAAACATCTAAAACATGCAGGACAGCGGATTGGAGCAGGATTGGAGAACCCTGGCTTAAAAGAACACATCAAAACACAGATACCACCAGACTTGACCTGGTCATGGTGTGGCAAGGCCTACAGATTCCCACTGTAGCCGGGCTAGGAGACCTCATCAATTAACAGTAATATGTTATTTTCTTAATGTGACTTCTCCATCACAGGAGACGACCACTTCTCCATCACAGGAGCTGCGATTGATGGCTCAAAACATTTCCATTCCTTCTAGTTCCACACATTTGGGCAGTCCCTTTTTTACTCTTTGCAGATGTCTCTATGCCTATAACTGAGAGGATTACTTCAATTACCGTTATTGAATCAAAAGCCTCTATTTGTGCATCTGGTCAGATGATAGGACACTGTGATAATGAGCTGTTTGCTAGTGAGAGACAAAGCTGCTGGTTCACTTTTTTAGATGTTTCTCTATTAAACAGGTCAGTTGTAAACATGCACCTCAATCGGCAGCCCATCAACTTACTGTTAATCAAATTAGGCTAACAAGGTTTATGGTGAAAAGGAGACATTGTTAATTGAAACTCACTTCAGAAAAGCAGTGAAGCACTCTGGCGAACACATATACTGCTGCCTCCAAGATCTAGCTGTCCTCAAGAACAGCATTTGCATTCCCCCAAGTGTGTGTTTGTGTGTACCTGTGTGTCCATAAGAGTGAAAGATTCCTTTGAAAATTGTGTTGTCCCGAAGAGTTTCCTTTTCCTGCTCTTTTTCCTTTCATTTTGGAAGGAAACTGAAAGAAATTCCCTGAGGTAAATGTTTGACCTTCTAAGGCTTTCTTCACTCTAGTTATTTTGCAAGCGTTTAGCTACAGACATGCAATTCTTTCAGCGTGATTGTTATACAGCATTTGATACTGTGTTTAAAGTGTCTCATTAGTGTTGGAGCTGTCTGTCTGTTGAGGAAGCTACCCAGGGGAGCCACAAACCTGTTTGCCAGAGAATCTGTCACTTAATGAGGGAATGATTGATTGTGGAATGTTTGATTGCTAAATCTGGGATGTGTGAGTGTGTTTGTTTTTGTAGTTTGTGCATTTTCAAGTGTCTTCTCTTTCCATGTCATAGAGCCGTTGGCGTTGTCTGTGTGCATGTGAGTGATGGGATGGGTGTCATCGTGTGTATGTGTATACCATTCACAGCACAGTAAAGTTGTCTGTAAGCTTGTTAGAGTGTCGTTTTGGAAGACGTTGGCTGGCTCAGCTTGATACTCTCTGCTCTATGGATTAGCCCCTAATTCACCCTGCTCTTAAAAAGACCCAGTTTTGGCGACTTTGCCTGCTTTAACCTGTCAATTCCCACCCTCTATTCATGTGACGTCGCCTAAACTACCTATGGCAAGATATTTATGAAAATGATACATATTTAAAATGATAAGCATATAAAAAAAACAGTGTTGCACATATCATTTGGGTTTATATCGTGAGGGTGTCAATGTTTTTCTTTGAATTTCAGACATCACCTCATCAATGACGTAGTTATTCAGCTAAGACGTAAGCAAGATTGTAATGGTATTTAGTATTAACACAATGATGGATTTAGTTTCTCATAAAAACATATCAAATCTCAGTGTTTCGATTACATAGAAGACATTGTTATAGCATTGAGATATCAGTCTTGGGAATTACAATGACAGTGAGATGTTCCTACTCTTAATCAGAAATGTACTTAAGTCAAGTTTCTGACCTTTAATTTCTGTAAAATAAATCCCACCTTATCAGGCTCTGGTTAAGACGGTTCTCATCTATCATCCAGATCGCTACCTCCCCCCATTGAGAACCCCCCTGGACCTAGATCTCAACCCCCTAATCCTTAATCCCAGATCCTTGCCATTCAAGTACATTAGTAAATTATTACACTTAATCCAAGTAGACTCATGGAGACTGCCAAAGCAGCTTTTGAAAGGAATCACAAGCGCACACTTTGATGAAGTAGGATAGATCTATGTCTAGTCCCGTTTTAGTTTAATTTGTTTGTGTAGTTTAGCATTAGGGTAATGACCAGACCAGAGAATGTTTGAAAACTCCCTGAAAATAGTAACTGCCTGTTAGATCATTTACTGGCACTGTTGACTGTGAGTTCCACATGTGTTGGTGCATACATCACAGAAAGTGGGACTGAACTTGATTGGTTCACTGTTGGTAGTTTATTTAAGCACAAAATATTAGTTTGACAACTGTTTTGCTATTAGGACACATCAGTGACATGCTGTGCCCTCATGTGAGTAGTACAGGTGTATATTTCTGTTAAGGTGTCAATTTGGTTCTGATGACTGAAGACTGTAAGTCGTTTTGACATGAGCAGGACCATCATACATTTTTCCTATGTGTTTGCAGGGAATTCTGTTGGGGTAAATGCCACAGAGTTTGACACCACATCAAATACGACATCCCTGATAATGGAGGAGGTGGCCAAAATCAACAACGTTGAAGAGGCAGCAGGCACCAGCGGCCCGGCTAGTCCCGTTGTCCCGGTGACCCAGAGGGCAGGCCGTACCCCTCGGGCCGGGGAGCAAGAGCAGGGTAGTGGCATGCTGGGAGAAGAGCTGGAGCCAACTGCGGAGGAAGGTGTGGCAGCCCCGCCACAAATAAGCCCCGATTCGGCTGAGACAGAGCTCCTGTTGCCCGGCACCACTCGTAACCAGGAGAGTGAGGGAGAAGAGGAGGAGGAGGATGAAGAACCTCTGCAGGAAGCCGAGGTGCCCTGGCTCAATGCCAAGGACCTGGACCGGGTTCTTGATCTGGACCGCTTCACCACCACTTCCGCCCCACACTCGTCTGCCGGCAACCCCGCGCACCCAGACGTCCTGACCGTGGACTTCTTCGACCATGCCTCCCGAGGCCGCGCCCTGGACCTTCCCTCTCCGTCTCCATCTCCACTAGCCCATGAGCTGCAGGGTGGGGATTCCACCTCATGGGCTATGCCTGACAACTATGACTACCTCACACCCTACGAAGACGGAGTGTCGCCCACAGCCGATGAATACTCCTACAGCACTACTACTGACACCTACGATGGCGACGAAGATTTGAAGCTTTCTGCCGGCACTCCATCCCGCTCCAAGCCAAGGGGCCCCAGCTCTGGCCCCTTAACCCCAGATGAGGCTCTTCCGAGCGGGGGTGCCTCCGCCCCCAGTCGCCCTGCTGTCCAGTCAGTGGACGGCTCGGACGGAGCAGGTGGCTGCCGCGTGGGCTATGTGAAGCAGAACGGTACCTGCCGCTCACCGTGCGACACCTTGGCTCCGAGCTATTGCTTCAACGGGGGTCAGTGTTACTTGCTGGAAGGCATGGGAGTTTTCTGCAGGTTGGTGTTGTCACACACATACACACACACACACACACAGACAGACACACACCTCAAAAACCTTAAATACACAACCTTAATATAATGTAAGACTAGTAACAGGAGCAACCGTTTCATGTTAAGATCAAGTGACCACATGCGGAGCAATTTATTCCTATGTGGAATAGAATCCCATGTGTTCCTGGAATATTTACAAGGCAACTTTATGAGGAAACTTCCTATGTTTTGCCAGGTCATGGGGAACAATTCGTTCTGGAGCAGTAAGAATTATGAGTCATACAATGACATGGACCACATGTGCACGCACACACATACCCACAGTTTTTCACCAACAAGTAGCCCTAATGCATGTAGGTAGAGACTGAAGGTCAGGTGCATTTATATACTTTTTGGTATATTGAATTTAATTAAATTCAGTACATTTACACCGTCCAGATTCAAGCCACAACCACACTTTGCTCACATGGTTTCTCACATTGCATTTATGTAGTGGACACATCTTGACAAAGGTTACCATGACAAGGAATGAAAAGGGACAGTTTTAACACGGGTAAAAGCTATGACATCCAATGGGGGGAGGGAAGGAGTGAGATATTTGGTTGGGAATAGATGTTACAGGCAGCAACACTTAAGCTTTTACAGACCCCTTTTACAGTTTGAATCCATTTTTAATTAGCAGTTGAAACACAATGAAGCCTAATAAATAAATGATACGCACAAATTAATCCTTATCTCATCAATTTAACAATCGTATAAAAACCTCTTGAGAAATCGAGCTCATTACACAGATATATATGCCAAAATGTTTCTTTTCTCCAATACATCAAAATGACCAGTCAAGAGGGAGATGACCCACATTACCGAACATCTGCATGGATTACGTAGGTACGGCAGTTAGTCTCTGGTTGGCCGTCGCTCTTCTGACTGGCACAGATGAAGAGGATGGGAAGTGAGCTGGCGCAGAGATATCCTACAGAAAAGGTTGCCATGCCAACGTAATTATCTGTAGGGCAGGAACACATTCGCACACAGATGGGTGCCTTCACTCTGGTGGTGGAAAGAACACTACCTGGTACATTCTGGTACGGAGATGAAACTAAGACCGAATGATTCAAGATCACAATGTGTTTTTATAGACTCTTGCAAACAAAGACGTACACTCAACGATTTTCGGACATATCTCGGAGGCTCAGCGGACCCCCTTTTTATAGGTCAGACAGTGTAACAAAGGCTCGAGGCAGCTTGTTTGATGATGAGATATATCACTCTGAGATAGAGAAGAGACGTCTGCAAAATTGACATATCTTAACAAGTCATAACCAGTCTTTAGTCCTCAAGTCCTGTTTCTACACTCTATTTTGAACCTTCAAGCCTCATCTTTGCCCAGCAACACCCAATACAGCCTTTTCTGGTAAATTGTGATGATTAAAATCACAACTCACACACATATTGAAAATGATACGTTGAAAATCAATGTTCAGCCAAGCAGCCCTCCACAATCACACACACACACACACACACACTGCTCCCTGTCTTGCTTCTGTTACTAGCTCCATCTCCATGACAGTTACTTTATGGCATAGCCATATCTCATTCCCACTACATATGGTGCAGAATGTCATACACAAGGTCCTAATCATGACTTTATAGTGTTACCTCTCATCCTTCTAGCCTCCAATCATCATTAGTCTGTGTGGGCAGTAAAAAGTGGTGATCAACATGCCAGAGTGTTGGGGAATACCACTGTACCCATATGAATTCAGTGAGCTCTAGATACAAGGAAAGGCAGTTTCCTTAGAGCGAGTCAATCGTATTCAGAGTGTATGTAAGTCCAGTTTGACTGCTGGGCACAGAGGCAATATGGGTCAATGGGGCTCTGGGACAGCTGGATTCTAATTTGTGTGTGTGTGTATGTGTGTGTGTGTGTGTGTGTGTGTGTAGTTTGTGTCAGACAGAAGCTTCAGCCCAATTCAATTACAGCAGGGTGAAAGTGAAGGGCTTTGCCCTCTGTATAAAACACTCTCCTAAAAGTGCTGCTTGTCCTGCAGAGGCACAACAAGATGGACTTTGGGTCGTGATTGAAATGAATACCGACAGTGTACACTGTATATAATGTGTTTATGTTATTTTGTTTATCAGGGTTGTAGTGTAGTGTAACAATATTAAAAAGAACCAATTTGACACGAGATTTACATGAAAATAGGAAGGGTCTGTGTCCTGGACTTTCTGGCTGCCAAACATTATGGCATGATCTCCAAGACATCTTTGTGTCTGTGTCAGGAATGCTGTCTCTAACTGGTTGATGTAAATAATTATATTTTTCTACATTGACCTGCAATATCTCTTTCTCAGTTTTTTCAGTGATGAATTTGACCCCAAAACACTAACATCCTTAATCATTCCCATTACATCTGGAGGATTGAGGACAACAGTCTGAAATACATTATATAGAGGAGTTTAACAGAGAGAAGAGGAGGGAGGAGTGGAGGAAAAGAGAAGGAAAAAACACGGAAAGAAATAGTGAAACTGAGAGAGTGTGAGAATGAGTCACAACTTACCCAGCCTGCCAGTATGGAAACAGTGCCAGGTCACATTTACTGTGTTTCTGTGTTTGTCTGTGTTTGTGTGTGTGTGTGTGTGTTGCAGCTTGATATCATTAGAGAGAGGTATGAACACCCAGCAGCAGCCTTGTGTAGCCATGGATATGTTATAGAAAGGAAAGAATAAACAGACAGACAAAAACACATACAACCACCCCACAGAATCCCCCCTTCCCACTTCTGACCCCTTTCATCAATTCTCACCACCCCCTCCCTAAACCTCACCCTTACCCTGACACCCCCCCTCCCCCCTTTGCCCAATCACCCACGTCCTTGTTACCCTATTCACACTAATATCCTCCAACCCTCAACCCATTAACCCTGCCCATTTACCCTTGCCCCTCAATCCAGTTACCCTCGCTATTACGCAAGGGTCAAACCTCTTACTACTACTCTACCACCATAACCCTCCTCATCACTCCTGCAGAGCACTATAGGGGTTCCTTCTGTGCTCCCTCTGACTCTGCCAGGTTTCAGTGGAATATCTTTAGGATTCCCACAGATTTGGTGTCTCCAAAGACTTCATCCAGGCTTAATCAGGTCAATATTGAGGGTATTTGTGATGGAGCGTAGGCTCCCTGGTTTTACTGGAGGTTTGTGGTGAACCTCAGTGACTTAACAAATGATAATGTTTTGAAGATGGGCCCTGTGGGGATGAGCTTTTTAGTGGAGCGGAGGAGATAGATAGAAAGAGGAGATCGATAGATAGAGAGAGAGAAAGAGAGAGAGAGAGAGAGAGGGAAGAGAGAGAAGGAGCGGTCAAATGTAAGTGAAATGGGAAGACATTTTACATACCAGAGAGAGAGGGAGACAGAAACAATGACAGAGGCACGTCTTGAGACAGTTGATGTAATAAATCGCCAAAGACGGAGCATGAACACACCAATGTTGAGAGATTTGTGTGTGCTTGTGTGTGTGTGTGTGTACATGTGATGGAATGTCATGTCAGCACTGCATCTGCTTCTTGTGCTGCTCAGCTGGGTCACCATGGCAACCAGACATCCTTATCCTCTACCCCTGTGTGTCTCTCCCTCCCTTTATTTCCCTCCCTGGCTCCCTCTGCCTTCCATAAAACTCCTCTTTGTTCTGACACACATAGGGATCACTTACAAGGAGAGCACATTGAAGTCCCTTTGTAAATGTATTATCCACTCTCTTCCTTTTACCCTTTGCCGTCATCAGTAGTCTGTGCACACCTTCTCCTAATGGAGTGTGTTCCTTGGTCCTGTCCCAGAGCCCCTTGTCGGGCATGCTCAGCCTGGGCACGAAAGAGACAGGATACAGGAAGCAGAGCGAAGGACCAAGAGTCTGTCACACCCATTGCTGACTCCCATTGAACATGTAAATGTGAAAGGTCCACACCTCCATTTTATTATAGCACATTTACATTCATCTGTGTGTGAGAATCACTTTTGTCTACATGCATATGTGACATTTCAGCTTTTTCAAAACAATTTGATCAATGTTGTCGATAATATTTGGATCTTGTGAAGAAATTATGTATGACAAGCACATTCCCACCCTGTGGTTAAAATAATGTTAAACAGTAAGATCGATTTTGTTAATAGGGTCCCAGTCTTGTTAAGCGGTGAAATAGATTTAAGGATTTAGATGCCAGAGTCAGCAGACGAAGCCATCTGCCTCTCCCGATTCTGTCTCCAGGCGGACATCGCACGCTGCCAAACTGGAGCAAAGAGAGTCTGGGACTCAGATGGCGACACAAATGTGTGTTTGCACGTGTGTGTGTGTGTTTGATTGCGTGAGTTTGTATGTGTGTGACTGTGAGTTTATTGATGGAAAACAGCCCGTGGCTCTTTGTCTTCTTCTTGTTTTATTTTCAGACAGGGTGATGGCATTATCCTCCATATGAAGCCATGCTTAAAGCCTGACAACTATACGATGCAGGTCTTGAATGATGGTTCCAACCGAGACTTGACGTTTCCACTCTGCATAACCTACAAAGCACAGCATATGTCTGAAGTCTAGTTTGGAAACTCTTTCAAAAAACCCCACTCTGTATTTTCAGTTTTCAGACCCATATTGCATAGATTTAGGATATGCAGAAAAAACCATTCCGGAGATTTGCAAGCAAATTCATTTAGTTTGAAGGTATTATTCAAATCGTCTGACTGGGCAAAGTCTTTGAAAGAGAACATTGAGGTGTTTTTGTGTCTTTATGACACAATCACTCACAAACAAGTGCACACATATATATATATAAATCTACAACTACTACACACACACCTCCATTAACTGTATTGTTCATTGAGGATGTACTGTCTGTACCTTTTGTCAGCGATCGTGCAACTAACAAAATGTCCTCTCCTGTCACCTTGTTCTTGGTCTCCAACCTCACATCTCTCCCCAGGTGCAACGTGCAGGACTACATCTGGCACAAGGGGGCTCGCTGCGAGTCCGTGGTCACGGAGTTCCAGGTGATGTGTCTGGCCATCGGGGCGTCCGCCCTCATGGTTCTGTTGCTTTTCATGATCATTGTGTGCTTTGCCAAGAAGCTCCATGTGCTTAAGACCGAGAACATCAAGCTGCGCAAACGCAGGTGAGTGAGCAGAGGGGAGAGGATAAGATAGGCCAGCCTGAATTTGTGAAATGTTTTCTGGATATCATATTGCTATCTTTGAGGAATCAGTTAAGAGCAAACCAACTGCTCATAAAACTCTCTGAAATCACACTAGAGTTGCAGCTTTTGTGTAACCAAGATGTGAGTGGTTTGATGAGAACCTATACACATTAAAATGAAAACTTTGATTTAGTTTGGCTTAAAAGATGTTGGATGAACAGAAATGGCACTGTGTAGCACGAGAAACAACAACAAAAAATGAATTAAACATTGAATAAAGATATTAATTGACAATGTAAAGTACACAGTAATACACCACACTGTGATGTCAGACCATGGCTGTGTGTCTGCTGAGGTGTCCAGAATCTTTGTCATGGTTTAACTGTCATAATCTCACAAAGCACTTAAAGCAAATACTAACTATCAATGGTTACCTTGGTAACCCTGCCTTTCAGTAGTGTTCAGGCTGCAGATTCATTTGAATAAATAATTGTATATGGGAACAGCAGCCACTGCTACCAACCATGATTCTATATGAAACCTTAGTCGATGGGGGGCGCCGTCAGGTGTATAGATAATAAATGAAAACTGACGATCGTAATGAAATTAAAGAGATTGAGAAAGCAAGAAGGGTCAAGATAAAGAATCCAAGATAGTTGAAGTTGAGGTAGCAAGTGGACTGACAACAAGGGAGAGAAAGAGAGATACAGGACAGAGAGAATGAGAGTGAAATGGGGAACTGGATTGGATTGAGGAAGGGGGGGATGGGTGGCAAAGAGACGAGGCGAGCATCAGGACAGACTGGGGGAGGAAATTAAATGAGCTGGGGAGACAATGAAGGAATGCAGAAAGGAAGGAGGAGGGAGTATAAAAGAGTAAGGGAGCTGACACCGTGCAAGCGGATGGAAAACAAGACAACAAGATAGATGAGAGAGGAAACGGGAAAAAAATGAAAATGCAAAGAGAACCAGGGATGGATTGAGTACATATTGAAAAGGAAGGAGAGGTTGGAGAAAATGAACGGTGTGTGGTATACAGAGATGCTGCTGCTGTGGCTTCGCCCCTGCATAGCGCTTTGCCTAGCAACAGTGCAACCATGTATGAGTGCAGTGGGTGAGCGTGTGAATGCTAATGCACACTGCATCCATAATCCGTTAACTACAACTAACCGTTATTCTCGGTCGGGAAAGATAGTGTCAGACTTGCTTTTGGTAAAGATTATAAGGAAGATGGTGAAGAAAAATGGCGTTGATGGGTTGATGTCGCGCTAATGCGCTTGCTGCAAAAGGGTGATGTCATTGCTGCTTCGGCTCCAGCTGAAAGTAGGGCAGAACGATCTGGAGCGGGGGTGAGGGGAGAGTAGTAGGGATGCAGGGAGGGGAGAAAAGAGGGAATAGAGAGAAACAAGGCCGGGCGGGAGGGAGGGAGGAGGGAGGGAGGGAGGGGCGGGGTTGACCTACATACAGCTGTGCGACCTGAGGTGTATGCATGTACAGCATAGAAGAGGAAAGACTACACATCCTATCAAGTGATCGTCCAAAAAATGTAAGGGGAGGAGGAAGGGCGTACAGCGGAGGAGTAGACGACGGCAGGATGAAACAAAGGGGTAGAAGAGGGAAGGGGAGGCAAGACAGAAAGGGGAGCAAGTGTGCAAGCGACGGGAGATCAAAAAAGGGGGAGGAGGAGGAGGGAGACGGCAGGAATAGGAAAGAGCTTTCGCAGAGAGAAAAACTCAGCGTGACACACTGAATAGAGCGTTAGTGTGTGTGTGTGTGTGTCTGTGTGTTTTCATGCGAGTGTGCTTATGAGGGACCGTGTTTGTGTGTGTGTGTGTGCATGCATGTGTTTATGTGTGTGTATCAGTGAGTGTGTTGCATGTCACATGTAGTATGTGTTGGGCACTGCTAACCAGACTCATGAATACATGAGACACCCACTCCTCCGTCTGTTGTGGGTGATTGTAGTGGAAAGCACAATGTGTTTGCTACAGTCAAGATGGTGTCTGCATCCTTGACAATGACAGAAATTGAGAAGTAGGTAGAGAGAAATACAAGGGTT
This sequence comes from Mallotus villosus, assembly GCA_903064625.1. Lineage (NCBI taxonomy): Eukaryota > Metazoa > Chordata > Actinopteri > Osmeriformes > Salangidae > Mallotus > Mallotus villosus. The sequence goes on from CAEFZP010000752.1 coordinate 14,763, forward strand.
TAGGGGTAGGGTTAGGGTTAGGGTGAGGGAGAGGGAGAGGGAGAGGGAGAGGGAGAGGGAGAGGGAGAGGGAGAGGGAGAGGGAGAGGGAGAGGGAGAGGGAGAGGGAGAGGGAGAGGGAGAGGGAGAGGGAGAGGGAGAGGGAGAGGGAGAGGGAGAGGGAGAGGGAGAGGGAGAGGGAGAGGGAGATACAGAGGGATAAAGGGATGTCTCTAAATCTTAAGAAGGGACAGGGTGAGAGTTCTGCTAGAGGTCCAGGCTGTTACTGAGTCACTTAGCCTCTGTGCCGTGAAACCATACTTCTTAATCCTCAGGCACGCCCTCTCTATATATCTTTTTTATCTCTTTCACTCTTTTATATCTAATGTGCCAAGTATATACAGTATATAACAGGAACACATTTCACATTGCAAAACACATTTAAATGTACAGATGTCAGCACACTACATTATACACTTGACGGAAACACAATCATTTTTTGTAACTGAATAATTCCACACCCATGCACAAGCCTTTAGTAGCCAAGCACTTTGGAGCCGAGCTAAAGGCCAGCTGCTCTATTCCTATCATCTCCCCTAATCATTATTGCATCTTTGATTGGCCTGTCACACTGCTTATGAAATTGTAATCCTGGAGCTGTGTCAGGATCAGAGAGAGTAGGCACCACTGACGAGTTTAAAGAGATTCAGAGGTTCTTTAACTATAGATATGATGGAATGAGAAAACTGTATGTGTGTGGGGAGAGTGGGGGTTAGAAAGATGGAAGAAGATGAAGAGTTTGAGAAAAGGGGAATGGTATACGTTATATAATAAAATGTTTTGATAGGTTTGGGTGAGAGTTGTGGGGTTTAGTCCTTCAGAGGTGTCTGTTGTTGCACTAATTTGCGAACATGGGAAAAAGGTTGCTATGTTTGACACAATTTGTGACACAATATTTAAGAAGGGGAGTCACTACTATTACTAAAAGATGGATATGAGATGCATTTTGTTGTTGCTTTTATCCGTGGCTATACTCAGTATTTCTGTTTGTCCAAATGTCTGTTGGTCTGTATTGTAATTGCTCTAATGTTCCTCTTGCTTTTTTCCCCTTCTACTCTCATCCTCCCTTCTCCTTACAAACGTGCCGTTGTCCTGTTTCTTGTTGTGACCTATCTCATCTGTTCTGTATCTCCTCTGTTCCTCTTCTCTCCATCATCCTCGACATGTCACTTTCCCTTTTTCTTTATTCTTTTGTCCTTTCCATTTCTCCTATCTGCTTCCCTCCAACACCTGCTCTCAACCCCATGTCACCTTTCTCTTACCCAACTTCACTTTTCTCTCCTTTCTCCTTTACTCTGCCTCGGCCGCCCCTATTCTTCATCCTCCACCCCTCCACCTCTCTCTTTCTTTTATCCTCTCCTTCCATTCCCAGCAGTAAGTACCGGCCTCCATCGGAGCAGCACAATGATAATTTCTCCTTGTCTACCATCGCTGAGGGCTCCCACCCAAATGTAAGGAAACTGTGCGACACCCCTCCTAACGTCCCTCATGCCCGTGCTTTGGCTTACTATGATAACATTATCTGTCAGGTAACGTGGTTCTAGTCTCTCTCTCACCCCTCCTCCACCCCTTCCCCTCCGCATGGGCACGAATGTCTCCCATGGGGGTCAAAAAAGGAGGGTTACAGACGAGGGTAAATCGGTGTTCACTCTCAGTTTGAAGCAGGTGTGAACCCTGAGAAAATCAGGAGGACAGACAGACAAACAGATAGAAATATAAACAGATATCTCTCTCTATATATATATATATAGAGACAGACTGAGCAATAAATTATGCACCTTTACACACATCACACACACCATTACTGAGGCATCGCTGGCTGTTACCAAGGCTGCAAGCTGCCTGTAAAAGTATCCAGATTTTTGTGGGTTATTGAGTTCTCTGGTTTATTAACTATTGATCCCACTTGAAGGTGTCATTGGTACATAAACGCACGCACACACACACTCATAACATCTTCAATAAAAGACTAAAAACAAGACATTAGAGCTACCAGTTGAAATTGTATTGTGGTCTGGTTGGATTTGGCCAAAAGAGAGAGGAACCCTGAAGCCCCTCCTGTAACCCACCTCCCCCATCTCCTTCTTCCCTGACCTGATCTCCCTCCGACTACCTGTGCATCGGTATGTCATTGCATGCCTGCTCTATAGCTCACATGCGCCCCCACTGCTTTGCTTTGATATATATATATAAATGTATGTCCGTTTCACTCGTTTATCCTGAATTTGAATAGATAGGTTTGTGGGACAGAAAGAGAAGGGACTCTTTAACTAAGGGAATAAGAAAATGGGCGGGGCTACACAATCAGGATAAACATCTGAGATGTAATGCCTGGTTGCTGCCTGTAGGTGGCTTGGGAGCTACAGTCAAAGCAAAGACCTCTCCTATGGAAGCATGAGAGGCTGGAGCTAGTGCCAGCACTAACACTTCCTGATACAGGTTTTTACTAATTCTGTGTGAATTAGCTACGTATTATGTGGTTCCACCCTCTAGCAACTCTGTCGGTAGCTTTGGTAATTTCTCCTAATCCAATTTCACTTTTATCTGACTGACCTGGATTGTACTGTGTTGGCTCAGGTCATACGTTTTCACATTAGGCTTCTTACCAGCATATCTGTAGCAAATAGTATGGATGTCAAACCAAGACAGAATGGCTTTGTTTAACTCAGGTGTGTGAAAAAAGGAATTATACAGCCAGTGGTTTACTTACAGTATGGTTTTATGTTTTTTGCTTATATCATAAGGACAACTCATATCCTCAAGCTACTTTATTTAGCTCTGATTTATCCTAAATACTGAAATAATTAAGGTACACAGCAACAATCTATATGCATAAGCCTCAATGCTATGCCACAAGTAACTATAAAATACCATTAAAATCATTCCGAAAGCCTCCAAGAATATATCCACCACAAGTTAAATACTATTCCAATTTTTATTCCTCGCCATACAGCCAGCAGTGTCCACAGTCCAAAAAAATGACTAATATTAACATTTGTGCATGCCTAACCAACACTGCAAATGTAGATGTCATCTGTAAATACATTTAAAAATAACATTATAGTGAACAACCAAGAACTAGTTATACCAACGACTGCAAACTAACACCACTGTATCCCTGTTCCGGCCCATTCTATAAAAAATAACCAGACCAGCCATGGTCACAGAATGTCCTGGTTACTTAAAGGAAGTCCACCACATCCATATATGGGTATAGAGCCATGGCGAGCTGGGAGTATTATCTCACACCTCAGGAAGCTCTCTTCCTACTGGCTGCTACTATCAGTCTTCTCTGTCTCCTCTCTTTCACTCTATACTTCTCTTTCTCTTTCTCTCTCTCTCTCTCTCTCTCTCTCTCTCTCGGATTCTAGATGGTTTCACTGGTCTGATTCTCTATCTCTTTCTGTATTACTCACATTCTGTTTATTCTGTCCACCTTTCTCTCTCTCTCTCTCTCCTCTCTCTCTCTCTCTCTCTCTCTCTCTCTCCTCCATCTCTCTCCCCCTCTCTCTGCCTCCACTCTGTGGATTTTATGTATATTTGAGGCGTATAACCCTCTGCACCTGCCCCCTCCCCTCCCCTCAGAAAACCATGAGCAGATACACCTGGGAATGTAAGACCAAAGAGGAGCCCGACTGTGAGGTAAGAAAACTCACCCTCAAATGGCCCTGCCCCCTGCCCCTGCACTCCCCCAAATGGCTCTCTCATTGTACTGTGACCCTGTCAGTCACCCTCTCTGAACTCAATAGACCAATCCACACCTCCCTCCCATTCCCCAACATGGCAACATGGTCAGTAAACTAAATAGGCAGGTCTACATTTACCTAGTTTATCTTGGATGAAATCAATAAAAAGTGGTCATGCATAGCTTGGTAGGAAAGGATGATCCAAGAAACTGTAAGTACTGCAATAGATTTCCAAATGGTGAGTGAGGTATTTTAAACAGTCTAGTGGGAATCATTTTATGATAAGATCAATACAAAATAAGTGAATTAAATATGCTAATTAAATACATGTTTGAGTAGTTTAATAATCATCATTAGTGGCATTCAGGAGCTGGCCATTTGTGACCTCAAAGTGTCCTTTGCATGTGCCAGAAAGAGGATACTGACAATATCCCAGTGGAGCTCCTAACCAAAGAAAAATCTCTGCAGTAGAGGAAAGTCTGAACACAGGTAATTATTTTCAGACTGGCTCTCTCTGCAGACAGGCAGACACCTACATCCAAGGAGGGAAATAAATACAAACACACACACATAAATAGACGCACACAAACACAGATGTTTAGAGTAATAGAGAAATAACCCGCTGTGAATACTGTGCATTTAATGGACCATCCTAGCACAATGGATTGCATCTGAATGCCCTCAATCTCCTGTCAATATTAATAATTATCCTAAAATTGAAATAGGTTGCGTTTTTTCCACTCAATTTAAACTCCAATGGAAGTCAATTCCAGGAATCAAATCATATGAATAGAATTTGTGGAGCTGTACATTATTTCAATTTGTTGTTCAATCAACACCCTAAATAGCGGATCAGCTCCAGGAATTGACTGAATGAAAATGGGAACCATAGCCTAACACCAATACACTGTATTTACCTATCAAATGGGTTATACCAGCATGTCTTACTAACTCTGACATGTTTCAGTATTGCTGTTATGTCATGTCTGTGTCAAAATGTGAAATTAGAAGCAGGAATGTGCCTGTGTCCCTTTCAATGTCCATTCCTGGCCAGTGCGCCGTGCTGTGCTGTGCTGAGCCATACTGTGTTGTGCCTTGCCAGTGTAGAGCAATGAGGCCCTCTTGCTGTGACACCTTGTTTGACTCAGTAATGTCCCGTCCTGGCCTCTTCGTGTCCTTCCTTCACTAGACGGTAAATACATGTTCAGTTCTGTGCCCACACACACACACGTACATCTGGTTTTTTATTTTATTTTAATTTGCACTGGCATGGCCACAAACCAAAGACAGGCAGAAATAAGCGCACAAATACATATTATGCACGATATACTGTGGGGTGGCTTGTTTTCAGACTGTATCAGTCTTTTAAGTCATAACAACAGCAGTATCAGGAACACTCCTAACCTGGAAGGATACAAAGAACTGTCCATGTGTCATCTTCATCTCAACACCCCCCTATATCTCTGTTAACCTCCAAACACACTCCACGAGTCCCCACGAGTGTCCCTCTCACCCCGTACCCCCATACACTGAAAAGCAACAACAAACAAAAAACACACATTTTCCAGTTTCACGCTGACGGAAGAAAAGAAGGCCCCTACCCAGTAACCATGGAAGTGACATATCCCCACGTCCTGCCTGAAGTTACTATCTAGGCCAACAGCCAAATGGGTAAATGCTCTCACCATCCCTTTTAGAGTGCCATTTAAATAACAAACATTACAGTTTGTGTTTGTAATGGCACAACCCTCAGAGTCTGTAGGAAGTGAATGAACGTGTATTTTTGTGTGTGTGTGTGTGTGTGTGTTTTTTTTTATTAGTGTGACAGTTTGTGTGTTCTGTATGCTTTTGCTGTTTTTCTGTTCTTTTGTTTGTGTCTGTGTGTATGGAGGGGGGAATGTTCCAGTCAGTTTGTAGTGAGTAGTGCAGACAGACACGTCCATCACTGCTCATCAGTTGGGTCAATGATGCCATGCAACATCAATAATGATAACCATCCAAGAAAAAATAAACCAAAATGGCCATTCAATGCCTCCTTCTGACTAATGAACTGAAATAAATCAGAGTTGTCTCTCAATGTTTTGTTTTTGAATCCTCCAGTAGTTAGAGTATGTATGATGGTGGTTCCACAGACAATATGTGATAACGTGAGAGTGGATTGAAAACATGTTTCATTGTTTTCATTCACAATAGGATGGGGTGAAGACTGTATGAGTGATATAAATTGGGATGGGGGGTTTACAATAATGCATGTGCCAGAGGGCTTTTATGCATGTGCTTCCCAGAATGCCTGGATGGGTACTTGTTTTGTGGGGTGGGCTGTGAAGGGGATGGGGATGGGGTGCTCTTCCAACTCTTCAGTCACCCAGATGACCAGTCAGTCAGACAAATGTGCAAACCCTGCATACTGATTATGCCCATAACAATTGAGTAGCCAAAGCAACTGCCCACTTTTGATTACAGTGTACATTGAGCATATTGAAAGGGGTAGCTGACACATATTTTTCTACAAATTGACATTCGGGCCATCTGTACCTATGGTGCATCTACAATAGTAAATACATTACATATGGAAGATAAATAAGCATTTATTAATGTGACTAAAGTCCATAAAGCATGTACATTACATCTAAGATGTACACACACATTGTTCTTTGAAGTGTGGCAAGGGTGAAGATTAATTAAGAAAGGTTAATTTAGTGCAGTTAATGTTTTAGAAGGTTCAACAGTGGACATTTTGTGACTGTGCAGGGTTCAGACAGATCAGACTTCCCTAAGAAGAAATCGATGAGCATGAGTTGAGGACAGAAGTGAATGGGAGGGATGGTCTTCTAGGGGGATGGTGGCACTCTGGGGGGGTCTAACTGTAACTTTTCTACCCCCAAACCCTCCCCCTCCTAGGATGATCCCAATGCCCAGAACAAGCTGGAGGACCCTGTGAAGGCCACGCCCAAGGAGGACGAGTCCCTCAACATCCACAACTCCCTGACCCCCAAACATGAGAACCACAAGGTCCTGGGCGAGGAGAACTCCTCGGAGGTAAACTCGCTGCAGAATAACATGATGTAAAACAAGGAAGCGTGGTCGAGGAGAGGTAGAGCTCGGTTCCGCTCTTCATCCCCGTCCACCACGCCGACTAGTCCCAACAAACCAACCTACCACAAAACTACCGTCTTCAAAACGGCAACACTGCCACAGATTGGCCCCCGGCCACAGCAAAAAAGAACACGATCCCCAGCTTAAAGCTCATATCCCCTTTCTGCCACCGCCTAGCGATTCCCTGATGTCCCCTCACGCCCCTGCCTCGCAGCCCCGCCCCTTTGTTGCTGTCACTCTATTCCCCTCTTACTCCCCATCCGCACACACACATATTCACGCTGACATGTAATCTCACTCACACACACACACACACACACATAAATATACACACAGACACACACACATATTCACATACACTCCCCTGCCTGCATTGGTGTATTTTGTAAAAAGAAAAAATCATAAGGAATACAAAAAGAAGTTAAACATCATTGTAAAAAAGATAAAAGCTACTGAGAGGTTTCAATGTTTGTCAGACTAATTAAGTGAGTATGTATAAATATATTGAAAAATTGCTTGGATTGATATAAAAGAAACAACACAATGTGTCTTTGTTTTCATTGATGTGATTTCTAATCCTTTGATGTACTTGTTTTATTTTGTACTTTTTTGGGAAAACTTCAAACTGAAAAATTCAGACAGTTGTTGAAATAAACCTTTTTAACATGGCCTCTGTTTCTGTGTTTTCCTAAACTATCTTCTTCCCTTATAAAGTCTCTTTACTCTTGCATAAACTATTACTGCTTGAAATGCTCCTGCCTGTCTTTACACATAAATAAACAAATGAACAAACACCATAGTACTATAACATACATACACTATGTGCCTATACATAAAGTGTATAATAATGTATACACACATTCATTCCATCTGCGAAGTTCCCACGCACACTCTCACACTTTACCTTTCAAATGTCATCTTTCATACAAACTGTGTTGCAAAGGAGGCCTATAGTCAGTCATAACCTTTTGTTGAGCTGCAAAGTGTGAACACTGAAAGAGGTCACAGCTCATTCTGGCCTCTTATTGGATGGAGTATGGTCTGGTCCATTTACCCCCTTATAGGGAGAGACAAGCATTCAAACACCCATCAGGACATTTTTATTTATTTAGAGCTCTGTCAAATGGAATTAACATGTTACATATTATTAATAGTGTTAAATTTTTTAATTACCTTTTGAACTCTTAAAATCAAGATACTATGTTTAAAATATTACCTAACATGAAAGACAACGCCTCTACGCCTTACTCTCGCTTTATCTACATCAATACACTTTTTTTCTTTCAATTTTCTCTATCACTCTCTCTTTTTCTCTCTCTCTCTTCCTGTGTCTGTCCTTGCCGCCTCTGCTTAGCTACCGGTGTTGACATTGAAACAGCCTCAGAGGGAGAATGTGCTGTTGCCATGGACACCATCTCTGATATTACTGTCCAAGCAATGGATAGAAGGAGCAAACTCAATGACCTCACTGTTCTTTCTATCTTACTGCACTTAAACACACCCACAGAAAATCTCTCTGAACAATACATTTACATTTCGTCATTTAGCAGACGCTCTTATCCAGAGCGACTTACAGTAAGTACAGGGACGTTCTCCCCGAGGCAAGTAGGGTGAAGTGACTTGCCCAAGGACACAACGTCATTTGGCTCGGCCGGGAATCGAACCAACAACCTTCCCCATAACCCAGTGGTCGATGGATTGAAACCATCCTCTGCTATGAGACTTTAGACGATGGTGAAATCCAAACCAATATGGGCGTGAGCCATGTCTTCTGTGACCAAAACCTTCATGGCCAACTGCTATATGTGGAAGAAAAAAACTGACTCTCAAGCCCCAGTGGCCTAATAGATAAGGCACTGGCCTCCTAAGCCAGGGATTGTGGGTTTGAGTCCCGTCTGGGGTGATATGTAGCAGAGTGGCGCAGCGGAAGCGTGCTGGGCCCATAACCCAGAGGTCGATGGATCGAAACCATCCTCTGCTATGAGACTTTTAGACGATGGTGAAATCCAAATCGATATGGGCGTGAGCCCTGTCTCCTGTGACCAAAACCTTCCCGGCCAACTGCTATATGTGGATGAAAAACATAGACTCTCAAGCCCCAGTGGCCTAATGGATAAGGCACTGGCCTCCTAAGCCAGGGATTGTGGGTTCGAGTCCCGTCTGGGGTGATATGTAGCAGAGTGGCGCAGCGGAAGCGTGCTGGGCCCATAACCCAGAGGTCGATGGATCGAAACCATCCTCTGCTATGAAACCTGACAATGGTTAATTATTCTGTTTTAATTCTTTCAAACAGAATCAGAAACAAAGCAACAACCAAAAATGCTTATCTATCTATGCCACCTTAATAAACAAGTGTATACCTTTTTGAAAAATACTGAAATATTTATTGTAAAATGGAAGTAGGCTACCTCCATGAAAACTGATATTAGTTAAAACAATGTTTGATGTGTAGCCTATGTATTTAAATAAACTGCCTCATCTATATCAGCTGCATCAGCTGCAAGCACACTACACATTACTTTAAAATAGTTCTCTTTCCAGTTTTAATATCGGATCCATCATGGGTTCGTCAACCCACCGGGAAAATGTCTGGTTTGTCAGATTAACGATCAAACTGGTCGTGGCGGATTTTTTGTGGCGATCGAGACACTCCCATGCAGTAGGTGGCGAAAGTGCACCTCTCAATGATTGTTGCAATCTGTCATTGAAGAAGAAGTGGTCAATATTTAGCAATCAGGATGCCTCAATTTTAACAAGACTTATCACTTCTGAGTCAAATATGTTTGGAGAGCTCAACAGTATTCTTAACACCAGTCCCGACGACTTCACAAGGGTAAAGTAGCTAGCCTGCTGGCAAGCAAGAAAGCATATTTACCCGACATATATTTTGTGTAAAATATGGGCAGTTAGTGAACCACGTCTGAACGTCTAATTAGTATTTCTGCTTTTCTGTCTGCAGGGAGAGTTTACTTTGGTGTCTGATAGACAAACAGATGCCTCTTTCTTAATTCACCATTTTCTCTCATTTTATTTACGAGGTGAGTGTTTCGAATCACATTAAAATGCAGCCGGTAGATTGAAATCAAAGAAGTTAACTAGCTCAATATCATAATGTTTCTGTGTTTCAGCGGGATGCAGAGTGTGTTTTCTTGGTCTTGTCCAGTCTTTCAGTCACTACAGTTCCGTCAGTCAGAGAATTGTGAGTTTTCTTACAGGTTCAAAACACCCCATGGGTCCATAGGAGTTCCTTGTATATTAGCTAACATCAGTGTATCTAAATTAATGACTAAATGTGTCTTGTCTTTTTCCAGGGTGTGAATCTAGCCCAGGCAAGGGAAAAGGGGCAACTGATTTTCCTCGAGGGACTGAAGGAATCCCTTAAGTTCTTTCTTCATAAAGAATCCAATTCAGTGTCTGTGTATCATTTTCTACGGTAATTTAACTTCTTAATAACTGAGGGTTCCTGACTCAAAGACACACACACAAACTATTTTTCTTCATCCTTAGAGACTCTGATGCGGGCCTGAGAGAGCTGTATAAGTTTGTGTGTGGAAGTATTGTGGCAGAAAGTGATGAGTGGGGTCCCCCTGTGCTCCTGGTGGATGACCTCAGTGTTCTTCTAAGTCTTGGAGTTAGTGTTGAATCAGCACTGGATTTCAGTCACTACTGCAAGGCCACCATCTGCTCTGAGCTCCAGGTAAGATATGTAGCCCACTGCAAAACAACATGCATACCGGTACACATACTACTATAAACAGTTGCTGGAGACATTTTAACATCACACTCATCACTTGAAGGATCTCTGTGTTAAGTTAAATCACACAAATGTATCTTCTGAGTTTTTGATAACGGACAGACCAAATACATTAGTCTCATCTCTTGTCATGCTCTGAAATACATTGACAGTTGTAACTTGACATGCATCCCTTGTTCTACTCTAAACTGTAGGGTAGCATGGTGATGTTAGTACGATGTGAGGGGGAGGATGAGGAAGAAGTGGATAATGATGAAGAAAGCTCAGAGAGACTCATAAGAGGTCTGACCCACCAATGCAGTCTTGCACTCAAAGTACAAGGACTCTCTACGGGCTACTGCAAGGACATCCATGGACAGGTAAGATGGCTTGTTTGTTTGGTATTGTATAGAGAAAAACAAGTGAAAGCTAGTTATGAAAAGGAAAACTCCAAACTAAAGTGTGTGTGTTGCCCTCAGGTGGAAGTGTGTTGGCGGGGACAAGGCTACAAGCAGCAGAACCAGAGAAAACTGTTTCAGTACAAGGTCCATGACAAGGGGGCTTCTTTCTTTGCCCGTGGGACATCTAATGCTGTCCTCTAAGTCCAGCCACCAATCAACCTTAAGCCATCCTTTATCATTAGTAGACCCTTTTGTTTAAGGAGGAGAACTTTGTTAAATTCATCAGATAATAAAGGACCAAGAATGGAAATGAATGGGGCATTTCTCTGTGTCTAGTTTCTGTTTTTGCTTAGATTTGAGTTGGAGGGGTGCCATCTTTTTGGAATACTTGTTGGCACTGGACTGAACATAAAGGCCTGAATGACAACTATCAGATGTTTGGACAAAGATGATTAAATTAACAAAAACATGAAATGCATCTACATAAAGGTTTTGGGAAATGATTGCCAAGTAAAGATAATATTTTTGGAAGTATGCGATATCCTTCGGCTTTGATCTAATTAACCACGAGATGGCGCAATGTGAACATATTTTATTAAGGGTGAAGGGTCGGAGTGGAAAGGTCCTACTTTGACAGACCGATGATTTGAAATGGTTACAGAGGTGCAATTCCTGCCTCGCCGTATATGTATAAGTTGCCGACTTCGTAACTTTAGAACATAGTTGGCAATAAGCTATTAAAAGTAAACCACGACTAGACGTCGGGAACTGCACTAAGCGAAAAGGTCCAAGCAGGAGATAAAGTTAACCAGGCAAGTAGTAGCTAGCGTTAGCTCGTTGGTTTGCCACTTTAAACTGACTTTCTGAGTGTCTATGTATTGCTGGATTTTACAATGGTCTTAGTTTGTCTGCCCAATGATGCAAGCTTGCTAAAGCGATTACGCTAGTCTAGTATTATTTAAGATAAACATCAACACCGCACGCATGCACGCGGACACTGGTCTCGGGGGCTCACGAGGTGTATTGTCTTCAAGGCAAACAGCTAGCTTAACTGGTTATGAGTGAGTGAGTTTAGCATTTTCCAGACAATAGCTAACCATACTAACTAGCTTAAAAGGTACGTCACTGTATGTTATCAGTTACAGTATGAATGACAGCAAATTGGACTTCAGTTTGCTAACAACGCATGCTTCCTCCTAACATGCTAGCTAGCATGTTTGTCAAAATTCGTCAGTCCAGACCATAGCTAGGACAAGCGACCTAGCTACTCACTTTGAATGTGGTTTGAGCGCTGTCTGTACCAACAAAACACAATGAGGCTACTGATCATTTTTCTCAGGAAGATGTCTGTATTTAGTCTATGCTGAGATTTCAAGAGTGAAGATATTGCGACAGTGTTGCATCACCAGTTTGTGAGCATTCCTTGGAGAGATGATCTGCTAGTACAAGCCTCAATTTAGCAGAAGCAAGCACAGCCATGATTCTCTGTAAAAATGACGAATAAACAGTTCGTCAATTGAGATCTGTGAAAAAAAGTTTATCCCTGCTAATTCTTATATACAGTTATCACCACACGCGATTATCACCTAACCATAGCCTACTCTCAATTGAGCTCATATGAATTGAAATCTTAAACCGGTTTTGTAAAGGTGTTCGGTCTTATGCGTTTATGATTGGTTAATTATTGACTGTCAATTTTGTGGCGTTGAAGTACAGCTATAAAAGAGTTATTGCAATAATTCCCACAAATATTTGCCCACATTGTGGTACAGTCAAACTATCACTGTCATTGATCACGATTTACGCGTAAACTGTTGTGTATATTAGGTGAACTCATTTCTTCAGATCGATATTGCTATAATTGCTGTGAAGTAAATCAAAGTACACTATACTTTTGCTGACCTTTTGTCTGAATGTTAAATTTAGCACTTAATGCAGCAACAGTTTAGGGTGTATATACTCCGTAGGCCCTAGAGATGCCTGTAGATTTGGTACATTCAAGAGGAGTTAAGACAATATTACATCATGATCAATAAGCATGTAAGCATTATTACAACTGTGCGTGGTTGTACATTCTTGAATGAATTGACTAGATGCATAATGAATAGGCTATATTTTTGAGAGCAACAAATCTTTCAGATGAATTGCTTTGCTGTTGCCCTGCAATATTGGAGTTTATTTTGGCTGTTTAGTGGTAATGTTTCATGTCATTGGTTATCCGAACCTGCATTGTTGTCTGGTTGAAGCAAGTGTAGCATGTTGCGCAGAGTCCACGGTTCTAAGATGAAGGACTGCATGCACAGGGGTCTGGAACTCCCGACAGTATTGTGCCAGAACTCATGAAGGCCTTCATCAGTAGTTTAATAATCTTAATGCCAACCCGAAACTTTGTGACAGTCCCAAAATTGCAAGGCATATGTATTCTGTTATATGCAAATTGTCTCTCTAATCTCCATACACACAGGTTGTTCCCTCTTAACCTGTAGTCATAGCTGTAGAGTGGAGTGAGTGAGTGAGTGAGTGAGTGAAAAAGGGAGGGGGTGGTGGCAGGGATGGCCCTGAGCCTCATTGCACTGCAGCTCAATCCCAGATTAACTCACTGACGGAGAGACGTTGTCCTGTACTCAACCGAACATAACCCTACTATGCTAAAGTGAAAAATTGAGAAAGTGGTGGAGGTATTTCTTATTTTGGAGTGTATTGTAAGAATGAAGTGGAGGACAGAAGTTGTGGTGTAATACCTACTTACAGGAGAAGGATTCTTCCAAGGCTAGTCTGTGGCTAGCCATGCGTATTGTATTAGTGTGAACCTGTACAGATGATTTGTGTTTACTGCTTGGTGTATTTATAGTCCAAGATCAAGCTACTCCGAAGGTGAATTCCTTCGGGGAATGTTTCCGGGGCTCTCTTGCGGTAGAACGCCAGAGCGATCACGGACTTTAGCAGAGGTGTCTGAAAAGAGAGCTCTGTTTAGGTCAAGGATTTCCAATAGACCTAAACAACCAAGACACTGTGCTTTGGGAGAAGGCAAATGGTCTGGAGCAAGGGGGGGAGCCAGGACTCCCTACAACAGGTAGGCTATGGCAACAGAACAAAGCAAGTCTTGTCTGCAGTACTGAGTCTCTGCTAAAGTTACAACACTTATTCTTGGGATGGCAAACATGAGCTATAGCCTGGCCAATGCCATGTGATGACTGAGTTAGTGTGGTAGGGTGACAAAGCAAGCAGTGTAATTGTAGTGTAAAACATAAGTCGCTTGAAGTAAGGCTGGCATGGCCATATTAAAACATGTTACTGTTAAAATACTCAAAACTTTTAACAGTAACAAAACTGTATGATTTTGGTGTTAAAATGTGCATTGTCAGGCTGTGTTTACATTTAGTCTATTTTTTAAATAACAATTTACGGTGTCATACACCGTGACATGGTCTACGCTACCACAGAAAATTGGAAAAAAAACCTTAAAGAATTGATACAGCACATTGATACTTAATCATTCCCGTCCATATAAGTCACCGTGTGGCATCCAGAGGGTTTCCGTCTGGACATTTGAAAACCCTAATCCTCCACCTTGATAGTCTTACCTTCATTAATGGGATTCTAGATTAACTGCAATGTAGGCCTACATGATGCTGAGCGCATGTCGCTCCAGTGCCCACCCGAGTCGTGGAAGAACAACATTTCGGTGGCTTAGCCAGTTAAATGTCAACCGCAGAGTCGCACAAACGATGATTGGTTGGATGGCGGAGGGAGAGGTCACCAAATACCGCACAAAAGAAGTAACTGTGTAGTTGGTAAACAATATAATAGCTACCTAGCTATATCACCATTAGAGTGTATATCTACATCATGTCGATTATTGTATCTATCAAATAAGATAACGGTGACACAAAATCGAACCCACGTGGGTTTTCATTGCTGATACACCTCTCTGGTTGTTTCTGTAGACCTGAAACCTAAACCTAAACTCCTCTGTGGTCCCCTAGGTCCCTGGATGCCCCGCGGCGCAACCTCCTCGGCCACGTGGCTCCCCCTAATGGCCGGCAGCTGACCCCGCCCCCCAGGATGACGGTGCGAGAGCGTCTGCGGGACAAGATCTCAGCAGCATTCTACCGCCACGGGCTGCTCTGTGCCTCCTACCCGGTGCCCATCATCCTCTTCACCTCTGCCAGTATCCTGACCTGCTGGTGAGTCATACACCGGAAAAGGGAAATGTGTGCGTGTTGGGTCTGCTTGATGTGGCCAAGTTTAATAAGTTACCGTTCTTAGGAATTCACTTAAGATATGAGAGGAAGGCATGGTGATACTCAGTACAAGTAAAACAAAAAAATCTATTTAGAAAATCACAGAGCGACAAATCAATAACTGAGACATGATTGAGTAGGAACTTGGCTAATAAAGTCAATGCAAGCTCCTTAAAGAGTGCTTTAAGCATATGCCCCTGTGCTATAGTGCAGATTCTAAACAGTAGTTTGACTGGTTGAAGGTGGATATGAGTGCATTGAGTGTAGTAGAGGCGGAAGGGAAGGTTAAAGCGAGACACAGGAGAGGGCTGTGAGAAAGTGGCCTCCGGAGAATAGGACTGGGTTTTTTGGGGCCTGGCTCTGTCTGCCTGACAGGAGTGTGCTCTCGCAGGGACAAAAGGGTCCTTTGTGGAGGTACAGTGACCTTAGAGAAAGAGAACGACAGAGGGAGGGACATTAAATGGAAATAGACAGAGAAGGCAAGGCTGTGTCCCATGGATCTGGGCAGAACTTTATTGACTGTGTGGAAATTCAGCACAGAACAAAAATGTAGGACCACCCTTGTGTGCTAAGAGCTTACCTGGAAATCAATTTTCCAGTGACTTGTAAGGATTTGTTAACAGCCTAATTATATCCCAGGTCAGAGTTGGCATTCTTCAACAAGGAGTTTCCTCCAAGATGACACAGACATTTTACATAAATGAATGGGTGTTGTTTTGTAAATGGCTTGTCATGTTCCCAAGATGTCTTCAATGTCGTCAATGCTACAATGGAGTCATTGTCTGATGTGTCATGTTTCAAGAAGTACAGTCACAAATGCTTTAGACGTCTTTATAGATGAACAACAATGTTGGCATGCATCCGAGTGACTATTGTGGGCAGGCAAAAGTGTAAAAAACAGGAAACATTTCTAAGCTAATGGGTTTAAAAAAACGAATCTTCTTAATGTCCATCTTTTCCCCTGTCTTTTTGTTACCGCAGTTACCCTCTGTTGAGGCTGCCTCTGCCAGGTACGGGCCCAGTAGAGTTCACTACTGGGGTCAGAGATTACAATGTCCCTTCACATGAGCCCCACGGGGACCTTGGTGAACGACCTGACTGGGTAAGATGCACAGCCAACGGCAGTAGGAACTTCTACATTGCAGTACTTCTAATGATTATTCGTTACAGATGGCAAATCTGAACAAAGTGTCTTGAGAAAAGCATTTCTCTGTCAAAAAAAGCTGCCTTTGTCATTCTGTCCCTGTCTTTCTATTTTGCATCCAACTGTCATCCCCTCCTGCCATCCTGTGCATGGCTGCAGTACCAGGGTCCTCCTGTGGCGTACATCCAGCAGGTGTTGGTGAAGGCGGCTGTGTCTCCCTGGGACAGCGGCTTGGTACCGGTGGACGTGTTTCGCTCACCGCTCGGCAGGGTCTTCAGCCTGCTGGAGGAGATCCGCAACCATGTATACTCCGACAGGTACAGTCAGTCTTAATTGGGCTTCACCGTTTAACCATGTCTATAATGTATACATTTAGGAGTGATGGCGAATTTGGTGTTAGTTCCTATGTATTTAGGAATGTCTCTCTCTCGCTGCAGTTCTGGGCTCCGAAGCTTAGAGGCATTCTGCCTGCAAGTGACAGACCTGTTGCCAGGGCTTCGGCGCATGCAGGCCCTTCTGCCGGAACATGCCTGTCTGCTGATCTCCCCTGGAAACTACTGGCAAAACCAGCGGGATCTTTTCGACTCGGACCCTGACCTCCTGAAAACCGTCCACCAGCATGAGCCCAAAGGCCTGCATACCTCTGCTACACTGAGAGGTAGGGAGGGAGGGAATGATTGGGTATCTTCCAGAGTGTGACCCAAATTGGCATTTCTTCAAGAGGATCTAAACGAATTATGAATTTGTGGTCAGAGGTAAATGTTTAGTGGTCAGAGGCAAGCTTCCCTTGCTCCTAAAGACCTGTCAAAAAGGTCAAATATCATGATGCCATTCACTGGATTTTATCCAATTTACCATCATCCTCTTCTGCCTTTTCAAAATGCAAAATCAAAATATTTTTTGTGTGTTGTCCTCCCTTCCTAGTCACCTAACTGTTTAGGTGCAATTGATTAATCCTCATTTCCTGACATGGCTGTAACTGCATGCATAGGCTAGTGCAGATATCTTGTGATGCTGATTAAGTATGTGTGTGTTTCAGACCTTCTCTTTGGCGTCCCAGGGAAACACACAGGTGTCACCCTATACAGCAGGAAGAGGGTGGTCACCTACACCATCACGATAGCGCTAGGCAACTATGACGCCAGGTTTGTTATCACACCTGTTTGAACATTACACGAACCTGGAATATAGCAACCCCAGTCCCTTGTCTCTCCATTACCATTTTTCTGTAAATTTGGTCAAACCAATGTAGCTTTGAATGTAGACTTTTTCTATTCTAGTATATCAGAATTAAAATGTTTCTTCTTTTATACTGCTGCACTAAATGCTGGTTATATATATCCTCAAGTAATGTGTCTGTATGTTCAGGTTCCTGGGCAGCCTGCGGACACGTCTGAAACAGCTGCACCCCTCTGTGAACTGCAGCCTGAGGGAGGACCACATGGTGCATGTCCACTTCAAAGAAGAGATCGGCATCGCTGAGCTCATCCCTTTGGTCACCACTTATATCATTCTGTTCGCCTATATCTACTTCTCTACACGTAAGTGTGCTTGTGTCAGCGGGTCCTTTTCCATTTATTCCCTTTTTATTCAGTCTCTGTCTGTGTCCCCGTCCTTGATACACCAGGTAGCTTCCGCTAAACTAGTCCTGTTTGTGTGTGTGTGTGTGTGTGTGTGTGCACGCTCACACACTTGTATATTCAGGGTCTGTCTGAGCCCCAGCCAAAGCTGTTCCAGTCAGGGATAATCCTTGGAAACAGGAACACTAAACTCCATCACAAGAATGCCCTTCGATAAGACTGACTAACGAGTGCCAGAAACAAAGATTTTTAGCTGAGAACTGTTGATTGACACTTGGAGTTTTGGAAACTGTGCCAAACATTGAAACTATTGTATTGTGTAGCCATTTATTTGACTCAAATATAGACCAATACATGGAGATGTACAATAAAAAAAATGTGTGGTACATAATATTAAAAAACTAAACATTTCTCCACAGGTAAAATTGACATGGTGAAGTCCAAATGGGGCTTAGCGCTGGCTGCTGTGGTAACGGTCCTGAGCTCTCTGCTCATGTCTGTGGGGCTCTGCACTTTGTTCGGCCTAACACCAACTCTTAACGGAGGGTGAGAAAACACTTGCGTATCAAAAACAAATCCAAGTCACTTTACTGTACGCGCCGTTATATGCAGACAATCAATCAATTTTGATTCAGAAACTGTGGTTATGGTCCTTGTACGGTTCATTTTAATGATGTCTATCTTTGTGCTGCCCTATGTCAGAGAGATATTTCCCTACCTGGTGGTGGTGATTGGTCTTGAGAATGTGCTCGTCCTTACCAAGTCTGTGGTGTCCACCCCGGTTGACCTTGAGGTGAAACTGCGCATTGCCCAGGGTAAGCTACTGTGTGCGTGTGCTTGTTTCAGTAATAAAGTTATTGTGTGCACAAAACACACTTTCATAAGAAATGAGTTCCAATCACATTTAAAATCTTTGAGGTAGCGTTTAAGCTAAGTGTCGAGTCTCGTCCAATGTCTGCTGTGGGTTAGTTTTAACAACCCAGTCTCCTTCTCAGGCCTTAGTAATGAGAGCTGGTCTATCATGAAGAACATGGCCACCGAGCTTTGCATCATTCTCATCGGGTATTTCACGTTGGTGCCGGCCATTCAGGTAACCAACACGTACAAATCAGACACATATTGCCAGTCAAAAGTTTGGACACACCTATCTATGTTTTACTTCTGTAGGCTACATAGTAGAATATAGTGACAACATCAAAACAACTGGTTGACTGGTACACTGATGTGGTGTGTGTTTGTAGGAGTTCTGTCTCTTCGCTGTGGTGGGACTGGTATCCGACTTCTTCCTTCAGATGTTCTTCTTTACAACAGTGCTGTCCATAGACATCCGCCGCATGGAGGTAAGACACAACCACTTCCTGAGAGATTCTCTTGGAAATACACTTGTTCCCTATCACACTAATAAACCCCCTCAAGCCAATACACATTTTCACATGCACACTTTTTCTCTCGTGCGCACCCACAGCTTGCCGACCTGAACCGCCGTCTGCCAGCCGAGGCGGGGATGCCGGCTCCAAAGCCAGGCCCCCTGCGTCCCCGCGAGGTACCGCCACCCCCGCGCCCCTCCCCCCCACACCATCACCTTGCAGGCTCCCACCTTCAGGAACCTAAGGCTCCCCAAGAGGCTCCGTGTGGTCTACTTTCTGGCCCGCACTCGGCTTGCACAACGCATTATTATGGTAAGAGGGATTAGTGTCTGACCAGT
Organism: Mallotus villosus; assembly: GCA_903064625.1. NCBI lineage: Eukaryota > Metazoa > Chordata > Actinopteri > Osmeriformes > Salangidae > Mallotus > Mallotus villosus. Next base: position 34,390 of record CAEFZP010000752.1, read on the forward strand.
GCCTAGTTGACTTCTCAGTCAATCTTGCTATAACGACATTTGTAAAACTTTTTGTATTTTTTTATTGTAGAAAGGCTTACTTAAGGGGGCATCAGAACTCAAACTGTTTTACATGTCAAAGTCTCCTTTTGCACTTGTACGAATACTGAAATGTTTGTGTCGTCTTTAGGCTGGGACAGTGATCTGGATCGGTATCCTGGTTTACACAGACCCTGCGGGCCTCCGCACATACCTGACTGCCCAAGTGTCAGAACAAAGTCCCCTGGGGGAGGCTGGAGGGGGGCTGCCCTCTCACCTGGGTGTCGCCCCAGTCTTTCCAGGGGCAGACCTCACCAGCACCCTCAGCGTCCTCCCTGCCCCTGAGCCCACCCCCCTTCCCGAGAACCAATCGCAGGGACACCATGGGTCGGCCAGAGAGGACGCCCACCCACAGGGGCCGCTTGTTCCCCAGATTAGCTGGGGGATGGAAGACGAGGAGGGCTGGAGGAGGCTGTCCTTCAGACACTGGCCCTCGCTCTTCAGCTACTACAACATTACACTGGCTAAGAGGTAGGTGTGGATGTGTGCATGAACGTTGACTGAGCCTTTTTGAGTGAGACATGCACGTTATGGTTGTGCTCCAATTGTGTTATTGAGGGAGTCAGATGGCTCTGCGGTTAGGGAATCGGGCTATTACTCAGAAGGTTGCCTGTTCGATTTCCGGCCGTGACGTCCAATTGACGTTGTGTCCTTGGGCAAGGCACTTCACCCTACTTGCCTCGGGGGGAATGTCCCTGTACTTACTGTAAGTCACTCTGGATAAGAGCGTCTGCTAAATGACTAAATGTAAATGTCTAAATGTTATTGTGTAGTCATGGTGTATTCCCTGCCCCTCCTGTCCTTAGGTATATCAGCATCCTGCCTGTCATCCCCGTCACCCTGCACCTTAGCCCCCAGGAGGCCATCGAGACACGTCACCCTCAGGACACGCGTCACCCGTCACCCCCCATCCCCAAGGCCCTGGACATACAGACCGACCTTACGCTCTACAAGTCAGTACTGCAGTGTGTGTGCACACAATCGTTTACTTCCACACTAGCCCCAATGAACCACCTGTACAGTGCCCTTGACATCTCAATGGCCCTCAGAAATGTACACACATGCACCTCCCCGCTAATGCTAATGCTCGTTTGGTCTTATAGAACAGAATAGGTGTCTATCTTATTCTATTTTCCTTGTCTAGTCTAAAGTTAAAGCCTACCATGAACAAAGTATTTTCCCACTATGCAAATTAGGCCACTTTGATTCTGGTTTTGATGAATTGAAGTGTCAGGTACATGCCCAGACTTGTACAGTGACACATTGTGGAGTACCAAGGAAAATTACGTTTGTCTCACACCGATCCCTCTCTTTCCCCTTCTGGCCCTCAGTGTCGATACACCAAGGAAACTCCCTTTGTTATCGTCAGGGTTGAGCAAGTGCAGCACCGTCACTGGGCTTGATTCTTATCTCAGAAAAGAGAGGGGAGGGTTTTACCCTATTTTCTCTTTACTCATAAAGGGAGGACTCTCTGAACCTGCTCACTGCTTATGATTGGCTGTCGTAGCGCTCGTAAGATGTCAGTGGCTTGATGATGTCACGTATTGTGAAACGGTTCATCCTGTGTAGTTTGAGCAGTCTCACCACTGGTGCTTCCCTCCAGAATCAGATGTCAGACGAGAGCAAAGGTTTAACAGCGGCAGGCGAGTTTCTGTTGACATTGCCAACGTAAACATTCCTCTTGGAACTCTATCTGTATTCAAAGTTATAAAGCATAAATTGGGTCATAAAAGCCATGGTTGTTTTTTCACACAGCTCCTCATGCCAATCAGCCAGTAGCCCGTCCTACCAGAAGGTGTCATGTGTCATGTTCAGGTGTTAAAGGGATCTGTTACAGTACATGGAACTGATAAGGAGTTTCTTTCAGACTTTAAAGCTCCATCTAAGAGACACTGTGCATCTTGGCTCAGCCCCATGTTTTCAATGCTCAGCCATAGGATATAAAGGCAATGTAGGAGGGAGAAGGTGTGGTTAAAACACTGTTTGTAGTTCCAGAGCTCACAGTAACATTGTTTGGCATTAGCACTGACTAATTTCCTGTGTGCTATCAATCATTCTTGAACTAGCGTGGCTACAACAACATGTCACTTTCGGCGTCATAAAATCAGTGAATGAACATGCGCTATAGGGAGATGGATAAAAAGCCCATGGCCATTTAAAGACTGGTATTTCACGTCGAGCTGGTCTCACTACTGTGTCAGACTTTGTTGTCAATTCAGTGACACATTCTGTACCACAGGTGTCCTGTAGGGGCCTGTCTGCTCGTTACTCCTACCATAAGAGAGACTGCATCTCTGTTCTTCTTCTTATGCCCTTTGCTCCTCTTGGGTGCATAGGCCATTGACAAATGTCCTCCGTTTCGCGGCTCGGTTGTTGACAGTTCTTTCAACGTCTCCCCAGTTAGGGAATGCACCTAGTGCCTGGTATCTTTTATCACTCTTTTAAGCTGGTACTACAAACATTTCCATTGGTCAGCTGTGGTCTCAGGTCTTTAATGACTCAGGGACAATATAGAATACATATTTGGCAAGGGCCTGAGGTAGCAAAACAGAATCTTGACTACTGAGCTTTGCGGTAGGTATAGATCACTCTAGCTGTTGTTAGACAGGGGAGGGAATCAATCAGGGCAACAGCAAAAACGTTCTGAAATCATTCAGCGAACTTCTGTAGCAAGGTCATGAACGTTTGATGCTGGTTTTCAATCTCAAACCTTTTGATGATAAACTAAACCTGTAATATAGCCCTTTCCCTTCCATCTTCCCTTCCATTTCCACTTCCATAATAAAAGTATTTATCTATCTATCTATCTCCCCTCTCCTCAGGGTGGCAGCTCTGGGCCTGGCTGCAGGTGTCCTGCTGGTGCTGCTGCTCTTCTGTCTGTACCGGGTCCTCTGTCCCCGTAACTACGGGCAGAACGGTGTCCCCCATGGACGCCGTCGGCGTGGAGACCTGCCCTGCGATGACTACGGCTACTCGCCACCTGTCAGCGAGATCTCTCCTCTTCTGCTGCGTGGACACAGCATGGTGAGGGCGTGGCATATGCGTCACGGACATTCTTTGGAATTTTCCTCTCACATACACATATGAAATAAAACTCATTCACATACTATACAAAAAAACAACTCAAACATACAGGTGGAATGGTTTTACATTATGCAACTGAAACAGTCACACAAATAACTGAAAAATTATACGCTCGCATACACAACTGAAAAGTTCATGAAAACTATTGAAAATATTTCTCACGTACACAGTTAAAATGCATATTGTGAGAACCTTTTTTGAATATAAATTGTGCCCTTTTAAAGTATGTCTAACATACAAACTTGTCTGTAGGATATTGAGTGTCTAGCCAGTGATGGGATGCTGTTGGCCAGTTGTTGCCTGGCCGGGCAGATCCGCGTGTGGGACGCCCAGACCGGTGACTGCCTCACCGTCATCCCTAAAAATGGGTGAGAAACACAGTAACAAATTCACTCACATTCACATAAGCATGCTTGCATGTAAAGCCAGGTATACATACAATAGCTGAGGTGGTTTTAATTGTAACATCATCATAAACTTGACAGTGCGTTGAAGACAGAATTCCCATAAGTTGATTTACTGAACTGCTGTGGTCTTTGTCACTCCAGTCAAGTAAATAGGTTGCATTGTCTGTCAGGTATTTCAGCACCAAGTCACTGGTTTAAGTTGTGTATGTCTGATGAAACTACTACTAACTAGTATCTTACTGTTTTATGAGAATCTGGGATTTATGAATACCCTTCCTCTCCTAGGTTACGGCGAAGCAGCAGCAGTGGCTGCTGGGAGCAACGGGATGTTTGGGAAGCTGTGGGTATGGCTGACCACGACAGCTTGGGTTCAGAGGCCCTGGACGGCCTTTCAGACATTTCAGGAGAGGAGGGCTACCCCCTGCGCAGACGAACTGCTCCTTCCCACCCAGTCCTTTTTAATGACCAACCCGACCTCACCCCGCTCATCGACACAAACTTTGCCTTGCAGCCCCCCTCCCACCTTGCCACCCCACCCAGGGAAGGCTTTGATTTTGGGGGTCTAGTGGAGAAGGCTTACCTTGAGCACGAGCCACCCTCAACATCCACCTACCCTTCCATTTCCTCCTCTCCCCCTTCGGGAACTCAGCTCAAGAGGAGACTGAGCCTAGGGGACATCCCGGCTCCTCAGGCCCAGGACAGAAGCCCTTCGGGGGGACAGACCTGGACCCCAGACTGGGACAGTTCTGTCTGGGCCATGGAACTCAGGGGGAACCTTATAGCTGCTGGAAGGAGCAGCGGCAAGCTGGAGGTGAGGAAGGTGTCACAGGTGTCATTTTCAGTTGGACTATAAGCAGTCTGGACTATGAGCAGCAACTTAATAAACATCTGTGGGTGTGTCAATATGTATGTGTGTTCTTTAGCTGTGGGATGCAGTGGAGGGATCTTTACGCTGCAGCAATGAAGATGGAGCGTCGGGAATTACAGCACTTGCCTTTCTCAACAACAGGTAATGCAAACACATACATAGCAGGGATGTAAAATGTTTCCTTCTTCCCAGAAACTCCTTAACGGGATTGTCTTTTAATCAGTGAATTCACTTATGATTCTCAGCACATCAAATGCATGTCTTATAAAAACGTATCATCTTTATTTAGTAAAACATTTATCATACAATTCGTTTTTTTTTCATTCTAGGATTGTGGCAGCTCGATTAAACGGTTCCCTAGACTTCTTCACTGTCGACATCAATAAACCTCTGGGCCTGCTGCAGTACAGAGGTGAGAGTGAACACAAGTCAGAAAGTAACCATGTAATGAAACGTTCATTGTGGGGTGATGTGTAACTGCCAGTGAGTAAGTATTCCTTCAGATTATGAGCATAACATCCGTTATAAATAACTTGTAAGGTAATATGACATGTCATGATGTGACCGTGTCCCAGGGCCCCCCGTCCGTGGCAGCATGCCCTCCTCGCCCTGCTACAGCAGCGAGGACTTGATCAGCTGTCAGCTGACCCGCTCTGTCCAGTGTGCCCACCAGAAGCCCATCACCGTGCTGAGAGCTGCGGCGGGCAGGGTCGTTACTGGCAGCCAGGACCACACCGTCAGGGTGAGGATGCACTGACTTATTCTCTCCCCACACACACACACACACACTGTTTTGGATGTACAAGGCACACAAGGCAGGCAGACAAAGTCACACGAACATTGTAAGCCTAGCTTATTGAAAAACCTGAATTGCTTAAAAAAACGAAATGCACAAAATAACGTTTTTTGTTCCATGCTTGGGTCTCAGGTGTACCGTCTGGAGGACTCGTGTTGTCTCTTTACCCTCCAAGGTCATTCTGGGGGAATCACAGCCATCTACGTCGACCAGGTCTGTACAACACCATCGCCCCTCCACCACGCTGTCCAGTGTCCATGTTATATCCCTAATATGTCAGTTTATGTCTTTTTTGCTAAGTCTTTCTCCTGTTAAGACGATTTTGTGACTTTTTGGGGTGTTTTTCTCCTGCAGACCATGGTTCTGGCCAGCGGAGGACAAGATGGGGCAATCTGTCTATGGGACGTCCTAACAGGCAGCCGAGTGAGCCACGTGTATGGACACCGCGGTGACGTGACGTCGCTGGTGTGCACCACGTTATGCGTGATTAGCAGCGGTCTGGACGATCTCATATGCATCTGGGACCGCAGCACCGGCATCAAGCTCTACTCCATACAGCAGGTGTGTGTTTGTATGGAAGGGCCTGACCCCTCCTTCATAAGAGAAATGGGGCCTTGCTACTCCTCTAAAGCACTCCTTATCTTCTCTCTCACCCCTTGTTACGTATTGTCAAATCCATCATATTACCGTTATTTCGATACTTCTCTGATTCTCGCGGTATATTCACTCAATAAACCTGCAGCTCATCTATCTATTTCTCTCTCTCTATCCCAGGAGGTGGGTTGTGGATCCAGCCTGGGGGTGATCTCAGAGTCTCTGCTGGTGACAGGGGGCCAGGGCTGCGTCTCCTTCTGGGACCTCAACTTCGGGGACCTGCTTCAGACCGTCTACTTGGGCCAGAGCAGCGATGGCCAGGGCGTCCGTCAGCTCCTGGTGCTGAACAATGCTGCGATCGTCTGCGATTTTGGCAGCGAGCTCAGCCTGGTCTACGTGCCCTCTGTGCTGGAGAAGTTGGACTGAGGAGGGGGGCAAAGAGGTAGACGTCGGAGGTGGTGGCCACCTTGTGGCCTGGAGGAATAACAAACATTCTGAGCTACGAGTGTACGAGATGACACTTACTGTTTTCATCGTTGCCCTTTCAGTAAGCTCCGAGCTGCATTTTTTTAATGAATCGAAGCAGACCCATCTGGCTTGTTCCACTTGCATGCAGGGCAGTTGCTGTAGCCATGGTATAGTTTTTAACTAAAGCTCGATCCTGAATGTGGATGAACCTATGGACAGAATAGGAGTCCTGGAACGAGAGTGAATCAGCTACGAAGTTGGAGGTCTGTTTGACCCCCTGAACTTCAGCATAATTTTGGGTGAATGTACTTGAGCTTTAAAATGTCTGGGGTTTACTCATCTCGAGCTCCTCACCCAATGCTCTGACAGTTAGTGCTTTTTTGTACACAATATTCAGGCACTGCCCTCTATGCTGCTTGTGGATGCGTCTTCTTTAAAACCCACCCACCCGGAAAGGAATATTGACAAACTTTTTTTATATTCCTCCTTGCTGCCTAGCTAGAAAATCAGTGTAGTGACCACGGCAACTTTAAGAGCTATCTTGGGCCAATGGCCTGGGCTCAGCAGTTACTTGTGTGGTGTGTGTGTGTGTGTGTGTCGAGTGAATGTGTTTGAGTGGGAGAGACTGAGTCAAAGGAACTGTGTTGATTATTTTAAGGCTAAACACTGCTGAAACGGAACAAAAACTGAAATTGTGTGAAAGGGTGTGTGAGGTCATTTGTTTGTTATAGAGGGAGAATTGGACATGATTACTGTAACTAAATGAACCTACAAGGGGGTTGTTTGTATGTTTTTAAATCTATTATTTATTAGTGATGCATTTTGAAATTAACAAATTGTTTGAGAATTGCTTAACTTGACTTTTACAAGATAATATAATGTGGAGAAGATGTCATAAATGTAAGATGGTGATTAATATAATTGGTTTTGCTAGAAATATGATTGAAAACCATGATTTATTTTTTACTTGAGCAGGGTAGAGGCTCTAACCTTAATACCAGTTTTTGAGCTCTCATTATGCCATTACTGAAGCTATGATAGCCCCTCTGATCCAATAGAGCAGAGGCCTAAATACGTAAGGCCTCCAAGGCCGTGTTCATACATTTCTTCCTTTGTATCCGTTGGCGCGCATTAAGTTTACCAATCCTCCTATCAAGTGTACCCGAAATAGATTTTATATCTGCAAACACATTTTTGCACAGTGATTGAGGAAAAGAAAAAAGTGCATTTGTTATTTAATGGTTTACATTCATCCCAAATATATACTTCTTTCTTCAACTTAGTGTGTGTAGCCTGATATACATACCGAATGACAATCCAATATCAAGTCTGTTTCAAGTTTCAACTGCAATAATTTCTTTCTTTGCCTCTTCTTGATCAGTCCTTCAAGTTGTTATTGTTTTTAATCCTAACCTTTAAAAAAAGTGTTGTTTATAAGGATGTGGTCAGGTACTTGAAGGAAGAAGGCACCCAATAGGCAACCCTCATAGGTCTGTTTGAGATCCTCCCATGTCATTTGAATCCCTCACTTCTGCACAAAAGCTCTGAGAATGTAGCGTGCATCACAGGGGACAGACTGCAACATGTATTAGGCTTGACATCAACAACATTGTCCTGGTCGCTCAACCTCCACACACCCACACGAAACCTACTGCACTAGCTGGTTGAATGTTGACCCGTGACGCTTGATGAGCAGATCCTCTCGGAAAACACTAACTCGTGCACTAACCGTTAACCCTCTCGAATGCACATGATCAAACATGCACTTTCAAAACATCGACACAAGACATTCAGACTCGTAGATACTGACCTTTTTAACAGCTTCAAACGCACACATCAGATGTGATTTCAGGGATGCACTGCTCTTCATCTTTAAGGTCAGCTGTGTCTGTTGGTTTTCATTCCTCATTTAGATCAAGTCATGCATTTACTGTTACTGTAGAATAAATCATGTATAGGTATTATGAGAATTCTAATATGTGGGCATTTAACCCCTCTTTGTTAACACTGGTTTAACAATGTCATGAATTGAAATCTGAATGAAGGATAAAGGGAAACCAAGTGACATCTCTTGTGAGTTGTGCATCCCTGAACAGTGTAACCATTCTAATTTATTAGCTTTGTTTTATGGATGTAAATAAATACTAGGGGATATGGCTTTAGAAAAGATGTGTACGTTAACTTTTTATGTTTTTTTTCCTTCAACATTTTGGATAATGTACATTTCATTTATATTGAGGGGCGGGGGAATGGCTTGAATAACGGTATGGGGAGATGCTATTTAACGTTTTCTAGATTAACTGTTCAAACAAAACGTTTTGGTCATTAGATGCTGCCTTTCCTTATCTCTTTGGGTTCACACAAAAATATGTTCCCACCATTTAGAATTTGTAGTTTCTTTCATTTCACAGATCCAGCCTCAGATATAATTTCAAGCCTCAAACGGAGGTGATTGTGAGGTAGATGTGGGGTTTATAGATCATTGTGACAGAGCCCATGTCACCATAGATATATATAAATACTTGATATTAGTATTTATATATATATATCTATGCATGTCACCACTCCTGTCACTTGTTCTACCAAATACACAGGGTGGGAAGGAGGACTGGAACAAATACAAGTTTGGATTCCCTATAAAACCATAGGCCTGCTCTACTCCCCTTCTCTTCCCATGAAACTCTTACCCATCTCAGTTGGATACTTAGTGTATACATACAGACTGTAGTGAAGATGGAACTAATGTTCTGTTCTATTTTACTATTTTTAACAAGAATACAACTTTGTACTAATTTCCAAATAAAGAGGTTTTGATACCTTTAAGTCTGGTGTCCTGGTCTTGTTACTTTTGACTAGAACACACATACCAGGGTTTCTGCAGGTTTCAGCAAGTCAAATTTAAGACCGTTTTAAGACCATGAAGATTGAAATTTAAGACAACGGATTACCCCAAAAAATTAAAATCTAAGAAATTCTGAAAAAATCTTTATTTCAATGAATTCAGTCATTGAAAAAGCATTAATTTAATTTACAGATAAAGCAATCACATAAGTAACCTCGTGAATTAGTATTCTAGCGATCACATGAATTCACAATTTGATAAAAAATCGTGAATAGATTTTTTAGCGAATCGTGACCCCAAAAATCGAATCGTGAGGTACCAAAAGGTTCCCTCCCCTAGTAGACGGTAAGCTGTACATTTCTGTTTCATATTTAACTGACATGCTGGAGCATGCTGGAGCATTACCGCAACAGCCTGGGTGGTTCAAATCAAAATGTTAAATTGTTTAAACTTGAACTCAAAAGTTACATTGTGGTCATGTGAGATGTGGGACTTCACCTTCACAAAGTTTCATACAAGATGATCGTGTTTAACTTTAATCGTGACTACATTAAACAGTACGTAAACAACAACGACACAAAGTTAATGTTACACTAATTTTATTTAAGATGCAGTATATTTACAATGTTAAAAGACAAAGATCACTGACTCATTAAGAGAGGTGCTGATTATGCTCTATATGTATGTAACCATAACAACGAGCCATACTGCAGATTAAGGGTCTTCTGATAGCTCTGCCTGTCTGCAAGTCCCTCCCAAATCCCCACTCACACCCTTTGGCCTCTGTGTCTCCATTATCATAGTGCAATCATAAATTCCAGTCCACTCGGAGAGCCCAAACCAATCCCATCGCCTAGCACTGCTAATGCTGACAAATAACTAGGTGTTAAAGGCGAAGACACTGTGCAGCTAGGACAGGAGTGCATGCTGGGATTGCGGTACCAAGTGGCCCAATATGGGGCAGGAAGTCAAGAACAGACGGAGAAAAGAAAGAAAAACACAGGAGGGAGAGAGAGACGATAGAAAGGTGCACAGTGTTTTGGTCCCAGATGCACAGGCCACTATTGAGGGGATGAGGCAAGTGGGAAGGTAGAACCCATGGAGTGCAAGTCCCTAAAGCGATAGCCTGGTTCCAAACCAACCCCTAGCCCCTACTACTACAGTCCTCTGGTTAAATGGACTAGCCAAGTCCAAGTTTCCACTTCATTGCTTCCACTAAGCCACGCAATACAAGGAAAAATCTGATAGAATTAGTACTACAAGCGCAAGGTTGGCTTAAATACAGGCTATAAAGTGTGATATAAAGCAAGGTACATGTAGTGCGCCTCCTATATCTCAACTCTTGTTGAGGCTCCATAAGGGATCCAGGTTGCCCAGGGGATCCTCTCCCCCGTCCTCACGGGGCCCCCTCAGGCCTTGTCCCTCAGCCGGCTGAAGGAAGCTCTGCTTGGTGACACGATGCTTCCCCATGCCACCTCCCTCCATGGAGAACGCCTCAGGTGTCATGGCGGCCAGCAGCTCCAGAGAGGTAGGCGCCGGGACTGAGACAGGAGGGGAAGGCTCAGGGGCGGGTCTAGCCTCTGGCGACTCGTGATGATTGGCTACAGGAGAAGACGAAAGGTCGGGACCATCCACCCCATTGGGCGGTGGGGAGTGGACCTGTGCAGGGGAGGAGGATGGAGAAGAGAGCGAAGGACTGAGGGAGGAGGGTACTTGGGGTTCCCCAAGGGGCAAGGGGTCCTCCTGCGGGATGGCTGTCAGTTGGAGGTCTCCGTCTAGGGGAAGCTCCGATGGAATGACTAAGGGCTGGTCTTCCAAGCCACCGAGGGAGGCCTCCATGGCTGGGTCCGTTGCACTCGGGGGCCGGATGCTGAGTTTGGCGATGGTGGCTTGAATGGAGCTGATGGGCATGTCTCCACCCAGAACCAAGTCTAATTGAGACTCCTGCCGTGAATAAGGCTGGAGGACCAAACCGCCAGGTGGGAGAAACAGTACAGCATTTAGAACAAGTGGAAAACACTAGCATAGGAATACAAACTGGTAGAATCCCTACCAGACCCATGCATGCACAAAGTAAATGAGTAAAAGCTGTTGCTAGCCTACATTAAGTTAAGGGGTTTTACCTTGGGGGCTGTAGTGTTGGAGGTTTTGCTGCAGGGGGCAGCAGCGTAGCCGTGGCGCTGAAGGACCTGCTCAGCGTGCTTGAGCACTGCCTCATAACAGAATTTCAGGTGCAGCTGGCAAAAGATGGGAAACCAATGAGATGTCTAGAAACCAACTAGCAAATAATCAAAACATTATTATTGTTCAAGACAATTTAACTGGCTAACATCTGGCCAATCCCCTAGAATCAAAACTAGTATTGCCTAAACCTCAGGGCCAGTGGGAGGGTTGAGGGAATGTCACACCTTCTCCTGCAGCATGTTTTTCCGCTGCTGCCTCATCTTCTTGACCAGCAGAGTCAGGTCAGGGATGCCGTTCCCTGCCTCCAGCTCCTGCAGCGCAGCGTACAGCAGACAGAATGTTCCGGTGCGCCCCACGCCTGAGCTGAAGCACAAGAGGGAAGTCTCAGTTAGACACAAACATAGACGACAACTTTCCAAACAGAAACTATATATCATTTGACACATTCTCAGGATAATCGATTCATACTTCATATTAAGTGTAACCAGAGATGGGAAGTAACAAAGTACTTTTACCAGAGTCTTTCTAAACATGAGTATCTTGTACGTGTACTTGAGTGAAGGACGTGTGGACTTTGGTCATCTCTGAATCCAACACACTCACTGTAGCAACATGTAAAACCTTTAAGCAGTCTGAATTACCTGCAGTGTACCACGATGGGAATGTGTAAGGGTCTCTGGTGCAAGTAGTGTCCATGGACCTCCTGGATGAAGGGGATCAGGTTGCTCTTGCTGTCAGGGAGACCCCTGTTCAAAGAGAGAGGCGTTAGAACAGTGCTCTCCGTTATGCTTGTTATTTATTGATATTCATTTCAACTGTTTTACAGTTGTAATCAAACAGTTCCCTAGAGGGAGTTTGCACTCACAGCTCAGGCCATGAGGTGAATTGCAGGTGGATGACGGTGCGTTTGAGGCTCTGGTCCCGATATTGGAGACCAATCATACGCTCCACATGGGTGGGCGTAGTCTTCTGTGTGGTCAGGGTGAGGGTAATCGGTCCCTGGGAAAGCTTCTGTCCGCGCTCCGTGGGGAAGTAGCGCAAAACCTTTCCCTAGGACAGAAAATGGAGAAATGCCCGATCGTTCGCCTTACGCTTACTTTGTCAATTTGTGCTTCAATAAATACTTTGGAAAACACAGGGTTTTAGCCTCTTTCTACACATACCTTGTCCAACTCCTGCTCCGACACCAACATGACCACCAAAGACACCTTCTGCTCGTATACCATCAGCCAAAAGTCTGCTGCCGTGCCTGTGAGCGGAGCCTGCGTGGCGATGAGACGCGGACAGTAGGCCGACAGCTCCTCCACGTAGCTGGCGTTGATATAGTCGTCTTTGCCCGAGCGCAGAAGCACGCGGTTCGCGTCGTAAGGCATGACGTCCTGGTGGCGGTTCTTCATCGTGTAGCAGCGGGCGATGGCAATGGACAGCTGTCGCGCGTCCTTCTCCTGTTGTTCCTGGAGCTCCTTCCATCGAGCGTCCAGCTCCGACAGGCCACCCTCGGCTTCTGTAGGCTGCTCCAGACACTCCACTGACACCCGGAATCGCTCCAGCTCGCTGCAGAGGTGGGCCACACGTTCTGGGGCCTGGTAGGGGTCGCCCTGTATCAGAAGGACCCCCTGAGAGCTCTTTTTTCTGCGCTCGCCGTCCTTGGGGTCTGCTTTCGTTGGTTGCAAGACATTGGTGGGGGCCTTGGGACCTCCGGGCTGGCTTTCTGGGCTGGAGGACAGAAGGTCATCTGTACTGGAATTCTGACGCTGAAAGAGGGAAGGAGAGGGGGAAGAGGAAGGGGAGGGGAGAGGTGGGGCCACACCTGCCACGCCGGGTGTAGCGGCTGGGGAAGGACGCTGTTGTGGGGCAAGGGGGGGTGGGCCTGGGGAGGGAGAGGGGGAAGGTGAGGGGGAGGGGGGGGATAGCACTATTGGGGGGCTGGATCATCACTGGAGGGACTCCCGATGGGGTCGGGAGCATATGCTGTGGTGGAACCCCCTGTGGTGGAGCCCCGGGAGGGCCCATAGAGGTGGGCTGCTGTGGGGCCCCGGAGGCAGCAGGGTACATGGGGGAGGCTGGGGGTGGCTGTGAATGGGTCATGGGCAAAGATGCCAGGGGCTGTTGAGGCATCATAGGGCCCCCTGGGTAGCATAGAGACCCTATGTGAGGGGGCTGAGGCTGGGCCTGGGTAGGCATCCTTATGGGCTGCTGCTGGGGAAGCTGGGGCATGGGTTGACCGGTTTGGGGGAGCTGCTGAGGGCCAGGGACCATGTTGGGTTGCGAGACTGAGGGCATAGGCTGATGAAGGTTGGGGGGCATGGGTTGGTTGGTGGGGGGCAGGTATTTCTGTGAAACTGGGGGCATCTGCTGATTGTTGGGCGGCATTTGGGGTTGGCATTGGGGCATCTGCGGATGAAGCTGAGATGGCACCATCTGATGGGCATTAGGATGCATCTGTTGCTGGGGTGGCAGCATCTGCTGGTGAGGGTGCTGAGGGGGCATCTGTTGGTTGCCGGGGTGCATGTAGGGTTGGGAGCCAGGGGGCATTGACTGGGAGGTGGGGGGAATTTGAGGGTGGACAGGGTGAGGGGGCATTTGAACCTGAGGGGGTCTTATCATGGAGCCAGGGATCATTTGGGGGTGCTGTTGTGGCAGATAGCCCTGTTGTGGGATGTAGCCTTGTGGCAACTGCTGTTGGGGCTGGTAGCCATGTTGAGGCTGGCCAGGAAATGGCTGCTGATACTGAGGGGGCATGGCCGGTCTAGGCTGAGCAGGCATGTACTGGGGATACCCTGGTTGGGCTTGGAGAGGGGGGCGAGGGCCAGGCATTCCCCGAGAGGCTGCCTGGTATCCCGGAGGCTGCTGCCCCGGAGGGGGCTGTGGGTACTGCTGCTGTTGTTGCTGTTGTTGGTGGTGGTGCTGCATTTGTCCTTGCACTGGCATGGGCCCCCCTGGCTGGGGTATGTACTGTGGATAAGTACCCATCTGTGGGGGCACTATATAACCTGCAGAGACAGGAGGTACAGGATGGCGTGGGGTAGGAGTGTAGCTGGGGATTGGAGCCTGGATGCCATCTACAGTTGCGGTGGAAGGGTGGACTGGCACAGGACCAGGACCAGGCATGCCACCTCTATGCTGGGGGGCTTGCTGTGGGGGAGGTCCATATCCAGATACTGGCAGCTGGGGTGGTATCTGAGGGTGGGGTCCACGAGGCAAACCCTGGGCAGGCATGGGATTGGAAAACTGGGATATTCTCGCCAAGAGTTCTGGTGGAGGTAGGTTGGCAGGGAACCGAGGGGCACCATGCCAGGGCATGGAGGAGCCGGTGCTGAGGGGAGCACCAGGCAGCATGTAAGACTCAGGGCCCGGGAGGCGAGAAGAGGAGGGGGGCATGGAGGGGTGGTCGGGGGGCAGGTGGCGAAGCTCTTCGGGCAGATCCCCTCCCAGGCTGAGAATAGCAGCGTTGAGCTGGGCCAGCTCAGAGTCCTCCAGGCTGGAGCAGGCCGAGTCCGCGTCCGAGCCCTTGGACTGCAGGCTGGGCTTGGCTGCCGTGGGCCGTGGCGGAGGCTTCTTCTGGGTCTCCCTGGGTGAAAAAAAACAAAAACAATATTAGAACAGTGGGAATGCTCATCTGCCCCATGTCACCCATAATCATACATCTCAACACGCCATCAAATCTAACCCTTTCGATTCACAGTCCATCTCCATGACACATGTCCTGCTTCCCTTATTCCACTTTGTTACATTCTCACCTGTCCAGAATAGCCTTTCTCTCCTCCTCCCTTGCCTGGCACAGGTTCTTGGCTTTCTCCAGCAGACGCGAGGATTTGGCTTCCAGGTCTTCGTAAAACTCCTTGCCCTCCTGCGACTTCTTCATAAGGTCCTCGTACGCCTCGTAAGAAGCCACCAGCATCTGGACCATGGTGTTCCACTTGTGCTCGGTCTCGCTGAGGCCCTTGCGGACTGTGGCATATTGAACGTTTGCCTCCGTCAACGCCTTGAGGATGTTCTCCTGGGCCGCAAGGTTCTGGTCGATGTAGACTTTGACCTGCTCATACTTCTTTAGCTGGTCCTCAAACAGCCTCTGAAAGGGAAATAAGGAAGGTTTAAATGCTGCGACGTGTTAACATTCTGGTGGTTTGTCAGTTCTCTAAACGGCATAAGAGTATTGTTAGTATGTTGCTATGGGGATGGAGTTGCATGTTAGATCTAGGTTACTGTTGGTCGTAATTGGTCCTTACCTTCATGTCTGCTCGCTCGGTGGTGACCAAAGCAGAAGTGATGTCATCTTGTTGAATGAGATCTCTCAGCTGCTTCTCCAGTGAGCCCCTCTGGTCTCTCATTTCCTGCACTTTACTCAAAATTCTCTTCATACACTGCAGTCCTCCTACCTCCTCTGGAAAAAACACAGATCAATCATGCATAAATACACCTGTAGCAGCAAACCCACTCAATATAAAACACACATTTGCAGCACAATAACTGTCAAAAAATGTACAT
Organism: Mallotus villosus; assembly: GCA_903064625.1. Classification (NCBI taxonomy): domain Eukaryota; kingdom Metazoa; phylum Chordata; class Actinopteri; order Osmeriformes; family Salangidae; genus Mallotus; species Mallotus villosus. The sequence goes on from CAEFZP010000752.1 coordinate 50,199, forward strand.
ACCTTCATTGAGTTGTGGTCTGGGCAGGGCATCACTTAGAGCATCCAGGGGCCCTCCTAGCAGCCTCAGGTTACTGATGTGCAGATTCATGGCCCTGTGCAGCTCTGTGTTGGTGAAGCTGGCCTTCTCGTGGGCCTCCATGTACTTCTCCAGGTCCCTGCGGATCTCCGCCAGGGCCTGTGCCTGGGTGGGGGGGTCCAGTGTGGCAGTGGGCCCCCCGGCCTCCTGTAGAGCGCGGACCCCAGCCTCGTCCTCCTCCAACACGTCTCTGATCTCTCTCAGGGACACCTCGACATCGGTGAACACCCCTGACAGGACTAGAAGGGAGGGAAAGAAAGGGAGAAAAAATTATAATAATAACATTTTTTTAAAAAAGAGCATCAATCACATTAACTAATATGACATCCACATTTACATGTGCAATTTGTCTTATTGCATTAGGGCTGCAAAAAGCATAACTTAACTAATTTATTGAATATGGTAACTCGAGTGTGTGTAATGAGAGTACAGTCACTGACCCTGCATGGACCCGATGAGGCTTTTGACGGTGTCAGGTCGGACACTGAGAGCAGCACACTTCTCCATGAGAACGGGAGGGATGTGACTATACATGTCCAGGTTGTCCACGGATTCTGGCTCAAGACCCAAAGAATCCATGAACTGCCTTGGAAACACAGAGGAAGCCAGGTTAGGTGATCTATATGATACTGCCACTCACTCTGTCCAGTTCCAGTTCCTTGACAACCATCAAAATGCTGTTAACATTATACACTTCTGAGATCCTTTATCTTCTGCTATATTACCACATAGTCTTACACACACAAAATTCCATCAGTACTTACTCTAGTGTCTCGTTTTTGCCGTCTACCTTGGTCATGATGTCCCGAAGCAGCTTAGCCTTCTCTTCACTGTGAGAAGAGGACACAAAATGGAGGGTGAAGGGAACAGAAAAACAGTAGCCTTTCAGCAGTATTCTGCAAAAAAAAATACTACACAGCTGTTTTTTCACCCACCTATAGAGGGAAGAGGCTTCGTGTGCGGCCATGGGCACCAGTTTGGCAAACAGGTCGGGGCCAGTGACACTGGGATCAGTGGGGTTGACTGGCAGTGCCTTCACCAGTGGGGCACCTAGAGGGGAGTATTGAGAAGGAGAAATAATATATCTGCACAATATATGAAATGTACCTTTTATGTATTTTGATAAGCAAAGATATACACAAAAAACTGTAACTGTGAGCATATTTTGGTGTTGTGAAGGTGTATTGATTGAGCCATAGTGAGCAACAGGTCTGAGTGCTACTTTACCTTTAACTGAAGCCAGTGTCTCTAAAGATGGGACAGTCTCGTGGTAGATAAAGTCATTGTCTTTCTTGGCAGAGTTAAACCTACATTAGAAAGGAGAACACACATTCAGTGTATCTGTTTGAAAATCACCCATCATCATTCTGATTGGATACAATAGGAGACGCAGCCACTTACTTTCCCCCAATCACATCCATCGTGAATCTCAAAGCCTCTTGCACACTGTCTGGCTGACCCTGCTCAAAACGGCAAGAAAGGAGCGGAGAAAAGGGACAAGCAAATGACAATGATAAATGTATTTGTCCACACAAGCATGAAAAAACCCAAACGTGTAAGAGTGATTCGTAAAGGAAAGGTGAATCTGAATTCCAACAACAAGAGCGCCATACCTTTGCCAACTTTATGGCTTCACTGAGTTTGTCCATTGAGCTTTGCAGGTAGGCCAACTGTAAAATAAATAAAACAAAGGTTAGTCTTGATAACACAGGGTTCAGGATTAAAAGAGAGGACATTATTGACATACCCGTTCTCCATATTTTTGTTGCTCCTCTGCCTGTTTTCCCATGTGTAGCTGTAGAAATAGGAACAATAACGAAAGATTTAAAAATAAAAAATAAGATCTTCTTAAAGAGCCAACCATTCGAATATGATCTTAGTTTTCTCACATGGGCAATAGCAGCAAAGTAGTAGATTTTCATCTGGACCAGTTTTTTCCAGTCCTTCTGGATCTTTCCCAGCATAGAAGCCGTGTCTGAGTTCTCCAGGGCCCGGCATGCCTCCTTATAATAGTCCACCACCTGCACCACAGCAATAATAGAAGGATTTGAAACCAGCTGTAGTATAGGCATTACTCTAGTTTAATAAATAACATCAGGGTTTCCTGCAGCACTTTTCAGTTAAGGCGGCTGCCCAAGCAACACACCTGCCGCCTTAACTACATCGTCGTATTTTAATTTTTTTTGCGATATCCGCCGTTGTCCTGTTTTCTCCCTTCCATTCCAAACCGTGACCAATGAAAGTCTCCCTTCTCTGCAGAACGCATTAGTCTATCGTACAAACTAGCACCCCCCTAGAAGTTGTTTAGAAATACTAAACCTACTACAAAGGCTTTATGGATTACAAGAAATTGTCTTACCTGAGCGCTGATTCGGGCAACAAGGAAACTCTTTCTATTGTCCAGCATGGACTTTTCTAGAAGACATTCTTGGGCCTGACCCTGCAAAATCAGAGAAAGTACAGTTGATTTCAGACTTTTTGAAGCAGAGAGAAAGAGCACTGGTGCATCCATGATAAGACATTTACCAGCATGAGGTTGATGTTGAGATTAAGGATTTGGTGACTCATGTCCACACTAAAGTTGTGGCTGAAATGATCCCTCAGGTAGGAGAAGGCCCCTGCCGAACATTGGAAGTGTGTACATGAAACTTTCATACCCTTGTGGAGAGAGAGAGAGAGAAACACACAGAGAAGATGTGAGAGAGATACACTTGGTTGTCTGAATAAGACATATGCTTCACATGCTGAATGAAGACAACCAAAACCATGAACACGTGTCTCCATTCTCACCTCCTCTGACACCCGGTTATCCATGGCACCCAACATGGAGTGGAGAGCACCTAGAAATAAATCAATGTAAGGATATTGGGTAATCGCTTTTACGTACAGTTCAAATCTAAATCAAGTGAAAATATTGAGTAGCAACATGAAGGTCTTGGAAAGGAAATGGACTGTCGGCCCACTTAAGAGTTTTTGCAGTCAAATGTAGGTTAATCTGTTCATAAGTTCGGTTCACCTAAGAACGGTCCAACAAATATACCAAGAGCTTCAGGACACTTGAGTGCTCCACTTTTTTTTGGTGTATTTTTTTGGTGTATGTAATTTTAGAAGACAAAGTTGGATCGAGGGCCAAAAGTAGACAAGCAGACAGGAGAGTTGTTCTACGTTAAAGCTTGCTCTGACTCTCACCAAGGTTGTAGAGGATGCAGGCTTGCTCATAGCTGATGTCATCGTGGGTAACTGTCTTTCCAGAGAAAATCTCTGTCCTGATACAATTTTGTAAGATGGTCATTAGTTGTAATATACACAATCCAATATTGTTACTGTTTGTGTACAGAACATGTACACCACTTTAATAGTTTATACCCTTTACAACCTTCAAGCCTACAATCAAAATAGTAAAGACGTTTGTGTATTCTTATCTTACCATGAGATTGGTACAGCTGCCTCCTGGCCAGGCCCCAAGGGCACTCGGCTCTGGAGGTAGTGCAGTTGACCAAAGTACTTCCTCAATGTGCTGCATCCCTCAAAGTCCCGTGTCACATTTACCGCACTCTGGCAAAATGAGATGAACATTGTTCGTTTATGGTGATCATTTGTGGCTTTTAAATACCAAGCTGTAACTCCACTAGTCAGATCGTCTAAGCAACGTTTTGTTGTCAGTGGTAGACCGCAAAACGGGAAAAATCCATACCTGTCTTAGTGTTTCCAGCTTTTTCAGCTGTTCATTGTAGTTGTCCGGATTCTCCCCATAGTTCTTAAGGATGAACTGAAATGAATGTGAGACAAAAAATCTTTTTATCCAAAATGATGTACAGTACATGGGGATTTGAACCTGAGAACTCTTGATCTGCAGTCAAATGATCTTAACACCTGATCTACACTGCCATGCTATTGAAAAAGTAAAATCGAAGGGATACAAATGGTCATAAACCAAAAACATAACTGTACAACTCTGGATCTCTTCATATTTATCTTAAATAACCTTTCACAAATATCCTATTGTATTAGCAAATACTGTCTCCCCATCAGTGATTAGATTTTGCAATGCTTGGGAACGACAAGTTAAGGGGCAACGGTGTTATAATATTTATCTGGAGCAGTGAGGAGGAAAGAAGGAAAGGTGGAAGGAAGTGGCCTTCTCGTAAATTCTGAGTATATATGAATGCCCTTGTATGACTACAGTGATTTAGCTAGCCTATTGAGAAAAACGCAGTTAGCACTAGCTATCTCGTGAGCTATGTGACACATTCACTGCTTAAGCAATTAACTGCATGTGACAGTAACATAATGCTCTATTTTTTCCATCGACACAATGACTCTTAAGACCATTACTTTGGGATTCCAAACTGGATCAGGAATACTTTAGATGCTGCTCGATACTTGGGTAGCTCTAGCTATTTACGGTAGTTAGGGTAGCTAGCAGCAACTGACTGGTTGCCTGAGAATACATTAACGTAGCTTGCTCACTAGATTTATTTAAAGCGTTGACACTGTCAGCTAGCCGGCTACTTAATAACTTGACTCGCCCTGGCCTGATGTAAACAAAGGCGGTGCCGAGGGTAGCTAATAGTGCTTGTAGCGACTCTTAACTAGCTGCATACAGTGACTACTGTAGCTAGCTTGAGACAACGCAGAAGTTGGTTAGTTACTGAAATACGCTATATAATTTAACAAACCTTTCAATGTTAACGTTTGGCTAATTAGTCAACCACTGTGTATCTCGTCAGCTAATCTTGACGGTTGACTTCCGATTCCAGCCCTCCCCCACAGTGCCCTGTTGCTCCACTCCCCACCACCAAGCTCACCTGCCTTACAGACGGGCTGAACTGAAACTCCCCAGCCTCTTTCAGATCCAGCCAGATCATCGGCATTCGGGGTACCGCCTCCATAGCGGGGAAGAGTACTCTTGTCTTCAAAGCCTTCCCTTCAACTATACCCTTACCTGCGGTGGCTGATAACGTTTTTCTTAGAAATCATGAGATAACAGTGACATGTCCCCATTTACACCTCACCAGGAAACTGGGTGGACGGTAAGGATATGACGTCAGTAAGGATTTTCTAATGCGCAAGCGTTTCGCACAAATAATGTAAGCCCGTATGGACTCAAAGATCTTACAAATAACATTGAGCGTAGTAGCTTACTTATGTCCAGAGATGGATCGTTACTGTATTTAATTAGTTCTTTTCTGGTATCAGTAGTTAACTTCTCTATTTATTTTTTGTCCACTTTTTACTTTACCTTCGTACATTTTTCACACAAAGGATGTGACAGGGGTTTGATGTCGACATGACTGAGAAAATTTACATTTAGTCATTTAGCAGACGCTCTTATCCAGAGCGACTTACAGTGAATACAGGGAAATTCTCCCCGAGGCAAGTAGGGTGAAGTGCCTTGCCCAAGGACACAACATAATTTCGCACAGCCGAGAATCAAACCAACAACCTTCTGATTAATAGCCCGACTCCCTAACCACTCAGCCATCTGACCCCCCAAATTAGACATTCCTTATCATGGATCATCACCCATGTATGAGGGAGATGTTCTGTAGTGTACTTTTTAATTCATGTTTTACTATGATGTAACTAAGGTCCAGTTACTTAAGAAGATTTGGTATCTTCACTATTTTTCTGACAACCCGTTTACTAAAACAGGTAGTAGTAATGACTACGTTTTATTTAAGTACATGTCAGACCCCATACTCCTTTACTTTAACTTGAGTGAAAAAGTGTAGTCAGTAGTCTTTTTTAACATTTAGTATATGTACTTCTACTTGAGTGAAGGATGTGTGGCAACCTTTGCCCTGTTAAACCCACTGACAGACACACTTTTGGTTGGCCCCTCCAACCAAATCTCACTCCATGTAAGTTGGCAGCCCTGAGCCTGGAGCATATATTTAAAGGTGGGATGAGTGATGAAAGAGTGAAAAATATTCAGGTAGTTTTAACCCGATCAATAACACCACTCAACTTTCCGAATGTGAGACGAATGTCGAATATGAAACCAACTTCACCTCGGTTACTGAAATTAACCGTTTAGTTGGCAAGACTCAAACTGGTTAACTATCACCGCAGCACAAACTGGATTTTGTGTAATACCATACCAGTCTATGAACAGAATGACTGAAAAGCACCTGGAAAAAGGCGATTTTCAAAATGTTTGAAAAAGTGCGCCAAGAATATACTGCGCAGTCTGCACTATTTCCAGTTCCGTTGTGTCAAGCCGCCATATTTGACCCACAAATAATGAAAACAATGATATTTGCTTAGCTTGAAAGTTTCGAAAGTGTATCAAACACACATTCTGGTTTATAAACATAAGAGTTTATCTTGAGCCACTGAGTACCTAAGGTGAGTTATGCTTGATATTATTAGCTTTGTTAAATTTCGTAGAATGTTTGGCTGGGCTTAATCAAGTCTGCCATACTAAGCTGCAGTAGCTAAACTAGCCAGTCAGATAATACCTAGGGAGTTTGTAGTATGTTTGGTTAGCTAGCTTGTCTTGCATTACAGCACACGCATTGTATATGTCATAAACAATATTCTGTCTTGCTGACCAGTGTAAGAATAACTTGTAAATAAATAATTACAAAGGTTCAATGTTTCTTTATGCTGGCTAGCCTGTTAGTCTTCTGTGCCTCTTTCGTGGTGTCTTAGTTTTAAGCTAGCGGATGTGGAAATGGCAAGTACTGTATCGGTGCCTCTGATTTGGCATCCGTAGAATAGGTTCAACTTCCACCGGAACATCAATTATCAGGACATCATTATACTTATAAAAATCCTTATTTCCATGTAAATAATTTGATAGGTGTGCCCACCTAGCTATGTCAAACTGTGCTGTGTAGTCTACATGCAACTGTTCTGGCTTCGCACCGAAAAAGTAAAAAGTAAACTACGAATATCTTAACGGTGAGAAACAGGGACACTTAAAAATATTAAACCTAGATGATGGACAACGTTTTTACGTCATTCCTTTTCTAAATGCGAATTATTGATGATCCGTGCCATCTGGTGAAAAAAAGTTTGACCACCCTCCCAGCAGATGTCGCTCGTGGATCTGGGGAAGCGCCTGTTGGAGGCAGCACGGTCAGGGCAGGACGATGATGTCAGGTCTCTCATGGCCAATGGAGCCCCGTTCACCACGGACTGGGTAAGGCCTGTTACATACTGTACATTACATAGAGAGGCTTTCCCCCCCAAAATTATTACATGTCAGAAGCTGTAATCAATGAATTGAATGAGGAGACTTGGTGGTACAATGTCAAATAAAGCTCAAACCATTTTTCCAGCTGGGGACATCCCCTCTTCATTTAGCTGCTCAGTATGGACATCATTCTACTGCAGAGGTGCTTCTCAGAGCAGGTGTCAGCAGGGATGCCCGGACCAAGGTGGATAGAACACCTCTTCACATGGCGTCCACAGAGGGACATTCAAGTATAGTGGAGCTGCTTGTCAGGGTAAGGATAAAGGTCCTCACTGCAGCTGTACTATTGCGGAGAAACAGAAAAGGTATATATTAAATGTTAAGTGGCTTACCCAGATCCTGGAATGTTTCTGGATCCTCTTTATTACAACACAGCATGATGTTCTAGTACATTTGGGTGACTTTTCTCTGTTAAATCACTAATTACCTGAAGGAAAACACATTTGAAAGTCCTTTCTGTTCTCACCTATGCATCTCTCTCACATGCTCTTCAACAGAGTGGGGCGGACATCAACGCTAAGGACATGCTTAAGATGACGGCACTTCACTGGGCGGCCCAGCATGGTCACAGGGAGGTGGCCGAGCTGCTGCTCAAATACGGCGCCGACGTTCACTCTCTCAGCAAGTTTGACAAGACCCCCTTCGACATTGCAATGGACACCAGCAACACAGAGCTTATGATACTGCTACAGGTGAAGGGAGGGATTGTGTGTCGTTGCTCGAAATGTGACAGATGTTTCTTGTTTTGTGCTGCTTGCAAATGGCAAACGGACCCCCTGCTTTCGAGTTTCTGCCAGTGTTGCTATGGTTTCAGTGATAGTAATATTCTCAGCTACAGAAATACACACGGTCCTATACTTTTAGCAACTAAAGTTAAAACCCTAATTTAGAAAGGAGAAATGCATTATGCTACATATTGAAACCCTAGGCTGGGAACAGTTGTACAGTACTGTATGTGGGAGGTATTGTATCAGTATTAGATCTTTGTCTGTTGTGTGTGTGTGTGTTTCTAGGATGGTATGCAGAACCAGGTTAACATGAATCCAGAGCCTCAGTACATCATCCCTGCAAGCGGTGTACTAAACCTCTCAGACCTAGTGACCACAACTAAGAGCAATGCAGGTAAGAGGCGCGCCACCCTGCATCAAAGGAAAACCTGTATTAAAAACAATAGAAGAAAAGGAAATAATAAAATACAAATAATTTAATTTTAAGATCACTTTTGGAATGTACACGCAGAAAAGTTGTGAAAATTAGCTTTTTGGTCATAGGTATCAAGTTTAAAATAGGCATGGAAAATCATTGGTCGAAACGCTTGGGAAGCCTGTTATAGACTGTGGTCACAATATAATACTCATGTATTTGGATTATTCCAGTATTCACTGTAGATTTGAAGAAAAAAGGATTTGGTTGTTACTAAACAATATGGTCTTTTCCCCTCAGGCAAATCGGAGGATGCAATAGCGGCAGAATCCGTGGACTCAGCCATACAGCATATGGTGGGCGATGGGGGTCAAAGGGTCATCACCATAGTAACAGATCAACATGGTAACCTGCAACCAGCTGGGCTTGGAAAGCAGTTCTTTGTTACCATGCAGGGCCAGCAAAGTGAGCAGAAAACAATAAAAAACATATATTTCTACATAATTTTTTATCTGTTGTTATTAATATTGTGTATTTTTTTATTATCTGTTTTTTTCTTAGTATATAGAATTGGACTGTTATGTTGTATGCTAAAATGCCTTGCTCTGAAATTGCTCTGTAGTGGTGGCAGTTCCAGCTGGTCTTATCACAGAGGAAGTAGTGGAGGAAGAACTTCAGATACCCACTCCCTCACGGAAGAGGAGGACAGAACTATCAGCCAATCACAGCCCCAAGGTTAGACAATAATTGCATGTGCTTACTTCATGCAGTACTGATCACTTTTCACCCGAATCCCATCTTGAGTTTCGGATGGCTTCAATGGCTTCCATCTTCTTCACCATGTGATTTTGTGTGTTTTTCCAGAAGGGGAAAGATAGTCGTGAGCAACTCCAAAAGCAGCTGCAGGAGGCTAACAGGAAGGCCCAGGAGTACCGTCAACAGCTCCTGCAGAAGGAGCAGGAGGCTGAGCAGTACCGCCTCAGACTGGAGCAGGCTATAGCCAGTGGGCAAGCCAACAAGCTTACTGCTGTCTCTAGATCACAAGTTAAGGAGGAGGTCGTTCAGGAGGAACAACTTGAGGTGGAAGAGACTGGTGGATTAGTAATGGGAGTTGGAGAAGAGGTGGGAATTGGAGAGGTTGTGGGAGGTGGAGAGGAGGACAGAGTTGAAGGAGATGAGGATAAGATAGAAGGAGAGAAAGAAGTAGGGGAGGACATTGTAGAAGGAGAGGAGGATGCTGTCATTCTCCCAGAAGACACCATTCTGGTCAAAGTGGGGGAGTTGGATGCAGGGGAGGGGGAGCAGGTGGCTCTTGAAGAAACGGAGGAAAGGGAGAAGGTGAAAAGCAAGGTCACCACTCCGAAGCGAGGCAGAGGTCGAGGGAGAGGTAGACGCAGGAGGTTTTAGTCATGTTGTTTTTATGCTTGTTTGTTGTTACAATATCTTATAGTCTATGTTTTTATATTAATACAACCTGTCGTAATTGTCATGTGGTATTTGTAAATATATTGCTAAATCTTTTTATACAAGCCATTGGTTAGCACTAGTTAAAGCCCATACTGATATTCTTGGAGGGTGCTGCTGTCTAGGCACACACAAGTCCTTAGTCTATTAGTCCCCAATATTCAGTAGCAGTATTTGACTGCATGGAAAGTTGTTGAATAGCTAACGCTGTACATATTGAGAGTTTGATGTGATAGAACCTTGAAGCAAGGTATTTCAAAAGCATTTTTATAGATTACACTGCGATTAACATTTTTAACATCCATTAAATAAATCTTGTCATGTAAATACAATTTAAAAGTATGATGTATGTTATATATACAGTACCATGTAGCTTTAACTATGTTTTTACTTCTTTAGTGGATTAGTAATGCCTAGAAAGTCATACCTAAAATGTTTAGATGGAACTAGCATTTGTTACATCAGTAATTAGTCTGTCTCCTCTTTGCCAACCTTTGCTACCTTATGGTGGACAGCTAATTTGAATATATGCACCCTCAGTGCTGTTGTCTCTGCCTTTCTTCTATAAGAGTTGTTGAAAAAGTTTAAATAATTCATAAGACAACTGTGAGTATGTGACCATGTGTGGTTAAGGTTGGTGTGTGTGCTATACTATTCACATGGTTTTGGTGCGACCTTAACTACAACTAAGCCTTAATTTCCCAACTCTGTATGATTTAGTAGAATGGTTAGGTTTACCAGGCACAACATACTACCTATGTGTTTTTGACCACTGCAAACATCTAGCAATTTAAATGTCTCAGTCATAGAAAGGTTGTATTACTTAAATATTTCCCCTTATCGTATTGTAACTTTAACATGCAACACCATTAATGTGATTTGTAAATTATTCTACTGGATGTGATCTCAAAATACAGCATCATTGTACAGTTTTAAAAGTCTCAAAACTTACTGTCAAAGAAACACTTATAACACTTTGCACTCTTAAGAAGGGTTTCTAATATTGGTTTGTAACTACATTTAACCTCTTTATAAACAGTTTTGTATTTTTTGTAATAAAACACTATTGGGATCTTTGTCTGTGTAGTAGTAGGTTTTTATAAAAAATGAATAGCTATGATCGTGTTTATCTTGAAAAATGTCACCATAATGAAGTTGGTTTGTATGAGATATAACCCTTTCTTGAGCAAATAGATGTAATCAATAAATTACTCTACTGATATTCTATCCATACACGTTTTGTCTATTGTCATACTTCAATTGACTTGCCATGACAAATACAGTTTTTGGCCTATTATTCGACTTGAAATGAATCTTGCAATGCTGAGTACAACACATCAATATTACAACACAAGGGAGGTCTTTGCTCTGCAAAATCAATTGTGTAATACCATCACTGTTCTTCCTCTTGAAAAATATGTTCATAGACCATTAAATTGACTTACGGCTGAATACAGAGAGAAATATTGGGGAGGGAAATATTAATTTGAGGCCTACAATTAGGGCGGCTGAGTGTGTATAGCAGACTCTAAAATGCGACTTAGATTAGCCTACTTAAACTAAACTAATTAGCCCTTAAGATAAATACTTTTTGACCCTGTTTAGAAGTATGGACCCTCAGTGGTTCATGTGTTTGATATTATCATTAAACTGAAATTCACTGTAGAGTATATGTAAATTATTATGGGATGATCTGTTCATCAAGGACAGGAAGACTTTTACATCCAAGATGGCTGCTATCAAGCATTTAAAATAAGCAACATAACCAAAAAGTTAATAAACATACAATGCATCCATTAATAGATCTAGATCTTCTGCTTCAATATGTAAAATTATTTGATGCTAATTTCTGTCTCAGATAATTGTATGTCAAGGCACCCCAGTTTCAGAGTAGATTGTTATTCTGCCTGATATTGGATCCGTCTCACTTGAAAGGACAGACCCTGCCTGCAGCTCGAGCAAATGCGGTTATGTCTGTATTGGCCTGATGAAAGCCAGACAAAGTGTCTGGATTCACAAAATCCAAGCAGACGGCTGTAAGCCACCTCTGTCACAAGCTGATAAAACATTCCCCCAATACTGTATGCTGCTGATATCAGGAGCTTCAAAAAAGGTCCAATGAAACAATGATTTTGTCTGTTAATAACACAAATGCGGAAAAGATTTGTGATCATTTTTAATATGAAAAACAGATTACTTCAGGCAAACATCACAAGTTCAATGTACGTTTTTTTAACACAAAAGCAACATGTGATGCTATGTTTAAGCAACATACCAAAAGCTTTAAAACACTGATTAAAAGCACTACACAATGACCGCCATCATGCTATGAAAGTATACCACATCACAAACATGCATTAATACTTCACATCAACACAGACAGCAAGGTATCACTATTGAACAAATCCTTTGGGATAGGAAAAGGCCACAGCATATCACAAAAACTCCATACCAAGTGTCAAGTCCCAGGGTAGTGGAACGAGCATGATTTGCACTGTTTGGCAGTTTTATGACTCTTAGCAAAGTGCAAGCCATCTTAATGTATGCACAAGGCTGGTTTATCTCACAGCTAATTATTTGTAAACAATCTACACTATAAGGCATACAGTTGAAGATTTTCCCAGACAAAGAGCCACATACAGAGTTCATAAAGGGATGGACATGAGATTACATTATCATTTGTGCAGATCTGGCATACCAACTGTGTATATGCCAACTGCAGGCAGTTATATGCTTTATGTTTTGTTTGTTTTTTTGTTGTTGTTTATTTTTTTTTATAATTTAAATGGGTCTCTCAAGTGGGTACTACACAGAACCATATCTAAGACAAACCTTTGAAACCTTTTGATTCTTTTTCTTAAAAACACATTTTTAGGCACAAGGAACAGCACAGTAAACATGTTTTTCAATATACCTCATTTGGTTTATGACTCCTTAAACACCAAAGGTCTGGGGCCATCTATAAGGACCAACATTGAATAGTTAACACATCCATTGCTGACATCGAACATCTACGGTTGAGTAGAAATTAAAGGGAAAGTTCACCCACTGTTTTACTCTGTAGGCCTAAACAGTTTTTCCAACACTGATTGTCTACATCGTTGTATATCTTTCCAACCAATCTGAACAACATTTGCAACAGTGACATTGCAAACGTACAGGCAACACAGTAGACCTGGTTTGAAATGGCATATTCAGAGTTATGAAAGCGTCTGCTAAATGAATAAATGTCAATGCAAATGAAGATCAAGCAGATAAGTACTAGTACATTATCTGAGGGTGGCTGTGGAAAAGAGGTAGTCCAAACTGATGGATGTGATGCATAAGTTGTGGATGTACCTTAAACAGCAAATATGATGTAAGCCTTATATGAATTTATGTGGAGTTGTTTCTTACATTTTATGGCCAGCATTTACAGATTACAGATTAAGAAGCTGTGAACTGTGGTGCATCGATGACACACACTCCGTAAAAATGTACGGAGGTGTTTACCACAAAGATGTAGCCCTGGTGATACGGCAGTCATTTGTTCACAATGGGAAAATAGACGTTTTACAAGCAGTAAACTGCGGAACAATGAATTGGTTTTCTCCAGCAACAAGGGAACTCTTCAGGCCTTAGGGGGCACTTCAGACGATGCGGTAGTCAAACGTGTCCTTCTCAGTATGGTCGGTCCAGTTGGAGGAGGGCATGCTGCGGTAGGGGTCCAGCAGGATCCGGAAGCAGCGGACGATGAGCAGTGCCAGGAATATAAACAGAATCAGAACAAACACGAATGCAGCCTTCTGCTCCAGTGTCTGGTAAGAAGGCATATGATGGGCACCGCCCGAGGCAGACAAGGTACTGCTAAAGAATCCCTCGCCCATCCTGGGCACATCCATTGCTGCTCACTGCTCCCAGTCTCACTCAGAGATGTAGGATGATGGTAGAGGCTTGAAGTAGGACGTTCCTGTGTAGGATGCCAAACAAAGCAAACAGAAGGCAAGGCATTGCATTCAATAACTGAAGCTGTTGAAAAGGAATGATTGAGGACCACAGTCATCCAGCGGGCAGGGAACATAATGTACTGTAGATGAAGTGAAAGCGTTGTAGTTTAGAGTATATCATGTATTTTCCTTCTCAAACATTTCGTGTAAATGTCTGTGCATCACGATAAGAGGCACTTTCGGGGTTACGGCCAATCCATCATGGTTTTGTAAGCCTTTAGCATTGTCATAGAAAATCACAACATCACCTGTAATTATAGGATACCAGAACTGTTTTTGTGTGATGGCTCATGGCGACATAACAGACGAAAGCAGTCTTTGCTTTCTACAAATCTCTGCCAGGGACTCTCCGGAGAAGAGACTTCAACCCTGCCTCACTTTGACAGACAGAGGACTGAGCGTGCTGTAATCCATCACACTTAGTGCTCAGAAATTCAATTTTACACTAGTGACTTATTGCTGTTATGGTGGAATTTGAGAGCTGATGTGGCAGTAAACTCAGCTGAAGAAGGACCACGGCATGCAAGAATTCACAATATCAATATATTATTATATTAGTCAATCAATATCAGATTGAATAAGCTTGTTGGTAAATGGAATACGAAATGAAATTCTAAAGTAAAATTCTGAAGTGAATTACTGAAGTGAATTATATCATAAACAACACACACTTGATCTGCCATCAAGTGCTAACCACTTATCTATAGCTTAACTCCATTACGAAAACATTATATTGACAGCTTGTATTGATAATTATATGATGTCATTTGCTGTTTGACTGTCCTATAATGTCCATTTGCATCGTCACTGTATAAGCCTGCGGCAGCCTAGTGTCTGAAGCTATTTGGCCTACATCGTTTAGTAAACTTCAATTACGTACAAAGATAATCTACATTGGTGTTACACTGGATTAAACAATGAACTATTTTATTGCAGTTGTAAAATTGTGAAAGAATCAAAATGTCATGTTTTAACCACCTGGAACCATGATAATTTGCTTCAGTCCGTTTGTTAAGGCGTAGTACAGTCATTAGGTCTTGAAAATCCCTAGGCCTAAATTAAATGGCATTAATGAATTGAATGAACTCCGTCACAGTTGGCATTTTTGGTAACACAAAACAAGTTTAAGGTCCTACTTTATAGCCTATGTGAAAACATTAAGTTGCCAAACCTTATCCTGATAAAATGGCATTGCTTTAAATACCAATATACAGTTGTAGGCTACATTCTACATACAAATTAGGATGTTCAGACACTATTAGTGCAACGTGCCATATCAACAGGCATTTCTCAAGAATTGTGCAATGAAACCGGCACGTGTTGCGCATCTAACACATCGCACCCATTTGGACTGTAATGTCGCGTATAGGGCGATAACCTACCACCCACAACGCTCAGCATAAAAAACAAATAAGTGCTGACACAAATGTGAGAAATTAGCGTTACTTTAACAACCACAGCCATTAAAAATAAAAGAAAACCATAGATGCAATTTCATTCGGAAACGCCACTAACCTGTTAGAAGCGCGGGAAATGTTCTCGGTGCAAACCCTATTCCTTAATATATTTTTCGTTACAGCCTATCAGAAATTGTGAACAAACTATAACGTTTATCAAAACGTAGCTTGCTTCCCCTATATTTTCATATATCAACGTTCTCCCAAACTCATCCTTGTGTCGTCTAGTTGCCCATCTCACACACCCATACACTGAAGAAAACGATGTGGCGGCGGTATCTCGTCGCCAATGGCAACCTGTTGCCATAGTAATCCTCTTAGGCAGGTATTTTTTGTGGATGTCAAGGTGTGGTTCCTGTTCACTGAGGGGAAATTAATTTGCTGATCCCCTCATTATTTTTGCCATAGCCTACTGAAGTCTTGCACTTTTTTATTGGTCTGTAGCAACAACAATGTATACACTGTCTTCCACCATGGGAAATATAGGCTACATGCTACCATATCCTCTCATGGAAGATATACTTTCAGTCCTCAATTAGAACTATATTTAGGATGACTATTTTATCTAAACTCAAAAACTCACACTGACAATGTTTTTAATGCTTTGTACTAATGTCTCAAATTACTCCTTTTTATGACATGGCTTGAAAAGCATGGCTTCCCCACATTTGAAATGTTTAACCTTTGAAGCCTATTAAATCTAAGTTCTACAACCTTTATTCTGTTTGGAATTTTTTTACAACAATTTAACCTTTGAAATGATTCCCTTGTTTGCACATTTTAGCAATTAGGCCTATCGCTTGTATATTAGGATAGGTCTTGACAAACACCATACTTATGGATTGGAAACAGCTCTGCCAAGCCGTCTATGAAGTGATAGTAATCAAGTCATGACACAGATTTTAATTTAATGTCATCTTATTTAGTTGTTTTATCTTGTCCTGTGTCATTGGGTAGAACATTTGCTTCCCATCTAGATTTCTTAGGAAGCAGTGGGGGGGTTTCTGCACTTTAATTTCATCCACTAAAATCCAGACTGGATTCAATCATTATTAATTTGACTCCTTCAGTGTGAACAGGGGTGACTGAGGTGAGCAGGGTAAAATCATCCGAAGCAATGTCCAGGTTGCAGTGGAATTAAACCTTTTTGGCGTAATAATATGGCAGAGAGGTAGATTCAAGTTAATTGACTTACAGCCTAAACCTTCTAGAAGTTTCTCCATTCAAAACACATCATCTATTATTAAAAACAGTAAGGCAAAAACCGGCTTTATCTTTTTCAGCACAGCAACATTACAAATCTAATTCTCCAAGGCGTGGTCAGCATCAAGGCAACAAAAAGGGGGAAATAATTCCTTCATAAAGACTTATACTGCCCTCTGGTGGTAGCTTGACACTACTGCTACTGACTACTACTGACACAAAAGTACATTTAGACTTTTTAGTATATCCTATATTACAGGCTAAGAAGCTTGTTTGTACTGCTAATTTATCATTTGTAGTTTGGGGAAATTAGGGCATAATCTTAACGATGGCTTTCCTTGTGGATACAGGTGGTATAACGTAATGAAGTATGTATAATGTGATTATTACAAAGCAATTCACCCTTTAATTACTCGTACATGATTACCAAGGTCAATTATAATATCAACAACATTGAATGATCACACTGATCGAAAGGTAGGAGATGTTTGTAATCATCAGTCAAGCCAGTATTTGTATTATTTGATGGGGTTTCATAGTATTGGAAAGAATTGATAAAATAATATACCAGAAATAACCATAAAATGCAGATAAGAATAAAAAACTGTAATTATGCCTTAAGCCTTAGTTTGAAGAACAGTGCAGCACATTTGAAAGTAGATAAACTGTTTCTACAATGATGTGTAAACATGTTGCATGCCTGCAGTTATTGATAAATACCTTGTCTTAAAACTTGTTATAGCACTATTCTAAACATGACATAATAATTACAATATAATGCGTGATCATACAATATTGACAATTACAAATTTGAGGTAAGCATTTATATACTAATGTCTGCACATTAGCAATTTTACATTTCAATTTGTTCTTTTATGCCACAATTAATAGTTTTCTTCCATTTTTTTCCTTTTTTTCTCAGTGGAATGATAGTAAGTGGGGTTGGGAGTAACATTATTTGTACAGAAGCCCCCAATGAAAATGTTGTGGAGTCAAATTAGGGAAAGCAAGGGGGGCACTATGGTTTTGTGCCACCAGGTGTCAGTACAGAGCTATGAATCACAAACTGATGACGCAAACATTTCACAAGGACAGTTAGATGCCATTCAAGATTAAAGAAGTGATATACCATCAGAAATTGCAAAAGTACACACTTCCTTCACTCAAGTAGAAGTACAGATACTCATGTTTAAAAAGACTCTGGTAAGAGTTGAATTCACTCAAGTTAAAGTAAAGAAGTCTGGGCTCTGACATATATTTAAGTACAAAATCATTAACATTTAGTCATTTAGCAGACACTCTTATCCAGAACGACTTACAGTAAGTACAGGGACATTCCCCCCGAGGCAAGTAGGGTGAAGTGCTTTGCCCAAGGACACAACGTCATTTGATACGGCCAGGAATCGAACTGGCAACCTTCATATCCATATATGTTTATTATCTCAAACTATTAACCTTTCCCTTTCCACAAGAAGGTTTTGGGTTGTTGGATATTTGAATTAATAAGGCAATGTGCTGAGAAGCATTGGCGATTTTACCGCGGGGGCAGGGGGTTCATTTGCACCCCCTACTGTTGGGAAGAAAACATTTACATTTTAAAATTAATGAATAGTTTTTTTTTGTTGAAAATTGATGTCAGAGTTGTATGTTATATCATGGTTTCTTGTACTCTAATGATTCATTTTACATTTTAAGATCTAGTATACATTTTGAGCATGTTTTTGTAAGCGAAAAAAAATTAAATCACTACCCTTTGCACCCCCAGTTTTAAAACCTAGAATCGCCTATGCTGAGAAAGTTGGGGTGGAATACAGTAATGGTTACGACATGGCTGGCTCACACATTGAATACGTTTTAGGAACTATTGTAGTTATATTTCTATTAGAAATGTTCTATTTTAATTCTCATTTTAGCCTTCTTTGTGTTCTATAAAAGCCATGCTATATTGTGCTTACATGTGTGTCTAATAGTGGAATGAATAACACAGTTATTTTACCAACAAATTAACCAGAAACATTCTAGAGCAGAATATCTGTAGAATCACATCTCAAGTAAAAGCTTGATCAAAATCTATGGAGTTTGGTTTCTACACCGATCTCTAGACACTGCAACCCCGGTCTCTGGAAATAGCCCAGCCAATTTAAAATGACAAAAAGTTAAAATCTTCCCGGCATGAAAAGAATAATCTGCATTTCTTAAAACTGTCAACCTCTCAGTGTCACTGTGACAGTAATGATTCTAAGGCTGTAAGGCTGTGCCATTTAGAGCAATATGCAATTTAACACAACAAAATTGTTAAGATGGCAGATAAGAAAGAAGAAAATGATGTGTCAGAGACAGTTGGAAAAGGAGTGAAAATAGGGTCTGAATCATTAGGCTGGGTGTGCTTCTGTTAAGGAACTAATTGAGTACACATGAAACGGGTGAAGGTGGTTCAGGTCGTAGATTCTGAGGGGCAGTTGATTCAGTCGGCGATATCACTCATCATGCAAACCCAATCACACTCATCAGCAAAAACAGTCTATTCAAGGACAAAAAGACTGATGGTCTTTTCTTTTTTTTTACATTATGTTTTGCATTTCTGCTTCATTTATGATTGTGACAGTGTGAATGGACAGGAAACGTAAGGGAAAGAGAGAGGGGAAGACATTCAGCAAACGACTGAAACAGAACAAATGATGGAATAAAGTCTTCAGAGGTTGGGTTTCTTGGGCAGAGAAGCCGTCGCGCAGCTGAACCATACTGCCAAAATACAAAGTGTATGAAAACTCATTAAAATCATGCTTGAATACAATGGGTCTCCTGTCTGAACCATCTTCAAGGATGTGGCCTATATTGTCACCACTGGCAGCCTGGATGGCTGTCCGTGAATTCTAAAGTCACAGTATCTAAAAACTCTGCTTCAAGTTTACTGTAAGACAATAAGTGGTGGGAAACAGGGGAGTACATCAGAGTAGGAAAAATGTGGGACACATTACAAGAAGAACAGGTTACTGTAGGTAAGACATTGCCTGTCGGTTGAACAATGCAGTAATGATAATGAACACCTGCTAAATACTGAGAAAACAGAGAAAACTTGAGTTTGGGTCCCTGTTGGTCTAATTTTCCTCTAAGTTGTTGCAAAGTTGTTGCTTTGGTATCCAGGTCACACGGCTGATCTCAGAGAATTCAAAAAGGTGAACCACGGCTGAATGCTGTACATTCATATTTGTGCCTCCATTTGTGCCTCCAGTCTCAAATCTCAAAGCAGCAAGATTACCATTAAGCATATAAATGAGAAGATTCCCCCCCAGGATAAGTAGACTATCATTACTTTGTTTACAACCCATGCAAGCCATATAGGCAATTAACTGAAGATTTGTGTAACTCATATTTTATCAACTCTTCTCCATTCTCAGCAGTTATTCCATAAAACATTGTATTGACATGGAGTTAGTTACAGCTGAAGACTAAAGGTAAATATGAACAATCCCAGTTCATGGTGAGGTGCTAAGTATTTGCCTGACTAAGGCCTGATAAATGGCTGGAAAATCTGACTGTCACCTCTGTTCCTCTGTAATCAATTCCTCTCAATCCGTGGCAAACAGATTGTCATGGGCACATAAAAACACTGTCAGGTCAAAAAACCAAGACATGAACACATTTTGACAGACCAACAAAATCTGAACTGGAAATTTGACATCTGGCTATACATTTTATTTTGTATTTTTACCAGAAAATCATCAACAGTCTAAAGAAAAGTATACAGTATGTGCAAAATTGTATAGTTCATTTTTGTACATGATATGCAGTACGATAGCTATTAGTTTGGACTGAAGGAGGTCGGTTTGGACTGGTTGTGCTTGGGGACTTCCAGTTGGCTGACAATAGTCAGTCTGACAGGTGCAGACAGGCTGGAGGGGCCTGCAGGGGTAATTGGGGTGGGATGTCCTGGGCAGGACAGGTGCAGGGCTGAGCAGGTTGGGACAGGCAAGGAACATTGGCATGGATAGGGAATGGGGATGGCAAGGGATCTAGGGGCCAGGGTAGTGAGGCAGAAGAGGGTGCTGGCAAAAGGGAGCTTTTAGAAACAGGCAGGCACAGGTGTCTCCTTGTCTCCGGGTGAAAGTGTCAAAAGTGCTGAGGTGAGACTTCTGCTGAGCAGGAACGAACTGGATTGAACTGGTACTGCGCCATGTGCCCTCTCTACTGTAGTGTTGGGGGTGTGCCGCGACCCGCGAGCCATGCGTTTCGTGCGTGCCAAACATACCAACCATACCACATTGCTTCCCACTGACCTAAGCTCTTATTGTGGCTGGGTTCAGTGTAACTACCCCCACACCCTCTAGTGTAAAGGCAACAGGGCTGGAGTAAAGATAGCGTGGTTGTGTGTGTAGTGTATCTACAGTACCATATACCAACATGCCAACTCAGCACTGTAGATTATTTCAATGACTCTTCAAAGATTGATGAGTAGGCATGATTTTAATTTTCTCTGTTCCTAAACATTTTTGATTGTCTTTATGGGGAAGTAAATCAAATCAAGTGTGGAGTAGTTGGCTGTGGGTTAGAGAAGACCAAGTCAGCAGGATAGTAAAGCTAGACCTGTCTGCATGGGTCCAAATTTGGCCTGGTGTACCACAGAGGAACCATTAGTTTTAGTAAAATCTGAGACCCAAGGCAATAATTTATCTATTACAATTCTGGCAGTCAAACTATGTTTAATGTCATGACAGCTACAATTGGTTGGTTATAAGAATTTTCATTTCATGCACGTTTGTGCCATTCAGCCAAACTACACTACTGCCACTGCAATTTCTGTCAAAAACAGTCTTTCATGAAAACTCCATGAAATGGGATTTTAGCATGTTTTAAGGAAATCAAAAGTATCAGTGTGTTGATGTTGTGTGTTTCTACTTGTGTTTATGGACCCTATAAAGGCATCAAAATGTGCTGTGGTCTGTGGCCTAGCCCTCCAAAACCCCTCACTGGGAGTTCAGCCAGAATGGGGCCTACTTTTAGAACAAATATTGCAGGGAATCTAAGGAGTTTGACTTATGGATACTATACTTGGAGAGTTTTCAGCAATTCTTTGTTGCGTCAGCAATGGAGATGTTTTAGCATTTGCAATGATCAACTTACACGTTGTGTATTGTACCATTGTAGAACAATCTTGTAAAATCAGCACTCTCAACACATACTAAACACCAAAGTGAATTCAAAACTAAATTAAACAACTTAAATCATATTATTTTTCCCAATGTTAATGCACTCGACAGCAGACTGAATTAGAAAAACGTCTTTAATGTCATCTTCAGCAAGTTGTTCCTGTCACAAAATAAGATGAAAGACTTGGTGGTATAAAGTAAGCTTAAATTAATATCTGGCCTAATGAAGAGTTTCTTTAGATCCTTCAAATTGAGTCTCGGGGGCAATCATTTTAACACTGCTCATCCATAAAATCGCAGCATGAATCTTTCCTCAAAAAGTTGGTGCACACATCCCGTACCGTTGTTTCTCAAATGCAGAGTCAGTGAAGGAAGAAAACTTTTACTCTCTGATTGAGGCAGGAGACTTTGTGATGTAATTTGGAGAAAACTGTATGTGTAATGAAGTAGCTACTGTTACCTCAGCAAACGTTGTACAATGCGATGTCAAATGTGACATAACCTATGTTCGTAGACATTAGTACAGTACGATCCAGTCAAATTTAATGTATCTTTCACTGTCTGGCACTGTATTCTGCGGACTGTCAAATACTTACCATGTGGTAATCGTTGTACAGTAAGATTACATCAGGGGCACCACCTTTGTTTCAGGTGAGTGACAGTGATGAATGAGAGCGCCACAAAGAAAACCATGAACTGATGCTGGAAAGGTAAAATATGACCACAGGAAGTGGACAAGCAGCATTACATGTGTTCTGAAACTGGTATCAATGTTTCCCCTTCTGCCTTTTATATAGAGAGAAAAAATGTGTTACAGGCAGTGATTATTTCACAGACAGGTCTCTGTGGTGAAAAATGACGCCTGCTTCTCCCCCGGCTTTTCAGACTGTTCCCAGCAGAGACATAATGAATTCTGATGCCGGCTGTCACTGTGCTGTCGCTAGGGTTGACACGTTGGGAATAGGAAGTCATTTCAAGGCGTGTCTCCAATGATTCCACTAGAGAGTGTGTGTGTGTGTGTGTGTGTGTGTGTGGGGAGGGGGGGGGAGGGGTCAGTATGGAATAGCTGACAGTATATAAACCTATTTAAAAGACAGAAAAATACATGTTTTGTAGAGTCAATGGTCAGATAGAGATTAAGGCAGATGTGGGACCATGCACAGTAATTGGAAAATGTATTTTTCTGTCAATCACATATGGTGTTCTTTCTTAGCTCTATATTATACTAGTAATTTGAGTCTGGTCAACTCAGTAAGTTGAATTGACCAGACTCATTATACCGCAGGTTGCGTCTGAGCAGGTGGTGAAAAGGGTTTTAAGGTTCAGATGTTTTAGTAAAATTCCACTTTCTATTACACATTTACTTATTCATTCTACTGAAAAAAACGTTTATTTCATGCAGTTTTCTTTACTTTCTTTGAATGGGGTCAAATGGACCCCAAAGGTAACAGGAGGGTTAACCTGGTGGGATGATGTGGTGAGGCATTTTTACGAGCTTGTTAATGAAAATGAATCAAGTTTTCCCGATCAATGTCAAAATACAATAATGGACATACTTAACATATTCGACATGTAGATATTGTTACCATCATTTAACACATTTGTGACACATTTGAGACTGTGACTGGACTGAACTTTTTATTTATTTCTATTATAAGAGACATACAATGGTATTATTTTAGACCAAATTCATAATAGCTCAAGATATGTAGCCCCAAATCAACAAAAATACATAAAACTGAAACAATGATACCCCATCCCAATAATGTATTTACACTCTGTGCAAGTTTAGATAATTCAAATACTCATAGCTAGTAGAGAAACTATTCCCTTTGCCATACAATCTCAATGCAAGCTTAGAAACTACACTTTAACTCACCAAGAACTGGTGTGAAACCGTAGCTGCCCCATCCCTCTAAAGAGACATGGTCACATTCAAAACAAATCCAAATGTTTAATGGGAGCTTCCATACATAATCACATTTGGAAACTTGAACATGCGCATGTTATACCTAAATAACTATTTGGCTAACAGCACAGAACATTGTCTAAAATTAGTTTGTAACATTATGTAGGTTTTTGTTTTATTCTGCTAGATATGCATTCAAGTGTGAACAGTAAACTTTGGGTCAGACCAACTCCAGGTACCTTAAGCGTGTGTATTATAAAACATATGTAATGCTTACAATACAATTTTCAGATTTAGCAACAGTAGCTTTTAGTTTTGCACCATGATTCCAGTAACCCATTCTAAGAATAACTGCCAGAAAGTACAACTATAGACAGTTCCAGAGGGAGTGACACATCTAAGGCTCATCCAACCGCTTCCTTTCTCCTTGAGGATAATTCTCATCAGACACTTGCGATACCCGGAGGCCTGGGCGTCTCTTCCAAATGCTCTAAGGAGTGCTACTCTGAGGAACGTCTCTCCATGTCCAAGCTCATCGACTCGGAGAGTACAGTTCATTTCTCCATAAACAAATGTCACAACTCCAGAACAGGTCTGAATGACTTATTCATGACTAGTCTTTGTCCCCTGCAGGGTTAAAAGGGGGAAATCAATTGATATGTTTGAGTACCATAGGGTATGGTTCAAGAGATCTTCTCTCATGAATCTATCGAATACTTAATGTGTGAACGATTAAAATGTACAGAACATGAAATCCAGGGTGCCAGACATAAAAAGGAGGCAAACTAAGAATGAGTTGCCTCAGCTGGGATAGTTGTTCTGAAAATATGACAGGCTCACAGTTCAGAGATGTCAAAAACTCCTGGATAGAAATACAAATCTACAATAGCAATGACACATACAACCATAAAAAATTGAACACCTAGTATAATAGTATCATAGCTCCTTGCATTTTCCCTACCCCCATATCACATATATACTATTTAAATAAGGCACACATTTACACATACAATTAAAATTTGGCTAGTATTATTCCTTTATTTACAACCAATAGCCACAAAGTTAATAGTTATAGTAATCACAGTCCATACAATGAGAGTCTTTCCCAGATGGTCAGATTTCTAACTGATGGGGCTTCTGTCTGGTTGTCTTTGGGTCCAAAAGGGGTGAATTAACTATTTGTGAAGCACCAACATGAGTGGAACATCACTGAACCGACCTGTGCAATTGTTGTGGCCACCATTTCTTAATTTCCAACAAAACATGGTAAGTATTCACTTGTCAGTTCACATCAGCAGTAAATACTTCAATTTCTAAGAAGAAAAAAGCTGAATATTGTTGCCTTGGAACTTTCCCTCTTGACACAATTCACCAGTTGGTCATCATTTAAGTGGTCAAATTCACTACAGATGTGTTAATATACTGTATAATCAACATATGGTATCCAGCAGGATATTGCATCACTATTTTAGATGTCAAACAACAAGGGGTTAGATACTGAAAAAAGGATATTTACTTTCAAAGTAAGGCCTAAAAGGAGACATTTTTCATCCCCAGGTTACATATACTGCATATGTATATGTATACGTATACGGTGTAAATATGAACACACATATATACACACACACACATGCATATATATATTTATATAAACACATTCGGGGATCAGGTTTGGTTGCCAAAATTACATCAGAAAAGGTAAGCAAAAGCAATTGTCATGGGCATTGCAAGAGGTTCTAGTTTGAAAGTCTTTAAGATGTCCAAACATTACCTAATGTCTCTGATGCCAGCCCCAATCATGAACTCTTTTAAATCCGCACTGAGGACATTGGCAGCCTAATATAAAGTGATCACTTCAGCTACCAGAGTCCTTTCACTGTCTGATAGGCAAGTAGCAGTGCAATACCAATATGGTACAAAGATATTAATTGGACAAAAAGGGCAACAAAAAATAAGTTTGGTTGAGGTTTGGACAGCAGCAATGGCTGTCATGTAATCCAGGGCGATGTTTTGAACCCTTCACCCTCAGCCTTGTACTTTTAGGGATAAGATGAGGCACAGTCCCTCTCTAGTCCAGATACCCCTTCTCCATTCTCCTGTCCTCAGTAGTTGAATTTTCCTTGTTGATTGACTGGGGAGGTGGCTGGGATGAAGTGGGGTTTGGGTGGGACATCGGGTTTAAGGGAGGCGGTCCGGCGGACCATAGCTCCACGGTGGAGGATATCCTGCTGATCGCTGTAACTGTGTTGCCGTGTCAAGTAGCCGTTGGGGATGAGTGGGTAGTGGACCTCGCAGGCACTGCCTGTCGAGTTCATCCGGGCCAGAAGGGGAGGTGGCGGATGGCCTCCGCAGTTACGTTGGCTGAAGCTGTGCTGCCTGGGCACCATCCCTCCTCCTCCATTGGACATCTTAGTGGCAGCGGCGATAAGTGAGTGCCTCTGTGAGGAGTGCCTTCGCTCTAAGGTGGACTGGTGATGCAGTGGTATGTCTGGAGGCACGTCCATTCGGCGGGTAAGGCTGTCTCTAGGCAGGGTAGAAGAGCTGTAGTAGGGCGCCGATTCCGTCTCTGGGATATGCGGCTGGACACGATTAGCGAAGGCTAGCTGACCTCCACTGATGCTGGCTGACAGTCCAGATGAGGTCATGACTTGGGCGTTCTTGCTGGCACTGGCTTCATGAATATGTTTGAGCAGCTCGTCCAATGAGGTGACCTCCATGACCTTCTGGGAGTAGCAGGGATACGGCTGCTGAGCAAGGATGCGCTCCGTGTTATGGATTTTACGCTCTTCCAGGTGCAGGGGACCAGTGACCAGGGCTTGGCCATTGGACAAGCTATGAGAGTAGGGGAAAACTTGCTGATGGAGCATGGCTGAGCTGGGCCTGGAGCTCAACCCCATATTGTGGGACTTTGGCTCCTTGGCATTGTTGCAGTTCTGGTTCTTCTCCCACTGGTTCTTGAAGGCCTTCATACTCTTAATGGGTAACTCTGGGGTGGAGTCCGGGGTGGGCAGACCTGAAAGCTCTGAGGAATGGTGGAGGTGATGGGGGTGAACTAGGTCTCCCATGGTAACCCCACTGTGATGGGGTCCATTCCTTCGATGTTGGTGGTGCTCTTTGCCGTTGGGGAAAAAGGAGTTGTAGAGCTTGGGTGAAGAGACTTCTAATTTGTCCTCCTTGTTCTGACTGTCCAGGAGGCCGTTGAGCTTGGCCAGACTACGAAGGGACAGGGCATGGGGGATCGGCGCCTCAGGGTCCTTTGCTAGCCTCTTGGACCTTTGGCCTGTGTGGTTGCAGTAACAAGAGACCAGGAAGCCAGAGAGGAATGCGCCTAGGACAAAGGCTACCAGCACACAGGCGATTAAGAGGGTGTAGTGAACACTGTGATTGGTCTTCTCAATCTCCGGGTGCCAGACACCTTAAAATGAAAATAAGGGAAAACATATATTTTAGTACTATTACAGACAAAAAAAGATGTGCATTGTTGTAGTGAGCTAATAAAGCTTAGCAGCAGCAGCTTGGAAAGACAGGTTGTGTATATAGAAGCACCACTACGTGGAGGCCAAAGGTGTTCAGATTTGGTCCCTCTGCTTTCTTCCAGTCACTGACAATGAATCAATAAAATCTTTCTTGCCAGGACCATGGCTTTCATCGCTAAGCGGAGAGAGTAGCAAAGGGCAAGAGCTCCCCTGTGAGTGAGAAAATCAACTCAAAGTTAAGCAAAGCATTTCAATATTGATGAAAGTGCCAGCAGGAGTCTGATGTCATCTCCACAGGCTGTGCTTTCAATGTGAGGATCAGTGATGACACACCTGGCATGGTGAACTTGCCAAGTACAAAAAAAAGGGTCAGGCAACCAGCTCATCGAGTGTAGCATCCTAGCTAATACAAACATTAGCAAAGCTCTTATTTCAAGGTTAAGGAGGTTGGTGCTCTGAAACGAAACAACTCAATATAACAACTGCAGTGATAAAATTAAATAAAAAATGTCCTTGCTTAGTGTGACCCCTGCCACCGTATTTGCCTAATGGAATGCAAGGAGTGACAAGAGGAGTGAAACCTGCCACCTTTCGCAATCAGTGCTCATTTGCGAAGGCTGCTACCATCTGTGGTGTTGGGCCTTTCTCCACCCTTAATGACAGTCTGTGGGAAAATGATTAGTCTAGGGATGGGACTGTATAGGCTGCACCGGGGGGAGAAGTGCAGGTGTTCCAAATGAGCTAATTTCAGCACGTAATGGATGCTCAGTTTGGGCTGCATAATAGAAAACTATGCAGCAAGTTTTTAAGCCTTGATGGTGCTTCGTGGGATGTTGAGCATGATGATGATAGGGACAAGGAGTGTGAGGAATATCATTTGGTAAAAGGAGTTTTCCTTCTCCAATTAAGTTGCAAAGAAACATAATTTACACACAACACGGTGAGGCTACTTTTAACAAGGAAAATGTTTTTGTGTGAACATTTTAGAGGACATTTTGTGACAGTGTCTTAAATTGGTACATCAATAAATGTTTGTTACACTAGACAATTGTCTAGTGGATCAGGTTAGATATACATGGCAGTTTGAAAAAAATACTTTAAATTAGATATAACTGATATATGTTGACAGATTAAGTAGTGGACAATGTTTTCAAAAGAAAGCAGTGCGTGTGTTGCGTTGTGTGTCGTCTTGCTTTGAAGAACCACTCTACAGAACATTTCTACATATTATCTCAACATCTCTCTGCATCCTCGTGAGGTGGAAAAGTAATTATCTCTGAGTGTGTTGAGAAACTCTTAGCTGCGTTCATGTGTTCAAAATACATGTTTTGTACCATGTATAGGGGATTCTTGTGAAGAGGAGTGAGACAATACTTCATGGATGCTGGTAATGGTTATGCCTGCTTTGCATGTAAACACGTACATAATACCCTACCTTATAAGAAGTCTGTTTACAGTAAACGTGTTGCATGAACGATGGAAAGATGGTCGATCTGCTATCTGTTCTTAGCTCATCACAACCTTCTTGAGCTGCAATCTCCCATACATTATGTATAAACCTTTACCTGATGACAATTTCAAGACTGCTCCTAAGATTACTTACTAACTTTCCATAGCAAGGACAATGTGAGACAAAGCAGCTTCAAATCGTTTCTCATGAACAGAAAGACCGCCTTTATCTCTGTGGCTCCATCCTGCTTTCCTGTGGCTTCCTCCCAGCTACCTGTGACTCAGTCCCCTCGACTCGGACCCCCAAGGGCATGGTGACTTATTGAAGGGTTCCACATGGCCAGGGAGCTATGAGTCACGCACCACAGTGGGGAGTAGGGGGAGGGGACACAGGGGAGGCACACAAATCTGACCCCACGCACAACTTGTCACAACATGTTTAAGAACCTGGCTGGATGACTCAATCGGCCCGTATGCGTGACATATGGTGGCGCAACCACAGTGAAATTAATACCCAGTGATTCATGTGGGAGGGCTGGCGTGCTGTTAGACGGCACACAGGATGTCCACTACGAGGCAGGCAAACAATACACAGTCGTAGACTGTAGAACTGACTCTATGGACGTTTCTACAGAAGACTACAAAATAACTGAAACTCTGAAGGGGTTGAATAGGGGAAAATAGATAAAATACTCATTGAACGTTGATCTTTTTTCTCATAGGTGACTGAGAAACAGGTTTGTGTCATTCAAATGATTATCTTTAGGGCAGAAGTGGTCATTAAAGCTACTTGGAGCAACTCAACATCTCAATACTTACATGGAATTTGAAGCATTTCAAATTATTTTTACAGGTATAATTTTCAAATGGGTGTCTGTTCAAGAGAGACATAAGACTGCCTCATGTGTGAAGAAAAGGGCAGCAAGCATTAAGGACACTCAGCACTGCCAAATGAAAGACAGATGGGATGCATGTGAGTAGAGACATGGAAAGGGAGAGAGATGTGCAGAGATGTGCCAAGAGAGAAAGGGAACATAGAGGGGTAGGGGAGTGCAAAGGGATAGGCTAACATTCAACAATGGGGAAACTAGCAATGGGGAGAACATAATAAATAAAAGAAAACGACTCAAAAGTGGAGGAGGAAAAAAATATGAAAATAGAACACAGATAAAAGCAGGTGAACCCAAAATGACGGAAACAGGGGGGGGGACTGATAAGAGAATATGCGAGGACCAGATTGTAAGAGTGAGCAGGGAAGGGAGGAGAAGATGGAGAGACAGACGTATCAGAGTGACAGATTGTCAAGTCTGGTGGGTTTTGAAGCACGGCGTTCTGAAGCAGCTGTGTTGTGGTTCGAGAAAACCCCCGCCTGGCTCTCTCTCAACACAGTAGGAGAGGAGCTCTCAATTCTATCAATTCCATATTGTTAAAAATAGACAATGCACCAGCTTATGTAAGCAGAATAAAGCCATAAACATGTCTGTTCACCACCAAACTAATTGGTGTTAGGTTCGGAAGAACGTTTTTTCCTGCAGCAGGTGACAAAGTAACTCCCTAAACAAATAGCAGGAACACAAAAAAACATTTTACCAAGCTGGTGTTTACTCCCCAAGATTACATCTGAGAATACAGTACATATTCAACAGAAGTAGTACAATAGTAATTAAGAGTTATTAATGGCTCTATTAAAATTCAAGTTATCCTGATTTCAGTATTTGTTTACTGAACAACAACGTTTCTCTCAACCTCTAGCTCAATACCAAGGCAGAGTATCATTCATCTACTGGTGGTCCAAATGAATAGGATTGATAACTTTTAAATTAAAGTTGCAAACCCCTTGACTCCATTTGGATCATGGTTTTTAGCCTTCCATATACGTAATTCATTGTAGGTTAGGTGACCTAGGATTACACATTCTTTCGGACGCTAATTTAGAGCAGTACTACTACTACTGGAAGTTAGGAGGATTTGGGGGATGTCTGTGCAATACAGACGCTAGACTTTGGAAAAACCTTTGAGGTATGAAAATGTCAATGCGGTTCTCAAGGGTGCACTTGAAGACTCTTCCTTAAGTCTTTTGAATAATAGTTTTTACGTTGAGGGATGAATCTCCAAAATAGACCAATTAGTTTCCGTTTCTCTACGCTGAGGAGAGCATCTAATAGTGCCGTTAATGGCTGCTTCGTTCCATTGGGCGCCAATGAGTCAAAATAGCCTGGGGATTTGGAGGCGAACATTACCCCCTACTAATGCCAACGATTTATTTTTTTGGGTGGGAAAAATAACAACAAAGTTTGTTTCTGCAAGACTTCTGGCACTCTCTGAGTTGAAATAAAGTAGTAAAATGTAGAG
Organism: Mallotus villosus; assembly: GCA_903064625.1. NCBI lineage: Eukaryota > Metazoa > Chordata > Actinopteri > Osmeriformes > Salangidae > Mallotus > Mallotus villosus. The sequence continues at coordinate 81,067 of CAEFZP010000752.1, forward strand.
AAAATTATTCAGACACAAATGTTCTAACACCTCTCAAAAGTACCTAGGTAAATGACTCAAAAGTAATAGTTTAAATACCTGATGTCTATATGTGGGTTTGTGTATTTGTGTATTTGTAGGTATAGTATGTGTGTGTCTGCGTTTGAGAGTGCACCTGTGTAGAAGGGTCTGGGTGTTGAGTGAGTAAATTCAATCATGTACTTTCATTATACAACATTTGCATAATATTCCACCTCAGTGCACAACCAATTGGATGCAGCTTGATTTATGCATTTTAAGTAATATGATATGTGATGATTTAACTGAATCATTAAAATTGAAAAATAGTGCTAATTTATTAGTTTTTCAATATGAGTATGTTGATGCATGTCGAACATCAATATTTCATTACCATACATGCTGAATAGCTGTAAGCAATCAAAGTAATGTCAAACGTGGCAAGTAAAGGACACTCTCGCCATACGTCACTTCTACGTCACTTAACCAATGTTATTTCCTTTCACAGTTTGAGACCCCAGAACAGGAAGTTCAAGTGCTGTCTGATAAACTCATGAAGCTCTTATCAAGTCAGGCATAGCACAACATGCAATAAAAAGGTACATTTGACATGCAATTGCATCAGAAACAAGGAGAATAGACATTCATCATTCAGTAAGTGGCAAAGCAAAGCTATTCCAAAGCAGTTCTCCAAAATTATAATGTAAAGTAACAGTGGAAAACCAGCTTTGGATGGAGCATAGCTTTACCCAAATCCATGTGCTTGTAGACCACTGTTTGTAAACAAACCAAGCACAGTTTCAGGTACCAGTGCATGGTGCTGAAACCGGACAGAGGTCATAGGAAAGGCAAAAGATCCAGAAGGAGAGTTCAACAAAGGAGGTAGGCAACTTAAGGGTTAATGCAATCGAAAGAACAGGCAGGGGAAACAAAAATCTCCCGAGGGTTTAAGGAGACAGAATAAGGAGACAGAATAAGGGGTAAGGGGTTAGGATTAGGAGTCAGGACAACTGCATGGCTGGATCTGCACTGTGGGCCCGAGGTTCACTGTGCATCTTGACTGTAAATATGAACATGGATTGCTAACAACCAAAATATTTTGGTTGGTAGCAAGATAAGATACATGAAGCACATTGAATTATTGGAATTGTTGGAAGAACCAGGATTAGAATAGTTTGAGTGAAATGCTGACTTTCAGTTGAGTGTTGGTGTTGGCCTGGATAAATGCCATCATTGGTTGCTCATGGAAAGTTATGTAGTATGATTAGTCAGAGGCTGTACAGTAATGTATGTTTTTAGCTCATGTGAAATTATATAATTTAAAAGTATTGTAGAAAGTGAGTTGGCCTCAGGAAAACGTCATCTAGTTTGAATGACCTTTATTAAGTGACATTATGAAATGACCTCATGACTAAAATTGGCTTAAACAAACAGAGGAAATGTACTAAATGGGCACCACTTTACATGTTATGATGAATTACAACACCAATCTTGGGCATAGTGATGCCTGGTATTATATATGCCTGGTAGAGTATATTAAAAGTTTTTTCAGGAAAGACTTAAATGTATGAAATACATTTAATATTTTATCTTTTTAGGGGAAAAAATATAATCTATCAAATTGCATCTAAGCCCAGCCAAGAAAAGATGATGAAGTGTGTGTGTTGCTGTGCTCTGCCGTGGTAAAAATAGCTTTTAAGTAACTAGCACCACGATATAAATAACTCTTAAGAAACTGAACCTAGGAGGTTAGGACGCCAACGCTTCTTCAATGGAGATGGTTCAGTGGGAGTTCACTCTGCTCCTATAGTGCTATAATAACTTTCATAGCCCTGCTTTGCTTACGTCCAGTATGAAGTTATTACTCTGTGCTTGTCAACTAAATTATCTGCTGGCAAGGTTTGTGTAAATCCCCAGAGATTTATTAGATTGTCCCTGGGAAAAGGGTAAATAAAATAAAAAGTAATGAGAAAAACCAACTAATGGTTCCGACAATGCGTAGGTTTAAGCATTTTCACACTATCCGAAAGTAGGCGTTATCCCTAGGTACAAACTAGTTGAAACTGGATGCTGGATATTTTCTAAATAGTCAGGTCTCAATAGGTTACTTATGTTTTGGTCCACCCGTATCTTTATATAACACCGCATACAAAAACCTGGGTGAATCATTTCACCTTTTAAATATATATCTGTCAGAACATGTTACATAAATTGTTAACACAGGAAATGTATTTGATAATGGAATTGATGGGATTGTTTGCTCGTTGGTGGGAGGCTTTGTGATCACTTCCAGTACAATTTATTTTAGTCTGGCTCTGCTTGTTGGTACTCTGCTGAATCTGTTTGTAAGTGGGGTATCAGTTCAGATTCAACTGGCATTAAAGTTCACCATGTTTGCCCTTTAACACTTGGACACATCTATCCCGTTATTCCCTGAACCAAAACCATCATGCCCTCAATGCACCTCCAGGACAGGGCCTGAGTTTGCCAAGCAGAGTAAGTGAGACCCTTATGGAACTGCAACACTGTCGCTTCCATAACAGTTCCTCTCTTGCCTTATCAGTCGCTAGTTTCTTCTGATTGAACTGGCAGGCCGGCAACACGGTAGCGGCAGAAATAGATTGTGTGTCGCCCAAGTTTCTATTACGGTTTTTCCCTTGTCTGCCCGCTGGCCTCCGGCTGCTGGTTATTTATTTGTTATGGGCTTTTCTCATTTGAGTCTGAGTGGCTCATCATTGCAGCCAGAGCCGCTGTCAGCCTGAATGGAACCTCTCACGAGCTCAGAATTTATGGACTCTTGGCAACGTGCCAGAGGAACCGCGAGAAGGAGGAAAAAGATATAGAATGTCCATTGGAAGTCTCTTAGACGAGTAGTCTTCCAAATATGCTGAAGATTCTGCGTGTTCAGCGTGGGTTTTCTGGAAGCTATCTGGGGATGATGCCGATGGGGGAGCCTGGTTTGAGGCGTGTGCGGTTTGTGTTTACATTGTTGATGCTCCTTACTGGGGAGAACAAAGAGGCAGTTTGTGTGTAGATCAGCTGAATGAGAGATGAGAGGGAGACAGGCGGGGGCAGTTTTGTTAGGACATGCACAGTGAATCTGATTTGAGGACTGAAATTAGATCTGCTGCAGTACCTACCAAAGTAATTATGCCTCTCTAACTCGTTTCTGCTTTGCTAAGACAGTCTAGATGTATGGTTCAAAGTAAGGGTACAGCTCTATTTAGTTTTCTAATTGGCTCTCTAAAGATCTGTTCATTGACTGTCTTTAAATGCAGCTGTTTATGATCCACAAATTATGCACCATGCAAGTTAGTGTTGCGTGACTTTTTAACTCCGAAATATCATGCTCGCTATTTATCATGTAACTATTTCATCAAGCCATGTTACTTAAAAAAGTAAGAGAAAAAGAAAAATTTAGCAATTATTTGATCTGTGAGTGTGTTTGATTTGTAAGTGATAGATTTGTAAGTTAGTGACATTAAGTCATTTCCAGTGATTATGAGGGTTATGCCATGCACTTGCTATTGCGTATTTTTCCAGTCGGTGTGCTCCAAAGTCTTGAGCCAAATAGCAATAGACTACTGTGCAGGAAACATGCTCTGATTTATCTTACAGTGTGTATCTGTACACATTTAAATATGAGCTTTTAAAACTCCAGTCCATATAAAGCATGTATGTCCACTTTGAAAATGTAAGTGGTGAAACGGCACTCCGACATAGGAATTGCATTGAAACTCACAGCACAGTCAGAAAAACTACGCAATAGTGAGAACACGGCGTTAGTCGTTAGGAGGACAGTGAAGCCTCAGGGCCCAGCAGTAAAATCCATTGCAGGTCAAAGTTCAGCAGACACATACACCCCAACCCCCTTACCCTCCACAATGATTGGCTCCGAGTCAGGTGACCCGTGGTCGCCTACTGGAGGACTCTCATCAGGACCAGTGCCTCCCTCAGTGACACCTGTCTCCTTTGGTAAAGTCGACCCCTGATAGGTTGTGCTGGCACTTGTGGGTGAGGTCTTTCCTGTTGTTGTACGAGGCGAGGGGGTAATAAGGTGACCCGTTAGTAAAATGAGGCAAAAACAGACTAAAGGCTAAACTCCTATTCGATAAAGTCAAATTTTGGGGGCACCTGGAAAAGCAAGCAGTTACATACAGCATGAAAACAGATCACTGTCAAGAATAAATAAAACTTTATAAAACATGAATTAAAAACAATAAAGACATCAATGTAAATGTAACAATTTAAAGTTGTATTTTTTATTTAATTCACACCTCCTGTGCACATGCATCCAACATTGCAGTTCCTCTATAGGTACTAAATGTTTCCTTGATTTAGAACCAATGTCTCCAGCTTTTTATTGCCCCTAGAAGACAGCAGTCACGACTCTGGAGAAATGCATTAATGCCCAATATGGTCATAATTTGAATGCAGAGACGACTTAAACTTTCATACTCAAGACCTTTGTTACCGAACCATTGAGGAATCTATAGCCCCTGGCAGTCCAGTACATTTGACAGAAAATCCCTACTGTTGTGAACTTAGCCAGCTGGCAGGCGTTTCTATGAATTGTTCTTCCAGAGGAGACAAACATCTCTACCCTGTTTAAATTGTTAACTTTTGGTGGTTTTGCAGACATACATTATCGTAGATGAGAAAGGTCATAGCTCACAATAACTGTCTCCTAATCCGTTTTCCAAGTAAAAAACGAATAAAACCCCAAAAGAATCTAATCTAGTTACAAAAGTTGTTTGGTCGAAGCAAGGTCTGTAACCTACTGGACACACTCATACCATGAGTGCACTCTAACTGATAGTCTACAGTCTGTCCTTGAAATGCTAAGCTGTACATACTGCTTTCAACTTGGGCTTTTTAACTAATAAGGCAGCCAAAATATTAGCATACCGGTGAGCACCATCCCAGATTAAAAGCACAAGGTCTGTTTCCTTTCTCTGCCTGCCAGTTGACAGTTTTCGCTCCGAATAAGGTGCCCTGTAAGAGCGCCATCTGTGCCAGGCAAATTAAAATTGGCCCACCAGGGGAGTTCGGCCTTGGCACACTGGACAATAGCTTCAGGGTTGAATTATTTGCACAATTGACACCAATAGTGTGTACATTCGAGTGTGTACATTTGCTTTGTTTTCTCATTTACCGCCGAATAAAAAGCACAACATACTACAGGGAATCATTTGATTACCCACCCTGCCAAGTGTTTGTCTTTCATCTCCACGGGATGGAATTGTTTGTGTCGAAAGGAGGAGAGCGTCTGCCTTTGGTGCACCCTAAACGGAGACCAGTACCCACAAACAGGGATGTTCTGTGTGAAAGGCATCAAACGGTGTAGAACAGCATGGGTGTGCTAAGATCCCTGTAGGATGAACCCACAGGGTAGCTCATCAAGTCCCACTGCCCACTGAGCAGCACGTACTCTATCAGCGAGTAGACAACGCAAAAGCAAAGAGGGATGCCAGTCGGCTGACAGGGTAGCCTCTGTTCTAAGGAATGGATGGAGTAAACGGACGGAACACTCGATTGATGGTATTGTTCGGATGTAATGGGAAACATCTCTCATCGGAATGGGTCTCGGCGCTGTGCTAATCACTACTGAAGACAAACTGCAACCATTTGAGATTGTGTCTAATCTATAAGACAACAGAATTGTGCTTCTTTCGCCAACACTGACGAGCTTTGGAGGAAAGCTAACCGCAAATTAATCAAGCAAAAAGTTTCCACACAACCAACATAATGGGAATTAGCGCATCGGAAACTTAAATTAAAATAAGGGCAAGAAAACAATTTAGCTTTCAAACGTTGCATATAAGACATGGCCACTCTTCCAATTTTGTTTGCTGATGTTGAAGTGTACCTCAGTGGACTGCAAACATTAACATTCCCCTCTGAGCCTGGCTGTCCTCTGAGCTGTATGGCTACTCTGTGGGCAGTGGAGAAGTAATGGGACGTGACAGGGATGATGATCCTCCCAGATACAGGGAATTAGGCAGCTTGGCCACCGAAGCCGCTACCCTATCAAAAGAGTGATCGTGCGGCTGCTTCGGACAATAGATCTAATGTTAAAGCTGTCGTTTTGCGAGAGAGAGAGAGAGGTGGTAATGTCATTCTCCTTCCTTCACATGAACTTCTGTTGCAAAATGGGCCACCAAGGGGGGGAAGGAGCATGCTTTGTTAACTGCGATAAAAAACGGAGCTCCGTGGCACGTAGCTGTGCACATAAATTCAGACAAATTCAAAACGGGAAGATGAAGAGATGTCAACTAACCAAATGCTGAGTCAGCAGCTGTGTTCTGCTTGCGTGTAGTCGCCAAGACGTCTAGAATGGAAAGAGGCATTGGAAGAAAACAATATGAGATGCAAAAATGGGCTATTGTGTAAAACTCAGTGATGGCTTAAGCCTATGCCCAATGAACTGCAAATTAGGATAAGTACAGTGGTAGTACATTGGCAACATTGTGAATTATGGTCGTCAAAATGTCTCTGTGTGAGACGCTGTTATAGGTTCAGTGTGTAGATGTAATGTTTGAACATTAGTCATTAGAACAACTGACAGTCCAAGCTTACCATGGCAGCTATCAGGGTACTGAGGGAAGATGTTTTCCACATCTTGTTCAAATCCGGCCCTGAGAGGAAAAAAAACAGAACGACTGAAAACATGTCATCTTATTGCCGTGTTGAGTCTTCCAAACTGCATTTGTTCATGATGTCGAGAGCATCCAAAGGAAACTCAATTTGCATTGTCCAGTCAAGGTCCGTGTGTTGTGATGCACATCAAAAGAGAACATGGGGAGGAGTTGAAATATTGTCTCTTTGTGGCAGTGGGATTTCGTGGGGGACAGTGGAAGAAAATGTGACAGGAGGAATACAAGAAACAAATGGTCTCATGTACTGTAACTTTGTTCTTGTGGTGGAAAAATGTAGGAGGAGGTAGAGAGAACACGGAGGTAGAGAGAACACGGTAGAACACCGATGCCAGTTTGCTAGAATACAATAAGGATATGTGGGTTTAGCAGTGCTAAACAAACGCTATAGGCAGTCAACATTTTTCTGTGATGTAGCTTTTATATAGTGTTTTAAACAATATACAGTTCCCACTGCAAAATACTATTTGTTTTTCACCTGGGTCAATCCCAAATCAAAGACTAAAAGGCAGCAAGAAACCTCCCAAGGTGAATAATGAGATTCTTTAGATGCGTAGTGAAGCGACTGCCCCGTCAATGAAGCGGAACGTAACATGAGTGACAGTGATAGGTCTACAGGACGTATCGACTGTTGCGACGATCAAAGCAAACAACATGAATGTTCATAGATGTCGACTCAAAGGGCGTACAGGAAACCCACCAGAGACAACACACAAACCCACGTCCACATGCACGCTGACTTTACAGCCGACATTAACGTTTGACGTTTAAAGGAATGAGTACAGGATCAGTGAGCAAATCAAGACACAAAGAAGGGAAAGGGTGGTGGTGGAATAGGCAGGTGCAACAGAACAAATATGAGGAATAATAACTTCAATCATCTTTCCATGTTTGGCCGTGTGCTGACAGACAGATGACAAATTGTGTGCCTGGTTAAAGTGTTTGTGTGTTTGTGTGTTTCTGGTTTTGTGTGGGCTAAAACTATGTGACCAGTGTTAGCATTTGACTTATTTGACTTTCTACCCTCTTAACACAAATGAAAGAGTAGAAAAGAGAGGACCGTAGTATAGGGAGCATGACTGCATCTGGCCTGCTTAGCCTACCTTATCCCTGAGAAAGAGAGAACGAAACAAGGAGAGAGAGACAGAGAGGGGGAAACTGTGAAAACACTTTTCCTCTAGCACAACAAAATGTATGCCACCTTTGGAGGTAAAGAGAGTAGGGAAAGAGAGAACGATAGGATTTCTGTTGTTTTTTTTTAGTCCAGCCCCATTACAAGGTTTATGAGCTGCTGCATTTGGAGCCATGGTCATGCTTCGGTTCTGCCTATTTCACACCGTTTCACCCCCTTCTCTCCGTGGGTGGAGGGTAATGGCTCTATGTAGATTATTTTACCAATCTCTTACGCCCTACTCTGTTGCTTTCCTGCATGGTGATGTGCACCCCATCTAAAAATGAATCCTGGGTGAGATTTTGATTACCTGACTGCCATGCACACCCTGCCCATACCCATACACGCGTGGATACACACACACACACACACACATTCCAAAAGCCTAGAAAGATGGCCTGGCCCACCAGGAAAACCCCCCAATTCAACCACTTATCACCCATCAAAATAACCAATTAAATGCAGTGCATTTGAGGACCGTTCCTGGACAACAGATGCGTTGCCGGCCTCTACACCCACACTTATTTTACAGGCCATGTTTGTAGAAGCAAACATCTCAGCGTGTAATGTAGGGGCATGCAGTATATCAGAGCAATACGTACAGCTATGTCACCAAGTGTCTGAAGGCAACATAGGAGGAGAAATACTACCTTTTACAGCCTACTGCACTGGCCTCCCTCCCTCTGTCACTCCCCTCTATCCCTTTCTCGGTTTGGCAGACAGTGAGGTACACACGACGTGATTGAAACCCATACAGCTGAACATTATTTTCGATTCCATGCAACAGGGCAGAGAGAGAAAGATGGAGGGGTGGTGGAAGGCGGGGGTGGGGCGGGAGGAAGGGGTGGCAGAATGGGATTGATTGGCCTTTTGCTTGCGTGCACACATGCACATTGGCACACCGCTCTCGCTGCCGCCACGCTTGGTCGATAGCTTTAAGTGTCAAATGGCTCCCTTCCAGTTCATGAGAATGTATAAGTAAATTACATTTTGATCAACGGTTCTCCTTTCTCTCCCTGCAAGTGATGCTAAGAGCCGTCCGAACCCCCTGCCCTCAAAAAACATTCACAGTTTAATTTACCAGTGATTGGACACGAGATGCATGTCTCCCACTTGTAAATAAACAAGATGGATTTTGTAGTTGAGAGATAGAGTTGACACATCCATTTTTTGTGGGGTTCAGAGTCATATATTCATCAGTCTGACACACAGTCAAGTCAAACTTGAAATTAGGTATTGATTATTGAAAGCATACATGAAAGTGGCCTCTACAGACCTGAGGTAAACAGCTAGAGTGGTTTCATTCAGACGCCGCATGTTTGCTGCATGATTGGTGCCAAACACAGAACAGAACTCCAGGGTACAGAACCCCAGGGTCACACACATTTTCCAGAATTCTGGTACAAGATGTGATAAATGGTACGGTTTTACTTCAAGGTAAACCTTCAAGGTATCAATTGTATGATTGTATGTGCTAGCATGCCATAATATACTCATGTTGATAAAAATAAATAAATGGAACTTTAAATTGAACATGCTCTAAAAAGGTAGCTGAGGAGTTCTTTTTTGAAGCATTTTTTAAACTCAAGTGGAACACACATTTACAATCTTTTTATAAACATTTTATTTCCCAGGGTCATCAAACGCAAAAAATACCAAAATATGTTTGAAAAACTAAGAATAAGGAACAGAAATCAAACTAAAATGAGGTCTAAATCGTTAGTTTGAGCACGTTCATGTGTAAAAGAAACTCACTTGAGTCCGGGCACCACCATAACACAGGTCCCTGATGACCTCATCCACACACAGTAGGGGTCCCTGGAGGACAGACAGCTCCTAGGGAACAGACAGACAGGCAGAAAGTGTGACAACACTGTCACTTCACACTAGATGTCAACTTGCCACCCACCAAATAACCGTACAATGTGTTGGAAAAGCCTGCAAGATATAACAGCTGTTCCAACACAATACATATGGATATGAGTAGATTTTCACAAGACAATTACATTTATTGTAGGAAATACAGCATAATGGGCCCAATCTTTCTGGTTAAGAGAAATTAAAAGCCTCCAGTTAAAAACATTTAATGTAGGAAAGGAAAGAAATGTAATTGACGGCATTTCTTGGTTTACAAGTTTGTGCTAGCTACCTTCCTTAGCTTAAAGGTTACCCTTTTGAAAACTCAGAAGCACAATGTGTCATGACAGGGATGGCTAATAGCTGCTGTAGCGCAGTTTGACAGTTCCGTTCAGTTTGCTTTTGTTGACAGCCGTGCTTCAACTGCCCACCCAGGGTCTCAGATTGCCAGAGACTTTCTGGGACATGGTGATATAGTCAAGTTGACAAGACAGGGCAGGACTCCTGGGACAAGGGACTATGGGCGTGAGAGGTCAGTCATTCCCAACATGGTTAGTACAACAAACACACAGCAAGCTGTAGACTAAAGGTACTGTACAGGTAACAAGTGACGGCCTAATAACCCAAGGTTTTTACCCTGGTCTGTGAAGCAGACTGGAAACATATCTCTCTCTCTCTTCGTCAGCATTTGATGAAGATACAAGTGGTGCTACCCTCAAGCACTGTGGGACCATGTGCTAGCATATGCAGGACCCCACTGTCCCATAACGCCTGAGATCATGACTTCTTGGCATTGTTTAACTGGGGGTCACCTGTCTACTGGGTAAAAGAAGGCTAGGATTTGTCTGCTATTTTTTTCCCTCAAAAATCGTGGATAGTGTATAGAATGTAGTCTTTTTGTAAACGCAGAGGAAGAATACTTTCATCATTTTCATTTGTGTGACTAAATGGGTTGAACGCAGCTTTGTATATCTACTCGTACTGTACTGCCTTCTGATTGAGGTCTTCTTTTGACCTGCTTCGTAATATTTTCCATCAAATTTCTATTTTCACACAATGCCTCGCTGTCGTCATTCATAACACTGCAATTCTCTGAAATCCAATAGCGGGAGCTAGAGTGATAGAAAACCTACTTTTTCTTTTGTGATAAATATTGAGGCTACACTGCAAAAAGTGAAAAGGGGGGGATGAGGGGAAAGATAGACCAAATCTCATTTAGTCCTAGACAGATGGGGCCGCGTGGAGGAGGAGGATATGGAGCTGACACCTGACCCCTTGCAAGGCAGGATGGGGCTTACGGGGCCTCCTAATCCCTGGATGAGGTGCGCTGCGGTTCTTTCTGAAAGCACAACAGGCGAAGGCTCCGTAAGCCTTCGAAAAGTGAGACAGGCCCTATCTGCTTTCTCCACTCCTCTCCTTGGGCTTGAAAACACAGGCCTGCACTTGGCTCCCGCCCAATCAGCTGGTTCCAATTTGTGCGTAAATGCTGTGAGTACTTCTCGAGGCCCCGCAATGAGGCTTTAGCATGCTATGGGGGGGGTTTGGCGTCCCAGTTCGAATTTGATACAAATCTTTTCCATTTTTTCTTCTTCTCTGGATTGAAGGACGATGAGGGAAGGGGTTACTGGGGATAGAATTCCTCACAACCCCAAAATAGAACATGAGATGGGAGAGTATGTTGGCTTGGACAAAAGCTTGCCTGACAATCTGCAAGAGACCTAGACTGCACTGAAATTATATTGGAATCATTATCATTAACTCTGTTAAACTGTATGTGTTTTCAATTACATACAGATAAACAACAAGGTGAAAAGGACAAACAGATGTGAATAGTAAGTATCTCGAGGCAAGTTTTGATTTATTAACCCCTACAGCGTCAGAGTTTAGCCCGGTGCTACAGTGACAAAAAAAACGAATTACATACTGTAATTCCACTACAGCAATATTCCAGTGTTAGACAGTAATAGTAACAGCTCTCTGAACAGGGTGACACTCACGTCCTGCAGGAGCCGTAGTCTGAGCAGCGACTGAGAGGCACGCGGATCACACAGCCGGAGAAGGCCACAAACAGAGCGTGGTGATCCCTGTCCAGCTCCAATCCCAGGACTCGTCTGTCCTCGCCACCAATGTTACACCTACACACGAAAAGAAAATAAATGACATGAAAATATGGGGGATGGATCATGGATGGAAGCAATAAGCAGGAACTGTTGACGAGTCAAAAGTCAACAATTTTAGCAAGTTCGCAAATTGACAAGCTTGGTACGGCGCTACGGTGACTCAGAGTTGCAGGCAGTCCTGTAGTACTTTAAAGCAAGACGCAGTACTGACTTGGTGGGATTATAGACATCGACATCCTCCAATAGCTGTGTGCCGAAGGACGCGTTGGAATGGGTGCTGGCCAAGATCTTCAGCACCCGGCCATTCTCCGACCCCAGAAACACAACAGTATGATTCTTGTAGGGTCCTGCAGATGTATCCACGGCTATCTGGGTCAACTTGAACCTGGATGGTAAAGTATGAAAACATGATCAGAAATACACACCTGTGATGTTTATAGAACACACCAACAAAGCAACTGCACACTTAATAAGTTAATAATTAAGCGTGGGAGGATATGGATTAGCAATGTGATGGGGTTTCCGGTGTACAGCATTTACAGGAAAAACACAGTCAGTTTGTCAAATCTGCCCTCTAAAGACACTGGCGCTAATACACCAAAACGACTCGTGTTCAGTCAACGATGGGAAGCTTTGTGGCAGATGTAGTGCCTGAAGTAGGCAGATGTGAGGCTGCGTGCCCCGCCGCCTCTCCGCGGTACGGAACACGCGTCTGGTTGGCTGTCAGAACTCTGAGGCTTTTCAACGTGATCTTCACAGCAGGGGGCACAGCAAGGGGGCTGTCAGACACACACATCTCACATGGATCTAACACTCCCCCATTGCTTGGATGGCTGGATTAACAGATGAGATCTTCCATATACATTTTCCAAAAATCCCATTCTGAACCGTCCTTCCTTTTAATGCGCACGTCGGTTTCCCTCTCCAGTGTAAATCTAGTGTTTTATATCCGTCCACAGACTCACCCATCCTATTGATCATTGATCCCTACCTGCTGGTGGTGCGGGTGAAGCAGGGACGATCGTTGACAGAGGGGACAGCCTCATCCATGAGGGGATAGGACTTGATGAAGGTCAACGTGTCATCGGGAAAGGTGGTAGAGGACTTGTAAGCTGCGGCAGATCCGTCACCTGCACAGCAGCCTGGCCTGTCGAAGCACAAAGGAAAGGCAGAGACGGTTGAGATTCAAACTCCATGAGACAGATGCACCCCGGTGAAAAGACTGCAGCTGTTCATTCCCGATGGCAAAGCATGAGTGAGCGTCGACATTTTGTTTCACTAAATAATAAAAGACGACATTAGCGCACTCCCTTCGATAAACAATTGATATTGTATAGTTTGACAATGTCCTTCTCCCACTGACATGACTGTCTCACCTGGGCGTGGGCACCTGCTCCTCAGGCACGGGCGTCCAGGCCGACTCACTGGTCTTCTGCTCCTTGAACTTCCCACTGAAGGACTTCTCAATGTCATCCATGTAGAAGGCACACACGGCTGAGCCAGTGATGCTGAGAAGCACAAGTACGGAGGTTGCACACTTCATTTGGGGGCCACAGTGTGCACTCAGTGGAAATGAATGATTTTACATGTTCGGCGCAGAATATGAGCTCAGTTGGTGTGACTGACCTGTTGGCTTGAGTGGTGAAGACCCCCAGCACGGCTGGACGATGGTTGATCTGTAGCACGTTAGTCAGTGACTGCAGAACGTCAAAGTAGAAGAAGGAATCACCCGGAACCGAGCAGTTGAGCCGCGCTTTTAGAAAAGAGGTCCAGTAACGTTCGAGAACCCGTGGAGAACCTCCGTTGTCGTTCTTACAAACACGGGCCACTCTGGAGAACACAACCTTGAGGTCATAGAAAACGAGAATGTCATTTTTTGAGATCGTGTTTTATGATTTCATCTTAATTGTTGTTTCGTGACAGTAATGCTGGTAAAGATACATTGTACAATGATACATCTTGCTTGGTTTAACTCATTTACATGGACATTTATTATCACCTTGCCAAGCGTGGTGTACTCTACGGCTATCTCGCTGAAGAAGAAGTACACGTAGTTCCCGTACTCAATGGCATGGAGAAAATGTGGCTCTGAGGAAACAAAAAGTGACTTCTGAAACCTTGACATGAAACTACTTGTTATTCACAACAACAATTTTCCAGGAGTAAAGGGGTTTTACTGGAGGCAACCCAAATAAGCTTCCTCACAAACTGAATTACTAAAATACCAAAATGTGTTCTGTGGGTGAAATCTATCGATTCCCATGACAGATATATGGTCTTACCTCGAAGCCATTTGGAGTCATACTTCACTGTGCGAAGCACCGGACTGCTTTCTCCAAGACTACGGTAAATCACAGCATCACTGGCCAAAAAGTCTGTCATGGTGGCTGAATAGAAATCTCCACCTAAAAAGGCGAAACCAATCAACGTACTCATTAGAAGGAAAATATTCCCCAGTTTTCACATAATCAGCATAAGCCCATTATCTCTGTCTGTGTATTTTGGTCCATCCTAACCTATTTTTAACCTGTAAGGCAGAGTGGAATAAATCGAGCCACGGTCAGCCATGTGAACTTTGTCTAAATGTCACTGGAAAATTGGCAGGATTGACCGCAGGTTAAATTATGTTCACGCCCAGATGACAAGCTCCTCTGTCCAGAGTTGTACTTACCGGCGAAGAGGCCTACGTTTGACTGGCGTGACTCAAATGGACAACGTGCCTGGCCCACCACCTCCTCCCCATCCTGCTCCAGTGTTGACATCTAGATAAAAGAAGACATTGAGCTCTTAGAAATAAGCTATTTGAGTCAAAGTAACACTAACTCGATATAAAACAATACTGCAGTGTTTCCTCTATGTAAATGTTGCCGTGGCGGTATAACTTATGTTGTCAGTTCATTTAAGCCTGTTATTGTATGAGTATATAGTTCTTGGAAATTTAAATTAAGTTAACTGGTGATTTTCGTTGTTCGTATTCTTCACCTGCTAGCTAAATTGCACGTGGTTGTTGATTCAATAGCGATTGCTGAACGCCCTTGCTCGCGTTAGTTTTTTAGAAGTATTTACACTGCATTAAGATAATGTAATTAATAGTGGGTTTATTGTTATTATTGGCTACAGAATGTTAAGCCTATATGTCAAGATCAAATTAAGCAGACCGTGTACATGTGCCCTTCACCCATCACAAGGTGGAGAGAATTGTGTACCAAAAGTCTCTTTAGACATAAAGGAAATGCTGTACATGCATCATACAGATTAGCTAGCAGATCAGTCAAATATATAGGTGACTGTCGGTAACCGTTTAGTCTTGGCGGCAACGAGGATATACGCTCCTGACATACACACTGACCACAGATCTTTCGCAGCTATTTTTGCCTCCACAGTTAACAAGGTCATTAAGCCTAGCCTCAGACAATGAGTGTGAATCTCACTGGGGCGGTGGGGGGAACAAGGGGCCAAAACATGACCCCTGGGGGGAAGTCATACAAAGCCATGCTCCGGTGAACAGCTGCCTTCACACAAGTGGTGACAGCCCGTTAACATGTAGGTCTGTGTACACTGCTATGTGACTTGTTCCAATTAGGTGGGCATGTAAAGATGAATTTGCTATTGTTATGGATCCAAATGCAATAACTATTATTTAGAGTCATGTATTTAAAGAAAGCAGGTCCTACTTATGTGCCACTGGTCCACTTTACTTTACCTCACATTTAATCAAAATAAATGTCTGGGTTGGAGGTTAGACTTCTCTGGTTAAGTAAACCACCTGCTTGGTGCATACAACCTCTGACTTGGGTCCAGCTGTCTCAGATTACTAGTTAAAAGGCCAAGTGGGGTTATAGGGTATTTTCCATGGAAAACACACCCCTGTGCAAAATAAAACATCTTAATCCACCCAGACCCCCCACCCATGTCCGTCCACCTAACATTCTCCTGATCCCACCGCAGCCCTGTCTTTTCACAGACACTCCATGACATAATTTACGTTTCCACACACTCTTCCCAGTTCTCCGGGCAGTTTCCTTCCCTATCTCTCCCCGAGCAAGAGGGACCAGGAGACAAAGACGGGGGAACAATCTGTTACGCAGAAAATGTAAATCAACCGCTTCCATAGGGAGTCTGTAGTGGAGAGAAAGTAGAGCCTCGGCCTGTGCACGGATCTCGTCACGGCTCCCCGCTGACTTCTTTCTCGCTCGCTGAGATTTACACACTGTAGAACGTTATGTCCCTGAATCCTCCAGAATAGCACCTTGTGAGTCATGGTGGAAGACTGTGAAGTCATCTATTAAACTCAGTCAGACTGATGAATTGTATTTCACCCAAGCAGATCTCAGACTTTACAGAGTCTAGATGTGTACCGTTACTGTGACTTTATCAACATCTTCCCCGGTGAATGTTTTCAATTAGTAGTTACATTCTTTTAGCACCTTTTGCAGTACTAATGATTTTAACAGTCGAATAGGCCTGCAGACTCACTGGCATTGAGCTGTTTCATGGAACAGAAGCGCCCCTCCCTCCCAGGATTCTTACTCAAGTTTCCTGGCAGGATTTTCTCTTGCATCCCCCATGACTTCCTCTTCCATCTCCCTCGTCTTCCTCCTCCTCCCACTCTCACATGCATTTAAATCTAACGTTTGCCTTCAGACGAGTCCGTATTGTAAATATATCGTTTTCCCTGATCAAATTATGCTCTAGATACTGATCCTGTTATCAACAATGACACGTTTCTTCATTGTTCCACAATTTAAACAGCTCTGTCAAGTGTTTGTGTGCCTGAGTTTGTGTTCACAGCTGTTTCTGGCCGGCACACGTAACCGAAAGATCTGCATCCTACCTTGTAGTTGCGGCAGGTGGGGTTGAAGGCGTTGGTTCCGCAAGCAAACAGAGTCTCGTCGTTGCGCGGCACCAACACTTTGATGTAGTTGTAGCACTCATCCTGTCAATGACACAGCTGGGTTTCAAGGTACAGCATTGACTACTGTCACTCCAGCTGCAGTGCGGTTGCAGAGCTTAAACATGAGGCTACGCAAGCTGACACACAAACTCATATTTCAGTCATTATCATAATCCCCATGCTGATCCTCATGGTTTCACAGCAGCTTGGGGAGGCTGAGGCAATGCCAAACCCAGTGTCTGTGTCTACAGATACCTGTAGCGCTGAGTTTGATAAGAAATCTGCACAATAGTTTGGTGCCACTGTCTTGTTTTGCAGGGGAGGGAGAGAGGGAGAGAGGTGCAAAGAGAAATACTCACGCTGTTTTTCCCCCTCACTGTGCATTTCTCCACATCCTTTGTCTTCCAAGTCAATTTCTGAAAAGCACAGACAACCAACTGTCAGCTCGAGGACACTTTTTGTTGTTGTTCACAATCACAGAAGTGCGATTAGGAGACAGCTGTGATGACAATCTCATTAACTTCAATGAAACACCGGAAAAAAAACAAACACACAAACATCTAAAGCGCTTTAGGAGGTGTGCCTGGCTTCATCAGTGTACATCTAAAGACTTCTGTCACTGAACAATAAACATCACCCATACAATATCGCTAGAACTAGGATTCCACCCACACATATCTAGCACGAGGACACACACAAAGCATCAAATACTGATTAATCACCGCAACTTTATGAACATGTCTAGGCAGTGTATTAGTGAGTTGCTAGCCCTGGTACTCGTCTTCTCATCTCCTTGCAGTGGCCACCCAACGTGGCTCCACTGGTGGCGGTAATGGGAAGAGATCCATCAACATGTTAACAAGGTCGCCGAGATGAAGATTTAATGCACTGTCCACCCGATCCGAGCCACCGTCGTTTGAGCCGATGTGATTTACTGTCCATCGCCATGGGAGCTACAAACTAATCAAGCCTGGGAGGGCACGGGGCACAAACACAACTAGGCACGCTCAGGCACGATAGAGCAAAGGTTATCCCCTCATGACCAAATAGGGGGATGAGAAATAGTATCTCCCCCAGTCCTCTAGTCTTGCCTCTCTTAAAATATCTTGGTTGGATGGGCGTCAGCACTATATTAATAATGTTGCTACTAAGTACTCTTGGGCAAGTTAAATGAGCTCATGTGCATGAAGCCCTCTGAGATCTCGAGTGGAGATGGTTCTGGTGAGGGCGCTGGTTTGGAATTAGGTCAAGGAAAACCAATAGGGATCAATGAAGCAGGGACTGAGGCCCACTAATGATCTCAGGGAAGTAGATCAAGAAGCATGGAGAAGCGAGTATTAAACAGCGGGGTGTTGCTAGGGTGACGGCTGAAGTCGGATGTGAAAGCCTCTGGCTTTCTTCATCGTTGATAAGCAAGTCGCTATTCTGTGGACATGTTCAATCTTAGGCTTCTGTTACAGTTTACAGTGAGGCCAGACTGTAGATAAAGCACATCGTGCTTCTCATTTCCTTACACTGGAATCAAAACTAATCAATAGCTCGCTTCTCCTTGACGCTGAGTGAGGCCCTTATTGGAATGGAACCCACTACCCCGCAACAAATCTAAATACAATGGGGATCCGGCCTGGTGCCTTGAAGGGCTTTTTATTTAAGTGCAATCATGTTTGACAAATGAGAGCTGGATGGGAGTGATAGCCCTTTAAAAGCCAGAAGTAAACTATTGTTGGACATCTTTCTGAAGTATGTCTGGGTATTGCTTGCATTAAAAAGGCCAAGAGTAGATGAAAGAAACGCAAAATCTCTAGATAAACATTTCAAAAGATGCTTCAAACGAAAGCAGATTTAGTTTGTCAACTAGGAGTGTCATGGAGTGCAAACACGGAAGTCGTCTACATTAAAGTACTGTAGCCAAAAACACATGTCTCATTGTGAAGTCCTGCAGAAAGATCACATCTTTAAATATTATATGTAAATCAAGTCGTTGGTATTTTTACCTGTTGTGGGATAATATTCTCAGAGGATGTGGCGAGATTGATCGCAAAAACATTGTCCCTGCAAGAAAAAAGAAATTGGGATTAACAATGTATTTCTCTTCTGAACAAACTATCCTTTTTGCATCAACAAAAATATATCTCACCACCGAACTAATTCCCCTAGATTACATGTTATTAATAAGGTTCAAAAATGAAAAATAGAGATGAAAGAGGACAGCTATATTTTGTAAATATGAAAGGTACGACATCATCATTAGCTGTCTAGTAAACCAAAGGTAAGATGATAGGACAAGTGTGAGAGACGAGTGGACCAACCTGGCTGCAATATAAAGCATGTGGTTGATCCGGAGCATCCTTTGGAAGTCCAAGCCCAGTCGTACGGTGTCATTGTCCGACATTAGGCCTTGAAAGCTGGGGTATAAGTAGGAGTCTGTGTGGAGAAAAATAAAACCATTAGCTCCATTCATTTATGACTCAACCAATTGCACCAGACGCTATAAAAATCAAGTATGTGATTCCATTGGAAATTGAGTGTATTCAGCCACACAAAAAGAGACAATTTGATGGTAATGGGATAGAGAGACAAAGAGGGAGGGAGAGAGACTAACTTTACATTGTGTTTTCATTACACCACACTTTCGCCGTTGTTTTTTTCTCCTTCGCATCTACAACACTGATACTAATCACATGGATTTCACTGAATGTCGATGTTAATCCTAAATTACTGTAGTTAGACTAAACAAAAGCTCTGCAACAAAAGCATGTCCGGGGTTGATTTGAGGTTGATCTGACTAGAAAAGGCAGCTAGACCAAGACCAGCTCTGCATTTCAGTGTTCTCCCATCTGACCATGTTGCTGGCACTGCTGGCCTTTGGAAAACACAGCACTAAAATGTACTCTCGTTGCAGGAACCCTCTTTTCCCATTAACCAACCTAACTGTTTAAAGATTAAACATTTTGATGGCTGGCTGAGCAACACAACCCTGACCCCACATCCCACCTTGCCCGACCCAACATCAACAGCCTATGCCTTTAATTACACCTCAGCACTTTTACTTCCTTTTAAAGTTTTTTTTTGTGTGTGTGTGCCTAACAACCTTTAACCCAGTTCCCTCCAATTAGATGGAGCGAGAGAGATTTCTGGGACGAGTCTGAGGATGTATTACCATACATAATGGACATCCCGCAGAGTTGTGAGGCCTTGTGACGTGCTGTCACCTGCAGGAACCGGGGTGACAAATGGCTCTCATTACACCTGGGAGGGAGCTCCACATATAGGACTATTAGCGTGGCTATTTCTGCTAATGGCCATGTTACACTCCTCCAGATAGATCAATTACAGTGTGTGGGGCCATAGTCTCAGTCACCTCTTAAATCAATTATGGGACCAGTGCATTTAGCACAAGGACCTCCACCACAGACCTCCCCATTGATTTGGTGCCACAGATGGGTACTCGACGTGGTCCAAAATGACTGTGCAATGAATGTCACTGAAGTCAATAGTCTTCATGGCCAATATTATTTGTGTGGAACTTTTAGACTGTACTCTGAACTTGATAATAGTACACTTTAACCAACTTCCCACATGCAGTACTCGAGTACAAAGAATGTTCTGACCAAAAAAGTGGCTATATTCCGTGTCTACACTCCCATGCATCCACTCCCATGCATCCACTTCCATGCATCCACTCCTGGACAAAAGATAACGATAGCAACACAACACATGTCGCTTACACTCTCTCCCCACGACGCTGATTGGTTCCAAGTCCTGGGGGAAGGGCGTGGCTCCCCAGGACAGCTGAGGTAATACGGCAGCGAGGGAGAGAGCCAGTAGTGCCACCAGAAGGGGCCGAGGCGACCCGGTTACCAGCCTCATGTTGCCAGGAGTTCCCAAGCCTCACCAAAAGTGCATGACCAGCTGCAGGGACGGCACCACCTATCAGAGATAAAACAAATGCATGTACATTTCAGGAAACATGCAGAATACAAGTTGAAATGTAGAACACTGTAAAATGTACATAAGGGAGGATCACGATGCCCACAGGTGTCATGGTATCGCATTTATTATAATCATAGTATTACTCTTACTCATACTCATGCCTATAGCTAGCTGAGAGCTAGCTGAGATAAATGATAGGTGAAACGCAGTGCGTCTGAATGCAGGCAAGGGATAGAATTTTTGAGAGCGAGAGAGCGGGAGAGCGAGAGAGAGCTAGAGCACTGGACACCACACCCTCCTCATTTACTCCCACCCTCCAGCCTTTCACAGGTGACTTAACCCAATTAACCACTCTTCACACTGGGGAACGCACCTCAGTCTGGCTACGATGACACTCGGCCTTAAGGGAGGTCTTCAAGTACCAATGTTTAACAGGAGATGCCAAAATAAATAAATAAATCAGACTTGAAAAAGCCCAAGATCGGCTTCTGTCAAAAGGTTGTATGGCATCCTGGAGCTCTGAATTATTAATAGCTCAGGTAGCTATGCGTCAAACTGGAATTGTCTAGAAATGCTAATTAGCACATCTGTTTCGCGACCGGGGTGAAAGACAGCAACAGATGGGATGGCACTGGGATTAGTTCGAGCAAAATTCAGAAAAGCTGTGACCTGTGTTTGGAGCCGACTTAACAGGGGCGGAGTGTCCTCTAAGGTTTACTTCTCAGCCATTTCAGGTTCAAGTACTTTGCGAGGGGAGTCGAGCGGCCCTGTTTTAATGGTCGCCAAAAACAAAGTCAACACAGATAGCAAACGCCATCAATATTGATAACAGCTCCTCGTTCGGATTCAGAGGCGATGGGTGCATTTAGCGATGAGGTCGAGCGATGATCATGCTCCATAAATCGAAGAGTGTCTGTCCCTGTTTACTTCATGAATTACAGCCTCTTACGTGTCCTGCCTGGGCGATATAAGAGCACCTTATGGCTGATGGATGAGACTCACGCATCGATACAGAATTTGAGCTCCAAGGAGAACCTGCTCGCTTGAACAAACAGGATAAGTTCCCGCTGGGACACGGCCAACAGCAGGTTTCCTAAAAGCCACGTATGACTAATCTGACCTCCATCTACTCGCCATCATTATCCAAGTCTTCAAGGTAAACCTGGGGCTTTTATGCTTCTGCTTTTATACATGCTTGAAATAAACTGCAAAACATCTTAACAAAGTTGCAGTTATAATATGCTAAATAGATTCAAATGGTGGATACTGGCTGCTGACATTCCTTGACCTATGATCCAAATATGCAAATAGCAACAATTAAAACATATAGACGCGGCGGTCAACGCCTGAAGGAATGGAGTGAGGCCACAGACGTATCGACGAGTACAGGATACTTTATCCAACATCCATATAGCCAGAAGAAACGGAAGATGACACACACACAAGACACCACAACTATAGTTAGCACAAACAGCTTACGTAAGACCAGCCAATGTTCTGAACCTCCCGCTTATCAATTTCCACACAACAACAGAAACAGGACGGAGCTTTGGATCTGTGTTAACGCTTTCAGATCACAGAGCAGGGGGTACGGAGTACGCTCTGTTAAGAGGAACCGCACGACGTAATCCGATTAAATGATAACTACAGTGATGCACTGAAAAGCAAACGAAACCTTCTTTAATGTGTCGCTTGTCCTTTAATTGGTTTCACGGTTCAAGGTAGGGGTGGTAGGAATTGAGTTCAGAGTCACGACTCAATTCAAATGTACTGTATAACCTCAATTGTTATGCATCGTGTATGATTGGGGATGCATGTAAAAATAAGGATCTCTTCCATGCTTCCAAGTGTGTGGCTGATGCGTGAATGCTTCTTTAAAAGACGTGAGTGCTCTGTCCACATCATCCCCTGTATTTGAAGCATCTGATGCGATCTGTGGGACTGAGATTGATTTGAAATAACAGAAATGATCTGATATACAAACCCAGGGTCCATTGGCCACTGCCACTCCTCAAACTGCCCAACAAAAATGTGTTAGACTCAAACACCACGCCCGCCCGTGCAAACATCTGAGTGATGTAGTGCACTTTTGGCATTTAAAGCTTGCAGTATTTATTGAATTAATCAACAGCACACAGCAAAGTGACTGGAAATAAGAAGCCGATGAGCCGACAGCTGTCGATAACATATAAGCATCTTCTTATCCGGTTCCAGACACACTCTCTTCACTTCTCTCTCACCACCCCACCCCACCCCCCCCGCTCCCCGCATCTCTCTTTCCCTGTGTTTCGGAATGAAGGGCAGAGACTTTGTTTTTAATGAACTGGAGTTGCTAAGCCATCTGTGAGGCCCTGGCAGTTGGGCCTCTTTGCAGGGCAAGGGATTGCAGGCCTCTGGGGCAGTTCTATTGATTATCTGACATTCATTTGGATTAGCCAACAGAGCTGGTTCTGTAGTTTGATGAGACATCCTCAGTCTTGCCGTCTTAGAGGCTTTCATGATGTAAAAAGAGACTTAATGACATGGAAATGTGAGTCTTTATGGGGTGGGGAGGGCGAGGCCATGGTATCATCTTTAAAAAGGATCCATTTTCATTGATACATAAACTTTATGAGTCAATCTTAATGACCCACCCAGTTTGGCCAGGGACCACTATTCCATAAAAAGATACAATTAAAATCATAAAATGCCAATTTTATCTTCAATCAACTGCGTTATGCACCTGTCTGCTTTGGGAATGACATAAATGTTGTGCACCTGCTACACAAAACTAAATAAAGGCACAAGCAGAACCATAGAACCCCTAATGTTCTATGACCTCTTATAATGAACACCAGCACTTCAACTGGGGTTGAGGCTAAACACATTTTTTTTTGACAGCTCGGGAATAGCCAAACTACTTTTCACCTCTCTACCTCTGTGCATTGGGAAGCCTCTGAGGTCACTCAAGGTCTGAGTTCGTGGTTGCAGAAATTGAAAGCCCCCCTCCAAACACACACTTTCCCCACCCTTGGTATACATCGGCCTACATAATGAGGGAGCGTGTCCCTTGCCTCCCTTGTCATTTCAGACACGATTAGCCACATTAGCCTCTGCTCTCCATGGACCATTACCCACCCAGGGTTCGGGTGGGAACCCTGCCATTGCTACGGCGATGAGCAGGGACAGAGGCCAGACGACATGCTGGCTGCATTTTGTGTATCGTGTGTGACGGCATGCGAGTCCACCTCATTTGAGAAAAACGTAGTTTTGTGATATTAGTTTAGCTTGTCAAGAAAGTCCAGCGAGTGAAGTAAAGGGACCTAGGTTGAGAAAGTACAGGGTACTAGAGTAGGTTAGTTAAAGAAAAAAAACTGATCACTTGTACAATGCAGAGCCCGGGACAACACTTGAATATATTGTCAAGATTCTCGAATTCTCTCCAAGCTTGCCTCATTTTCAATTCAGCAAAACAAGATTCCCCAATACCTCGCCAATGTTCTGCTACTAAGACCTCATGAGATCTTCAGGAGGACAACAAACCCGGGACACGCATCTTCCGTGACCCGACAACACAAAGGACGTCTTTGTTAGAGTTTGGAGTCCACATCATCATTGACCTCCTTTCGCAGAGTACATCTGACTGCCAATATCTAAACTACGTCCCATGATGCAGCTCACATGGCTAACAATTAACCACAAAGAGCAGCTCTCACTGAGTTTCTGTGACACTCACAACTCTCCTTCAGAGTCATACTCACGACGATGAAAGGGACATAGTTTATGATTCTACCTATGTCTACAAACTCCTGTTATTAACCATGTAAAACCCCTTGTTGTAAAATTACATCACATTTAGCTCTTTAATTGCTCATTTCTAAATTTTTTTGGAAAGACCACATTTATCCAATAGCATTGCAAGGCAAGACAATAGTTGGTTGGTTGGTTATGTAAATGTAGTCGTTTTTTAAATCTTATTTGCAAATGTGTTTTTTGGAGAGCTAAAGGTATGTTGTCATTTTAAACCGGGTCTTTTAAGAGGTTTGTCACTCTAAAAGACAGTCCTCTAAGAGACAGGAAGATGATGCTTCTTCGTGAATCAGTTTTTCTGCCCGGCGGTCATTCCAACTCCCCATGCGACCCCCTTAGACGGGAGGGAACTTTGCTAATTAGATTTCCAACGGCTAACCACACAGACGTTGCAGAGGCAAATTGGAATTGGGATCAAGGAGCACCGGGCAATAATTGAGGAACAGTCCCTGAAGGCGGTTTCGATATGGGATGATTTTCTGACAAGAGTTCACTTTATAGTAGCACCAAAATTAACTTATTTTAAGCCTAGTGCCAATGAAAGCGCCTTATAAAAGGCACCTCTGCAAGTTCACTAACATCTATCCAATCCAGTAGGCTTCAGGCCTTTCGATGTACTACTTTAGTAATACAGAGAAAGTAGTGTTTGGAACGAGTATATTTCTTCTTTTCTTATTCACAAGAGCAACAATGTGGTACGTCAAACGTTGGGTGATATTTCTAGTATGGTTTAACTTTGACCCATCAAGTAAGTAAATGGTGATCTGGATGAGGCCAAAAGACTAAACGGACTGTTAAATAAAATACATGTCAGAGGAAGTGATGGGTATCTTGGTGGGATTCAAGAGGTCCTGCAGAGTTAACACCAGAGAGGGACCACATTTTGAGATGTCATTTACTATGCAGGGTCAACTAGGAGTGACGGCTAGCTCCTTTTCTCCTGGCAGAAAATGAAAATCAATGGTCCCAATAGCCCCCGAGGTTTGGGATTAGAGTGTCAAATGGACGGTGTCCGTATCAGACAATCTTTCCTTCTAGTCTTTATCTGAGCATTGGCATGGACAGCAGGGCCAAGATGGCATTCAGAGTGAGAAATGTCTGGCATGGAGGTCAGGACCTGCTCTGCCATCAATGCCACTCATCCCGCCCTCTAAGGACAATGCTTCACCCTCCATACCGACACAGACTTTGAGCAAATTGATGGATCATCCAGCGGGACCGGACGTTTATCATCACCCCATGTCCCCTCAGTCTTCCTCCTCCATATTGAACAGTCTGTGAAGACTAGACACTGTTTGTCAACCTGTTCAATCGCACGTCACCCCGTGTCACTGACTCATCCTCATAAGACCAGGGCTCATATAAAAGTTCACATGCAGTCAACGAAAAGAACTAGAAAGTACCCATTCAATTAAATAAGCCACAGTCTGTGCTCTGAAAACAGACGTAACACTGATTCAAAAGGTATAGATGGTGATCACTCGAACACAACAGAATAGGGATTTATTGTTGAAAAGGGACAAATGTTCCCGGTGTCCAGTATCAGTAGAGTATGAAAAAAAGTGTTTTTGCCGTCTCCAGTTGTGCCCTGAACCTGTAAGGCATCCCACCACAACGGGCTAGTTGGCCAGACTTCAGAGGGAGGGATCTATGCCAGACACAGACACAGAGGCGGTTCTGCGATCGATCGAGAAAACGCTGAGAGCGTCATCCATCGTCTTTGTGTCTACTTTGGATGAAAAATTCCAATCAGTGAAAGAGATATCGCCCACTCTAATGGTATCCTTTTGATTTGTCTGCTTCTTGTCAATTATTTACCTTTATCTTCAGATAGGCCTGTAATTCAATGGCCTGTGCGTCATATCCCAAGGAGGTGTCCATGGGTCGCCTCATTAAAAGCAAGCGCAAAAATCTACAGGATGTTGTCTAAGCTCCCTCTTCACCTCCATCCCTAATTCCCCCACTTCATGCCTAACTCTGAATGTTAACTACTCCGTCTCTCAATCACCCCATCATCAATAATTCAAAGTGTTTTTCAGAAACACTACCTGAACCTGTATTGACAGAAACTCAAGCACTGTCATTCCCTCAAGGGCACCATAATTGGATACCCCAAGTCTGCTGCTGTGGGATCCTGGTGGGAGAAAGAGGAGGTCTGTGTTGCTTCTTTTTTGTTGTTGGTCTGTGTGTGTGTGTGGGCTTCTATTTTTACCTTTCTATTTCAGTACTTCAAACCGACAGCCTCCAGACCCAACAGCAGGAGTCATCCCCCTCTGACTTTACCTCAAGGATGTTTCAAATGTGGGCGGGAAAGTGCTTTCTTAACCGTGGAGAACGAATTGCCGAATAAGTGCAGTGGTGACTTACTTAGCAAATACACTGTTAGAGCTTTGGAAGAGTTATACATGCTGTTTTTTAAAGGCTGCAATGTGCTATGTTGGATTGCAGCTGTTCTGTACATTTTTACAAAGTTGTTTTGGAATATCTGAATGACTCGAAAAAGGACACTAGTACACCACTACAGCTCATGCCTCACATCTCAGTATGTCATTTTGAACATGAAGGGAGACTTCCTCAAACATGAAACATTTGGCATCAAAATATGTGCCAAGCATAGAAATATGAAATATATGAATCTCATTTGCAGTGTTTCTTCAATAGGTGCAGAGACAGCACACACACACACACACACACACACTATGTAGACTATGATATTGCTGGAATTTGTCTTCATTTTCCCAGAACCCCTCCCCCAGAGTTGGAGAGGACAGACGAGAGCAGCCAGAAAAATATATTCCCCCACACTGCTGGGAAGATAAAACGCACCGCAACCACAGACAGAGGGAAAGAACGAAGGGGAGAGAAAGAGGAGGGTGAACAGGGCTCGCTGTCACAGCTCATCAGTTCCATCAGAATCCTCCAGTGACTCTTTAACATCACCAAAGGGGAAGGTGGCCCCAGACACCGCCCCGCCCCACAGGTACCATACAGCAGGGGTTAAAGATGGTCGGCTCCACTGCTAAAATGTCCCTCGGAGGGGAAACAAGCTGATGGTGTGAGGGAACATCAAGGTAAACGGTTTGAATGCTTTTCGTTGATTAAATTTGGGCTCCATGGGAGGCCGGGTGTGTGAGACGGTAAGGGGGAGAGTGTGTGTGTGTGTGTGTGTGTGTGTGTGAAGGAGACAGTGAGGGTGTGTGTGTATTCATCTGTGCCTTTGTGTGTGTGCTGCGGAACCACCTAATAATACTGCTCTGATTACTGATTAGGCTCTGTGGATGGCATTCTGACTGGGCATGGCGAACCCTAGTTTTGCTGCCAATGCAGAGAGTAGCAATCACCCCAAATAAATACCCTGCATAGGGAAAGCCTGTCAATCAAAAGCAGTGAGCTACTAGTAGGATGACGAGAGAAGCTACCATAATTATGCCAATTGCAGACAGTAAAAGATAAAAGGTTTGAACCGACTCCAAACTTGGACTTAAGGGGTTTAGAATCTGTCAGATGGTGTAAACCATCACCTGGAACAGCTGGCAAACAAAAACATCGATTGAAATCAGGAAATACTCGAATTTAAACAGGCATGATCTCACAAGGAGACTAAGATACGCGTAATACAATAGAAGCATGGTCAACAGAATGAAAAAGTGTATAAAAACATGCAGCAATGGAAACTTCATGACCCTGAAGGGTGCTTCAACTGAGGACAGTCTTTATGATCCTTTCTTGGTGCTTTTGAATGCGTCTCAGTTGTGGAGGTTGCACACAATAAGGGAGTGAACCATCTATATTAACAGAGAAGCTCTTTGATCTCCATCTCCATAACTTTCCAGTAAATGGAACCTCCCGAGGCACCAATTAGCTCTGCGCACCGTTTGTACTTGGAACTCTCCTCGTTCAAAGATGGCCGACGATCTGTATGAATTATCCATGTGGCAGACATTTTGTACCCTTCTGATTAAAAGTCGATTTGGGTTTGCACAGTGCTCCGAAGTTTGGTTTAAGTCAGTTTTACAAGGAATGAGGGATGATGCATCATAACACATATTGCTAATCTCTGCTGCTTTTTGCCCTGCTGAAAATAACGATGATCGACATTAGGTTGAATAGTTCAATAATCAACTAATCTAACAATCCAAGTTTGTGGGTATTGTTTCTGATTCAAGAGACATGTGGAATTGTACGCATGCTAACTTCCAGCTTTGGCTCAAGGACCTACATGCATGCAAAACAAAGAGATGGAGCAGCTTAGAGTTGATCAACGAAGAGTGGAAAGCAGAGAAATTCTATTGCCTTTTATCCCTGTTTAGCAGATGCAATCACACAGCAGTCTCTGCCCTGATCTATCCTTGTCACATTACCCGAGAAGATAATAAGAAAGAGAAGGGGGTGGGTAGAGAGGATAATGTGTGTGACATTGTATGTTCTGAGCACAAAATGGCAGCCCTGGTTTTATAAATGAATGATTTTTCCAATCTTAGGAGTCGATGCTGATGAAGGGGAATATAAATCAGAAGAAGAGTGGAGGTTCTCAGGGAGAACGCTCCTTGAGGGTAATGGTATTATCATGCCTATCTGCCTGACTGTTCCTAAGGAGATTAAACGCTTTATCATTGTCTATAGGACAAACAGTCCTATTCCTGAACATGCACCCCATTATCAAACACCTTCCTCATCAAGACCCTCATTCCTACATTTCATTGCAACATCAGCCCACACTAGACGCCCGAGGAAAGGAGTCATTAAACAGGAGTATCAGGGCATCTCTGCCCTTGGGCATGGTGCTCTTCAGGGGCCTAGGGCCCCAACATCATCATTTGCACTGTCTCAAGCTGATGACCTAGTCTTGAGGCATCATAAATGCCCTGGAGGCTTTCGGCTTCATTTATCTCATCTTATTGCCGTGGCTATATCCCTTTCCCCCCAACGAATGCGAATGGCCATCGGCGGCTAGTGTAAAGAACGAGAGGTGTGTCTCTTCACAGCCTGCTGAAGGCTGCATTGTGTCAGTATGAAGTACCATCAAATGCTGGTGTTGGTGGATCTGACGGAGGTGTTTGGCCTGGGGACAGAACACTGAGCTGTTGGCGAGACGGTCGTTGTAAATGAGTTGAGGGTGACATCTCGCCGGCTCACTGGTCTGGAATCAGCTGCACAATCAATTCCACCATGCCGCTGCAGTCTGCCAGGTCTGCTGGCAACTATACAGTGAATGTTGTTAAGACTTGTTGATAAGATATTGGGGGCATTGGTAGCTGCTTGCCAAAGAGTGAGTCAACTTAATTTCAGTAAATCAATTTTACAACAACACTAAATTCTAATGGGAAAAAACACAACTATCCAACCACATTTATCATTCACTAAATCCCAAAACATCCAATACATTGAATTTGAGAGACCATAAGAGATCCTAGAGTTGCTTAGAAGTCTGTTTAACTTCTTCAACTTGGGCCACAATGGATTTTAAGTATTAAACAGCCATTGTGTTTAGAATGCTACCGGGGAAAAAGGGAGAGGGTGTTTTGATTGACATCAGCTGATGGGCCAACCAAATAAAAAGCCTAACCTTAAACAGGCGATACATCCTCGCATCGCCACACTCGCATAAACAGATGCACTGCGGCTTTCAATAACCACTTTGAAAATAAAGTCATATTTAGCCGGCTACCACATTGTTTCTTTGCGACAGTCAGCCAACATGATATTCTTTACGAGCATTTCTTTCTTCAAGGTTTGAAACAAGGTGAGAGCCCCGGAATACAGCTCTGCGGCGTTCCAAAGAAAACAACTGTCTCCCCTGTGGATCAAAGCTGCCCATGTAGTATTTATCTGTCGCGTCTCCCGCCGCGCTGGTGTCGGTGTGTTCCGCTCATCTGCATTTGATGTCCTGGATTTAGAAGTGTAACGTGGTATAGGCACAAAGAGAATGACGGAGTCGAGACTAGACAATTCCGCACGGGGACGGCCGGCTCGAAAGATGGACGGAGAAAAGGACAAGGGACACAAACTAAATCTCTTGACGTTTCCATGCAAAGTTCACCCAAAAACTCACTGCCTCCCACTCGATCATCGACTCACAGGACTGAGCATGAACCTACAATAAAAGGACAGAGGGGAGACGACCATGTTTGTCTCTAACAGGTTGGATTGGGATGTGTGTGTGTGCTGTTGGGCCGGATAGCGGTGTCATTAAGTGTGAGGGCATGATAAATGCACTCCGCTTGTTGGCTTTGAGATTCTCATTAGTCTGTGTGCAAGAAGAGACCAGAGGCCATTACTCTTGTGTTTGCTGGGACAGGAAGCAGGGTCGTTTCTGCGTTAGTTTGAGAGGTTGTGTGTTTCCTGTCTGCGTCACGGCAACATGTTTGTGCTTCTGGTAAGTGTGTGTGTGCAACAAATGGATTTGTGACTGTATTGGTGGTGTGTGTGTGCGTGTATCTGATAAAAGGGACGTATATGCATGAGTGCATGAGTGATTAGGGTGTCATTTTGAACAGAGCCATATCTGCTAGACCAGTCAGTGTGTGTATCTTCTCGTACGTTGCTTCTGGTGCTACATCAAGTTAATCAGAGGCACTTTCCGTGACAGTGTCAGACGGCCGCAGACCTGCTCGCCTCCATCTCTGGCTAGAACACAGTCGTCTGGACGTCTGGTCCAATCGATACGAGGGTGATTGTGTCTGGCCAGGTCTCCCGTTACCTCTTTCCTCTTCTAACTGCGCAGCAGGTGACATACTGTGTGTGCTGGCAGCCACTCACATCGGGGCTGGCTTATCATAGAATGTAGAAGGAAATGCGAGAACAGAGGAGTACAGGGCCAGTGACATTTTAATTTGTCTCAGGGTGATATGATTTGTCAAACTATTCCTGGACCTCATCTACCAGCAGCCTTATTTGCTCACTTGGAGGACGGCTTTCAGCCCTCTCGAGAAATCCCACAATGTTGTCGTTGTGACCTTGACGTTCAATTGCCATTTTCTTTTCTCCTAGGAAAGGTCTTGTGGAGTGGGAATTGGATTGAGCCTCAATTGCAGGTGGCGCTGATCCTGCGTAGCATACTGTAGGGGTAAGGCAATTCTTTTGTCTTAGAATTAGACATGAACAATCAAAGTATGGGGTCAAAAGGTTGATGGGAGTACCTCACTAGGCCTGAGGCACATAACTACAGGATTGGGTGACCTTTCTGACATGACCTTAACATAACATTAAAGCATATAGACAGACCATCCTTGCCCATGGGTAGAATGCATTTGGTTTTCCAACGAATCTTAAAAAAATACAAAAATGAAATGAGCTATTGTAAACTTAAATTAAGACAATATTGCGTCTAAGCACATCCAGTAGGTAGTGACACCTTAGAAACTGTATCCATGCAGAGATGTTGACGTTTTCAAAAAGACTAAGCCAGAACTGAGATATGACTGAACATCTATCTAAATAACACCTAAATAAAATAACTAAATATTCTAGTTTTCAAATGTCAGTTAAACAAGGCCTGACAAAGATTTAATCAAATGATTGTGATTGTAATTCATTCCAAAATTATTACGGCAATATTCCCTTGAAACCGATTAGAAAGTTAATTAAATACTGAAGACTACAGTACAATAACCATTACAAAAACTGTTATAACACTTAATATAACCCTGAGTACTGAGCAAATTAATATAATAACTTAATAAAGTGGCAATGACTGTGTTGTAGAGCACTTTCCATTATGTCCATGTACAATCTAAAATTAAGCAAGCTCATGGTTTTTGGCTTTCGGTGTGGACATCCACGTTAATCTTTTAGATTTTCCTTGGTTCCCAGGATTGGCACTGCGGATGTCTTTTGTGTGAGCTTAAGTTCCATCCATATGCCACTGCTGCCCTGACCGTGAGACGAAGCCTTTTTAATCAGCGGTCTCAGTGACGGAGCACATTCTGTCCTCCAGGCTGGGGCTTTGAAGCCATGGCTCATGTGAAGCTTATTCTCTGACTATTAGATGCAGCCAGGATTAAGTCAAAATAAAAGTTACTTCATAACTGTCTGCTTATATGACCAATGTAATGACTGAGCATCGATAAAATTACAAAGGCTTTAACTACAGCCACTTGCCTTGGGTTGTAAGACTGACTTAAAGACACTGGTCTAATACAGTCCAAATTCCCCGTTCAAATCTATCCATTTTCGCCCAGTACTACAAGGACAGTGCAAGGTCCGATGGCTGAGCGGTTAGGGAGTCGGCTATTAATCAGAAGGTTGTTTGTTCGATTCCCGGCCATGCAAAATTACATTGTGTCCTTGGGCAAGGCACTTCACCCTACTTGCCTCGGTATCGTTAGTCGCTCTGGATAAGAGCGTCTGCTAAATAATTAAATGTAAGGTTTTTATTGGGTCTTTAAAACATTTTGTGTTCACCTTGGTGGACACAGACATGGGGCAAAGTCAGGATGACAAGTGCAAACAGCCAAAAGCCAAAATAAATAGAAACTCAAGTTGTTATTTTGAGCAACTGTCCAAGTAGATTAATTTAAATTAGTTCAAGACTCATTTGAAAGGTGAAAGTGACATAACTTCAATTAGTAAATATTAACTTAGTGGTGATTGATTTTATTAGAATTTTGCAATAGTGGCTCAAACAAACTAACAAATTAAGTTAATGCAAGACAAACTACTTCCATGCACACTACAGTGTTAAAGCCAAAATGATGTGCATCCATTTACAGTTCCTGCTTATTCTTCCCTCAATTATCCTTGCAGGGGCTGACCAATGTCCTACATATTTATTATGTGAACATGACTTAAAGCACGCAATCTTAGATTGTCTAGAATTTTTTGTTTAAACAAACAGAAAGGAGGCCTGAGAATGAATCACCTCGCTAGAGTCGACCACAATCACTGAACCAGAGTCGTCTTCCCGATTCTAATCTTCATCCTAGCACTCACCAAGAGAAGAGAGAGAGGGGAGGTCAGACAGGCTCCTTATAACCAGCCTGGTTGTTGACTTTGTAGAACTCGTTCTGTGGTTTTAGATGCATCGCTCTCCTATTTTGGAGAGATGATTTATTCAGACCCGTCTTGCTGCAGTTTTTCTTTCACAGAATCTTTTGAGGGTTTCTGTGAATCTGTCAACACCAGAAGAGTCCAAGTTACGGGGGAGTGACGCCTGCAGACTGTTTGTGCTGACAGTGGATGAGCTGTTATCGTAGAGGGAGTACTGATTTTCTCTTCACAGCTATTGCGTGCACGTGCAAGTGTGTGTGTGTGTGTGTGTCACACTGATGTTTGGCTCCATCCCAACATCCTAGAGTGTTTACGATTGTGTGGACAACCCATCAAGTATTTCACACTGTGTAGTGTTACTGGAGAGGATATTTTACTGTCCAAGGAAGTTTTAAAATCGAATCCTTTACCTTTTACGCTTTCAATGAAATAGGTTACGGTGCATTTTGATTCGTAGATAGTTTCATGTTCCCTCAAAGTTACCCATAAACTGAAATCAAAACAAACAATCTTGCCATTCATTCATAGGGAGATGGGGTCTGTGGAATATCAAATTCAATGATTCTGCAGTTGGGGCTCTTCTGTGCTTTGATTTACAGTGTCTCCTTCATTCTGTCTCCCAGTTCTCAGATGACCTGGTGATGTTTCGAGGGGTGGGGAACTTATGGTTCCTCCGAGGCAGATGATCCCTCAGAAGTTGGCTGAAGTGTTCCACAGGACGCATCACATCCGTGGATTGATATCCGGGGCTTAATTCGGCGTGTCCACAGAATATTAAGACGACGTGGGAAAGTTATTCCGGCACGTTTAGGGTGAAAGGTCCCAAAGCCTGTAATTATCCCATCTATCCATCCATAGCTATAGGACTTGGGGGGATGCATTTGATCGCTTAACATTAGAGAATTGCTTTCAAGGCAGAGTCTTAGCACAACACAAATGCTGCATCTGCTTGCAAAAATATTAAAGAACAAGTTTTTTTTTGCCCGCCCCTGCGGGTAGAATAATCTGCATGTTTACCATAGCGCTAAACCACACCATGAATCATATTTCGGTGTTCCCGGAAAAACTTTGTTAATAGGGTCAACTGGGACTTTGACCTAGAGCTGCTAACCCTCGTCATTCTCGCTTTGGCAGCTCTGTAAACATGATGTTTCATGACAAGCAAGGTGCACTGCAGCCCAGCTAGGCTATTCCTCCTTATTGGTAAGTCCCCCAGGTCTGTCATTAGTCTGGGGTGCCATCTCTGTGAAATCTTTACCCATCCCTTGATGCTTCTCTGGGGGAAGCGGAGCAGAGAGGGTTTGACAGTTTGAAGGCCACTCCGCTGCACACATCATTGGTAGTAATGGGCAGGGAAACAGGGTATAAGAGAAATGTGTGTGAGTGTACACACAGGGGGGTTAGGGAGTCAGGATTACACAAGCGGAGCATGTGTGGCGGCTCAGTGGAGAGATCAATTCATGTCACCGCCGCAAACGGCGTGACAACCAGTCCCCTTCCCAGTCGCCATCTGCCTCTTCTCCTTTGCCAATTTGTCACAGCACATCCGAGTGTGGCCATGCCCTCGTTTAACATTGACAAAAGCGGCTCCGGGAACAGGGAAGGAAGGAAGGAAGGAAGGAAGGAAGGAAGGAAGGAAGGAAGGAAGGAAGGAAGGAAGGAAGGAAGGAAGGAAGGAAGGAAGGAAGGAAGGAAGGAAGGAAGGAAGGAAGGAAGGATGAAGGAAGGAAGGAAGGAGGGAAGGAAGGAGGGAAGGATGGAGGGATGGAGAAAGGAGAAAATAAAGACACGAGCAGCGACTGAGAGGCATGAGGCCTGGAAATGAAGTGAGAGGGCAGCTAGAGTTCAGAACCGAGGTCAATGGCAGACTGTTGAAAGACATTTCTGGGTCAACTGGTAGTATATTCACCAAAGTGCAAAGTTGGACCAGTGTTCTTCCATCTGAGTGAGAGGACATACAATAGTATATGGGCTAGAACTGAGGACACGTGTAGTTCAAAGATTGAATATGGATACTCGATTGTATATAAAATGCATTTATGCCAGACAAACGTGTTTGTGGCAGAGGAAAAGGGCCAGGCAGATCGGACATCACGAAAGCAGAGCACGCAAGAAACAGGCTCATGTTTGTGTATGTTACTTGAGAGGCAGAGTGCAACAACAAGGTTTGCAGTAATGTATGTAAGATATGAATAGAATGGCACACACTTCTCCCAGTATGTCACGACAGAGGGAGGGAGACGGGGCCTTTTGTTAGGGGAGTGGGTGACAAGATATCCAAGAAATGTGAGACTCATGTCCTTCTTGTGTGCGCACAAACAAACACACTCCCAGACATTTCGCCATGACAATTCCTCCATTCAAGGTACGAGTCTGATCATGTTTCGCGCCCATGTGCCTGCTTTGATCGCAGTTATTCCCCATTTTCAGCCCCTTTCACATGTCTTTGTGGTGGCCGTAATGAAAAGGAGAAAATGCTTGTCCACATCCGTGCCAGCCACAGGACCACTCTACAATACCACCACCAAGCCAGTGACCAAATCCAACTTGGCACACCTACCACACATCCCCCCTTAATACACATCCTTCATACACTACCCAGATTGATTCTCTCCCTCTGCCAACAACGTACAATGTAACTAGCTGGCTTGCATTCACTTTGACACACAATGGCCCCACAATGGCCAGGGGTGTACGACACGTACACATACCCAGCCAGAGGAGGGATGACAATACAAAGGCACTGCTTAATAAGGTGCATGAATAGAGGTGTTCAATGTTCATCCCCATGCCGACAGATTGACAGCAAATGAGGGCACAGGGGAATGTACATCGTGACGTGGGCAAAAAAAAAGCAAAGTGTTGTTGTTATATAAAATGTGTCTGTCACAAGGCTTGTGTTTGTACGGTAAGCACTGACTGAAAGCTCTGAAGAGTGCTAGTCCACTGTGGAAAACACTCTTGTTGATACAGATACAGGCTTAGCCAATCAGCTATGGGGCATTATCTGAAAAGGCCATTACAACAAAAACAAGTGACACAAGAGTCTCTTATGCTGATCATCCATTACTGTAGCTAATTCAGTCCTCAAGAGTTGGACCAATTGCTAACCTCTGAAATGCCCCTGCGAAACCGTATGACTCAGCATGTTTTTGACACACTTCATAAAATGTATCCAATGGAATACAAGTCCATGACTAGATAAAGACGAAGTCTGGTTTTGCTATCCATAACATCATAATGAGCCTGTGTCTTCTCCAAATTCTCCTTTGAATGTACCACAATGACAGTTTGAAAGTCACTTACTGTGTAATAAAAGTTGGAGTTTGTTAACGTACGGTGTACTCACTTGTTTGGTCAGTAAAGACGGCTGACTGGCAGAATCTTCAGTTCCTTCGAGCAACCACAGGAGAATTCAGAGGGGACAGAGCAAGGGTGTTAGGGGCCAGCTGTGCTGCTGAAGGGCCCGGGGGTCAACCCCCCCCCACCTCAATTTTACACAACTCAGCAGAACGTCCTGTGAGGGGGAAACCAGAGAGAAGAAAACGTGAGTGAGCTGCAACAGTGTTGGCCCAGTATGTAGAACGACAGGACGCGAAGCCTCAAAGTACAGCTGTGCTACACACACACACTGGCCAGTAACCCCGGGGTCTTTTAACGCAAGGATACCCACTGACCAGTCACCGACAGAGACGCGGTGTGTGTGCGTGAGTGTGGCAAACATCCTTTTAGCACAATCTTCTCTGTCCCTTTACTGTCATAACATCGCGGCTAACACAAGCGGAGGGTCTGTAAATAGAACCAGATGTGAAGGGGCTCAGCAGGGGTAGAGGTTCGAAATGGCTAAGTAAGGAGCAGGGAAAGCCTAAGAATATATTTCTTGTTTTTCTGGAAAATACCTTGTACTGTGCACAAACTACATTTCATCCTGGTATGGAAACTCAATACAGGCATCGACCCCTGCTAAAGTTCCTTACAAACCAATAAGTTGAACTTGCTGTTATTACAACAGTTGTTGCGTAGCTGTTCCAGTAGTTCAAGGTTGTTGTTGCTTACAACTCGGATGTTCTTTTGGGGGAACTGTTAAGGACACCTAAAATATGTATAAAGAAAAGACCCTGGAGCTCTTTTCAGAACCCACAAACTAATTTACTCTTGACTCATTTTCACTATCCATCAGGGGTTTAAACTGCAGCTACTCTATCACCGTCCCGGTTCCCCAACTGTATTGTCATCCTTTTAACAACCTCCCTATAAAACCAGCCTTATGCTGATGAGAGCGCCTGATAGATGATTCTGTCTCTAATCCATTCCAGCAAAGCCAGCACTTTTATGACTGGCTGTCTAACGACCACTGGTGACAAATGGCAAGTGGTCAATGGACGATGTTCAGCAGGATCCACTCCTACAAGCACACACTTGCACACAGAAATTAGCATACCTCCAAAAAATGGGAGACAGATTTCACGGTTGTATCCGGCAGAGTAATCCGATACATCCTGAGCTATAACACATGCATGTCCCGCTCACTGACTAACTTGACACAAGAGACAAGGGGTATTTTTCTCGAACCCCCTGGAACCAGGCAGCTGACTACAGCTGCTGAGAACTGCTAGGCTGAGTCAGAGGCTACCAATGAGGGTGTCATGAACTCATGATGGGTCTATAAACCCATAACCACCTCTCCCGTTCTCCACATTAACTTGTCGTGCATGGGTGCTTTGGCACGGGGTGCTCATAGTGACTAAGCCTGTGTGGAGAAGTCGAAAGCTGTTCAAGCCCTTTTTATGGGAATGACACAGGGACACAACCGAGGGAAATAGCCAAATACTGAACAGTGAGTGATGTCATCTGGTAGGAGTTGTTGAAGACCGCTATAGGGTCGATAACAAACAACCTATCTCACTCGTTTCCCTGTTCCGATTGTTAAGCTGGAGACCACAGTACTTAATTAAGGCAGACCACAGCCGTTTTAAAGCACCATCACTAGGGTGCTCAACAACAACAACCATACAAAGCTAGCTATATCAGCAGTCACTGGCACAGAGGTTAGATAAATTCAAGTCAGCGGACTTAGCTAAATAGTGCACAATGAACCCCATGTCTGTCCAATGTAAAAGCTAACAGCGTAAGCAAGGGGTTTCATTGTTTTGCTAGGTTGTTTTTCAGAGCGTGACATGGAATAGCTTGCAATATCGATTTCGCAGAAACGCAAACTGCTACAGGGCTTCTAGTTCATAACTTACACTGTCAGATCTGTCAACGAGGAGCCTCGTTTCAATGTCATGGGAAGCACACGCATTATCTAGTCTTGATTGTTATGTGACTGTGCTGCAATCATTCTATCCTAGTTGGGTCCTGTAATTTCTAATCTCATTTTATGGAAATAGTCCCATTGAGAGGCCCTCCTAATCGTGCTATAACAATGTCTAGGTAAGCCCCATTAACCAAACTGGCTTTTCACAGCACAGCACTCCTATTACACCGTGTGCCCCGTGCATTTTCTGATCCGTCCTGCCATTCCGTCTCCAGTCTCCTCACTCAATCATTCGTTTGTTTTTTTACACTCTCTATGCCTCCATAAATCTTTCATCCTTTAAAGCCCCTCAAGATTTACCCCCTCCAAATATATGCTAAATCTTCTCTCCCTCCTCCACCCTTCCCTGATCTCTTCTGAAATCCCCCCCCCCTCCCCTCCCTCCAGATATCTCCCAGCAGGCCTAGTGATGTTCACTGGGCTGTGGTGGAGGTGATCAATGGCCCCTGGCCGTGGGTGCCTAGGGGCCCCCATGCTTCTGAAATGGAGGCATTAATAATGCAGGGTCCGGTCTGTCATATAAGCCATTACGAGGGGGAGGCGGGGGCGGGGGCAGCTGATTGATTGCTAATTGGATTAATCTGCTGTGTTTCGGGAGAAAGGAGAATGTAATAGACTGGAGCCTTGGCAAGTGGGTGTGTAATAGGGGAAGCTTGGCATTCTGGGATTCAAGACGAAGGATAAAGAGAGGTTGATGCTAGTTATTTTCATTAATAAGACGTCAGGATCAGAAGAGAACATCTTAAGATATTTTAGCAAAATGTACACAAGTTCGTGCACTTTTCTAGTGTTTGTTAGACATGAAAGTACTACATGGTGAGAGTTTAAATAGGCTCCATTCTGTTGAAAATTGGTACATTGATTTAATAAAGACAACATTTTGGGCCTTTTCTCCCTTACCATTAGGCCATACTAAATCAGAACACGCTCTTCCATGCTCTCTATAATGGCATCTGAGTGGGCCAAAAAAACTATAATAATAACATTTAAAAAAGTATTTACCACAAAAAAGCCCATTTGGATGTTATTGCAGTTTTTTATGAGAACATTTCCACCTTTATTTCCTCAAAACTGTCTTGCAAAAAAGCAATATGGCCGAGCTCCAGATTCGGTGTAATATTTGTGATGATAATGTTCAGCAGTGAACAGTGCTGTTTACTAGGACAACAGAAGAGCATGGGAGTTTTTCTTAAGAGGATAAAATAAACCTGGTGAAACGTCTCAGCATAGAGAAGTTCCACCATTTGTCTTTTTGCTTCTGAAAAAGGAATCAAACATGGATGTGTGTCTAAGAGCCTGTGTGCAACGTCGGTATGGTCCCACTCATTACACACACCCACATCCTGCTTTAACGCTTCAGCACTGATCCACTTCCACTGGCATACAGCACACACGCGGACATGAGAGTGTGTGCTCCTCAGCACACTATAGAAAGCCCCATCGTCCTCAGCTGGGGAACAGAAGCATCCAGCCCGAAGGCTTCGCTTTGTTTAGCTGGTGGACCTGGACAGGGGACCACTGGAACCGCAATAGATTTGCTCAGAAATGGTGGCAGGATTTTGATGGTAATTTTCCAACTGTTGGAAGAACACCCATGGTTTCGATGGATAAATGAAACATGCGACTAAAAAAAGATATACAGCTGTAGGTACATCATGATTTTTGAATACAATTGAGAGCCCTTTCACAGAAAGTTAGAAATAATCATGTATTTGTTGACCTGTGGGATATTTCTGTCCATACGCCTATGCATTCCCTTATAATTATATGGATACTCTCTCGTTCACTCACACACACACACACACACACACACACACACACACACACACACCACTGATCACCCCACTGTGTAGGGGACTTTTTCACACAGCGCTATCCAAACATCCGGGCTTCCTCCATTGGTAGTCTGAGCCTATCTGTTCTATCCCCTCCATGTTCTGCACCTGCACCCCCTCCCCCCTCACCCCAACACTTTCTCCTTTCTTCACCCCATGGCCAGTGCCTGTGGCTGGCTGCAGAGATGGCACGCTGCGCTAATTGAAAGCGACCCTGACTCGTCCTTTTTCCCAGGCGCTCTGGCTAGTGCCCCATTGCTTGCCTCTGCTGGCGGTTGACAACTGACCTTTCAGCGGCGGTGTGCTATAGTGTGAACTCTGGCCTCAGAGCTCTGTCCTCTTCCTTTTCACCCCTGCCCCTCTCTCCTTTACACACACACCACACCTCTTCAGACCCATGGCGACAGGCAAAAATTGCAGAGTTGCATTTCCTAATGAGTTGTTTCTGAAATAAGATTTAAAATTGACTAAACAGCTGGGGTGTGATGGATGTATTCCTAAAGTTAACAATGCTTTAGGTTTGACTAAATCGATACTGGTGGGTGCCAGCACCAAACAGCTGGAAATTGCTTACCCTGATGTATGTCTACCTACCTAAACCTTTCAGTTTCTGTAACATTTCAAAACTGGATGTTTTGACGGTAATTCTTTGTCATACAGACTGAGAATTTGATGACCCCCTAAAAAGCCATTCCAAAAAAATATCACAGTTTCTTTCCTTTAAATGGGATTTCCCTCTGAAATGAGACACGCGTTCCCTAAAGCAATGGGCC
Source organism: Mallotus villosus (assembly GCA_903064625.1). NCBI lineage: Eukaryota > Metazoa > Chordata > Actinopteri > Osmeriformes > Salangidae > Mallotus > Mallotus villosus. The sequence goes on from CAEFZP010000752.1 coordinate 122,397, forward strand.
TGTTCTGATTTCCTCTGGAGAACAGGACTGCGGCCCATAATTGAATAGGCTCACGGCTGACTCATAAATCACCTTGAGACAGCCTGCCATACAAACTGACACCCCCCAATCTGTAAACCTGTGTCTTTATTCAAAAGTGCATTACATTGTTAAAAAGAGACACCCCTCTGCCCTTACTTTGTCTCATGCATGTCCCTAAACCCTTTTCCATCCCAGTCACACATTCACCACAGGACTCCAGGGCTGTACACAGATTACATGTCGAAGGTGCATTTCATTGTTAGTGAGTTAGTGATTGCCTGTGTGTAAAAAGGCATGAGCATCTCTGTGACCAGCACAGCAAAACCAGCAACAACGTATACTGAACCGCAACAAGATGTACAGTGGTGAGTTAGGGCTGCTAAAGAGCAGACATGGATGACCTAAGGGAAGTGTACAGCATAAGTGCCCTCGCCTTCAACCTGAAGGCAATTTGAAGCTACAATTGAGTTTAGCCTATTGGTTGAATCATTCATGAGGGTTAAGGAATACCTCTGCCAAAGTTTAAAAGTTGCTCAAGCTGAGATGTGCTTAGGGACATAGAATGGAAGTCTATTAAGCAGTGTCTAATTTTGGAGTCAAAGCCATTGACTGCTTCATTTATGTAAGCAATCAAGACTGAACAAAAAAAACCATCTCTCTGTTTTTGTCTTCTGCACAGCACACACACTAACAGGAAAAAACTTGAAACCCTGTTTCCCTTACCCACGCACACACAAGAGGCAGCCCTTAGTAAACACACTGGAAGAAACATAAACCTTCAAACGGAGCCAGGCTGTTGTGAGACAGGAACATAAACAGCATACTTTAAATGGATACTGTAGCAGCACCAACAAAATTCAATTGTACAAAGACATGAGTCAAGGCGATTTATCTTCAAATCGCTTTCCCTGTAATCCGACCTGAAAATGTGAATCTATAGGGATGTGTTTAGGGGCTCTCTCAGTCTCACACACGCTCTCACACACACACACACACACACACACACACACACACACACACACACACACACACACACACCACCACACACGCACACACACACACACGCAGAGGTGCAGAGTTAGATCTTTATCACACCCGAGCGTGCCCTAGAACCCCCTACGCCAAAAGTCGTCGACCAAGGCTGCCCCCTCACCTGTGTCAACACAACACATCCTCCCAGGGTAGGAGCCTGGACTGAGGGGGAGCAGGAGGGCAGAGCCATGCAGGGCAGGGCAGGGTAGCTGGAGGGCAGCCATGCAGGGCAGGGCAGGGTAGCTGGAGGTAGGTGGCAGGGTGGGCATTGTGCAGCTCACGGAGGATCTCACACAAATGTCAAGCCTGCGCTCCATTTCATTATCTTATCTGACATGGTGCAGAACTCACGGAGCAAAAGAACGCGCCGAGCAAAAAGGAAAAGAAGGAACCAGACTGGTAATCCTTGGATTACAGCCCTGATGTGTCATTTCTTGCGTTCCGTGGGGAGGAGGAGGGCATGACCTCTGCCGTTCCTTCGGTCCTCACTCGTCCCGTGCTTGTCAATAGAGCGCCGCAATCCCTATTAGATGACGCGATAATGAACGGCCGTGTCATTTTGACAGCCGTCGGTGCCAGCTTCCTTTCCCCGGCTCTCTAGGTCTCCCGGTAAAAACGGCGCCTCGACAGACAAAATTTCATATTGTCTAAAATCCTCAAATCTGTCTGGCCATCTCGAGACGTCTGAGAGCCCGGGCTGACGTGCGTGGGGGGTTGTTTATGACTTCTTCCTTCAATACAGTGTGTGGCTCTTACCTTTCCCGCCAGGGACGATCGTAAGGGGATAATGTTAAATGCAGCTCAAGGTGAAGGTCATTATTTGCCTTAGATCTTTAATCTACCTGGTTATAATACTGATGACACACACAGACCTGTATTTAAAAAGATCTGAGGAGTATTAAACTGTGCTACTAGCAAGGCTTATGCACCTCCAGCTTCTCTAAAGAAATTGGGCAACACTTTACATAAATGTTACATTAACCATCATGGAACTAAATGGAAATGCTTTTGTGATAACCAACACCAGTAGAACATCAGAAGTTACATGGCAACTCCTATGTAACTACAGCGTTTTACTGTAGGGGCAGTTGATGTAACCTTAATGTCAAGTTCACAAAACTGCCCAAGACCCATGAGTGACTCATGGCAATCACGAAGGACACAAAAATAGAACAGACCATCATAGTGGACAGACAACATGCGTAGCACTGTACGCAAACACAAAACAACATTCCTTGAGTCCTACGAGGCAAAGGAAAGAGAGCGTTAACGCGCTATTTTGGTCGTCTCTGTTGATGCGTTGAGGTGGTTGCCTTTCTGGTTTTGCGTCGATGTGCTGCTGTTCTTCATCTTTCTTCAGACAGCTAGTATGAGTTGCGGAACGCTGCTCCACATTCCTCGCACAGGCTTTGAAAGTTCACCATGACATTTCCGGTGGAGCAGCATTCTCCTCCCTGCCCATACAGCATGTCAATGAGGTGCTAACCACAGAGGTGTTCAATTCCAAAACAACATATAAAGTCTAGACACATCGAAACTCTTAAGCATGTGAAACATGCTTCCACACTCACCACCACCCCAATCCATTGCATAACATGTCCCTATATCATAACTGTCTGCTTTCAGACACCTAGAACATGACCAACTGACGTGGAAGACATACAAAAATGATCACACACGGTTAAGGACCGTCTAGATCCCAATGTAGAGAGATAAAATATCACCAAAAGTTGACTTTGCAACTTAGATGTAAAGCACATTTTAATCCTGATCATCTTTTGGTGATACTTTTCCAGCTGATTTACAATTACTGTAGCATAGAGATGCAGACTTGGCAAGAGGTTTGCATTAGCTCATGTTTCTCTCCTCTTTCTCTCAATCTGTCTCTCATTGCATCTCCCTCCCTCACATATAGCAGACTCATGTTATTTGTTCAAACAACCCTTTTTCCCACCACAACGTAAACAGCTGCTAAAGCTAAAACAAAGCCCAGCACACGCCAAGACAAAAAACATTCTCTACGCATGTCGGTTAACAGGCCAATAAACTAACCTCTCACACAATGAAGAAGACCTCAAATAGAGGGGGCTTGATTGTTGAACTTTGCACTTCTGATACTTTATCTTCTACAGTACGTCCACTGTTTATGGATACTACAGGGAAGCCTGTGTTCCAAAACTGGGCTGAACATGTCAACAGTCCAAAACCTATCATGACGTAATGATCAGACCACAAATTGTACACACTGGCCTGAAATATAAACAACAGTGACGAAATACACTAAATCTTCAACTGCTTTTGAGCCACTTTCAGACATTATTCATGGACCGTCAAATGTAGAGACAGTTTGGCCTTCGTGTTCTCTCTCGACTGCTAATGGCTACTTAATGACTGGGGTGTGTAAACATGCTAGGTGAATGAATGGATGCAGTAAGATCCTGTCGAGAGGGTGAGGTGTGCCTGCATGACACTATGCTGTGAGCCTGGCACGCTTCTGTGTTTTGGAAGGAGACCCATGGAAACCGATGGGTCATGTGGGCTGCCAGGCCGGCACGGCAACAGGCCCGACGCTGGTCTACTAATGGGCTTCTGGGTTTGGAGCTGCCAGTCGTCGGCATCACACTGATGTCTGAGCCAAGACCGGTCTCTTTCCATCTCTCCACATGCGACACAGTGAGACTCGGTGTTGACCGAGGCTGCGTGAACACACAGCTGTTCGACGGATCCACGCGAGAAAACACACGAGCAGAGAAAACGCCTGGAAAGCGGAAAATAGACTTTTACTGGAAAGGTAAAAGTAAGGCAGCTTATCGAGTCGATTTGCTGCGTCCAAAAAAAGGAAAATAGAAACTGTAAAGAGAGAAAGGGTGCGAGAGGGAAAAAACGCAAAATAAATATGAAGCTGAAAAGGTGGCAAGGTCCCCTGATGTACCCCACAGTGGGCCACTTTACAGCCACATAGACTGACTAACCCTGACAGGTCAGCTGGAAGACTTGCTGCCAAGAGAAACCTTCGGCGGAAATGGCAGGCACAAAGCTGAACACACACGCACACGCTCTCCATCTCTATTTCCCCCCTCTTTGCACGCAGATCACCACCTCCCGGAACAGCAAAACAATTTCCTTTTCAATCTGCCACACAATAACTGGGCCACTGTTTATTGACCCTTCGCACGGTGCTTTTCATCAGGCAATCAGTTCCCTGCTCCAGGTACAGAAATATAATCTGGGCCCACGGCCCAACACTGTAAACTCGCCACCTTCCAGTTGGCTGGAGTCACTAACACGAGCTTCCCCATTCAAATGAGGACGCGGGATGAGAGCCCCATGGGACGATCCAATTCAGGATTGCCAGTCGTTTGTTATGTGCACTGATTGAAAAATCATCGGAGACGATGAGAATTAATCTCAGTCTCAACACTCGTGAAATAAGATAATAACAAAATAATACTAGAGCTCAGACAACATATATTCAAGGGAGCGAATGAAAGCAAGCAAATACGTTTTTGGGGAGAATCTACAGCAGCTCATTTTACTATGAAGAGTTGTGTGATTTTTTTACGATTTCTCCTGGCGTCGTCCCTTTCGTTTGTTTATTTGGGTGGAGCGGCTCTGTTGCTTTGGAGCCTTTCTGTCTCTTCTCTGGGATGAGGTTCTGGAGAGGGTGAAGTGTTGACAGGAGCTCTGTCGTGGCAGAAACCTCCCGGTGCCAAGTGAATAACGGTGACGGGGCGACTCTCGCTCAGCTGATGAGCGACGGGAAGCCGGGCGGGCGGGCGGGCGGTGGCTTATCTGCCCAAACAGCTGGAGTGCACCACACCTCCCGCGGTGAGCGCCGCCGCGACTCAACGACACCACACAAGGAGAGGGGAGAGAGAGAGAGCGAGCGAAAGAATACGGGAAAACGAGGGTAGGAGGAGGAAGGTAGAGATAAGTGGCAGTCAGAGAGGCAGACAGAAAAGAGAGATGAGGGAGATACAATAAGAGGGTGACGGTTGGTAAATGTGTATAGGAAGAAAGGGGGTGGGTAGCAGTGATGGGGGGGCTTGAGTAAAAGGAAGGAGTGATAACACTTCTGCATGCCGCCCCTTCTCCCTCTCCCGCTCCGAGATTACACCAACCTGGTTCTGCTGCTCACTCCCAGCTCGTTTCCCTTCCTCTGCCCCTGCCTTGCTAGAGAGCGCCCGCTCCCTCCCATGTAACACATCCCTGACACACCGGAATTCCATCTGGGAAAGTGACGTGCAAACTCATCTCCAGAGCCTGTGGGGTGTTGACTAAGCTGCGAGGGGCTCTGCTGCCTGGGTGCTGCACTGGGCTTTGTACAAGGTGTGAATGTGAAACCCAGGTGTCACTTTAATAGAGACCCAAGTTTTAATGTTGGAGCAATATACAGCAAAAGCTGAATTTACAAACAGGCACCTTACTTTGTATCTGTATGCACGCCGTACACCAACTGATAAATAATGGAGTTGAGAAACCGTCAAAAATGTTTTAACCTTAAACGTGAGTGGTTGGATCACTTAAATGTTTCGTTCAGATGTGGCTACAGCGCTATACAAAACAGAGAAAAGCAAGAGAGGGCAGTCTGCCTCTGAGTCTGTATGTTTGTTTGTCATTGATGGCTCCTCTTTCAACTATTGTAATAAAATTACAGTGGGCACCGTCTGATTGATGAAATCAATAATCTAATCTGATGTAATCTAATTGATGAAAATGCTATGTCTACAAGCGCCTTTTTTACACAAAGGAGTCTCCCTGCATCCTGCAATTCATCATCAAAATGCAGGGAGGCTCCATTTCTCTTAATACAAGTTACACACAAATGCCAGGACCCAGGTCATGTTGTGTTGCCTGAACCTTCCTGCACCGCTTTAGAATGGGAGGTTAAGTGGAGAGTTCTAAGATTGCCAATATTTAGCCCATCCCATTTGTGGTAACCCAAAAACTGGACAGTTTAAAGAAAAGAAATGTAGGCTTGCTCGATTTGTTTCTTGGCCACTAAAGAACATGTTACTATTATATTCACGACACAGAGCAGTAGTTATCAGCATCAGAGGTTTGTGAAAAATGACAACGACGATACTATTACATTTACATTTAGTCATTCACCTTGCCTTGCAACAGGACACAAGGACACAACATCATTTTGCACAGCCGGTAATCGAACTGGCAACCTTCAGATTACTAGCCCGATTCCCTAACCGCTCAGCCACCTGACTTCCCTGTTACCCCTCTTTACTCCAAACCTACCCTTTGCTTCACCATCACACCATACTTTAGCTGCTTTTCAAGGTAACCGCACACTTTGTGAACCCAGTTGTCCTGGAAGAATCAGATAAACCAAAACTGAGAACAAACAAACTCCTGCCACCCAGGGTGTGGTAAACCCAACTGACTACAAAACTGCCAACTGCGACCAAGTGCGCCAACCCCTGTGTAGAAACAGACCATACAAAAGAGTATAATGAGGATAAACACTCATTTAAAAAGGACACAGCATAGCATGACTGCTCTTGCTACCCCACAGCACAGCCGATAGATGGTACTTTGGAAATGTGTTTGCCTCAGCAAGGGCGCAGATATCTCTTTATTTTCTTTCTTTCTCTCATTTTTCTTGGCAAGTCGGCGGTGGTAATTGGCATGCATGTCCTGGCAGTGCACTAGACGAGCTCGGTCTCGAATTTGGGCACGAAGTACAACGGCTCCGCTATGCCCACGTAATTTGGTTAAAGCTATGATTCAGCTACAGGCAGAGTCCTGTAGTGCTCTACTGATATAATCCATCACTTCAAATTCATCCATTCTCTCTGATAAAACAACTAACTGTGACACACTATTTCCCTTCCCACGCCAACTCCCCAGCAGGTTACCAATCCTTAGGAATCAACAGCAGTCTGAGTTTACCAGAGCTTTCACTACCCCCACTATGTGAAAAGATGCCGGGAAAGGCAAGAAGTAGCCGGGATAAGTGGGTGGGGGGAGAGGGGGAAATAATAAGTGTGGTGGTGGTGGTGGGGCGGTGACGAATCTTGTCATTAACCTTGCCTAGGTCCGGGGAGAGCCAAAGGATGAGAAGGGGGTGGGAGGGACAGTAGGGAGTAGGGAGGCAGGAAGACTGCTGCCACAGGGGTCTGTCTCCTAACTGCGCTGCACTGTGAGAACGCCTGGCAGCCAGATGGACTGAGGAATTGATCATAGGAGATTGTCTAGAGACCAGCAGGCTATATTTAAATATGACGTGCATCTATCCTGTACGTATCCAATGCAATAAACAGTCAATGGAATTTCAACTGGGTGTTTGAATTTGGGCCCAACAGTAACTTTAGAGATCAATGGAGAAAGATGCATGGTAGAATGGGAATTTGATTATTTACATCAGATATATTAGATAACTATCAGGAATACGTTTTGCTAACGGTTCTTCACATCATCTTACAGCTAAGAGTTTACCAAAAATACTAACTACTTGGATATAACGACCTTGAGAGCAAGAGAACAATATCAGCGTCTTTGCAGGGTGTGTTTGGACCAGAATTTCAAATAGAACAGAGAAATAAACCATTCGGTTATCCTGTCGCTGTGTCACTCTGGTGTCCTTTGGAGAGCTGTCCTACTTTCAGCCTGGTCTCTGTGTGACATCCATCTTTTACTGAAAAATGGCAGGCCCCTCCCTCCCTGCCAGTCTCATTTTCCCCATCTATTGTTCAGTGTTCAGAGATGGAGCCCAGCAACAGCCATCACCAAAACCTCTCCTATACCTGCCCACACAACTGATAAGCAGACAGACTTGCAGGTGAGAGTAAAGGATAGAATATAGCGCATTGATACTCAAAAATAACACATCCAGTCACTAGGTGTAGCCCCATTTATTCCGTTTTACCTGAATAGGACTATTCAGATTCAAGGCCAGTGTTCTCGGAGAGTTACTTTTTTTAAATCTGTGCTTACTTATCATTCATCCATACTCCAAACCCACTTAGCTTCCAGAGTTTTGTCATGGCACAATAATGATCAGGTAAGAAATGCCTGGATATTTAGTCCATGTGCCAAATGGCAGGTTAACTGAAAGACCTTTGAATAGGTGTATCCTATTTCAGTATTGGAATCCCTTGGGTCCGAGATAGTTCTGGCCGTTCAGAGAATCATCATCCCCGTGGTAATCACCAACTGACACAGGCAAATAGACTGACCTCAATTGACTCATGGGAGAGCACCGGCAAAAGCCAAGGGTCAGTGAACCCAAAGGAATCCGGGACACGAAACTGTCCCTGTAAAGCTATTCAAGGAATTCCCGTTAACATTAGGGCTTTGAGGAGACGGCTTGCTACTTTAGGAGGAATAGAAAAACGTGCACAAACACACGGAGGAGAATTGAAGAGAGGTTTGCTCCATTGGCTCCAAGTGGAATGCTAATTAGGCCATGAGAAACAAGACAGCTCTCTCTGAAATGTCACATCCTTGTGAGAAGAGCAGGGATTGCGCTGGGTTAGACAGACTTCTCTGAACTAATGGAAGCCAGTGTTTACTTACCTCTCTCAAGGCAATTCTTAAGCTCCCTACTCTCTTTACCTCAGCCTCTTTCAGCGAGCTCGTTCCCATCTCTTTCCTTCTGACTTTCCGTTTCTCTGTTGATCAATGCTTTAATTTAAAGTAAGCCTTTTTTGGCCACAATTATTTGATAAAAGGTGTGCAATTAGCAAGAAGAAAGAAGATGAATCTATCCAAAAGGGCAAAAAAGGGCAAAGATACGAGTGGACAGCTGTAGGACTTATCTAGAGCACCGTTCGGTCTTTCCAAGTAATCCTTGTTTTTTTCTCTTCTTTTATTAAAACCTCCATCTTTCACCCTTACATGAAAGGTCAGAATAAAGTTGATAAGGCAGTCTACACAGCATACAGACAGTTGTGAGAACATAGACCATAGAGGGATATTAGTGTAAACAAAGAGAGTGGTTTGTAATGAAAGGCGACACTTGAAGAGTGTGTTGGCCTTTTTAAATGGCAGGCCTCATTATCCATCTGGGTTCGTTACATTTAAATGGAAGAAACGGAGATGAAGGGAACACTGTTAACGGAATGGAATAAACACAGGCAACAAAATCTAAGCAAGAAATTAGATTTCTGAAAAATGTTACGAGGTACTTTCCCATTTCGTCAATGCATTACGTCTGTTGATGGACTGCACCCGAAAGTGTGGGCCCTGTGCACAGGAGCCTTTCATTGAACTATTTAGGAGCAGAGAAAATGAGCCTGTCACAGCATGACTCAGGTGCTTGTGCCTCCACTAACCCCCTCCACTCCTGCACTCCCATCACAACCAGCTCAGCCAGGCACCCAAAAATCAGTGCTTTTGATACTATATAATAAATACTGCAGGGGCTTTAAAGAGACGGAATGAGTTTCACTGTAAAAAATATATATACAGAGATATATATATATATATGGACAAAAGAAGATCTGTACAGGCTCTGGTGGGCTGAATGGGTTACACGCTGGCCGCCAGCTTGCATTTCGTCTTAGTGTCTTGATTTGTTTAGAGAGTGTCGGTGACATGCTAAAAAGAGACTCCCTCTCCCTTAGCCTTGCCAATGGCTACAAAGTTGCCGAACGTCACTCAAGATCTTTCAGCCACCAGGAAAAAAAAGAACGGGTGACTCAAAGAGAGGCAGAGAGAAAGCGGGAAAAGATAGAGGCTGAGGAAGAGAGACGTCACGCATCCTAATCCTGGCCCCCTGTGGCGCTCGCTGTATAATCTGAGAAGAGACTGTGGTATCCACATTTCAAAGGTGGAACATGTCAGAGATTGAACATTCCTGACTTCCAATCCAAGCACCTTAAACATTTGTTATGCGTTGCAATTTTCCAGCCTTCTCTGGCACGGTTCACCATTTGTTGTTAGTTGATACGTTTTTTGGTGTGTTGCTGCTCTAGAGTAGAATCACAAGGCTAATGTTTCGTTGGTTCAATAACCCCTAAAGCCGAACCGATCCACCACTTGTTTCCACACGCATCTAAGGGCGTGGGAATATCTTTCTAACCAATCAATGCAGTTGGAAGGGTTGCCTGAGGTATCGACTTGAACTGTTTTACCACACATCTACATGCCTGTTGTTGCCAACTGCCATGGAAAAGAAAGGTTCAAAAGTGTAAATCTATTCTCTGTTTTCGCAATACCTAACAGATCCCACAATGAGGCAATACTGATTTGTTTCAATATCTTAAATATTCAAACATTTCAATGCTTTGTGACTTTCCCTTTATGATTAGGATTCTATGTGTTCCATCATGAACTGAGAACATGAATCTTTCATAAGAGAACCCACACTGGTATTAAAATTGCGAAAGTTCTCTCTGACACACAAACATCAATCAGCTCTTGTTAGCATTAAACTGGATTCTATCAAGCTTGGTCCTGAACAAACATTGCCTGTAGGCTTTTGGCACACTCGAATACTGTGAGCTAATGTTAAACATGCAATCGATGTTGACATGCCTTTTCATGTTGCATCAAGCGACTGCGAGTGACAGTTAAGGTGGTGAAGAGCCCTAATTCTCGACTGACATGTCAGATTTGAATATGAAAACATAATGTAAAACGATGATTAAAACCCAATTAGAGTGCGTGCAGATGAAAAGTCAATTAGCGCTTCAGAGGCTGAGAATGGGCAGCTGCCAAGGTGAGGACAGAGGAAGAAGACAAAGAAGAAAAGAGATTAAGCGAGAGGGGAGGTGGGAAAGGAGTAGGAGAAGAATAGAAGAGTCAGAAACGAAGCCATGAAAGGATGTCCAACACAACACTCACGATGATGCAATTTGAAGTAGAAAACGGATTTGTGTCCCTCCTGTCACCAACCACACATACATCGTGCCCACTTTGCATTATGTGGTGTTCAAGGTTTTAGCCAATGGAGGGACAAGTTGAGCCCCATTTAGAAAAAGCCACCAAATAAACAAAGCCTATGCAAATGACTCCATTATCCAGTCCTAGAGCTTCCCTCCCAGTTGAACTCCCTCTGATTGATCCAGAATAATTTATTTACTCCTGTAATGACCATTGAATATGAAGGAGAGATCGAGAGAGAGAGAGAGAGAGAGAGAGAGGGAGCACGGCCATGGTGTCGCTGTCTGGTTTTGATCACCGGCCCTCAGCCCACAGGGAGCGGTGTTTGCCGTGTTGAAATACAGTGGGGGTGACACGCTGTCGCCGGAGCCGCGGCTCCGTGGGAGAGCAGCCAGAGGAATATGCAGGCACAAATCAACCGCCGCACACGCCTCCCTCCCTTTTCATGACAAGCCGGCCTTGGTCCCGGTGGACTCGGCAAAATTATTAACCGAGAAGCAGTGGAGTGCTCTGTGCTTCAAATCACTAAGAATGGCTGGAAATGCGCGATACACATAACACGTAACACTCTTGCACTGAGGTGGCTGGGAAGAGACTAATGAGGAGGTTGGAAACTGAGGGGATCCTTTTAGAGGTGCCAACCAGGGTTTGAGAGGGTTTGCTTTGAGTGCATTTTTATTTTATTTTTTGAAGTCTGATGATAGGGATACAGTCGACAGCCCAAGTCTGGTCTTAACACTTAAGGGTACCTCATTACACATGATGATATTTGACCAAACCAGGGGTTGCGTGTGGATACAAAGATACACACAATTGCAACGCACCAAGTCTTGCAGTCAGGCACTCACTTGTGTCCCAGTGAAAACAACTACAGGGTGAAGTGTTAACATTGATTTATTTTACCCTAAGATCTGAAGGGTGAAAGAGGGAATAAGGAAGAAGATCTTGAAATGTATTAAAAAAAGAATTTCGATTCGACATAAATTGGGTCATAGACAGTGCATACGCCAGATGTTCAGCAATTTAATCTCTATTCTGTCCCAACAAGGAAAGCAGTCATTGCCCATATGTGTGTGTGTGTGTGTCTGAGCGCAAGAATGTGTGTCCTTATCAAAGTAATTTCATAAGGATTTCAAACTCTCTAATGGTTTGACAAAAACAGTTCCATATAAGTTGTCCTCGATCCACATTTGCATGTGACTTATTCTTTCTTGTGTTTGTGGGTGTGTTCCTTCAGTCTCCATGTATCTGTTTTTAGATTCCAGTGTGGGTGTGTATGCAATTGAGTGCATTGACATGCAAATTCGTTATTCTTTCCTCTTTATGGCTTTCATGTCCTTTCATGCATGTGTATCACTCCCAAACAGCCTCCAAAAGGTACCAGGCGGACTGCAACTAGAACAACTGGTAGTTGACCAAGTCCCACTTTCACTAGCTTGAAAGAGTCATCCGAGGATTCACACTGTTTACATTACAGCACAGGAAACTGCCTCAGCTTCATTGTCATGGTTTGGGCATTCGTCAAGGAAAGAGCAGACCTAGCAGCTTACTGTAGGCCTCAGCTGAATGTGATCTGTGGCTTAACTGGATTCTAAACAGGATGGATCGGGAGGACAGTGTGCACATGTTTTTATTCAAGGCACATTTCATTATCCATAATAGCAATAATCATACACCCTTGGCGTGCAGTGGTGAGAGCCTGAAGCCTTTGGTGAGATGATTCAGCAAGCAGACAATATTCTCAATAAGAAATTTCATGCAAATCCTGTAGTGACCATCCATAAAAAGGTTAGATTTGAGGTAGGAAGTAAACTCCTGGTTTGGGAGATTAGACATACCTTAAAGCATTATGATTCAAAAAGGGAGAAGCGTAGAACACCAACAGAAAAAGGCCACTCACTTTTGGGCCAGTTTGATTTGCCAATTTCAGTTATATCAAATCTGAATGCAGAGACATGTGTTGTCTGTGTAGGCTATCATTTTTCAAAACACCCAAGGGAGATGATAAACCACTGAGCTGAAGTCATGAAAGCTATCTCTTCTCCACACTAAAAATGTAATGGATAAAAACATTCCTTTTCATATAATTCAAATTTATGATGTAATTAAATACATTCTACAATTGCATATTTAAGATTCTGGATTCAGTGATTCAGGGACTAGTTTGTTTTGCTCTACACACAGTTAAGTCAAATTCCTTTTCAGTTGGAGGGGATTTTTTGAGACACCGGTGTGTAGAGTCTTGCACTGGCAGTTAAACGAGTGCTATCGATTTTTTTGCCTCTTTGCCCATTCTTGTCCAATCCATTTTCGCTGTTTAGAGGCACTCCAAAAACTCAGAAAGGACTGTCAGCAACCCAAGGTATACGGAGTTATTTCCAGTGTTTTCCTGAGAACCAGTTTGTTCTCTCATGGCATGCGCTTGAGCCAGGTAATGGCACCTGTTTCTACCTGCTGTGTCCTGTTCTCCGCCAGCCACTCCTCCAGCGTACTATATTCATGCACACATGAACATGCAATCATCAGCTGTCCAATCAAGCAAAGCTCTTTTTCATGGCATATTGAAGCATAATCACTGGGCACCAAAGCGTATACTGTCAGCTAAGGAATATATGTTGCCAATTGCTTCATCACTTGTGGGTTTTGGAATTTGACTTTAGTGTAGCATTGCATAAAGAGCAATGTCCTTCAAAGTTGAGACTTGCCTTATCTTGTAGAAAGTGACCCCAACTGTCGACTGTCTCAGATTAAAAGTCTTGAGAACTTGATACACGGGTAAAACAAAAACAATCCCTTGCTCTTCAGACCCCATATGCTTAAGGAGACCAGGAGCCAAAACCTGAACAACACCTCCACAAGAGTGTGCTTGACAGGGCAATCTGAGTGTAATGGAATTGAAGTTCTCCACTTTCAGCCACAGAGTGCAGAATCACCATGGAAACCCAGATGGTGGTTTGGCAGTTTTGAGCGTTTTCAATTTGAAACACTTTTTGTTAGTAGGACCTTAGCTATATGGAGCATCTGAAAGCGATTTATTTCCAGCTCAAGAAAACCCACACTTAAATACCATGCTTTTTCTCTGTTCTGCCCATCTTCCTTTACACCTTTTGTACGTACGGTAATCATGACATGCACATGGTGTAGCCGCGCTTTAGTTGTGGATAATGAAGGGTGGGAGATTGTATGACAGGTCCATGGCCAGTGAAACTTCCTAGAGATTTTAGCAAAACCCTTTTGCTTACATTGCCATTTCAAATACCTACAGGAGGCAAGTGAATTGGATAAATAAAGGACAAAATGCTGGAAAAACAAAAACGCAAAAAGCTGGAGACGATCTTATTGAAGTAATGCAGGAGGAGGCGGCACAGAGACATGTGAAGACTGTGAATAGGGATGAGATTGGCTCACTGATGCCGTGTGCTTTCCAATCACAGTCATATTGAAAAATCTTGGGTGAGTAAAGATAAGATGGGCGGGAAAGAAGGGTAGAGAAGAGATGGGAATAAATAATAAAAGTGGATGAGAGAGCTAAAACAGCTGGAGAGAAGGTGATTGAAAATAACCACCAACAAGGTGAACAGATTTTATACACTGAAGGAGAAGTGTTGGATTTTATGGTACGTACGTACGTGCGTGTGTGTGGTGTTGGTAACTCAATTTTAACACTGAATCCCTCTATGGGCTGATCCTACTAATATTCTTATCCGTCTACCTCTTCTTCATCCATCTGCTCTTTTTGGCCGTCAGCTAAACCTGTCTAAACCCAGCTGAAGGGTGTGTGTTAAGGGGGTCAGAGTGGTGATTGGGGAGGGGTTTCTGAGACAATAACCTCCCTTTAATGGTTTAGTATTCCTCTACTGACAAAACACATAGGAGCAAGTATAGTACTATGATCATTTCACATGAATTCTTCAGCAGGGTGGCCATCATCTCAATAACCAAGCTGCATTAACACAAGCAGAGCCAGTTGCATTCCAGTAAACAGATTGCAATTACCCATTAGAAAGCATTCATGGGCAATAAATAAAGCAATCCCCTTAATGCTGCACCTAGGGAATGTACAAACAATAATTACACAAATTGGAGTCCATAAGATAAAAATATGTTTTAACATTCTCTTTTTTTACAGTAGTAAACAACCCGTCACTGATGGAAAACAAAAATGTACCGGCCAAAATCACCATACTGTAAGCAAGAGAACTTGAGAATGAGCAAAATAGTTCCTCTGCTATGGAATCGCCCATACTCATTTAACAGATTAAAAAGGAGAAGAGGGAGAAACAGTAAATGACCAGGAACTAATGTATTGGCAATAGTGCTGATCAGGCTAAACACTTTAGTGAAACAACCTCCAGGTACAACAGTACAACCTATAAATCTCTCACGTAGACTAAGGACTGTGTAGTTTCATTACTTTAAGATGCCTCTTTAGCTCTTATGACCTGCTGACCTCAAAATACAACATTTAAGTTTATTCATTTTATTGTCACTTAAATTAATGCTTAAGTAATTGGTGTTGCTAACTGAATAGGTTAGCGACATTTTGTATACTAATGTAGCGTTAGTTAATGACAAAATCCTACTTATTGTGAACCCAGAAGAAGAAGCTACTGTATAGTTGCACGTTTAACTGGGTTTGTAGAATGGCAGGATAGGAGGGTACTGGATCTGAGTCAACCTTGCCACACATCCCGTCACTTTCATGATGGGGAAGAAGAAAAAAAAACGTAATCCAGCGCCCCAGGAGTCCACTTAAGCTAATTACTAGGTTGCCCGAGCATGCTGCATTCGTTAAACAAACAAGAAGGCAAGTGTAAGCTGGGTGTGAAGGCTCCTTCATCGAAATCTTTGTTTTATTGTAATCAAGGGTTTAAATGAACATGCCCTTAACTATCCAAGCAAAAAAGACACTTGATTACGCCATAGGAAATCTAATAGAGACAAATAACTTGGATGATTTCTACTTAAACAATTACAATTGTCTTTAATGAAAGCATGAAGCGGGTTGCTTAATGCTTTTGTGTGAAAAGTATGTTCAAAGTAGCAAAGTTACACAAGGATGAATATTTGTTAAGGCATTAGATTGAGTATCCCCATTACACTTTCTTGTGTTATTAACTTGAAAGATTGTGTCACTGGAATACTAAACTTAACTTGTGAAGACAGCTGATTTCAACATGGCCGGCAATAGCCTGTCCCAATCAAGCAAATTGCTGTCCCAAAAACATTTAAACAGAATTACTAATAGTAATGATTCGCAAGACACTAACCTGGACTGAAAAACATTCATTATTAATGCTCTCTAGGGTCAACGTTGTGTCATTCCTCCTTATACTCAAGTGATTGGATAGTACTATTCAGTTCAGGAACACAACATGAAGATAAAAGTTTAAAGCTGCTATCTTTTTGTCCTGTCTCCAAGTAGTCTCTCCCTTGAGACTCTGCAGCATTACCTTTGGGATTGTGCAGGTGAAAGCTAAGGTGACCCCTTTCTGAGCATCTGAACAAGTTGGCTAGCTGTGAGCCTCACTACACACACACACACACACACACACACACCCACCTACAAACACACACCTTCCCAAGCCCCATCTCCCAGTGACTTTGAAGACCGGCCAGTGAAGAGCTTTGAAAAGCCTTCTGCGATCTGCCCACCATGACCAGGCACAGGATTAACAAACCCCTGAAGGATACAGTCGGATGATGGAGGGGGTGGGGGGCGGGGAGGTGGAGGGCAGCTTTTTGTTGAAGGGGTGGCGTGTGCGCAAGCATTTCCCCTCTGGCCACAGCTGGAAGAATTAACAAGCTACTAAGGAAGCAGAGAACAGTCTCAAGCCTCTTTTTTTGGCTTCCCCAGCAACCAATTTGTGGTGAAAAACTGAGGGAGGCCGCTAATTCTGCCTGTGACCTCCTCTTGCCTCAGCTTTCAGCCTTTGTTGTGCAGCTTATAGGGAATACTATTTTTCTTAACTTTGAGGTTCTAAAATCCATCCCAGAAGACCCCATCTTTGTGTCTGAGAGAATGTATCATTACAGTACAGTATCATTAACAACATGTTAAATGTGGAGGGAACAATCGGAAGTTAGCTACTAATCTCATAGTTTTAAGACCCAATCGCTGATACATGTAAATTTGATGACAATGGCGTAAATTCAGTCGACTTAAAAAAGCTTCTCACCATTCACCCCCGATATCGCCTCCCCACAATTGTACGTCTGTCACCTCTAATCTGAACTCCACACCTCATCTCGCATCGAGGTCTGTTCATCCTACTTCCTTTGCTATTCTAAATCCACTCCAGATGGCACAGTTTCGGGCTGTTGGTCGCAGTCACTCTTAGCTTCAGTTGCTCAATTTCAGGCACAAGGTATAAAAGAAATGGAGGAAGGTTTGGGCCACACTTCTTACCAGAGTTTACCAGTGTTTCCCCCCCCGCAAGGTAAAGAGTAAAAAAAAAGATCTAAAAAGAGCTGGAGTGTTGTGTTCCAAGAGAATGTTTGGCCGTCAGAATGTGTGACCCAAAAAAAGAAAATGTGTGACCCCACCATAACTGCTTCCCAAAGGAGTTAAAACTTCAAACGATAGTTTGGGGTAGTTGTGTCATCCCTTCACACTAATCTGGACCCATGTTTTCTGATTTGGAGTCATCACAGAGCCAGTACCACAGAGGTCACCATTTCTGACGGCTGTCAGAATGTGTGACCCAAAAAAAGAAAATGTGTGACCCCACCGTAACTGCTTCCCAAAGGAGTTAAAACTTCAAAAGATAGTTTGGGGTAGTTGTGTCATCCCTTCACACTGATCTGGACCCATGTTTTCTGATTTTGAGTCATCACAGAGCCAGTACCACAGAGGTCACCATTTCTGACGGCCGTCCAAAATGGTGACAGAGGGGGCAAATTCTCCAAGGGTGTACTCACTTAGTCAAGTGGATGAATTAGGAGGTCGTGAATAGACAATGTAGCACAAAAATGTTCAATATTCGAGTAGCAAATCTTAAGCAAGACGGACACCTATGCAGGATACGCCGACATGCCTTTGCCTTGCTAAGACATTCATGAACATTCTCTTGTTGTCACAAGGTTATAGCAGGTGGGCACTTGGCCAACCATCTGGTACAGTCCACCCTTTTGATGATCTGGGCGGCTACCACTGCAGCTTGGCCTAGTTCTCCCTTGCCTTTGTTTATGTCAGTTGGTCACTGTAGACACACATGTTGACTTTGAAATTGTCGTCATGTTGCACATGATGACAATTTTCTTACACCACATTCAAAGCCTACAGACTTCTCGTTAACTAACCCCTTAAAATGATTTAAATTTTAATGAAAAAAATATGTGCAATCACTGAAATTAAAACTGTCTTAATTACATTTCCAGCACTATCCATTAATCAAGATGTCATACTATTCATCCAACTAGCAGACCATTCTGCTCCCTCATTAAACCAATACAATTCATACATATTAGGAATTCCAAGGCTGTGTAAAACTGTTTAGAGTGCATTCACGTCTTGAGATGACTTCCAATCAAGCTGCAACATTCATTTCATAACAACCCTGATACAATGTGCTTTTACCTTTTGCTCCAATCAATCACAACCCCAAGATCTTGTGATCTGGAACTGTCAGATGCTTAGTTGTAGCTGATGAGTGTGGTGGCCCAGAGTGATATCCCAGTGTCCATCTGAAGGGAGGCAAAAATAAATAAATATTGATTTATTTATATATATATTTACACTCAAATAATCTCATTATAACATCATGTCCATAGCAAAGGTTACAGACGTGTCATGAGATAATTTTAGTGTGAATCAAAGACATGTACATTCTCAGAACAATCCCAATCAGGTTTTTAACCGTACATTACAGAACTTCACACCTCAGAGTTTGAGTACCCTGTCAATCAAATCTTTCTATCAGCATCATGCATCAATTAGTATGTTACAGAAAAGTGTGGCCATCTGCTGAATGAAGTTCCTCAGCACTGACAGTCTTGTTGATTAGGTGAGCCAACACAATATGTTTATTATTTATTCACTAACTCTGCATACTAATAACATCAGTTGATTCTTCAAGCTGTGCTGCTTTGTCAGCTGTCAACACATTAGTATAGCAGCAGACAAGCTATTTTACCAAGAAGAAGTATTGTTGTTTTTACAGGTTTCATGAAGAGAGATACTCATTTCAGTGGCTGTGAGGTGGTGGTGTGCACCTATTTCAAAATAATACTCTATTCTATCAAGATTGAATACTATATACAGTGTACACATAATCCATACTATATCAGAACTCAGAACATTAGAACAATTCACACTTATAAGCAACCCCCCAAAAAAATCTAATAAGATGTAACATGTAGGGAATAAGACTTAAGAACTATCTTCAGAAAAAGTAAATTGTGCACTGATAAATAAACTGATAAGAAAGATATTTTGACAAATCATAGACTTAAAGCTGGCAAAATCTCATCTCAGAACACAATCTGTTCTGAAAATCTGCTCAATGCCATTAAGTTCTTGCCAGTTCACCACTTAGTGGTTTCCACTTAGTGGTTTGAGAAATCAAACTTTTGGGGACTCTCTACCCTCCAACAGGACATGGTGCAGCTAAATGAATGAACTTGTGGTGGTTTGATAAGCAATGCTGCTCCTTTTGAAAAAACTGACACCTAAATGAAGCTTGATTTAGAAAATAACATAAGGTTGAGAATAATCTGCTGCTTGAAAATCTCAAACCATAGGATTTACCTTTTCTTGCAATGTATCCCGCTTATATTGTGAGTTACAGCATGAGGAGTTAATCAAGCCTCAACCCTGTACCAACACACTGGAACTACGGGTGGACAGACACAGGCAGTCAGAGACAGGCAGTATGCCACCACACAAAGAAACAAATCATTAAAAAATGTTTTATAGATACCACTGCCACAATAATGTTCAGAAATGAACCCCAAAACACCAGTTGGAAACACCACAAGAACTCAGTTTGAGTCTTGAAACATCAATCGGAACTATAAGACCTAATGTTATGGAAACGTGTTAACCTGATGATTGTTCTGTGAAATTCCTTCAGTCATTAAATTCTTGACTCTCCCTTTCAACGTTCGTGTGTACTTGAAGTTGGATTGAACTAGGTGAACTATAAATTGTCTGCAATTGTTTTTTGATAGTAATTAAACCGTGTCACTCCAGTTCAAATGTTGGATTCTCATCCCCATCAGACCGATTTTAATGACTACATTGGGTAAAGCAGCAGCCCATAGATTAGCAACCTGATCAGATGGCAGCCACATGCTGCTGGTAAGTCTCCTAAACCTTAAATTAACCATCTAGCTTATTTCTCTCCCATGGTCTCAAATGCAATACTTATGGCCCATATAGCCCTATCTGGGGGGGATTTGGAAATGTGTTGGACCCTGGCCAACTTGAAATAATTATCTTCTTTTTTTGTGGGGTGGGGTGCTGGAAAAAAAATATGAACAAATGTTGGTACTCAATCAACCAGCGTACCACAATGGATGAACTCCACTCACAGAAATTTACTTTTTTAAATGCATTAAAAGGTTCCAGACTGCAAATTGCTCTATAATTTGAGAGTGAGTGTTGTAGTTCAAGTAATTAAGAAAGTTAGACAATGGATGCACAGTTTAATGAACACTGTAGATCAATAAGCCACCTGTTAAAAGTTGTCTGAATGACTTCATTTTGGCTCCATCTACCAACAACTAGTCAATGTAATATCGACAAATCAAAGTAATGTTGCACAGAACACCACTAAACCATTGGTCTAGTTCAATTAACCTTTAAGGCTCTGAACATATCGCATGTGCGAATCAATCTAAAAGTGTCTCTAAAGGGGTCTCTGTAGCAATATGTTTTTCACTGAAGATATGATCAAAGTAGAACGAGGACCATCGTAGAGAGACACATTATGAAACATACAGCACACTTCAGGGAAACTTTATCAAAGGAGGGTCTAGTACTAGCCGTGCCAGCTTAATCTTTTCCGACTGTGTATGGTTTATCCTGTAGAACGGAGAGAACTATTCCACCCCCAGAGCTAAAGCAGTTCTGTTCAGTCTGGGCTGCAACTCAAGTCTTGAGGAAACATAAACGCCCATTGCTTAACAAGTACCACAAAGAAACTGAGAAAATGAAAAAGATTGGCTTCTAAACCATGTCAGAAGATGTTTATTTATGACTTGTTTTAGCAAGTCTGAAAGGAGCATCCTATAATCTCATCAGAAGTGTTCACACATAACTATTGGAAGGACAAAGATATCTCGCACCTGACACTTTGTGCTTCTACTACTGTCTTTGGGATACAGATCATTAACAGTGAAATAGGAAAGAATGTCTTCAGGGAACCAGAGTTCACCAGCCAAGAGTACAAAAAACATCCATAAACATAACAAGCAGCAATGATCGGGCCAAGCAGTCCAGCAAGGCATAAACAAGAATCATGGTTTGAAGCCAGAGATGTTACTGTTGTTTTGTGCTGTGATTTCAAGTTATCAGCCAAAACACATTTTCGCTTACTGCACTATTGAACTAGGCTTGACCCAAGGAATTCCATTGTACCGAATTTTTTTCTAATCGGGCATACAATTCAAAAGTTTCCTCCAGCTTTGACCCATTGGTGGCTCTAGAGTGCTCGAGCCGCAGACTTGACACTTGGTGAAAAGAATCTGTTCCCAAACAGTGTACCAAATGTAAAACCATTCATACATTCATACAGCCCTCCATAGAAGATGAGTAGCAAGAGAAAAGGTAGAATCTCAATGTGCCTTGCAGTGCCGTGCTTGGCCCCCATAAAGAAGAACCACACATCCTTCGGAAACAGAGAGTAACTGAGAACAGGGAGGAAGACATGGAGGACAGGGATGGTGGGTGAACTCCATGCCCCCTCTCAGTCTCTTCTGTGCTGGCAGCAACTTGATTAATCATGAAGCCTAAGGCGGAAAGACTTAGCCGCTCATCATCCAGGATCAAACCCCGGGATGCAGGATCAGGTCCGTCCAGGGCTCTGCATTACGAACTTGTAGAGATCATCCACAGCTTTGGAGCACCATGTCACAATGGGTGGTGCACCACCCGCTGTCCTCCAAACTTATAGGTTGACCATATGGTTCTCCAAAATGGTCTTATCCATTTGAAGTCATCATTAAAAAAATTAAACATGGTGGTATTGTCTTGAAATCATACTATACCTAATACTAACCAGCAAGAGTATTTCTGATTCAATGCCATTGATAAATGCCCATTATGATCTGCAGTATATCTAGCAAACTTTTTGAGCAAAATTTGAGCATTTACTATGTAAACAAATAAAAATCACTGTTGTAATATGGCAATGTGTAGCCCACACATGGCTATGCAAATATAACAATTCTATTTGTATCTTTCCTAGTTCACCCTTTGAATAGTCACTTTTGTAAAACATATCACTGTAAAATCAACCTTTTGCTTACAAAGTGAATCTGTGGGGGAGGCATATTGCTACACAAAAGAACTGCAAGAGACAGGCCAAGTCATACTGTAGCCTACTCCATGTCAACAGTGTAAACAACAGACACACTGATGTGGTCTAGGAAAGTACAGAATTATGGAATTCCACTATGTACTGAAGTGCAGAGAGCAACCAACTTTGAACTTGGTGTAGGCTAAATGTTAGCTGTGTTGATTCTGTTCTTCCATGTAGCTGTCTAACATGTGGGAAAGTGTAGTATTTCAATGAAAGTGAAAAAACACAGATGAGTAAAGAATGTTGTGAGTACTCCTCTCTCACCATTTATTCTAACCACATTTTGTTCTCAACACGGGGCAGGGGCAAGAGACTCGACCCCTATGAACCCCTCCCCCTAACCGTGGCCCCAGTCTCCAGGCACCCAAAAACAAAATCAATCAGTATGCAGGTCATGCCACCTCCCCCCTTAGCTCCTCACTTTTGACCTTCCTGGGGCTCTCAGAGCATGACAGGGATTTGTCTGTGGGGCCGCTGTCTGGTGTGTGTCAGACGTTAACAAAGTCCTCATGTCAGAGGAAAGAGCAGCAGCTAACCCTGTCCACTGCCAACACAATCAATCCTGCTGAGGAATTCAAGGTGGTCTGACCCACATCCAACCCTCCAGCTGAAACCAGGGCTCCAAGTTTGGCCGAGGGCTTTCCCTACGACTCCCTTTCACCCAATTGAAGGCCTGAATGACTGTCCAGGATGTGCTCGTGTTTCAAGAGAGGCACTGGTGGGTAAACGTAACTCAAACACACATTTCTTCACTCTGCCCAATATCAAGTGACATACCTATTATTGGACAACTGAACAACCCTGGCTGTGGAATTGGGACACCAGGGGGTTGGCATTAGCATAGCATAATTACACTGGGGAAAGATCTAGTTAGCACAATACAATATCCTGCAGACAATGAGAGAGACATGTATGGCACATCATTCGTCCTCCCATCCACTGACAGTCAGTCCATGATATCGAAGATTTATTCCAGAATTCAGACTGTTAGTTTAACTGATGATTGTACATTCAGTATGATAATAGCCAGGATCTTGCACACAGTGAATCTGATTAGCAGGTCTGGGATAACTCTCCACGACCGTCCCTCTGTTGGGCATTATCATGCTAATCTCTAAGAAAAAAATACATTTGACTGAATGGCACATGTAATAGAAGGCAGGGACCTCCAAAGCCAAGTGATGGTAAAATACATCCTACACTGCCATGGCAAGAGCTTTGACAGATGGACATAGATATTATACTACTGCTTAATTAAAAGAACATTTAATTAAAAGGGTCTTTAGGTGAAAAGCTGCATCCACTGTTTTCACTGACCTGAGTTTTCTATGCTTGTTAAGCGGAGCTCACTCACTCTCCATTACGTATTCCATTTTCACACCAAACAGAGGTCCAGCTGATGAGGCTAAAGCTAATACAACACGCCACAGAAGAGGGTCCTGAACGCCTCTTTGTGGGGGCTGGGTTAGTTACATGAAATATTCCTTCCATTAGCCAATCAATGGACACATCAACTCCAAGATAGGGACCTTCTTAAAGTCAACTCCTGCCCCCCGTAGTCCAATAGTCCAATTATTTAGTCGTCAATTTACTTTACGACTAAATCATTTTGGAAAATATTTGCGGTACATTGTTGGGGAGTTGGGGAGTATTGAGCATGATAGCAATTTCCTCTGAGCTGTCTAATTGAGTCCTCTCAGATTAGGTGATGAGGATGTGATGGAGGTTTGGCTGTTAAGTCTCCTCACCGTAAGATGACGTATTTAAGTAATATCAGGCTCTGCAGATTTAGCCTTGTTTACCTTGAGATGTTTTTCATACCGTCAGTCAGCAGCAATTGCTCCTTAGGGAGAGACTGTCAAGGCAGAGAGAGAATGTGGAAAAGCAATAAAAGAGGATCAAATGAAGTCGCTTGGGATGCACTGGACCAGAGAAAAAAAGTGAGTATGTGGTATGTGTACAAGTACTGAAGTTGGTGTGCGAAAGACTGACCATGGGTGTGTACAAATGTTTGTAACAGAAATTATGTCCTCCTATATAGACTAAGTAACAAGTCAATGTCTTGACAGATCCCAACACAACACACATGCACATACAGTACATCTGGGTTGATGAGTCACTGCGTACATGGTAAATTCTGACACACCCGTGGAATGGAAAGAGTGCTCCACAGAGAAGACGGGGGCAATTTGACCAAACCTGGCGTGGTGCCCAGAGTAGATTTAGTGTTATGAGCACCCCCCCACCCCCCACCCCCACACACACACAACCCCCTGGCCCTATTCCCCAACAGACCCGTTTTAAAAATAGATCCTATTAGGAGAAAGGGTTAGGAGTTCTGAGAAACTTAAGGAAATGACCAGGCTAAGAGTTCATTTAGGAACTTATCTTAAAGCCACCAAAAAAAACAAATATCTGATATCACAACATAACTCAAGGATTAAAGTGTATAAAAAAAGACACATTCACACAAAAGCAAAAAATACACACACACATACTGGGAAATCAGATGTTGACTAACATGACCTTAGCAGATTATCAGACATATAAAAATGGATACTGTAATGTGCTATAGGTTTTGGCAAAGGTCACAATACTTATATTCTTTGAATAGTTAGGGTTGTGAACAAGCTAATAAAAAAAACATTTGGGCAGTAAGCATTCCTACATGGCACACTAAACCAGTGTGGGACTAGCCCAATTCCCCAAAAGAAAAGTGGCATGATACTGTACCCTTCTCTAAAAGGGATGGGTTTAATCAAAACACTTTGTGTAAAAGACTGCCACCCACCTTTTGAGTATATGCAGAGCTTGAATTGACTATGATGAGGCATCTGTGACTTAAGGCAGGCAGAAACTGTTATCGTGGGTTTTTAATTTCCTGCTTCATTTCACGTTTTGGGATCATAAAAATACTCATTTCCCAAATGTTCAATAAGCTACGATGAGACATGATCATAACTCTCAATGGGTTTGACAGGTACTAAACCCCTATGCAGCAATATGTGCCAAATTAGACAATAGTACCATCACATATTTACAGTGCCATGCAAAAGTATTCACACCCTTTAAGAACCGCTTTGAAACCCTATTCATCTCATTCAACATTTCATCCGAATCTCATCATGAATTCTTCGCACATTGCCAAACATAAATTCAAGAAATATTTAGCTCGATATTTCTAACTCTCTTTCACCAAATCTCTCTTACTCTGTGCACACTTTGCTGATCTTTCCTGCATGGTCGGGAATTGTGAGTTAATTTCCAAGAACAACACCCCATGTTCTCGCACACTTGAGATTCTGGATCATGTTCAGTGCACCGTTTTTCTGGGTGGTTCACATTGCCAACAAAAGTATTTCGATTTTTAAAAAAACATGCAGAGACTTACAAACACATTCATTTCTCGCAACCAACATGCATGCACAAAACATCTAGTGACTGAAATAAGACTATTATTGCAACACTGCTAAGTCACATAGATTCTTGAACAACATTGAATGCTTTACGATGCAGCTTAGCCCAAAGAAAACACTCCGCTAGAAGGGGCCAGAAAAGTTGTGGACAGGATTGTGTAGTTTCAGAGACGGCTTGCTGCACTTTGTGCATGAGCGGTTAATCGATGAGTTGTAAGGGCTGCCCTCATTATGAAGTGATTAAGAGATCATCTGGAACACAAACCACTGCACCTTTAGTCTCTGCTAGCACTGCAGAAATCAATACTGCCTATGGCCAACTGCAATTTACTAGGAAGCTTGTTTTGTTAGCTCAGGCTTTTCCTCAAATTCCACATGATGAGGAGCATGGGGGAAACCAATCTGCTGCAAAATGGTTTATTTCCTACACTAAACAACCCATGGAGAAGTGTTTTGAATGCCCACTGCTATGCATGGTTATAGTCTTGAAGGATGCTCCTTGGGTCATCTGTTGCCATTGTAGTTTTGAGGGATTGTGGTGGAAAATGTACTGCTTAGCATTTATAAAAATGGCAACTAGACATATAGTCTGGCAATCCTTGCTGATCATTGACTATTAATTAAGCACAATATAAATATAGATATAGAGCTGTATTTCTTTTAGAGGACAGCACATTTATCAAAATCTTTGAGAAAGTTAACATTTATAATACATAAATACACAGTGTCTTGAATTACTCAATAGCATAGAACTTAAAATAAACTGACAATCCTGAATCACATGATGATACTAGCAACCTTCCCACTGTAGTAAGGAAATCTAAGTAAGTTATAACATAAACATGTAAAAGTATAGCCCTAAATAAAACTCAGGAGACCTTTACCAAGCTAAATGCATACATTATACTTGATTTGCTGACATGGCAGAGTGTAGATTATATTTCCTCTCTAAATGCTAGATCATTTCCTCTCTGTAACTTCATGGACCATAAACAAGTCAGCTATACCCAACATTCTTGTCCACAGCATCAGTGGATTGGCAGAATGTCCAAAGCCGATGTTTGACAAGGGGTTAACGTTTCTGAAAAGCGTTTGACAAAACCTCAGGAAGACAGTCAGTCTGGAAAGAAGAGCCAAGGTTTGTCACTTGTCCAGCTTGTGGTCTGCCACCATTATGAAGTTTTTCTTCCCTCTTTCCTAAACTCTTCGACTGAACTCCAGCCTTTTAACTCCCAAATATGATTGTACTGTTTATCCTGTCCTATGCTTACTACATTAGAGTGACAGGAGAGCAGCCACTGCATGTGTTCATTTGAAGTAATCAGCAGCAATTACCAGCCTATCACAGACTTCATTCACATTTCTAAAGAGAGTGCTAATAGGAAAGAGCTGTTTTGATAATATGACTAATTTTCCATTGACGATCAATGAAAGTACTGTATCTACTACTTCAATCAACAAAACATGAATCTTTAACTTAAAGTTTCTGGCATTATTAACGATAGTAAAACCTAATTCACTCTTGATATGCCTATTGATGTTACACCCCTGAAAAAACTCAAGAGCAATCAAAACACTGTGGTGACTGGGAAACTTCTTAAATGTTATTAGTAACCTGCAACCAGCTCCACAGGTATAGCCAGAACAATGACTGAGTCATGCTACCCCTACTTCATCCATTTGCAATGCTTGGTGCAAAATGTTACGTGAATTCTTACCACTGGTCATCCAAGGGGAGAGGGTCAGCCAAAAGGTCCAAGGCCTAGTGGTCTCAGCAGATAGCTGGGACAGGCCTGTCAAGTGTGAGCCCTGGGTTATGGATGATGGGAAGGCTCCTGGGCTGACAGGTAATAATTCACTCCCCAGGGGTCTGGGACCCTTCACTGGACACAAGGAGGCAGGCATGGAGAGGGATGGCCTTGCCTCCCCTCCCTTCCTCTACACCTCGCCTCTGTCCAAGCTAAAGACATGGGGTTTCCACTGGCTGCCAAGTAACCATGGAAAACAAACTACCATCAATATGAAATATGAGTTGCCAGTCCAGTGATTCTCTCAGGTACAGGGACAAACAAAATCCCATATGCTGTGGATGAGGAGCTAAGATTAACTGTTGCTTCCTCAAGCACAACGCATTGCCAGGCCATTCTTTAGACTTCAGCGGCCCTTGAGAGCCGCAGGTAGTGCTTAGTCAGCTCAGACAAATTGTTACTTTCAAGGCTCCACAACAATGGATTCAGTAAAAAGTCAAAAGTTATATTGTGCTTAAAATAGGAGAGAAGCAAGGACTTCATTTGTACGGGTCCTCTTTTTTTAAGCAAACATACAAAATACTATGGTATTAAGGTCTACTACACTGGTCGTAAAAATATTTGGAACGATTTTGAAGTGGTAGTGAAAGTTAACAAATGTGAGAGTTGGCAGTTAAAATGGCCCCTTTGTAAGCCATAGTACCGGGCTCCTAGGACAGAGCTTATTTCAACCCTCATTACCCTACAGACCATTAGGGTAGACACAGCCATCTGCACTAGGATGGCACCTCTACCAGATCCCACTTCAGTTAAGACAAAAACTACAGCACCAATGGAAATTGGAAATCAAATTAAACCTTGGGCTGAATGCACCATTAGCCATACTAACCGAGTGGCAGCTCTTTCAGGGCAGAAATGAATGTCGAGTGGTTGGCTTTCAATTTTTGGAGACGAGAAAGAACAAACTGTCTCATGATACTTTTCTCTCCCACATTCGCTTACCGCCATCATGCACCAATCCAGTCAAATGGCAGTAACTATTTGTATCGAGCTGGGTACTACCAGGTGTGCACTTATGCGTGAGACAGCATAGGAGGGGCAACGCAAATGCAGTTATGAAAGGACCTTATACAAGAGGGTTGGGCGATTGCACAAACAACATGTACAATTTCATCCCATGTTCTATGGGTCCTCTTTTGGCCAACTTACTATCTCAATGCATCTCTTGAACGCGTGGCACCCATGACAAGCGTACAAATCTCAGCAGATTGTACATGATGCTGTGTACAAGTTAATCTGCCGAAACAATAAATATTCCTTTGTTTCTATATATGAGGGAAAAGGTGCCATATTCTATGAAAGTCCTTGGGTATTGTGGATGACCAAACAGCCCACTAATTGACATGTGCATACAGTACATAAGATGCATTTATGTGCGGAAGAAGTCTAATACCATAGATTAATAAACCTGGAGGATAAATATTCATTCAATTAAATGTGAATGACTAATGGTGATTCATGCATTTTAGTAAAATATCTAGTATAATTATATGGTAGGTTTAGATGTAATAAATGTCTGACTTGAACATTTATTATGTAAAATTCTAGAAAAGCCACAACCATTGCTAAGTTTGCACAGTGAATAAACTCACTATGGAATTGACATAATTCATATTTAGAATGTGCGTGCAAGTCAACAAGTTGAATACCAGCTGGCCCAGCATAAGAGAAACAAATAAGGTGAGTCCAATCAGGGACTCTGCTAAAAGATATCAGAAAGAGCTAAGCTAATCACGAAATGAAGAGAAAGAATAACAGTCCAAAAGGGTTCTTTGTCCAAAATAAATAGGAAATATTTAGGTCGTTTGTATAATGTTTTCATTTACACACGATTTTAGAACATAGCCTACCCATTATAGGCTCCAAGACGAACCGTATTTCAAGCTGTCTAAGTCGCCCATCCATAGCATTTTTGGTTCTGCTACATACGTACTTTGTTTTGTTGAAGAAAATCCAGTCCAGTAGCATATTGAACAAAAAGTAGCCTATTCACGTAGGTTTCCAAACAATTCCGCAAAGGAACAACCTGTTTTTCTACTGTTAATGGACAGCTATATACTTTGTGCAGTATAACCAACACATTTATTCAGTTGGACTGACACCTACGGATAGGGTTGAAGTGAGGCATGCCAAACAGTGAAAATATCCCCGGACAGAGCATGGATAACTTGTATACGCATGCTGTGTAGATAAAAGGCACAGTCAATCTTAACCTGGTCAATTTTAATGCACAATTTGTCACAACCCCCAAAATTCATAGCCAAATTCAACGTAGTCTTGGTAAGTGGTAACAAC
This sequence comes from Mallotus villosus, assembly GCA_903064625.1. NCBI lineage: Eukaryota > Metazoa > Chordata > Actinopteri > Osmeriformes > Salangidae > Mallotus > Mallotus villosus. Next base: position 152,337 of record CAEFZP010000752.1, read on the forward strand.
TATAAAGACTCTGTACTAACAAGTCAGAAGCATACGGTAAATGTACAATTGTTTGGACTGGCAGAAAAGGACTCGATGCTTGTCACCTTGAAAAACGGATGCTATCAAGTGTTTATTGCCTTTACAGCCTACATTTGAGAAACCACAAAAAGGACATCTTTAATAAATGAGAAAGTGCAGCTGCAGCAACATCAGCAGGAGACGGAAAAGTGTCACAAGAAGTATGAGTTCTTACCGTTTTCTCACGTTCAACGTGTTCGCAGTAGGTTTCGGGAGAGCGAAGCCTTGTATTATGCAAGCATAAAGTCGCAGTAGTTGCGTTGAGTAGATATGTTATTTTTCCGAGAAGGTTTATATTCCCAGCGCGCGAAAGCAGCAAAAGAGCGCCTCTTACTATGACTGAGTCACCCAGAAGCGCTCAAGCTGTATCACAACATACTTCACCAGCAAAATAGCTGCCTCTGCAAAGACACGCCCTTGTACTGTATTGGCAAGCAGTTAGTCCAATAGCAGAGTAAGGAATGGTACTAGACTATGTTTGATACGTTTCTGTTCAGGCAGTTGTGTTTCACTCCGCCTACCACATCTTACTTTTGTGAAGTTGTTGGATTTTTTGCAGGCCTACAGTACAACTGGAACGCTGTAACCTGATACAAACCAGCATCCACCAATGAGACTTCAGAGAGGGTATTTAAACCCCCCAAAACATGTGACTTTCTCAAGTTGACTTTTCCTAAAAACCGAATCCATATTGAAATGTGTTCATAATTTCCCATGGTACACATTGTCAGAAACACATATTTGTAAGGACGCCATAGGCCTACTCAGTAAATAAGCTTAATCGAGTTGCATCTTAATTTGCCGTACTGTATGTAGGCAATGTTAAATGTGCCCCAGCAGTACCAGGTATGCATTTAAAACAGTATTCACAATTCCCTTGACAGGAAATATGCTCTATGTACCTGGGTAATTTCCTCTCTGAAAGAGAGAGGAAGTCAATGAGATATGAGTGGACATGCTAAATCTACCAAGGCATGAATTTTGTATCTAAAAGTGTTAGCCTGGACTGTAAAGTTAGTCTAATGTGAAATGTTGCTTTATATTTGATCTCTTTTCAGGACTTCATGATTTAGTCAATTGTTTCACTAACTCAAAACTTTCCTAGATTTGTAAAGTACAACCTATCGCATAGCTGTTTCCATCAATTTCTGCATGTAATGTATTATATATAATACAATGTATAATATCAGTGCAATGTGCCAAGCTTTTGTGCAGTATTTGGAAAAAGACTGGTGCCTTTGCAATGACACTGCAATTCCCTACAACAGAGGCACATTATCAAAATTCCAATACAGACAAGCATTGTAAATAGCCCTGCAACCATTGTTGACTCTTCACAATTACATCGCCCTAAGTCAGTTAAAGTGAGGAGAAAGCATGTGAGCACAATGGCTGTATTCTAATGGACCAGTGGGAATGACTTGCTGACTTTTGTCACCTGAGATCCAATTATAAGAAACTACAATTTAATATATCCATGTATCTTCCCATGGGTCTAATGCTGAGACACGAGAAAACGAAAGGAAAAAAGATGATGGTATATCATGATGGTACAGTTGTATTCTCTCTGCTACCAATGGGATTGAAATGGGCCTAGCTCCATAAAATATACGTAAATAACAAACAATATATAGTATGGGCCACAGTCATGTGATCTAAATACATATATTAAATAAATGTATGCATGATCCACGCACAATCTTATCTCTCTGTCTCTCTCTGTGTCTCTCACTATGTTCTATCTATCTTATTCTCTTTTAGTCAGGAGGTCATGCCTTGTTGTGTTGATGTTGTGTCACTATCGTGTCCTGTGAATCATGTGCTCACCCCATGAGTCATTTTCTAGTAAACAACTCAGAATGTTGTCACCAGAACAGGGAGAGAAAAATAAAAATGTTCTTCATCTGTGTTCATCCTCAAACACTGAAAGAACATGGTTATTGTCTATGTACACCGGGATCATGTTTTGATATGATTATATCAGTACTAACGCTAATTTTAAAACTCAAAGTGGCCAATATAAGGTTTACAGAACACATGCAGCAAATCTGTTAACAGAAAGGATGTGCGTAATTTAAAGTGACTGACAAAAGAAAAGGGCAACAATTGAAGAAAACATTGTATTAGTATCATTAAAATTAATGAATGTTGTTTGAGAAAAACACAATAACTGGGTATAATGCATAACGCATAATGACGGAACAGCAGAATGTGCTGAATGGGGCGTGCTTGGCTGTACTGTCAGATGGAAAATGCCAGTACTTTAGAAAACCGCCCTTTCCTGTTGAAAGACTCAATTTGCAGGTAAGAGAGGAGAAATGCCTCCATCTTGCCAGAGTGGTAAAGACCACCATCCAAACTGCAAAATTACCTTGAGGTAAAAAGCTTGTTCACTTTGGAGCTAAAAAAAAAGGAAGAGGCGGAAGGAGACAGATAAATGCAGCTTTGTTATAGTTTTTTTTTACCAATGAATGACTTTATTTAGGACAAGGGGGTAAACCATAATGCTCTTGTAGGCCACCTTTAAATTGCATCATTCATTATGCACACAATGAAACTTCTGACAAAACAACTGTAGACTCACTACAAACAAGATTGGTTTGCATTTTTTTCCACACTTTGTGTCATTATGAACAAGTCTGACACAACGGCACTGTATTCAGGCATAGGCAACAATTGAGCTATCTCCGTGGGACAAGTGAATGAGTATTTTTGGGAGGGTAGGGCAGTTCAACCAGTGGCCCAACCCTGCCTGCAGAGCCATGTGCCTGAGGCACCAGGTCATAGTTGGTTTGTGGCCTCCTATGCCCTGGACCAGGGTCTAACCAGACAGCTCAACTACTGACATTGGTCTGACCTTCGACTGCCTACCGGCTCCTTCTCATTATTCTCACTGGTGGGCAGTTAAACACAGAGTCATGTAACAAAATGATCCAAGGACCCTTTTGCCCTGGGTGAATTATGAGCAGTATTTTAAACAGTCCATATCTTACCTGCTCTGTGTTAAGTTAATAAATCTAGAGCTTTTATGAGGAGTGATTAAATGTTTTGCTGGGTCCATCTGCCGTAAGAGAGGAGCGGGGAGCATCATCAGGGAAAATGGAAAACAATCCAGTTTCAATCAGCAATGTCTAACAATATGGGTGTGGTATTTAACAGAATGAAAATATCAAAACTATTTCCAGTCTCCATCAGTTGCTTGTCTGATAAAGGTTAACAAAAAGCTCATTTTAAAAGGTATATTTGGGAAGATGAGGAACTGCCACGTTCTTGGGGTTTTTAAATGTCATCATAATGCATTGTTCAATACTTTTAATAGGCCATTCGGTTTTTGAAAAGCGCCAACCACTGCCAATTCAATCAATTACATACTTTACTGTTCACACACACAACACTCCACAGGGAGGAGACAGAAAGACATAAATAGCAGGTGGCGAGGAAAGATGTAGAAAGTTGAATAGCATTGCTTGTGCTGAAAGTGGACTAGTTATGCAGTGATCATCAAACCAGCAGCCGGGAGGGTATAATGGATGAGCAGGAGGGGGAGATCAGTAAGAGGAAAAGTGTTGACGACCCATAACCCGTTAGGGCATCTCGCCCCCACACACACACCCGCACCCATGTCGCTATCTATCTAATGCTGTCTGTTTGCATGTTTACACACACACACACACACACACACACACACACACACACACATATGCACACTTGTCTAGATAGACAGACACAGACCTGTCTCGACACACACATTACAGACACATACTCGCAAATACACAGCATGTTTACTGATCATAGCCTGTAGTCACCAAGACTAATTAGACTGTCAAAGGGAAAAGGACAGCGAGGGAGGGGGGCTGCTATCCTCCTTGTGAAGTGACAGCAATTATTCTGTACTGAATGTGGCTATGATGGCGACCCTTCTCCTGGAGGTGACAGGCGTACTGACACTGTTACTGCAGCCTAAATCCGTGCTGTCGGCTGTCGTCCATAGTGGTGAACAACAACAAACAAACAAACAGGAAGCGAGGGAATGTTGGTCCTCAATCAAGAATATACCACTGGATTGTAAACATGACTTCAATTGCTATTCACACCAACTAGAACTATTCAATTATACATTTTCACAATTGGATGACTGGTAATAAGCAAACCCAATTCGAAAAAAGAACTAGCTTGTAATCTGGTCATTTATTCATTATTCATCTTATTACAAAATGCAATAAGTTAACATAATGGACTTCCCACTAATAGCATACAATCAATATAATGCAGACGATAAGAAGGTGAAGTGATAAAAATGCCCCTCACATCCTGTCAACTCTACTGTACTTGACTGGTGCCCTCTGCCATGACTCTCCTCTCTTCAGCTCTCAATTACCAAGCACCGCACGTACTCTTATACCTTGTTGTATGTATCCTCTCTTATAAAACCTCGCTGACTGTGTTACAGCCTGGGCCCTGTGTATCGTATATATCTGCATGACAATGTGAAGGCTGTTTTATTGCAATGTAATTTCCATCGCAGCCCTGACCTGAGTTGTCCGACGTGTTTCCTGCCTCTCTGTAATTGTCGTCCTTGTACTTTACCTTGGATAAACCAGGGACCGACGCACAGACTGACACGTCACTATAGTTAAGGTTGCAGGCAGGTAGAGTAGGGGGAGAGGGGTGGGGAGAATGAGGAAAAGAGTGTTAAATAAAGATAGAATGTGAGGATAAGATAAAGAGAGTGTGTTTGTGTGTGTGAGAGAGGGAGGGAGGGAGGGAGGGAGGGAGGGAGGGAGGGAGGGAGGGAGGGAGGGAGGGAGGGAGGGAGGGAGGGAGGGAGGGAGGGAGGGAGCGGGAGGGAGGGAGGGAGGGAGAAAAGGTATAGTCTGTAATTGTCCTCAGCATGATTACTAATCCCATTCTGAGGCAGCTCATTTCCACAATCTCATCACAAGCTTTCCAGATGTACAGGTTCCATTTCAGAACAGTCCCCAGTTCACACCTAGGATAGCGCCCATTGTGCCGCATAACAGAAACAGAACAGTTTACAGAAACGGTGGACATGGTATTGTTGGCCATTGACTCTTTCTCCTAAACTGATTATTTTCGTTGGGAGATCAAATATGGCATTTGTCACTTTTACTTTCCCTCTGGATGAGTACAAAAAGAGACGCTGGTGTAACAGACGTGGCCATGCTCCGTCACAAGGTGTACAGGCTGATGTTCGGCACTCGCTGGGCTCGAACACACACGCCACCTTTGACTTGCCAAGCGTGACCACTACCAGCTACGCCAACGAAAAGCTCGTTTTTCGTTGACGCGGGTGGCCTGTTATATACTTGAGGAATGTGTTTCACCAATTCACACCGGTTACATTGGGAAGTAAGAGGTTTAGATGTCTTGCGTTTCAAAGTGGCTGACAACACACATACACTACAGCTATTCTTTGAATATTTAAAAAAGAAGTGTGGAGGGGGGGAATACAACAGTAGAATTTACTTCACCAGAGTTGACATCCTTCTCACAGTTTTCCTCTTGTCCTCATTTTTGTTGTTGCCACACTGAAGCATCTGATCAGGTAAAAACCTTTCACGCTCATGTCTCTCTTTCCATATCGGAGCGGGGTGATACCTTGATCTCTTAACCTGTGCCCCTGTGGTGCCGTGGTCGGGCTGCTAAGTCCCAGGTCAGTAACGACATGCCAGGAGGGTGTATGGATGAGAACATGGAAAGAGCGAGAAAGGGCATAGCTACCCAGACTCAAGCTGATCCAGGGTCTTCCAAAGGCCGTTGGAGACAAAAATAATGACCTGCTAGCCTTAGCCATAATAACAAGGAGATTTTACATGGGGATTTCAGGGTGACATGTAGGAAGAGGTCCCCGGTGCGGTGCATCATGGGACCCGGATGTTTCTATTCAACTGTGAAGGCTATGGTGTTCAATTAACCGTAATAACACAATCGTCTTTCTTCATAGAATTACAGCATACCTGTTTGAAAAGAAAATGATCAGTACAACATCTGAAAGCATCCAAACCCACTAAGTACAAACAACAGAAGTCCCATTCAGCTTTCTGGTCACGCAGGAAGTCTGATGGAGGGGAAACGGCGCTTGGTGCAAGGGATTATGGGCTCCTGTTTGACCTTTAGCGCTCTTGCATGGTGAAATGAGAATCTCTCTCAGCGGAGCGTGCAACTGTAGCCAGTCTGGCAATGTTCAACACATTACCCATATCCATATTCATAAAGGGAAGGTTCATGCACCACCTGTTCTCCATTGATCAGCGTTTTTATGAGGGAAGTTGACAGATTAACTAACATGCATTTAGTCTTCAGACGGAGCTATGCTGCCCAGAGGAGATTGTATAGATATTAGAACAAAACACTGGTTGGTATTTGAAGCTCTAAGCTGAGAAAATGTCAAAAAATGTTGCCATTACCTCAAGGTTTGCGAAATACCTTGTACAGAATGACTGATTAATGTTGAAAACCTGTGGTCTATAAACTGCAAGATTTATGCAATATGTGTTTCAATTCTTCTCATCAGTGTAAATAATGTCAGACCCCGAGCTCTTATCTCAATAACCTAACTTGAACCTTCAGAGACTTTTTGGAATGAATACAATTTGACGCATCATTTTAGTTATAGTTTACATAGCCATGAAAGGAAACTAAGTTCCCAGATCAAATAGAAAATCTCAAACCAATGCAAATGTTGCTCGGAGATGAAAACGTTCATGATAGTCTCATGAATGCAAGTGAGCCGAGGAACTGTCTTTGATACATCATGCCCATATTTGAGGGTCAAAGGTTGTTTCAGAGGATGAACTGCCCTTCGGCATACCCGCAGAGAGCTACTAGTCAGTTTAATCTCCTGTCAGAGTTGGAAGAGCTTCAACTCCTGCATTGTTAAACTGACCAGATAGCAACATCTGTGAACCCTTTAACCTCAACTGGCCCTGTTCAAATATTACTGTCTTCAAAGAAGTAAACTGAAGATATGAGAAGAAGGGTCTGCTTGGAATGAATTCATATTTTATTCACAAGGTTCAAAATACACTTCGGTTGTGTTTAACCAGAGCAAAATCTATGTTTTTGGTGTGCCTCATGTTGAAATGTTTTTTTTTAACTTATAAAGTAGATCAAGAGATCAAGCTCAGTTAAGTATCGACACAGAAACGTCCATACATTTCAAACAAACAGAACTCCTGCAATGGTTTGTTGTAATATGCTCTTACCAGAGGTATGTATGTTTGTCTTATTTTCTGTGGATGTTTAAATGAAGAAAAAAAAATACTCTATCATTATATTTCTTTTGTTGATGTTATTCCTGAATAAGTGTTTGTTTAATCACCACATTACCTATTCTAGGCCACACAGCTTAGAGCTTTGTAAGACGAATCCTCCGCCTATTATATTAATTTAAAAGTGACTGGGGGCAATAAGAGTAACAATTTAGTGACAATGGGAATTTATTTGTTGGTGGGGTAGTGAAATATGTTATTTTCTATTTATGCCCTATGGATGCTCTAACCTTTTCCACCCACACAAAAGCTGTTTTCTTTCGACTAATGTGCTCACAGTGCACCACTGTTTATGTTCCTGACCTGCAGGTGCTCTTTGATTAAAGTGTTCATGTTTATTAAAATAATGGCATCATATTAAAGGCTAGAGCGCCTAGCCATTTTTAGAAATGGAACCTGATGGGACAATATTTATTTACAAACATGCACAAATACTGCAATGTTCAAGAAGGAGCGAGAGAGATGTAGAGAGAGAGAGAGCTTTAGATTTTAACCTTTATATGAGCTCGAGGTGTAAAGCATCAATTACTATAACATGAATTGTTTTCGTTTGATTTGAAAAAATACAGTGGGTAGAGATTGTGTTTATACTAAAAACCAATCCAATCAAGACATAGCATGTATTTTATACCATCTCATAATCAATGGAATTAATTTTCACACATGTATTATGCATTCAACCCAAATTTTGAATTTGTGAATCTAGCATACCAGAATATTTTTTTTAACCAGGCACCCACTTTTTCTTCTAAATCCACCTCCTTTTCGGTTGGTCACTGATGCATATGAATGAGCTGAAGGTGGCATCAGTTTAGAATCTTGCCTGAAGACGCCGCTGGTTTCTATTAAAGGGAACATAAATCAGTCATTCGCAGCCAGTGGGCACAGTGCTAGACTCACGTGGCACACCCTGTGCTTGTTAGTGTCAGCAGACAGCCTGGTTGACTGGAACAGAGTGACAGTGTGTATGTTTATTCTCTGACATGGCCACATTTGTGCCTAAGAAACTACTGCAGGCGATGTTGAGTGATGTTTGTCTTGGGGACATCAGATGATCTTTCACTGTGTCTGTCTTTGTGTGTTTTTGTCCCAAGTCATGGCTACCAGGTTACACAAGGAAATGTGCACAGTTGCAGTACAACCATGTAGGTGCATACAATTCATACAATGCTGGTATGCTTATATACCGGTACCTTGAGCCTATGTATGTGTATGTATGTTCTTGTTTTAACACACTACTTTTTCAAGATCTAAATAGGATGAGCAAGGATGATAATGTTCTCACACAAAGGTAAATGTATACTTAAATACCAATGCTATTGCAGTGAGTCTATTGATGTCACCTAAGCCTGAACCCATATTTTCTAGATAAACTGCAAAGATTATTAATACTAATACTGTCACTTTTACAACTGCAGTTAATGTAGACAATGATGTTTATTAATGAGAACTGTATTAATGAGAGCAAAAGCTTTTTAGAGGCCATGTCTTTAATCAAGGCAGAGAGCTTGTCTTTTGACTTCTGGGCTGTGCGTATTAAAGACTGGTGATTAAGCAAAAAGTTGACAACTTTAAACATGTAAAGTCTGACCTCTTGACCTTCTGTGGACAGAAAACAACACCTCACAAATCTCGTAGAAAACCTCCTGCTTAACGATTGAAATGCTCAAGTAAATAAACAAAAGTCAGTTGTGCTTTGGAGAGCAGACTTCTACCACCACTGGGTTGTAAAATATGGGCGCTCTAAACTCTTAACTCTCTCCTCTAGACAGTCATGCGTGTGCACACACACACACACACACACATACACACAGACACACACAAACAAACGCAAACGTATAACTTGCTCAAAACTGGTTTTCATTTATATATCCCGTGCACTATTCGACCCTCACCACCAACCCCCAGAATTAATCTGACCCACACGGTTTTACTCTCCCACAGTCAAATTCCATTAGAGGAGCAGTATCTGAAACGTCCACAGCCCTGGAGCCCCCACCAGTAAATTACTTCAAATAATGAAGAACATGTGGATCAGGGGTGTGTATGTGTGTATGTGTATAGTTCATTTGCGTAAATGTTTGAGTGTGAATGTTGGGGGAGAGGGTATGTTCCAAGGGGTAGTTATGCGTATTTGGAAAAACTATAGGAGTGCAGAGGTGAGATGTTTTCCTCTCAACTATGAGATTGCTTTTAGTGATGGTACATAAAGAAAAAGATTATGGAGAGTAACTTTGACTCCCAGACTGGAAGTCAAAGTGCTAATTGGTAAGAAAGAACCAAGTGTGCATTACTATTAATCAAATACACATGGAACGCATTATCAAAATGTACTTTACCCACTTATAGCTGTGGTTTAGAATGTTTTAGTTGTGAAGCTTTATTGCTAGTAAACAGCATTGGGGTGGAAAGTCCTTGTTTCCCTTGGGTCATTTAAAAATGTTGCAGAGAGGAATGCCTATAACGGGAAATATGACAAAATACATTTAATGATCTTTAAACAGTTACTACTCCTTTACTACATGCATACATTTCACACTGCATACTCCACACAGGCCTGACCTGAGAAGTGCAGAAATCAAACTCAGGACCTTTTTGCTGTGAGGCGGCAGGTACTGTGCCCTCATACTCTTATGGAAGAGATGAATTACACTTTTTAAAAGCTTAACCTGCCACATCATAGACCAGTGGAGTCAGTTACTGTCCTGAGCCTTCAGAGCTTAGCTTTCTGCCACTGCAAGACAAGACAGAGCAAGCAGAAAGCCTGCAGCTACATCCAACTCAGTAGTTCTTTAAATCCCAATCGATTTTTTATTAGCAAAATATGTACAAGATCTTTATATATAATATGCTAATTGGTCTATATATATATACGTACTCTATGTATACATCCAACCAGACATTACATACATACATACATCCATTATACACACTTTAACACTTTAAATGCCCATTTTTCTGTAACCTTCTTTACCAGGTAGCCAGTTAAGCCAGGACTTTATCCAGTGTGAAGCTAAACAACAAGGCAGGTGCATGTGTTTAAGGGAAAAAAAGTCAATTCTTTAAGGGACACACACAGGAGGTACGGGCACCTCAGACTGAGACAACATAAATCAAAGACATCCCGTTGGGTCGAGACACAAGAGGAGGCCAGAGGTGGACAATGTTACAGCGCTAGGCTGCCAATTGGCCGACAGTTTTATAATAAATTCAGTTTGATTATACCGCTGTAGGGGAATGCCACATGGTATGACAAATAATCGAATGGGGGTTGTCACCAAAACAAGGGGCAGTCCAATTTAACGCTGGGTGGCCAGCGACTAGTGGTTCTGAAATAACTCAATGAAGCTGTACTGACCTTGCAGAGACTTTGAGTGGGTGTGTCTGTGTATGCTTCACCAGGTCAACATTACAGGATTAGCGACCTAGTGATACGAAGAAGAAAGAAGAAACATTTATTACATCCCAACACCATGGCACATTTACACACTCGTGCAGGAAACAGTGGATCACAAAGAGCCTTTTCGTAACGCAAAAAGGGTTAAGCATGGAATCATGAAGAACAACAAATGGCACAACAGAGAATTCAATGCTTCAGTGTCTATCTGATGAATTCAAACCCAGTCTGGTGTGGGTTGTAAAACGATAAAATATGCTGCATGTTAACTTCTGATCTGAAATCTGACATATTTTACTATTTCCATTAGCTGTCCCATTTTCTTGGTCTAGAATCATTGTCAAGGGAACTCACAGTGAATACCTTTTGGTGGCTGTCAGTATTTGTTGATGAAGTCAATCCTTACTGATCTTTTTTTAGGAGTAAAGGACTAACAGAGTGTGTGGTGTACAAAAATAAGGTTTTGGTCAAACACAATCCATTGTCTGACTCTAAAACATAAAGTTTCAGATTTCACAAGGTTTGCTGAGCTTCAGAAAAAAACTTGTAAGAAATCCTTGGAGTGCAGGACTGGTTCCCTTTTACTTCTGAGTTCAAAGTGGATCTTGCAGTGGGCGATGTGCGTGTGCACATGTCTGGATCAAGGGATTGTGTTCATTCATACCATTCACCTGCCAGTCATCTTGTGTGAATGCATCTGAGTGTATGCACATCGTTTTAGTACTCATCGGGTTGTGTATGCTCATAGGAACTTTAGGTAAGTTATAAATTATCCTCTAATTCTTTCCCTTCCCTGTCACACACCCTTCAACGACAGGGACAATTAATGATGTAGGGAAGGTGGCAGAGAGAAAAAGTAGGGGAGAGGGGGAAGAAAGATTAAGAGGATGAGGAAGTGGGAGAGACAGGGAGAGAGAAAGAAAGGAGCCTGACTGAATGAGAAAAGTAAGAGTGAGACAACTGTGACAGGGTGGGTAGATGGACAACAAATGTGGGTAGGTTACCAGTGTTCTGATACTAAAGAAATAGGAGGTGTAGACAATAGCAAAAATATGAATAAATTATTGTGCAAATAAGCAATTTAGGACGCTAACTATGGGAATTTCTGTGCAGTCCCTCTACCCTAAATAGTATTGCAACATATGATGTTGAATAACAATAACAAATTGTTATATTAATTAGCAATGTTAACCATGGACCTTTTCTGTGATTGTACAAGAGTGTGAAAATGGTGGGTGTGAGAGGGTAATACATATTGAACTCATGACCCACTCATGAACTTTGGGATGACCCAAAGATGTTGCATGTGAGGTCACCAATTAGAGGATATAAAAGTCAGGAACTGGTACATGCACTGTCAAATACATTTCCTCAACAGGCAATAAAAACCCAATAGCTGCTCATATCAAATTAGATAATACTGAAAGGCACGGTCAAGAATTGTCTGTGCTTTGTTTTATGGATTATTGCTTATCATTCCATGATTGTTAAGAGTGCAGCTTCGCAAAAATGCCATAAAAACCCTCACACCCATTTCCATGATATCCTTCAGACTGAGAAAGAGCATTCTTGTACTCTAGTAGCTCAGTGAAAAAAACAGTAAATGTATGGCTATTGCAGCACATGCCCTTCAATGGTCTTAGTTCAACTGTTTGCCGTGGCTAATGCAATTTTCCTGCTCTTTTATTTGATTAGTGCCACTGAAAGCATAATCCTTCTTCATCTTTGAGCTGGGTGATTTATTTGTTTGGAATTGTTTGTCTTTCCTTCGTCCATTTGTTTGGAATTTGCAATAAAGGTCATCTTGACAGTGTGAAGGATAGAACATGATAGAACATTGTTTGTGTGGGGTCTACGTGTGTGGTGTTGGTGTGAATGTATTTAGATTGTGTGTGTTTGTGTGTACATTTGTATTAAGTGCACATTTGTGTATGTGCTTTTGTGTGCAAATGCATGTTATGTCTAATGATGATTTGTGTGTGTGTACATAAATATGCATGTTTGAGCCAAGTCAATCGAGTATTAACGGGAAAGCCATTCGGTGTTTCATCCATCTTATCCATCATTATTTTCTGTTCCTTTAGTATGTCCTTCAGTGCGCATTTTGCGTCAGTACTCCACTGTTCGACCTCTTCAGTGCGAGTCAAAGCGGCATCTATCTTGTCATTTTGCTCTTCTACGACTGCGTTTATTTTGACAAGTTTCTGGTTAATGTCCTCCTTAAATTCTGCCAGTTCGCTTTTCACTTGGGTGGTGATTTCGTCTTTGACAGTTTTCAGGTCAATTTTCAGCTCTTTTTGCATGGCTTGGATTTGCTTGCTAATGCTCTCTAAGCTAGCTTGCGGTGTGGGTGTAGCCCGTGTAGCCATAGCTGCAGGTTCAGTTAGCTTTTCTTCTTCCTCGTCAGAACGACTTATTTCTTTACCTTGTCCGTTCGGGTTTTTCTTCTTCTTGTTTTTCTTTGTTCCTCCGCTCATAGCCAACGTCCATATACCTTTCTTTGTTATATTTTCGAGTTTTTGCGGAGTTTATTGTGTTGGTATTAGGGAGCACACTGTTCAACCGTCCATACTGCTCGACCGTCACCCGGAAGTCCCCCATCTCAATTTTAGATTACTTATTTTTTGTCTTCCATCAAAACAATTCTCCTCTAATCTGTCTCTGGAGCAAGTCATCATAATAGTCAACAACAACATAGTCCCTCATGGTGAGTAATTGCATTAAAAACTAATATCCATTGCCTCCCAAATGGGTAAACAAAACATATATTCCCAATAACAAAATGGTGACATGCCACTAATCATCAAGATATTACAGAAGGATGAACTAATTAATGTACCTGCTGAGAGAAGATTACCACTGTTGCAGAGAGATCCCAATGCTGCCAATCTAATCTAATAGAAACTTAACATCAGAAGCTTCAAACTTAGACTGTTGATTAACTCTGTGAAATGTGCTAACTGGCTTGCACACATATCAACCATTTTTGTATCACCTATTTTCCAATGTGGGGTTCTTGTAGGATGAATTCAGCATGGTTAGAACCCATATAAACATGAGACAATAAGTCAATTGTCAAGAGTTTTCTGCATTTAACAAAGTACTTTGGAAACTTCTCTTAAGAATTAGTGTGATGAAAAGTCGAACCATACAACATACAATGACAAATTAACAAATTTCAGCGCATAAATTGAAAATGAAACACATGTATTCAATTCTTATGAAACGTCTTATGAGACATTGTTAGTCTGCAACTTCCGAGAATGAAATTAAAAAAGATGGTCCATGGTCCATCATCTCATGCCAGAAATGTGAAAAAATAGCTTATTTTCAAAGATAAATCTTTCAACAGACAATAGTCAGGAAGTCATACAATGTAGTATATAACTGTGCCAGTTCTTGATGGTGGAAGAAATGTTGAAGAGTCTTGAAAAGGTGCACTATATCAAACTGTAATCCACTGCTTACTGTCAGGGAATCATTCATCTTTTTCTAAAGGCTGTAATTTTAGGCTAATGTGGCTTAATGTGCTACAATTTTGCTATTCATGGAATTGTCGGAAAAGCACTTCACAATGATAGTTTCATTGTGAGATATGACACAGGCGTAAATGTCGGCACTTCTTACGTTTTAATTCCTCTTTTTAAGCCCCCTGTCTTGTGAAGAGGTCTGTCATTAACCACTGATCAATTAACAATAACTTAATATTACAACTAACGATTACTTTACTACTTTTTAATAATGTTTTTAATGTTCTGAATACAATAAACTGCTATATTAGCTCATGAGAACATGACCCTTGGTCATGTCCAGGAGAGAAATATGCGGGAGGAACGTCAAGGCCATTTCTAGGAACCCTTTTTAAAGACTAAACAAAAGCTATCTAGTACCATGAATGGCTGCTAGATGAAGCCGTTTGCTTGCGAAGGCTATTTTAACTGTCACCCGCCCTCCCATATTGTGATACTATTTAACTGGGGGACTAGAACAGTTTTTGTAATTGGGAAATGCTAGGTGAATGACAACATAGTGCTAAAGAATATAGTAAAGTATGGAGCTAGAAAGCTGACAAAAGTATCTGAATTTGAATGTATGTCGAATTTCATAAAACTGAAATATTTTACTGTTGAATATATAATATCTGAATTATTTGTATGCCGAATTTAACAAAACTGAATTATTTTGGTCCAGAAATTCAGAATTCAGATTGCGGAAATTCAGATTGCGGAAATTCAGATGGCGGAAATTCAGACTGCGCAAATTCAGATTTTTGTCTGAACTAGGCCAAAGGTGAAACAGCTTGCTTTACAGGGAAAAGTAGACGATTTCAGAACGACCGAACTTTACCTAAGAACAAACTGAGTTTCTAGTTGGAAGAAGACCCAGATAGCACACAGCTCTACGTAGACCATACTATGGATGTAGTATGGAGATCGTTGGTATTTGATCGAAACTGACTTCCAGATGATGTGTGGACGATTAATCAAAGCTACACCACCAGGCCACACTATGCTGTTAACCAGATATATAACGCCTTTATATCTATGCTGTTAACTAGCCTACCATGTCCGATCTTTCAGACAGCAACTATTTCACTATCTATAACTGATCTGAAATGTCACTTAGCAAATGAACATATATAGGCTGAACATTGACTTTGATATGAATATAAGGAGACAATGAAAAACAATATGCTTGACCACCCAAAATTGGCTATTAGCAATAGTAGCTAGCTAGCGTTACTTGATTCAACCTGGATTTTCTGTTTGGGTATTATAATGAAGAGACACAATTCAAGTTCATGATTTTATATCAGGCTGGATGTTGATGCCATCAAGCTCTTAAAAGAACTCCAACACAGAAAAGAGAACAACGGAACAGAAATATAAATATATAGGCTACAGCTTTGCCAGTTGTTCCGCGTCTTCCATCGGTCTCCGCCGCCCTCCGACTCCGTCTTGACTCACTTGGTTACAGTAACTGCCGATTTTGGCAGAGGAGTTTTTACAAGTTTCATAAGCACTATACCTCGATTAGGCTCCATACTTTTCCTCCAACGAGCAACTCTTAGCTTTTGTTCTGAGGTCAAATTTGGTCGTTCTGAAATTGTCTACTTTTCCCTGTGAAAGCAAGCTGTTTCACCTTTGGCCTAGTTCAGACACAAATCTGAATTTCCGCCATCTGAATTTCTGCCATCTGAATTTCCGCCATCTGAATTTCCGCAATCTGAATTCTGAATTTCTGGACCAAAATAATTCAGTTTTGTTAAATTCGGCATACAAATAATTCAGATATTATATATTCAACAGTAAAATATTTCAGTTTTATGAAATTCGACATACAATTATTTCAGATCTTTCATATTCAAATTCAGATACTTTTGTCAGCTTTCTAGCTCCATAGTAAAGTAAAGTGAAGCTTCTATGTACCCTTGACTTTAATGACACACACATACATGTAATCAACATGCAGATGTTTCATTACTCAGAACATAAGTCATTCTGCAACCACTCAACAACAGACTTATTCACTGTCGATCACTCACTCTCTCTCTCTTTGCCCCTCTTTTATTCACAATACGTTTTTCATCTATTTCAAAGCTCATTCCTCCCTTGAGTCTTCTGTTTGGCAGGGCTCGCCGTGTGTCTGTGAATTGCTTGGCTGGGAGATGCCAGTGACAGGGTCATGACCAGTCTGTCACCAGGCTTGCCTGGCAGTGCCAGGGGACAGGGCACCAGCTACAGGGAACGGGTGAGGGAGATGTCCTTCAAAGTCAAAACTATAATAAGGACATACAGCACGTCACAACATTTAGTTTCGGCACTTCCTCTGCGACCCAATGTATAAGACACAGATGGAAGAATATACACAGGCTTTCTCAACTTTGTGGTTTGACACCAATTGTTCCTTAAAGATCTGAAGTTTTTAAACAAGGCCCCAGCCTGACCGAAGGATTAACTCTAGATATTCCTGTGGAGATTCTTCAGTGTTGTTTGCAGAATGCCAATGAAGGGGTCAACCTGGACTGTATATTACGATGGTTGGTTTATCCTTGTTTGTTTAGAATTCACCTATGCTTGTTCAGTAACAAGCATAGGTGAACACAGGTTTTCTCACGTTGCACAGTGCTTTCTGTTCATGTCATGCTCTGTGCATCGGCCAAGCTCTCAGGCTGTAGGCTTGTTTGCACAAATGATTTAGGACTTCCCCTACAGTGACTTCTTTTGTGTGACTTCTATGCTTCCATTATTCGAAGTTATGCAGGCATAATATAATATACTGTAGGCTATTTGCTTTTTAATAAATACACACCAACACTTGCCAGAAAGCTATACTAACAGCAACAAGTAGGCTACATTAGCCCTTGTAACGGTGAATAGACTCAAGAAATGTGAGCTAACCATGGATTGCTACAACAGTTTACTTTCACATAACCCAAAACTCACGCCTTCTTAGTTTGCCATGTCTTCCATGATTGGGTAGAGTCGTTCTGGCAGGGAAGGAAGATGTTCATTAAAAGTCGTGCACAATCGGCAACAAAGCGACAAGAGGCCTTGGAGGACGGGTTGCACTCACAATCGAACAGCTGTCAGCTCAGCCACACAATACCAATCGATTAGATGGCAGGGCACGAATCACTTTGCCTGGCAAGCGAAGGTATATATTCTCTCTCTGGATGTGGGTTGGATTTGCATTTTTGGGAGACAGGGGCTTCCTGTGTGTATGCTTATGAGAGACACAAGTGTGTGTGCGTAATGCATGAGACTTTTGCTTAGTTACCCCAGTAACAGTGGGAGAGATTGTCGTGTTGCAAAAGGGTGTCCTTGAATATCATTTTAGGTGGTTATTTATCTCTGTAACTTTCTGTCTCTCACAGTTCAATTTAGCTGTCCTCATTTAATGGTAAAAACACTTTGAAATCTTTAAACTACACTAAATATACTTACTTTAACAGGGACTTATAATATCTGTGTGATCATGTTGACTCCTAACCCGGCACACACTGTCACTTTAAATTACAGACCATTCAGTTGAATACCAATAAGCAGATTAGCCCGTAGGAGACAAAAAGTTTGAATAAACCCCTTTAAAGGTTTTTTTTAATGGTTCCACATAAGCACCATTACCAAAAAAGCACAGTGAATCCATAAATCCCAGAAGACATTATTGTGGCTTATAGATAATAAGAGGATTTGAAACATTATTCACAAGGATGATCTGTCTTTTTTGGACCTCAGATCAAAAGTCTGCCGATCACAATCTACGTTGTATGTCTCTAAGGGTTTCAGCGAATGTAATCCTTGATGATCGCATACAGAAGCTATGTTGAATTCATAGCTAAACATAATGCAAGGAAAATAGTTTAAATGCACACTAGAAAATTCCCACTTATTAGCGTCTCCTCATCAATAATTTGTTGTCATATAAAATTATTGTGAATACATTTTGATATGACATTCAATTTGAATCTCTCGAACATTCTGAATCTCTGATTAAGCATTACTTCATGGGAGGAAAACAAATAGATTTATTTTCTTCAGAAAAGGAAGTTTATATTAATTTCCATAAAGTAGGCGGGAAAAAAACGTTTTCATAAAAAAACTATTAGTATTTACTATTAGTAGTCAATGCATTGCATCATCGCTCTTTGAAGTCTAAATTAAGGATCACTTCCAAACATTAGACATGAAACAACCCATAGCCTTGGAGACAAAGATAATGTACGCCCAGACTGAGAGAGCAGCTAAAAATGATAACCATCTGGATATTTCCATGTTTCCTCACTGTCCATAAATCTTACATATGACTGGCCCTATTTTCTGAAACCATTCCAGGTTTAACACAGCCAACCCAGACAGAAAGCTGTTAAAAAAGAAACTGCTTGCAATAGAGGCCATTTTCTCATTTCAGACACTTATTATACTAAACTGTAATACACATGACATATAAGCTCTGTGGACAAAATACAGTCAGATAATGTTGGAATACAACATAGACCCAGTCTTAAGGAACCAGCCTTGTCTAAACAGACAACCATGAATTCTGAATCCACAGTCCATAGTATCAATCTCCTTTCCCATCCATCCATCCATCCATCATCAACCGCTTATCCGGTTTTGGGTCGAACAAATCGAACAGATCTGAGACATCATGGCATCATCCTATATTTGAGTGAGGTGCCATTGATGGTGCAGTTTTTAGTAGTAAAAACTGCATGTAATAAGACAAAAATGGGGTCACACAGTTATAGTAACATATTGAACTTCTAAAACCCAGGCTGAGTTTGACTGGATTTATGTGTTAAACTCTGGAAATAACTTCAAGCCTGTGCTGATGCTCCATAATGATATAATAGGGCTATGGAGTGCTTGAGGGAGACATTTTGAGCCAAGATCCCAAGGAATTAAGTGATAAAAAGCATGGTTAGCTGCCTCACAGACTGGACTGGATCCAAGACGAATCTGCGTCCTTTACCACTGACAGCTTGTAAATATTTCATGTGAAAATGTACTATAGACTATCTTATTCAAATCAAATGCCATAAGATACCTTAGATTTTTTATAAACAGCACTTTCTTCGACATGACGATTCCTTTTTTTATTAATGCCTGCTTTCCTTAAAGATGTTTTCAACTAAAACTTCTAAGTACGTCACATCAGTAGCTACACTATCTACTGTCGAATAACTACACTGCATCTTCTAAAACTCACAAAAGGATACCTGAAACAGAAGTGGGGGTGGGTGGTGCACAACACTGCTACTGTTGCACTGCATTACCTGGATGAAGTGGAGTCATCCATCTTGTTCCTAGTCACAGAGTTTCATATCATAGAGCCTATGATAGATGGGATCTGGGAGCTTTTCTGTATCAAAGGTCAAGATCTCTCTGGCTTTCGTAGATGTGGCTTGAACTCAGCGTGTCAGCACGGACACCAGTTCACAGCCTGTAATATTTCAAAATAAAGTCCCTGAATGGTTTACATGACATTGATTAATCTAGCTGATTTTATTTTTGTATTTTAAAACAATGGTTTAGTGTTTGATATTACAAAACAACTGTAAAACATATTGTAAATAATCCTCACCTCAATCTTCCCAGCTGTCCACGTTTTACATCTCACCAGTTCTCTGCAGGGACTTTATTAAAAAAACAGGAAACTAGTAATTGCGTAATCTCATAACAAACACTTTCCCAGCCATCTCTGGCTTCATCTCCCTAATTACAGCCCTTTAGTTCTGTAACAGTGACAGCGTGGCACTAATTGCTTTCTCTATAATTGTGGTAACTTTTTGATACTATACATCCTAGAGAGAGATAAAAATAGAGAAGTAATTTGCCATCTGTGCTAAAGGTTCCTAGACCTGGTAGATTCTGTGTACATTTAGGAAGCGGGAGCAAACATAGCTATCATTACAGTTGCCTTGCTGAGCAGTTATCGTAACAATTATTCATTAGGATGACAAGAAGCAGGTGAATAATGGGTGTTTAGTGCTATGTGTCATGGTTTTAACTTGTGGAGCGCTTGTGGATTCAATTGAAGCAATGCAATCAATACAGTAGCCTGCTGTACATTTGATTAATGGCTTACTATGCAACAGTAGGAACTATAGACAGATACTCGGACCAACAGACAGGAGACAGCACACATGTAATAAGCTGACAACATGAATGATCTCTAAAGTCGAGCATTTATGTTAACTTGTGGTGTCAATGTTGATACTTAACAATGTATCATCGAGTGCATTTGCAAGTACATTGTATATTTACATTTATTCATTTAGCAGACGCTTTCATCCAAAGCGACTTCCAAGAGAGAGCTTTACAAAAGTGCATAGGTCACTGATCATAACAACGAGAAAACAGTGCGGGTAGCCAAAACATAAAGCATAAAAAACCCAAATAAGTGCTAATGGGAAGACCCATAAGAGCATGCAGTTAAACAAGTTATAATTGAACAACATGAACCTAAAAAGTGCAGGACTTTACCTTGTACAAGAAGTTAAATCAGTTACAACTAACCAACAAGAGCAATAAGTTCCTCAATAAGAGTCATTGTTTTCCTGGAGGAAACTAACATCAGGTCCAGCAAATCATTCCTAACAAGTGCATATTAATTCACAATATTTGTTGACATATTTGGAAGAATACATACTGTACACTGTTGTATTCAATGCAAACTATTTAATTAAATGAATAAGTTATCTTTCTACATCATTTAATTATGTCAATGCTAATTTTTTCAAATATTTGTGTGTGCCTAAGACTAACACAGTACTGTATAGAAAAAATCAGAGAGTTCCATAACTATCTAATTTGGGATTTGGGACCCTACAGACTGTGACATAAAGAACAGTTTTAAGTTTCAGTGAACTCCCCATTCCCCTTTTAAAGAATTAGCTGACAGATCATAAAAGGGAAGGGATTAAACTTCTTGGTCACATCCAGTCTGGGGACTGAAATGGATAAATTAGGTTTTAATAAGGTCTTTTAATCCCTGAGGCTATCTCTCTCGCACTGTCTCAACAAAAGTTACAATGAGCCCAAGTGTATTGTTGTACGGGTTAGTCACCCTGACTTCCATTTTAAAACAGTCTATGGAAGCAAACTCTTACCGCACTTGCCATGACAAGATGACAATACCTCATTGCCCCCACATCCTTTCCTATTTTGTGTGACATACATACAGTAGTTCAAAGTTTTGCGTCACATTTTTCTTCAACTATACCTGAAGTTACTTCAATATTACAGATTAGTTTTGTTAAAAACATTACATGACTATACTGTAAAATTACTCTGAATTATTCTAAAAAAATTATCAACAGCGCTAGTAGTAAATATAATGTTACCAATTTTACTAGATGACTAGAAAGCCTTGCAGATTGGTTTGTAAAAGGACATTTCACACTTGAGGAAGACACTTGTTAATGGTAAAAGACCAGGTGGTACTCTCTGGACAGAAAGCATTTCAATCACCGAAGTAGGAGCCCTAGTAAAACATTTTTATGAATACTCTCTCAGAAACAACACAAAAAATCTTACTGCGGCTAAAATTCTCCAAACCATTGTTTTCGAGTCAATATTTTTTGTTACTTGGACTTGTATATCACATTCTTGTCAAGGCTATTGGTACAGACAGGCATGCAGGAGTCATTATGTCACCTCATTGGGGATTAACCATTTTAATTACTTTCACCTCACAGCTATCGACGTCGGGATTGGCCTCCTCGAGCAACATGCCATTCAAATCAATTGCAGTGATCTGCACAATGTTTGCATGATAAGATATGCTGAGGTGTTACTCTGGCTTTGTAATACCGTTTGCATTGAATAGATAAGGCTTATTGCTTCCTGGGGTGCATCTTTCCACATCTAGCACCATTCTTATTTAGATGAATTTGCTTGGGAAAAGGACATAACCAAACATAGTGCAGGCTGGGGGAGATAATGAATCTATTTTCTACACATAGCATACATTAGGGAAGCCGTACTACATTGAATCACCCATTGCATCTATCTGGCTATACAGTATTGGCTTATACAATGCTGTGCTTGTTATGCAAAACAAGCATCTTGGTTTATGGAGTGGTGGCATTCAGCCATGCTCATACTGTATGTTTTTGCCATTTTCACTGCATCAGACTGAGTAAATGATGTCAGCCACAGAATCAATCCTGCCATTTGCTCAACAAGGCAATTACCAACACTAGCAATAAATTCCACAAGGCAAATATGTGAGCAAAAATAGCTATTGACGAGCACAATGCTCAATACAAGATGTAGATATACTGGAAGTGTATACAAAATGTATTTTTTAATGTGGAGTTAAAGTTTAATGTAAGCAAACATCCATCAGATTATGGAATTCTTTATTTGAGTTGATGTATTATAATTTGACCATAACCAATCACTTCAGCTACACATTTCAGATGATTGACATTCTTGATAGACAGAAGGTAAGTGAAGTCCACAATAAATGGCAATAAAATAATGCCTTTGACATATAGAAGCTAGACACAAAAATTGGACACAAAAATGACAGGTTAGATTGGTGATAAGTAGATAGTTTTGAGACCAAATAACCCTTGAGCACTGATATGGATGATATTCTGTAATTGAACAGATCCTGGTTGGCATCTTCCCAATGTGAGAGCAAGGGGATCATATGGAATTTTTGCTGTCAGTCCTCTAATGCCTCTAATGGCCGTGAATTGTCTCCAAACTACTTTGATGGTCTCTTCAACACTAGACTCTGACTCCAGGGTAGAGAAAAAGGGATTAGGGGAGAGAACCAGACACAAAAAAGCAATGAGGAAAGAAGGAAAGATAAGGGAATGAGAAGACAAAAATAGAGGGAGAGAACAAGAAGTACCGAGTCATTCAGGGAGGTAGAATGGATGGCTGAGACCAAACATTCTGCCCAGACAGTGTCAATGGTAGACATACAGAGCTAGGTAGGAACAAGAGGGTGGCTTGTCAGTGTTAGGGGAGCGTTAATGAGGTTCTCGGGGCAGCTGAGCACAGTCCACACTATTAGTGTGGCGGCTGTGCATTAGTCCAGAGATGGCTTTATTTAAGCTGCAGTCAGGATCAATTGGGCCTCCTAATGCAACACAATGAGGTGGACGCCTCCAGGAAGAGAGGGTCAAGCACTCACCGCCAGACTTCCACAGCGCATCTTAATCTGAGTTCATTAATAATGTTGAAAGTGACTCACATTTTGCAGCCAATAAAAGCCTGTATATATTGTTTTAGAGTACATGGTGTTTTTTATTCAACACAGAAACAGTTTGCTCTTTTAATCAACATTCATTGTAAATAGTTGCAAAGAAGTTGGCTGCCAGGCAACTGCAAACCTGTTTTATAAATGTAAACGAAAAGGGGCCTGAATTATTTATAGGAAGTATTACATATTCTCAGATGCATCAAAGTTATATATTAAGGGTAATGTAGATGTGTAAAAAGTGATGGCTGAGTGACTCATTGAATCCTTAAAGTCAGGGTATAGATAGTTGAGTTGCATTGAAGCACACAAAACTTCACCAGCACCTACAGTACAATGGCACCTAATTCAACATGATAAAATTCCCAAAGAGACAATCCAACATTCTTGCCAACATTCTTTTCTTCACTTAGCCCCAAGATTTTGCAAAATCTTGAGCTGAATACATTGTCCGATTCCCGAGATAAGCCACAGACACACAGACAGAGTCCTGCTTCTATAGTTTGATTAGGAGCAGGCTGGTAGAAAACCAAAACATATATATAGAGTTTTCCCTCTTTACTTTGAAAAGTATATTCCAGTGCAATTTACCTCTCTGTTATTTCTTTCTTAATCCTTTCTTTACCCATCTTTAATCAGACCAGACACACAAATTGCTTCGGCATGATTGTCTATAGTGAAATATAACCCTCATAAGAGAAAAGCTATTCGTGGGCAATGGTAACTTCATGCAGGGATTATTAATAGCTTGTTCTCAACATCTAAGATAGATATAGGGCAAGAAATGGGTTGTTCCACAATCAATCAAATTATGTAATGCTGACAAATTAAATGTCATTAGAATGCCAGTGATTAAATATGTAACAGCTACTGTGACAAATCACAAATAATTCACACACAAATGAAACCTTTTCATGGTCTATTTTGGTCCAATTCCTAGTCCGATTACTGTCTTGTACTGGGCCACATCGCTTCATTTTATCAGATGGATTCTTTGATCATATTTTTTTGTTGAAATTGCCTAATGTCTACACTGCATATCTGGGAATGGTTATCTCACTGGGTTACTGTTACTAAATTTCCCATCACTTTCTTGACAATCAGGATTTTTAGTCCATTGCCTTCACAAAAAGTTGTAAATGTTTCTAAAACAAAGGGAAATGGAAAACAAGGCCTGTCCTGAAATGCAACCCCATTAAATTCTTGGAATTCGGGCCAAGAGTAACCTTTTGCGGTGGGTGTGTGCCTTGGCACAGGAGGTCACATATTGAAAATAACTTTTTCTTCGAATGTATTTTTTTCACATCTAGACCTGATAGCTGTCGTCAGAATATATCGATAGGCTGAGCCCACTGCCGAGTCTAACCCTAACCCTTAGTCCACATTATAAGACAATTTGGCTGCACTGACTATAAACGTCCACTCTTATTTGTCTTTGCAGCTATGCAAGCTGCCCAGCTGCCCCCACCCCATCCCACCACCTAAGGCTATGTGAAAAAACAATAATGACAACACCATTCTGCTTTTTCAAGAGTAAACTTTCAATGTGATTGAAGTGGTGGATGCAATGAAGTGGGGTGTTTTTTAATTGTGTAATTGTGGCGGCAAAATCGTTCATGTGTTACAAATCCTGGCGGGAGGGTAATGTCGCTGCGAGCTGCCTAATTATGCAGCCGGGCTAAGCGAATGAGTGCCACAAACAATGAGGACAGAATGCTGAGCTCACAATAGTTACAGTAGCTACTACAAATGTTTGTGACAAGCGATAGTACAGTACAATATTGCAGGGCTCTCAAGTTTTTTCAAAAGTTTGAAGTAAGATTCCCATAGCTGTATATGTTTGGGTAAACATTGATATTGAGGATAACGTGATTTGAGGGGTGGGTCCTTTTTCTGTGTGGGTTTGTACTTTGGTTTGCAAATGGTACCGGCCTATGAAATGAGTGATCATTGTGAATATACTAATACTTAGGAGTGGGAAATGTTCTCAAAGAAGCAGGAGCAGAGAACGTGTATGCTGTATATGTTATGGATGGCAGTTTGCATAAGTATTGAACAGAAATGTTGTGTCTATTATGGGATGTTTAACAGGCAGTGGCAGCACAGGGTTTATCCCCATCATCTTACCACTATCAGTAGGTATACCTTGTCTGGATAATCCAAACCTATCAATAACCACACAAGCAAAGCCTATTTCCAGCAGGTCCTTGAATCTGAGGGAAGAAGAAAGAAGCTTTAGAGGAAAACAGCCATTCTGGATTCATAAATATCAATGCTAATATAATTTTATTTTAACTAAGATTAAGTCGTGGTTGGAGAGTGGTCTAAACTAAAAATACTAAAACAACATCAGGAGACATCAAATATAGTTTCAAAGACTAAGAACTAAAGGACTCTTCAGAACATCTCATCCTAAACAATCCTCATAAGCAAAGCCAACACTCACCAACATACAGTAGAGAAAGAATCATCTTATCTGTGGGGTCTGGATGAGTTCTCTTTTAGGGCGAGTACCACAGTATTTCAGAATCACAGAGAGAACCAAAAACGTGTTTTAGATCCCCCTATTGTTGGTATTCAGTGCAATATACCAATTTATCCTCTTCATGATACAAGTACTAATATAACAGACGAGGAGGGAAAATTGGTTGTCATGAAGCCTCTGTAATATTGAATTTCACCTCGAGAATCCAGTGTGTGTGTGTTAGTTTGTGTGTCTGCGTGTGTGTCTGTGGATGAGCTGTAATATCCAAAGATGATATTGAAAATATGCACCATATCTTTCTCTTTGATATCTGTTTAATATTTAATGTTAGACCATTTAATACATTTTATAAAGACTTGATGTTGTCTCAATATATGGTTATTAAATGGTTAGTTGCACATAGAAACTCACATTACATTCTGTTATATTCTGTGATGTATTTGAAACTCTCCTGGCCTTTAGTTTATTCATACTGTACAATGCAACTGTAAAAGAAATGTCTGGAATGGGAAAACTGTATAAGCTTGTCGTATCCCTTTTGATAGTTTGGTCTTGCATGCTACTGTACACACACACAAACACGTGAGTGTAACTTCCTGTCAACATGTCAGTTTAAGTGTGTGTGTGTGGGTTTGTGTGTATCTGTGTGTGTGCGTGTTTGTGTGTATGTGTGTGCAGGCTGCACGTCTCCGTTAGATCCAGCTCGTAAGAGTGTACGCCACCCAAACACCTCCGGGGAGCAGGGGACACCTAGCAGAGCTGACAGCGCATGACTAAATACCCTCCTGAGACAACTTCAATGGAACTGACTGCTCCAACGAGGCAGGGTGGAGGAGAGAAAGCATGTGTGAGTGGAGGGGACACAGACGGATGGAAAGGGCTGAGCTGGATGTGTCAATCTTCTCAGTTTGGGGACAACGAGGGGTTTTGTGGAAAATGGAGGCTGGGAGACACACCATAGACCATGCCATAGTGCTCCACTGAGGAAACTGAACTATTGTCCCCTTTCATTGGGTTCTGACCATGTTTTGTCAGCTCGGAGGGATGGGAAGCTTGGTGACAATGAGGTTGATGGATGTCTGCATCTTTGGTAATGATTATTCTTTATAAAATGGGACTATGGTTTTGTCGATGAATGGTGGGTATAAGACAGTATTTGATTGAGAAATGGAATTCTAAGCAGTCATTCAAAATCTTTCCTTCAATTTTCTACTTGAAAATACTGCATGCCTGTCAACTAAAGTTGTGTTGGAACTGTGCTGCCTCACTACATCCTGGCCCATTTTCTGATTTCACCTTCAGGTTAGTTCAAAGTCAAGTGCTGATGCTTCAAGCTAGAGTTCGGGATAGCCCAGTTGAATCAATCAATTAACAAATAATTCTGCTGCACTTGAAGATAGACTAATCAAACCCAGCACCATTAGAAAATCTATCAAGTTGACAATTTTGATTGGCCTTACACTCCAGTTGATTATAAAGGGGTCTGATAAAACACACGTTGATTACGGTCTCAGGTCAGTAACATGGCGGTGCCTCAAGCCCAAATGCTAGAGGTAGAAAATCAGAGTGTTCCTAGATTACCTTTGCTAAATGACAGATTTTTTTTAAATGATGTTGTGATCATTTAAGGACATAGTGAAGAATCTAGTCTCACCTCTTTGTTTATGATCTGCTTTGTGAAGCAGAAAGACAAACAGTATCATAATGGCAAAGAGAGAAACCATGTCATGTACATCATCACCGCACTCTTTACAGACATTTTTCCTTTAAGATTCATTTTTGCGTATTTTCATACTATATTGGATAGTAACAGTTTTTTCTCTCATGAAATTACAGAAAAGGAGGAATATAATTTATGGATTTTTTGTTTTGTTGCTACACTTATTTTGAATCTTGATAAAGGTTGAGTATCAAGTGTAGTGATCCAAAACATCAGTTATGTGCAACATGCCTAAACACATTATCACAAAGATGTATGTGGGCATTTGCTTTGCATTTCTATCTCATTAGCGCCAAAGCAACAACAGGCATATTATCTTCATGCTCCGTCTGCAGTTGTGGACCCCACTTTATCTAGCGCTCGCTGTTTCTCATGCATGTGTTTTGGTGTATTCATCATTTTGAATAAAATAACAAATTATGTAGATTAAATCTAAAATGGTCCATTCAGCAGATTTCCTCTTCTTCATTCAATGTCTTTCGCACTTTTGGTTATTCTTCAATGAATCAATTGAAGCCAGGGGCCATACATCACTCTGTCATCTGAAAGCAGGATATGAATGTTGTTTGCATAGAGCTTTTGTGCCTCTTTCATTTTTCCCATTCCAAAAGATCTGAAAAGGGAAGAAGAGAGGGAAAAGGAGCTAAATGTTGACCAAAAACCAAAACACAATAAAATCTTAGAAAGGTGTCTGTAAATGTATTATAAGAATATGTTGCTCTCCAAACTGATCATGGGGATGAGAACTAAGGGGATTGGTTACAACGAAATGAGGGAAATGACCAAATCCAAGCTGAGTAGCGGAAGAAACCTCTTGGACTCCTGAATTTCTGAAACTACCAACCATGCAGAGGAGTCAGACTCAGGCCTCAGCCAGGCCAAAGTTTAATGTTCCTATTCCTCCTTCCTTATCATAGTCGTCCACTCTTCCTAGGAGATCAGACAAACCTTGTGTCCAATTCCCCCTTGATAATTCAAGAGTCAACAGTAACTATGCTGCCCTAATCGGGTGCAAAGAACACACACACATACATAGGTCCCCATACAAATGAACACACACACACTGGCCACATTCACCCTCATTGCTAAAGCTTCTGAAATCGAAGTGCCACAGAACATGCCTGTGAATATACATTGAGAATTAGGGGAGAGATTGTGATGCGAGACAGTTGAGTCCCATCTCTTGAGCTCTTAATCAAAGTTCACACAAGCAACATTTTAGCTACTGTCCCTGATGTAAACACTGTATGGACCACTATCATAAACTGCTGAGTCTGCAAAGTCTTTATATTCCAGAATGGCATTGACTTCTTCGAATAAAATGTATTGATTTAGCCACCCTAACTAAATGTGATACACAACGGCACAAAGAGTATATGAGAAAGAGCTGCACTGCCAACACAATCAATATAAGAATTCAAAAACAACTCACTGTAATTTTCCTCTTACTGATATCATTTGTATTCTCACCAACAGGGAATAACTGTGTTCCTTTCCTCTGTAACCCAGAACAGCTGAACATGAGGCACACACTTGGAACCATCACAAACACCGTAGCATGCACCTTCTGTCTCACATTAGAACAGTTATCAGTGCTTCAAGGTCCCGAGAACAGAATTTCATGCATACATAAAATATGAGCCGTAATGACTAGTCCCTTATTACAGCAATGTGCAATTACCATCATAATGATTTGCCATTTATTTGCTTTTACAGTAATGTGAAGAATTGGGTTTAATTAATAATTTGTGAATATGAAATTAATTGAAAGAAACTGCAGCAGCAGCTGTGCGCGTGTCCCTGTTTTGCATAAAGGGCACAATTAAATGATTTGCAGCCATGTTGAAATGGGACCTGGTTTGAAGTCTAAATGGAGGAGGAGGAAAGGATTGATGGAGGAAAGATAGTTGCAATGAGGAAGCTGACATGTAGGGAGTAAGACTCGTAGCTGTCATTGGCAGAGAATGCCATTGGACGGCGCTCCGCCGTAAGCACAACCTCTGGCAAAGCCTCTGTCCTTTGGCACCGTTATCCCCACTGACGCATGTATGTGGGAAGATATACGGGAGTCAGGTGGCTGAGCGGTTAGGGAATCGGGCTAGTAATCTGAAGGTTGCCAGTTCGATTCCCAGCTGTGCTTAATGACGTTGCGTCCTTGGGCAAGGCACTTCACCCTACTTGCCTCGGGGGAATGTCCCTGTACTTACTGTAAGTCGCTCTGGATAAGAGTATAAGTATACAAGTTCAACTTCATTGTCATGTATGAAAACAACCCATTACAGACCTACATAGACTATGTTCACAATGCACTTGTATGTATACATTAAATACACGATATACAGCACCCAATAACATTACATATTATACAAAACCAATGTGGTGTGCATCTGGGTGCTGCAACTGTTCAGCAACCTGACCTGAGTTGAGTGGTGTGTGATTTGATGCTCTGACAATGTTTTTGTCATGGAAGGAGTGGAAACAGAACATGAGTGGGGTGCTATCCTGTTATTTTTTTGTTGTTGCAGCAAGTGGTGTAAATGTTAGGTAGCTCTGTGTCATTGATTTTTTTTCTGCTGTCTTTACAGTCCTTTGTAGCGGTCCTGGGAGCCAGGTTGCCAAACCACACTGTGACATTGACTGTTAGAACATTCTCAATGATGCATGTTCACAAGACCCTTGGTTCACAAACCCAAACTCCTGAGACACCTCAGAAACTCGCTACTCTGCTGTGCCTTCTTGAGGATGCAGTTGGTGTTGAGAGACCACGTGAGGGTGTCTCGAGATGTGTACTCCAAGAAATCTAAAACCATTCAACAGACAACTATTTGATGTCAATATTTTGCAGTGATCCAACGATTTGTTTTGTGTTATTGACATCAAGAAAGAGGTTGTTGTCATGGCTTCACATTGATGGATCTTCCACTTCCTGTACTTCAGTGACTAGACTTCAGGCTCAAAATTCAGTGAAACCATTGACATCTCTCTGGTCTGAAGATAGTAAACGTTATACAAATTTGTAATAAATGTATCATATTGAAATTGTATTTCTGAATATAAGTCATTTGTCCATCACACACAAGTTAGAACACCAACTCTTATGATATATTTGTATTGTTTCACTTTTGAGCTGTAGCAAACCGTCCTCCTAAAAGTAGCTGGAATCATTGAAAAGGCTCCACATCGATGGCTTTTGAACAGCACTTGCTGTTCTCATTTGCTTTTAAATTATCACTGGACATCAATAGCCTCAAGGCTGAGACTGCATTTGTTTAGAATGGTCACCCTGCTGTAAAGGTCAATACAGAGTGGTGGAGGCTTGGTTAATGTGTTGTAGTTACGTTTGTATTTATCTAATGAACATTGTCTTCCTTGGCAGGATGATATGAAGCATTCACCAGGAAATGGGTAGCGTACCAAAGTATGATCTTTGATGTCTAGAAATAGACAAAAAATATTCTTACTGCAGCTAAATTGAATGCTAATGTAGTCCCAAGAGAAAATAAATGAAAAGAACAGGTTATGAAAGGCTTTTATTTGTCATCTACAGTATGTCATGGGGACACAAAATATGTTTCCACACAGTTGAAAAAATGTCCTTGAGCTGAAATGGAAGACATGGGATCACAATTCTTAGAATGATCATTTTCCACCAGTTTTTCACTTCCCTTCCTCTATTAACACACAGGATTAACTTTGCTGTGTTCCTGAACATCAATCCATCCATACTGTGTGTCTGGGAAAGCTGAAGCATGCTGTAGATCTATATTCCCATTTCCAAAGGCGGGTGATGGATGAAAGTCAGCAGATTGTGGCAGCCAAAACCAATTTATCCAGGAATGCTGCAACTATTTCTTATGACATCTGGTGTCCCCTAAAATGAAACTAATACAATCTGACGGGCACATATGACAACTTTGTGCTTGTAAGATTTTGGCTACTTAAGCCCAACTCTAAATGAAATACTAAAGTACAATAGATGTGGGTCAATAGACAAACTGAAAACTTAGGCCTACAGTTATTAATAGTGTTCAACTCTTTATAAGTGAATTGAATGTGTTGATCTAGCTTATTTTATATCATTCCCAAGCAAAATATTTCTGCGTCAATTTCTTTTTAATCAAGGATTAGATGAAAATAACATTTCCGTTCAAAGCACATTTATTCCACTCCCACACTCTGTTCCTTTACGGTTCTCATTATTGTTGTTTAATGCATTTCAGATCAGGTTTATAACCCCCCTGTTCTGAAAAGCTCTTTATTCATTCTGTGGAATTCCCCCCGTCCGCCGATTCTCCTCCTGACTCAGCAAGGCCATATGAAATAACACAGTTTCAATTTAGACTCCTCCGTCTATAACTAGATGGAGTTCAAAAGGTGTTTAATCTCACCTGCCACTCAAGAGACATGGCAGGAAGACTGACAAGAACAGAGCATGAAACAGTATCCATGGTGTGCACAGTGTCTGCTGAAGTAAGCGGACTAGTACTTTTTGATGAAACATCTTTGAAGATGCCTTTGTGGATCCAGTGGTCTTCAGGAGTCAAATCCTGTGACAGAGTATTTCGTTATTACCTCTGCAGGAGTACTTTAGGTCCTCGTCTACAAAGGTTAATGCATGTTCTTGTAATCGAGATTGTTTGTTGTGGACATTAAGCCCCCATATGCCGGTACACATCAAAACCATTGTGGGAGACCCTTGTCTAATTCCCAAATGGGTGGTCCATTACTCACTGTGTAAAGTCTGACTTGAATTTCTGGAGTGCAACACCAGAAGACCCATCATTCTCCTTTGTTGCGGGCTGATAAATCACAGTTCCTAATCAGGGTATAAATATGCATGAGTCCTGCTCAGAGTGGTTTTGGAGGTGTAACTCTCCACAATGGGCTGTCAAGCAGCCTCAAACATGTCACACATTCTCAAGAGAAAGTTTCGAGGTTGGGAAACCATGGTGGAACTCCTTCTTGGGTTTCAAATAGGAAAAAACGATAAACAAAATGCATTAAGTAGATATTCAGGATGAGTGACACTTGAATGGGGTCTTCATAAGTATTCATAAATCTAATAGGGAACTGTTCCTAAAATCAAATTGTATGTGCTTGTGTTATGGATGATTACATCAGAACTCATGAAGCTGTTATGAGTGATTTCATAAAGGTGTCATTGAATGATTATGAAGACCACATTCAAGTAAACCGTTACCGATATTTGGAGTTAAATGATTTTAACATTCCCGAAACTATCTCACAAGCCTCTTCTCATTAATTCATGGGAATGAAATATGAGGTGTTCAAAAATGAACATTGAAAACCATAAATTTATGACCAATTTGGACAAGGGTATAAGAGTGTCAGAGACCAGAGATGAACGTGTTTTCAATTTGGGGTCTCTTAGTGCCTGCCAGGTTCTCTCCCTGCTTTAAAGCACCATTTCTCCTTGTACTAATTGAATACTCCCTCTTTCTCTTGCCGCACAATCATGTATTGCTCATCTATCATTGTTTGTTGGGAGCCAGTGTGGCGTCCTTTCCGCTGACTTTGAGAGACCACTTCATCTTATTTGTTTGTTCCCTGACACAGGCATGATGCACTCGACCGGGTGGGCCATTTAGAAGCTGGGTAGCGTTCAAGATGGATTGCTTTATCATGCAACGCTACCATGTGCAGTGGTTTTGTAAAAGAATCGTTTACAGAGGTTATTTGTCACGAATAAACTATTACTATCACTGACAGTTAGTTGACTTAATTGATTAGCTACTGCATGGAAACTAGAGTACCGAGCTACAATAATGGAGGATGCAGACGTCTTGTAGTGCAACCTAAGAAGACATTCTCAACATTCTATACTGAACTATTCCAATACAGTCTTCTCACGTAGACCAGAAAACAAACTGTTCTCTTTGATAGGTATTTTGCCATTTCAATTTCTATCTTTCTATATTGATAGCATTATTGAAAATAAATCTCTTCACCTCAGGAGAGATGAGAAAACAAGATAACTGCACTTGAAAGCAAGCAGACCACAAAAGCTAGAAGAAGTTCATACTCTGTAAACTCAAAAGTCACTACGACCAGAACATGAGCACACAAGAAGAAACCCATGGGACCCGTTGCTGACGGCACACTGTAAATGTCATGAATATTTAGAGTTGAGGAAGCAGGCCAGTACACAAGTGGAGGGCTACATAGCAGTAAACCTCAGGTGGAATGGAGAACATGATTTCTCTAGATATGAGGTGACATTTATTAGGGAATATCTTCCATCATGGGAACCTTCAATTAGATGCAAGTCATTCGGTCTAATCTATTTACCTTCTGTCCTCTTGCAACATCGATCCAACCTGCAGAGCAGACTCGGAACAGATACAGCAGAAGGAGAGGAGGAACATTTCAAAATGGTCGACAATACTACTTTGACTTTGTGACTTGCAACATTATTGATTAACCACAACACTGTGATCGCATCTTCGATAGCAAAGGTAATTTGCAGAGACTTTCGCAGAATCTAAAACATCTTTAAAATGTAATGACCAAGCATGAAGCCTGCAACTTTTAACCCACATACACATGGGTTTCAATGTAATGTTTTGGTTTAATTCCATTCACTTTGACTTCAGGTTCCTTTCAGATGAGGCTTTGTGAATGTTTCTGTGTCTGTCCTATGCTTTTCACCTTTCTCTGATGATATTTACTGCTGCTGCTGGAACATGAGGTTTCGTATCTTTATCCCAGATGGCCATGGTTTGTTTCTCTCCACTGCCAAAAGAGTTGCTTCTCCTGAGAACAGGCTGAATAGGTGGAGTCTGTCTTAATCAAAACAGCAGCTCTTTGCCAGCACTGTCTGCTCCTCTGAAGAATAGAATGGGATGAAAGCCACTGTAGGTGACCAGATGAATCCAGCTTCAACCCCAGCTACTATGCTTTTCTTAGGGTGTTGAAAATGCAGTTGGTCAGTATGTTCCACTGTAATGGGAAATGTCAAAAGAAGTGTTGAAAATGACACAGCACACACAGAAAATAAGCATAAGAATATAAGTTTATTCAGGTAAAACAATACTTCACCAAAACAATGCTTAAGAGTCTGGCTGTAAAAACGCAATAATACAGTTTATTATTAGTGTAAAGACATTTTAATCAAACTGTTCAGTTGGAATTGTCATTATTACACTTACATAGATTTAGGGATCTGTCAACTCTATGACAGCATATGTTTAGAACGAGGAAACTTAGTCAACTTAATTTTAGTCAAGGTAATTTTCAAGCAAGTAATTTCCCTTATGCTTCTCTGACCACAGAGATACAGACAATGTTGACAATCTTCGAGTGGTGAGAAAATAGAGGCTGTTCTTTTGGCAGGCAGTCACCCAACTTGAGGAGGTTTTGTTCAGGCAACTGGCATATGAAAGTCTGTCATCCATTTGATTTGATTAGTCTAATTGCCGTAATGTTCACGCAAGTGAAGTATTCCACTTAAATATCAACTCAGACCCTCTAGAGTTGTTGGGTTGCACTCATCTCTCCCCAAACATGCAACTCTCAATTGAATGAGGACCCTCTGGATAGACCTCAACACTTATACCATGTGACGAAAATGAAGACACCAATGTACAAACTACTCCACACTACCAGCTCACCATTAATGTTTTCTAATTGCTAACCCTATCTCATTACAAACCATAATCTACTTACATCATTTTAACAAGACCAACATTTTATGCAAGAGAGGAACTGACATTCAGTATGAGCCCATATTGAAACAGGGCAGAAGTAATTTAATTTCCTAGAAGTAACTGTGTCAAGCCATAATAGTAAAATACTATAATTTGTAGGTTAAAGAATAATCCACACATACTATGTAACCAAAACGAAATAGGACGTTGTGTTGCGAATTTGCCCTGTTGAGACTACCCATCTTTGGTTGGCGATTTTAATTCAAATTTGTAATGTCTCTATGACTTGTATGAAGGTACCTTTTGGACCATAATGCATGATGAAATGCTTGATGTCTAATGTCATCTTACCATCCCCTCTGGCAGCAGTGCACAGTTCTCAAGGAGTTCACATTGTCTGCTGACATTTCCCTGGTTTGTCCTACAATGCCTTTTCCACCTCAGGAAAAACACGATACACTGACGTTATCAAGTGGTTGCCCGGGCGATAACATTTGGACTCAGCTGTGATGAAGATGAAAAGAGTAAAACTCAAGCATGAATATGGTTGACTCAAGGCGTAATCATTTTGAGCTAGTTCTGGTTCAGTGTTTTCGTTGTGCAACATGAAGAATTGAGTCACTAATGACCAAACATGATATTTACAGTACATTTTTGAGGGGAAAATTGTGGGAGAGAGGAGAGATAAAGAAAGAAAGAAAACAACACAGACACAGAGAGAGAGATAAAGAGGAATGACAGATTCTTTCAGCTATTTAATGGGGTCATGCCAAAACATATTTCATTTTCCCTTCAGTCCATATCACCAATTTAAGCACCATCTCAGAGAGTCCATTAGCAGTGATGAAAATACCCTACAATTAGAGTGACAACATAGCCATGCAAATATTGTTTATTGCTGCAAAAAAGTTTGTCCCTAAATGATCCCAAAAGGTTTCTGTAAAAGCCACACAATCGTGTATTTTGTATTTTCAATGTGTTAACCGGAGTTTGGGTGGTAGAGAATAGTTTTTGACAAATTTATGATTTGGTAACCTGTACCAGTTTGATGTTCTTGTTTCTTAAGTGGAAGAATACATGTTATAACTCATTTCCTTAAAGTAGAACTGAATTATTTTCGTGATACGTATCAGTGTCTTCCCCACGTTCAGTCCCTCACATAGGCCTGCATAGGCCATAGTCGCTATAGTTTAGATACAGAGCTACATTATGCATTTCGTAGTGCATACAGTAAGTTTCATTATCACTCAACGTTCTTCTCCAGTCTGAAAGTGGTACTTGATAAAGCATACTGCCATGTACACTGGTGATAGACAACATTTGCAGTGTCGCTAGCAGTTAACAGTTGCAAACAGAAGGTGTGGAGTGAAATACAAAAAAGGTTTAGCAAGTCTGACAGATGTTGTTGTTTGGCACATGATGTACATTGAGATACCCCTAAATTGGAATGATTTAAGTCTAGTTTCAGTAAACTATCTTTAAATTTAGGCTTAGCATTATTGTACATGAGAAAGAAAGGTTAAATCATAAGCATGAAACTCCATATTTTGAATATGCCAACACATCTAGTTCTCATGTGGCTTGAACACCTGTCTGTGTACAATCCTCTCAAAGGCACATCCACAACAGGCCTCTGGGTAAGGGGCAAAATAAATGTCTGCGAAGAAAAGAATCAGGTAACCATGAGGATCCCTTGCATGTAACCATTTTGTCAGCCTTCTGTGCCTCCTGAGGTAGAAGGGTACTGGTGACCTTGATGAAAAGGAAATTATTTTAGAAAGAAGGGGAGTGAGGTGGGATTTATTTGGGGGGGGTTCTCAGAGGGTGGTGAGGGATTGATGCCAGCTCTTTGCTGTGGACTGTCAGACTGTTATCAATGCGATTGTGCTCCGACTGTGGGGGAGAAGGAAAGGGAGGGGGAAGACAGTGACTGAATAACCATGCCAGGACAGAACAGGATGAATGGAGGGAGTGAATGAGAAAATGAGTGAGGGGAGGATGAAGGAGAGCCAGCTAAAGGAGACGGCAGAGCTTGGGGGTCGAGGGATGTTGTTTGTCCCCTTGCTGGCTGTCAACCCACAGTAATGAAGTTAAATGAGGGCGACGGGTCCGTGGAGGGACGTGGAGAGGGGTTATCACCGGTGGGTAGAAGAGGGGAAGAAAGGAGAAAGGAAAAAGGAAGAGGAGGACTACAGGTGATTGACAGGGGAAAGGATGCACAGTGCTGGCTCAGTCAATCAATAGCTCCTTTTCTCTAGATCTAGGGGGAGTTCAGACCCCCCCCATCTCTGCCTCGATTGCTGACCTGATAGGGGCTCCGCTATGTGTCTGCATGTGTCATCGAGCTGAAAGGAAAAGTCACCTTCTCCTGTTGCTTAATGGGATTCTTTGACAATGAGGAGATCTGGGACCTACAAAAGAGCTCTCACTTTTTATTCTTTAATGGAGGCTGTCTATGTGCTGGGATCAAGGTGGGTTCTCAGTCATGAAGGACATGAGATTTGTATTCTCACCTAACTTATTTTTTAACTTTGAGACACAGCTGGCTCATGGAGGCAAAAATGCCCAAAAGCTCAGAGACTTTTGAAACAGAATGTTATCTTTCCCATAAAGTTTATTCCTTTCATTGTCTGCTAACCTCAATGTTTAGAGACAGAAACAAAGCTTCATGTTAAGGACCAACTTCACTCTGCTCTACAACTGACCCTTGCCCCAGGCCTAGTCTGTGAGCAGAGGTGAGGGTTCACACATCTCATCTGAACCCGCTGGGCACCAAGTATCTGACAAATTTAGCTTCTGTTCAAATTGGCTACCAGGGTCACACATACTGCTTCTCTGCCGTAGGTTTCATTCCAATTAACAGAAGAACAGATTAGATTTGCCACGTTGAGATGGTGTAAATCAGAGCCAGCAGGTATCTGAGTGAAAAAGCCATCCTCAGCCTCAGAACAACATCTCCTAGAACACACAAGAACGATTTGCCTTCATCTTTCATCAGATCAAATGTTTGGTTGTAAAGATTATACTTGGCAGGAAATATCCCAGACACCCTATTGTATTTTGTTTTATTAAATTTTACTGTGATCAGCATTAACCAAGTACTATTGCAGCAACATTAACTTACTGATGTTCTACAGCTATTCAGCTCATTTATAATTGTGCAATTATGTTCAATGTCCCCAACTCACTATTGCATGTCAATATAATATATTGGATGTAAATAAATGTCATCTAACATAATGTGACCTTCAATTACTAGTCATGTTCTGCAACAAGAAGTGTTAACTGGCTGAGTGGGTTTGCTTTATATTTAGGCTTAAAAACATTGGGTTGGCTCAAAAACAAACTTAATGTGAAAAGTCACCTGTGAGTTGCAATTTACTGTCACCTTGGGCCTAAACTCAGGTCACCGTGTCAAACACTTTAAAAACAACCATACATCCAGTCCAACCTCCTGTTAATCAACAGCTACTATTGCAAAATTGCTAGTGGTCATTTATTATTGCTTTAAGTTTAAGACCGTTTTTCAACTACATTCTTTTGATTGTCTGTTCTTTTCTTCTGGTTGATGTAGACCAAAAATCCACTAGCCAATACAGATATTAATTGAAGTCTATTGAATTTTAATTGACAACAGTGTGCCATTTGCTAGAACGGCAAGGTCAAAAACAACAGGCGGATGATTTGAGACAAATAACGAATCAACAAACTATGAAGAACATTATAATGATCTCCTGACAAATAAAAAAATTGTACTTTTAACAAATAACAAACATCTGCCATTTTGTTGAGTTTGTGCCTTTGTTGTTTATATACTTTATAATCTACCATGCATCCCATTTTGTCTCGCTTCAAGTGTTCCATTAGCTTTATTGCTAATTATATATTTCATTATGGACATTACTGAATACAATTTAAATCCGCTTGTGATACCTGGCATCCAAAATAGTTAATTAAGTTCATAAATGGCAAAACAGAAATAAATAAATAAACACAAATTAGCATACAGTAATTGAATGCCACTCTTAGTTATTCAGACTTTTGAACAGATGAGTGGACAGTACTATATATAAAATGGGTGATCCTTATTTATTTTTTTACATGGTACTCACACGCACAAACACAGTAAAAGTAAAAACATCTACAAACACTAAACCTGTGTGATCACTCTCTCTGCCAATCTCAACTCTCATGAATTTTCTGATATGTCATAGCATATAATTAAACATCACAGGCATATCTGACAAGCCAGTGAAAAATGCCAAAAACATGACTTTTCAGGAAAACCATTGTCAGACAGATTAAAAGGGCATGTTGGCTTCAAGGACGAACAGTATGGGGATATAGACAATGACAGAACCACTGGACTGAAATGCTGTAGAATTGTTGTTGCCTTTGTATTGTATTCAATGTATTCTAGTCACATTAACATGTATTGACACCAAGTAAAACATACATATCTAAAAGCTCCAAATACTTACAACAATAACATTGGCATTGTGTCTTTAAATACCAAGCTACCAGAGAGAGCAAAGAAGCAGGAGATGTTTCCCTTACCCAGCAGCCTGCATGCTGCTCAAGCACCTTTACGGTGCATCAATATCGCCCCTGAAGATCACACAGCGTATGGCAGCAGCTCCATCACAGAGTTTGGTGAGGAGACAGATTTAAGAGACAAAGGCAGGCAGGAAGACCTGGAGTAAAGCTTTTTGCCGGCTAATGAGGATAAGAGAAAAATATGGGCCATTTCTTCTTCTCCTCAGTTTCTTGAGAAGTCTGGGCAGAGACGATAAAGAGAGAGACGAAATTGCAGTCTTTATACTGTGGAAGTCTTACTGCCTTGAGTAGAAAGATAGGAGTTCTAGAAATAGCAAAGGGGTTAGATGTGCCATCAAGCCCTAACGAAAGGATGTGCCTCAGTCCTTTCATTTCTCCAATCTAATTTACCTAATTTTCACTTTCAGAAATACCTGGTTCTTTTTCATCTCACTCTCATTCACTCATTCCCTTTTGTCCACAATTTCCACAATCACAGGCTGGCCTGTTTCTCAATACTCCTATTACAGACTAAAACGCTATGAATGAGAAAAGAGAGCAATTGGGAAAATTAAATAATACATACAGTAGATAAGGCAAACTGTTCCTGGAGTGTACTTATCAAAGCAAGGCTTTTCTGATTTCAGAGGAAGAGTTATAGAGGCTGTATCCATTCTGGGGTAGACTACCCACACTTATCCAAACTTCATTGTCAAATATTTTTTTAAGAAGAGTTGAACTTCCTTAAATCTTTTGAAACAGGCAGAATAATACATCAGCTTGAAATAAATCTGTTGATTTTATACTGTACCACTGTGCTGTTGGTTACCTATTTCTACATTCATAATATATAAAACAAAGAGCATACGTAAACATAAAGTAATTTCATTTGAGTAACAGATTGTGTGAAATTGTGGTTCCCGGGTTACAAAAAGCAGCTGCAGGTTTAACTGACCACTTTTCGCAATCAAAACAAAAGCAGGCAACAAAATGGAGTAAACAAAATCGTAACAGGGAACATTGAAGGTAATAAACCTGAAATCCACTTTCGTCTCTGACCTCTCGCTGTCGGGTTAATGACAAGAGGATGAGGTTTTATTAAATCTAGAACTCGTCCGCCATACCCTCTTGTTTAACCCCGTACCAAGCCATCCACAGGTGCCGTCTTGTCATTCAAAATTAGATGCAGGCGCATTGAACCTGTGCCACACTAAACAAGAGTTAGGCCAACATTAGCCATGGGTCAAACCACATTAAGCTCCAACACCCATATCGTCATGGCTAAGGAGGCACACAGCTCAGCGAGATGTCAGAACAAGACAAGCTAGATTTCCCTCAAACTCCCACGCTATCTCTTGCCTATTTTAACATTCTAATAGCCTTGCCTCAAATCACATTTTAGACGATATAACAGTAGTTAAATTAAAAAGGGTTGTGACGCTTGATTCAGTTAGGGACATTGTCCTATACTCAGTCTTTAAGAGAAGAATATGCTGCCAGCTGATATGCTGGAGTTGTACATGTTGTCCATCCCATGTCATTATATTACACTATACTATACATTACAATATGTATTATTATTTTTGACCCTTCCATAATCAAACCATTCTTTAGAAGACTATGGTATGGGTCTACATTGTTTATTGTATAATAGATCTGGGTCTACATTGTTTATTGTATAATAGATCTATGTAAACATTAATCTTTTGTTTGAAAAGCTCCCAAGAATGCAGTTATTTTTCATTAGAGCAATAGGAGAGAGCTCCATAAAATCCATAATTCAATTCCCACCAACCAAATGTTGAGGCTAGGGTACTGGAGTCAACAACATCAAGCACAATTAGATCAACTAGTAGAGTCAATTGAAGGGACTGCAGCAAAGGTGGTATGTAAGGATTTCTGGTCCTTTGAATAGACCCCACTATCAGGTAATGTGTGCATGTTAGACGATTATGGAGAATCTTAATGTATGCTGTAGTGTAGATAATTTCTGTCAGGCTCTCAAGCCTTTGCCTCTGACAAACAAAACAATACAAAATGAGCTACAAACAGTCACTTTGTTTGCAGTCTCGGGCTATACACTGCTTTTATGTACAAACAGATTTGATGTAAAGGGTAAAACATTCCTTTGAATGTTTCAATTGATTTTTTTTTACTTGTCACTGAGAAAAACAGTTTCACAAAATGTCAAAAGTGGGGAAATGTAAAGCAATATCATACAACAACATTCATGATATAATTCACAATTGTAGTCATCTTTACAGATTAAAACAGTTTTCTTGCAGAAATAACCTTCTATGCGAGCATTTCACATATGTGGATGTGAGAGAGTAGAATGAATGTGTGTGAACATTTCATATGTGATTGTCTAAGGACAGGT
This sequence comes from Mallotus villosus, assembly GCA_903064625.1. Taxonomy (NCBI): domain Eukaryota; kingdom Metazoa; phylum Chordata; class Actinopteri; order Osmeriformes; family Salangidae; genus Mallotus; species Mallotus villosus. The sequence continues at coordinate 194,597 of CAEFZP010000752.1, forward strand.
CGGAATGATTTCCTAAATGGCCCCTCATAGCTGTAAGCCTTCCCCTCTAGCTGTGCCAAAATCATGGAAACACTGGGGCTACACTGTAGAGAAAGATGAACAACTATCTATCTAACCAAGTTATCCTTGGTCTGGCTGCCTGGAGGGTATAGCAGGCAGGGCAGAGCAGAGCACAGAGCGAAGGGATTGGTTGAAACGTTTTCATCATCCAACAGTTTGAGGTTAACAGCAGGTTGCAAGCCTTCCTTATCAGATGACTGAGATCGATGGAAGAGCTGCTAGTGACAACAGACACACCTCCTTTCCTCTCACTGGCCTCCATAACAGAACGTAGGTCTGGACATCGGGGACTATCAGCGATAGAAAATCATTAAGCAACATTGTCCGATGCTATCAGGAATCCATCTTCCGGTTCCAAACAGTGTTGGCAGGATAACAGTGCAACGTTTTTTTTCTTCTGGATCATCATATTCCAGTTCCAATTTCAATAAGTTGATTATCTATAATTTTTAATTGCAGGATCTGTTCAAAGGCTGCGGTAGCCTACTTTTACCATGTTTGTATCTTCCACAAACTAACTCATGTCCGAAATTATTAAGATATGATACAAAAATGTCAAAGTTCTCTTGATAGTGGAAGTAAATTAGCGGGCCTAATGTCTGAGATTCGTAGGATCCACTTGTAGGCCAACTGTAGCATTGAGACAGCTAAGCCACTAAAAGAGACGACTGGCGGTACTGCATCTGTGGAAAAGGTCACTGGGGAGTATTTTAGCGGTGGGACGTCTTAAAGGTTACCTCCATCGTGCTCCATCAAATATTAACCGTACCAGACCTCCCGATGAGACCCCCTGCAGAAAAACAAGACCACTTAGTAAAGCAGGGGTCCTAAAACGCCATAATGCAAGACTGTTGTTATCGCAGTTTAAAACTTCCCTTAAACCTACCTAGATGAATAGCCGAAGCTTCTGTTAACGTGTACTATTGTTAAGCAGTGTCTCATTGTGGTCTTTTCAGAACCAGACATTTGACAGGATTTCTTTAAAAGGTCACAGGCAGGTGCAAGGTGACTTTTTGCCCTTACGTTTCGAGTGGTTGCCATTACCTTATCGATCCAGTTACGTCGCTTGGGGAAACGTAAAGGTTATGGGAATGCTGGTTATCTTTGGGCTCTGTCTTATTACCTGTGCAACTCAGTCCAAGGTATTATATCATGGAGCCAAAACCCCCATTTTGCTGTGAAAAGGCTCATAATCATGTTCCCTGTGCCCTCTATTAAAAAGTTTTGGGATAGAAACATGAAAGGTGAAGAATTTTCTAAATATTTAGAAAGGTTCCACTTTAAGAGGATATTTTATTTAATAGAAGATCAAACTGCAAATGCATTGTTTTGCTGGTAAATCAGAGAGACCATTGCTTACAGTATGAATCTGTATGAACATTACAAATGACAGGTGTTGGCCAGATGTTTGGCCATTGGCCATTTGCAAGGGAAAAAGCTATGTTCGTCTGACTGATAAACAGCGTGTGTGTCCTGATGACCATTCATATTTTAGCACACAAATTCTTCCCAAAGTTCATTTGAATGCACCAATTGGAAGAAAATGAGGCCTACTCCCCTGCTGACAATTTCCTGAGAGAAAGCTCTTTTCATTTCTGTGTATAAACTAGAATTTCATTTAGTAGAGTAGTGCTCTCTATATGCACTCTCCCAGCACCAAAAGTCCATATGGGGTCACAGTTGACAATGAAAAGTGCACATAATCCATATTTTCTCTGCACAATGGGACTAGGCCTAATACCTGAGACTGGATCTGAAATTTCAAGTCGGCATCAGGCTGCAGAAAAACAAAACAAGGCATAGCATCACTGCTGTCTGAATGGTTATAAGGCAGTTACTTTGATCTAGTCTTAACATACTGTGTCTCTGAGCTTAGACATACCGCAGAACTGAAGGCACAGTAGACAGCCCAAATGAGCACTGGCGTGAGGAAACAACAAAATCAACACATCCCACTTGAAAAGAAGAAATGCAGACTGTGAGATGTACAGTGGGCATGCTTGGTATCTTGCTCGAGAAGATGAATCAGACGGAAAGAGAGAAAGCGAGGGAGAGAGAAGGGCAGGAGGAGTTTCGTGGCTGTTCATTTAGCTTACATTGGATATCAATTTGGGAGTATGTTCGCGTGCAGCTTCTGAGGAGTGCATCAATGTATTGATGTGTGAGTTAGACTGAAATTGCACCATGGGAAAAGGGGGCTTCGTTCTGTTTACACGAGGATCAATACTGTTTCAAACCTAAATGGTGAGAAATGTCCAGGTCACATTGAAAGATGGGACTGGGGTGGTGATGCTTGTGAGTATCAGACCATGGGTGAGATAGTAAGACAAAGGGAAAAGGCATATGTAGCATAGACTCCTATCATTTATTTTGGGTTTTTCACTTGTGTACACTGTCGGATTGCTTTCAGAACAGGTACTCCCTGGTTTTTACACTTAGCTAGTGTTAGAAACAAATTAAGTGTTGTGGATTTGAACAAAACAAAATCGAAGACTCTCAGTCATATGTTGAGGTGATACTCAAATTATCCTTGACAATATTGTTAAAAGTCAAGTTTCCATCCATGCTTGTGTTATGGTCGTCGTTTGGGGATATGTAGACAACCCATGCTTAAACTAGCCGCGGCGGGCCCCGACAGGTGGAAAGTGGGAGGAAAAGAACTGGAACACTCACCCCAGCCAGGTCGACTCCGTCTCCGGGACAGCCGAAGCAGCCGTCTGGTTCGGCGGACAGCTCGTTCGCGGGTTGGTAGGGTTGATCAATTTGCATAGATGGTCGGTACATTAAGCACGGCGGGTGCAAAACAGGTCGGCAGCAGTGGAAGAAACCGAAACTCGGGGGACAACCGGTCAACAGCGAGGTTGCCGTTCACCACAACTACTCTGAGGTTCCCCCCCCCGAATTTTTCCGCCATCCGGGAGTTTAAAAAGAATAAACCCCTCCCCTTAATTACCGGGCCCCAATCAGGACAGTCCCACTCCCCGTTCCAATCACCACCATGTGCAAGGCCGCCGCGCCAAAGTCCTCACCCTGCCACTAAGCGTGCGCGTAACACTTGACACCATGAAGTTACTAAAGGTCAAGTTTTTCAAGTATACCTACCATGTGCACATGTTAAACTCTATAATTTATTTAGAGCAAAAGGTAAGAAGGTCATGAAGATTTGGGATGAAAATGTTTAAGAATTGCATTTTGATTCTTCTATATTTTTGGTGAGTTGGAAGAATCGCTTAAAGAAATTGCATGCAAATGGGGAATCTTATCTAATGATTTCCACAGCTGTAGATGAAATATTAAACAGAGCCCAGGGCACAGTAGCTATCTGATTCTCAATAAAAACCACTTGAACAATTTTAAGTGAAGTTAATTGCATTGCAAAAGAAAGAGGGATGGAAAGAGAGCAAGAGAAAGTGATGAAGATAAAAGTAAGGAAAGGTCATATATTATATACCATCGATGACACACACATGCTCTTGATGGTTTATTGCAATCAGCTGCATAGCATTTATTATAAAGGGTTAAACATGTAATATTACTTAAATGATATAGTTGACAAAATATATTGTCACCTTATTTATTTAATATAGGTTAATGATCCAAGATGTTCGTAGACATATGATTCGTGAGGACCAGTCTAAAAAATACACACGTCTGAATCTGCTAAACAAGAGTCAATCTTTTTTCCGTTTTGCAGTCAGAAGAATACTGCACCGTGCTCTCTAGAAAGAGAAAAAAAGGAATGAAAGCCTGCTGTTGTACAGATACATTTTCTATCGGCCCAGAATGGAATAGGTACATTTACACAGCTTGCAGAAATTTAATCTAGCCTTGACCTTAAAAAGATGTAGTTCATGTTGGCCCCAGGTGATTCTGATACCAGCCTGATACTAGATAAATCCGTGGAGCAGGGCTGAGCATCCCGATCAGCATTTACAGTAAACTCAATTCTAAGCCCTCTCCGCATGGTCTACTCTTGACAATGTGAAGGGAGGGATTGGTTCACTTTCTATCTCAATACTTTCTCTCAGGCGCATGCAATGCTTAAGACATGTTTATAGACTGGAGCAGATATGCTGTAGTGTGGGAATTATAAAATGCTGAGCCATCGTCTTCTTCATGGCATCCTTGAGGCAGGATTTTTGGACCGTAACACATTGACTTCCTTCCCCGAGGGCAAAACAGAAGAGTAGATGGGAATGCTAATCATCTGAAAGGAGAGACTTGCCACATTAATGCACAGATTGGGCATCAATCTGGCACCGCATGGCTGGGGTGGAGAGGCGAGGGTGGCACGTGGCTGCCTTGGCATGCTGCAAGCATCTGGCACTGGTGTGGGGGAAAGCGCACCCCCGCCAGATTCAGTTTATCTCACCACCCAGCATACTGCAAGACAATGGGGTCTGGAAATCTAGTTACATCCTCTCCTTCGCTGTCTGCTGCTGGAGGTCTACATTTGTTTTGTGTACGGGGAGGGCCAGGCTTGGTGGTAATCTCATTAAGCCTGTGGCAGCATTATGCTAGGCTGGGTGGTCACAGGGAGGAGAGGAACATCACAGGTGATCACAAAGTAGCGGGTTTTTGAGGAAATGAGAGGCCAGTCTCTCTCGCACAGCTTTCACCGAGCCACACTTGAGTTGATCGATTGAGACGTCCATCCTCTGGGGTGCAATCACTTCCTAAATGCTGGCCCTACGACCGCAATCGGAGTCTGAAATTTTAATTGTTCTTGAGCTTAGGGGTTCTCCTTTAGAATAATGATTGTAATTAGTCAGCTGAGACCTCGGATATTGGTGAATGTTAGAGGAGATATATCCATGGCCTTGACTGACCAAAGATTGTTATAATTCAGGCAATGCGTAATAAATGGGTTGATGCGCTTTGATTGTTTTGTAAATAAATTATTGTTGCACTGCATGAAGCAAGAGAACACAAGGGAAGGAACAATATTTTTTACATTTCAATCTCTTTGTCTGTCCATTTAGGGGACCAGGCCAGCCTATGTTTATGTTCAATGAAAGACAATAATAAGGATAATTATAACTATAATTATAACTATAATTATAATAAGGAGCTACATCCAGGTACAGTATAAGTCATTCTCAATTGAAATCCTTGTTAAATCAAAAGAATTACTTAAACATTGCACACATACAAAACACAAATACTACACACTGTACACAAAGCAGTGCCTCCTTATTCTCCCCTGGGTCTATTTTCTTCCCACCGCAACAAAACTCATTACTGGAGCTTACTTAGAGGCACTGTGCAACAACTCCAAATATTTCCCTACAGTTACCAAACTGTGCATGTATTAAAGAATTCTCCAATATTTCTGTACAAAATGGAAATCACTTTGCTATTTTTGCTGCGCGGAATTTTTTCTTTTTCTTTACAATTGGTAAAAACAGTGGGCGTTTTATGATGGCAGAGCTTAAGGTTTGAGCTTTTAAAAATGCCACAAGGCCAGACAGGAGCACAAGGATTAGGCTGGAAGCTGTCGTATGTGCAACCATGTTGCCAGGCTCCTCATTAGCCAAATTCTACATAGGAGACCAACAATCTGGTTTCCATTTCCCCCTGCGTGAAGGAACTAGGCTCCACACGTGATTGGGCATAGATTTGCCACTTGGTAACCGCAGCCTAAATCAACCACATGGAGAGACATGTTCAGGGATTCACAAGCCAAACACAAGAAACCACACCGTAAACTGTTAAAAGCGAATTACTGTAGGCTTCTGAGCTTAGTATGCATAGTAATCATTGGAAATTTATTTGAACTATATACAGTACAAATCTCACCTGTTAATCTACCAAATAGCTTTGACCACAGGTTGTGCAGTAATACCGAACTGCCATCAGAAAGCCAAGAGAGAGGAAAAGAAACCAACTGTGCAGAGAATAAACATCCGGAAGCGGAATCCTCCAGCATCCAAACCAGCTGCCAAGGATTAACAAGGGCTGTCCAATGCCAAACTGAGACTCCAACCAAGAGGACAGGCCTTCTAGTGGGATTAGAGACATTACATGCTGATCCAAGTCCTGTCAGAAAGGGTGTGATGTACAACAGTCTCCAGCAGAGGGGGACGTAATTAAAATTCAAAGACAGGAAGGGCTGCAGGGCTCAAAGGCTATAAACTAACCAGTCCTGCTCTGTACTGCTGTGCTAGTTGACCCAGAGGGAGAAAAGTAGCTATCATATTTGAGAACCTGTGAATATATTGTAACAGCAGGACTTGATAAGACTGTCACCTGCAATATAAGACATAATAAAAGCTCATCAATGCTCAAACAAACAAGTGACAAAGGGGAGGGAAAATGAGACATGAGGGGAGAAACATAATGAATGCAGATTGTTCTATACAGGTGTACTGCATGATACAATCAAACGATTTGCACCACTCCATTCACTATGATGTTTTTTACTTCATGCTGTCTCTAGTTTGAATACAGTTGATGTAAACAACTGTGTTCTGAATAGATACACCATGATGTCCTTTGCATTTCCATGTTTTGCTAAGACCTAATTTTAGTATGAATGTCAATGAGACCTCTTTCACTCAGAGTCAATATGACAATATTATGTTCTATCGTGTTAGTGGGATTACATCATTATTTTAATGACAAAATGACTGATAATATATTACAACTTTTAGTAAAAACTTATGTTAACTTGATGGGTTATCATCCAAACAAACAAACAAAAAATCCTCTGAGACAATGTCTGCTGATATATGTCTCTAATATGCTATTCTGCATTTATTTTACATGGATTGGTTTTGGGCCCAAGGTAAAACATAAGCAGACTTCTACTTTTTGTATATGTCTTGGAAAGGAGACATATGAGGAGATGATTATGGTTTAACCAAGGAAAAATGCCAACAGTATCAAAGAGGGGTCTTCTCTTTTGAATTCCCTCCACTTAGTGTCACAGAGACTCAATGTCAATATGATTTTATGTAGCTTAGCAGTACACCTATAGGTCATTTTTCCCTGAAGGACCTAATTACCTACCAAGTGGCAGCCATGACTGATAACACTGACATACATATCATCCATATAACACATGGATGATGGAAAAATCACAATGGTGTGTGTGTGTGTGTCTATTCAGTGCATGTGTGTGCGTGCACATGTATACAGAGGGAGGGACAAATCAGTATACAAACCACATTAGACCTGTCACAAGCCTGGCAGAAATTGGATTAGTGTCACCCATGATAAGGCGAGGGGCAGAAAAGGAAAGATTGGAAGAGAGGAAATGGCTACTTTTCTCTCCCCTTGCAATAATTTCATTTAATATTCAAGGCACTGAATGCATAAATGTACCATTATAGAGCCTTGCAGAGTTAATGGAATATGTTTATGCAGATGGTGGAATTTTTTCTTACTTTCTTTTTATAGCAGTCTGTTTTTCCCCTTCATTTTACAATTGCCTTTGTTAGGATTTAACAACAAAAAATTACACCTCCAAGAGGCCTGTAGTACTACTGCAGACTACTGAAAAGCCCTTGGGGGAGAGACTGAATGTGAACTGTGATTTGTCCAACACCATTATCTCTACCACACTGGGGCACATAGAAATCAATGCAAAGGAGTAACATACCGCCCAGCAGTATGGTTTTAAACTGTATCAGAAGATTCAATTAGACTAATGCAGTCAGCAATGGAAGATATGGCTAGGCCTGTGAGGTTTAATACGACCCCTCCACAATAACCTGGCCAAATATCAGTCTAACAATTATGTGGTGGTGAATAGAAGGATGAGGATGAATGAGTTGGAATGTCAGAGTATGGGAGGGAGATTGAGCTGGTAACCAAAGGGACTGAAAACGAGACTAACACATTTATACGGATGTATAAATGATTGGGGATTGGATTTAGAAGGAAAGAGAGAGAGAGAGTAACAAACAGAGGAATAAATTAGGCCAAAGAAAGAAAAGTGGAAGAATGCAAAGGGACAAAAAGAGATTTAAAGTGGTGGTGAGAGCTAGCCCCTCTGCCAGGATCCACAATGACTCACCCTGCCGTTGTTAGCATTCACCTAACGTAGCACAACCCTAGCTACTGCTGTGTGTACAGTAAAAACCAATAAGAGGGTGGTATCATGGGATTACAGGAGAGAAATATGGGACATTGTTGTGCAGGGAATGCGCTGAAGGTGGAGACAGAGATATAGGAAGGCTGGAGACAGATAGACTCCTATTAGGTATTCAAGCACAGGGGTGCAAAAGTAAAAGCACATCCAGAGCTGGAGATTTCCATTTGCTGTATTCAGTGAATCATCCATATATAGCAGCTATTCAGGGGTAAACAGGAATATATGCATTCAGCAGCTAACATGTTCCTAGTTTGGCAAGGTCGAATGTTTACAATACTTTTTGTGTCCCAGTCCCACCCTCAGTACAATACATGACAGTCAGTGTACATATCCACATGCAGGCCCCAATTCAGATGCTGTAGATGAACACATGCAAAGCCATCTTTCAGCCTATGATTTGTGCTGGTGCTGAATGTGGTACTCATGATCTCATGCACTGTCACCAGTGCTCTCTACAGTTTAAATCATTCACAAGCTAAACAAGCTAAGCCTGATAACTCCCTTGAAGGATAACAGACAGGGAAAGGGTAGACGAGTGTGTGTGTGTATGTTTCGTGCCTAGTGGGGGGTCAGACCAAGAGAATGAACATCAAAGGATACGTGACCGTGATGTTGCTGTACACTAGCTATCAAATGGGGGGGGCTTCACAACAATCTAAAGGAGACCTAGTAAAGGATGAGATGTATCTGGACTTAAAGCTGGATAAGATGAGTAATTTCCCCTGCAATAAAATTGCCTTGGGCATCTATCTAAAGAGATGCGGTTGGCACCATCAGCACATGGTTATCTTCCCTCCGTTTAAGAGCCAGCCACGGACCTCCTGGGTTGCTGCCACACCGGACAAGAAGCCATTAAATAAGGCTAGAACACCTGGAAAGAGAAGCTGGGGAACAGGCGAAGTATGTGTGGAAGGACCCCCCCACTTTTCTAACTAGCTACTTTTGATGAAAACACACATACTTTTTATTAATTGCGGTGTACAAGGTCATGGGAAAAGGATCATTTGTGGTTGGACGTAAAACTTTATCGCTCAAAACATGTATGCAAGCCTTAATTTGGCACAGTCTCTATGATAACAAATATGGGACAAAAAGGTTTAGCGGGAGTACATTCTACACAGAAAATATACAGTAGGATCAAATTGCAAAGTTGTCATGACAAATACAGTGTGGACAGAGCTTGCAGGTTGAAGCAATCTATTTTCTTTGGCTTTCAATCTATCTCACCTTACCTTGAGCCAGCTGTCCATCTTGTGGTGCAAGTGATGTAACAGTGTCCTCCAGTGGAAATCAGAGGAATACATTAATATGGACCACAGGTTCTACCTGGTCACTGTGCCTGGTGAGGCCTGCTTTACTGCTTTGTAATTTATGGTACAAATAAGTGTGGAAATAAATATAGACTTTAAAATGTATAATTCTTACACATATAGTACAGTAACATAATTATAACAGGGAAATTCCCTCACAAGAAATGCCCTTGAATCGACCAATACACCTTTCTATTGGCATACATAACTTACATTTACATGTATTCATTTAGCAGACGCTTTTATCCAAAGCGACTTACAAGAAAGAGCTTAACAAAAAGTGCATAGATCAATGATCATAAACAACGAGATAGCCCCCAAAACATTGTGGGTAGCCAAAACATGAAGCATACATTGTGAAAAGCAAATAAGTGCCAACGGGTAGAACCAGAAGAGCATGTGGATAAACAAATTACAATTAAACAACATGATCCTCGAAAGTGTTAGAGTGTGCCTGGAGGAAAGAAACTTGCTCACATACACGAGAATAGCCTGCTATTCTTTCTGTACATTTTCTTTGACTAGTGTTGTATATTCATCACCACACCCCTTTCTTTGATTACCTGCCAGAAACATGCCTTGGCGCTGCTATTTTAACCCAGGCCACCTATTGACCTGACAGGAGTGTCAGGAGAGGGTGGGTGTCACAAGCAGGTGTTGGCTTTCAGCAGGGACCAGAATTGTTTGTGGCATAGGCTGGCACAGTCGGACTCACGGATTACACGGCATAGACGCACTGCAGGTAAGGACACCTGTCTTCTCATCCTCTGTTATGCTTAAAGAAACATGCCTATTCTGCATTTTTGTGTTCTTCTACGTCATCCCATGTATTGGACGAGATCTGGTTGATTTTGAAAGATAAAATATGGTGATGTAGTTTAGAAGTGCTTCTTTTTCAATGACACCTATCTTGAACAGGCTAGTTTATCGACCAGTGTGTGTTAATAGGTTTCAATCCTTGTGTGGTGTTTATATTATTGGTCCTCACCCAATGTTTGCGGGTTTGATGGACTCATTGGCCACATATTTTTAAAACAATACAGCAATCATTTCTGTAACTGAACCCTGAATTAGCATTTTACTGGGATAAAGTGTTAGAAAATAACACATTGTGATGTTTGGAAATACTGTAGTGTATGGTATGGAAAATCCGTTAAACAGACCCAGTTATGGGTTTAATAGACTATAATTCAAAAAACAAAAACTATGTTCACCTAAATGTGATAATTAATCACCCACTTTAACATTATCTTCTCGTCCTTCAATATTTCAGTTGAGCAGTAACAAAGGCATCAAAATGGAGGTCCCTAACCCCCTTAAGATGTACGGCCTGTACTTGGAAGCAGTAAATGATTACATCAATGAGTCCTATGGGGAGGATGTATGGAGACTGATTGAGGCCAGAGCAGAAATACCCCATCTGAAGTTTGTCCGCCATCAGATGTACAAGTACGGTCATCGTCATGCTCTTTCACATTAATCACCATGACGTTGGTTACTTTTTTCAAACCATCAAATCTTAAACCCACTTTCTGTCGCTTTAACATCAAATAAATATATTTTGAGTTGTAAACTTGGATGTTAAGGCAATATAGAAAGCTTTGGCTATTGTGATATCGATTCTTTTTTTTTACAGTGACAACCTCATCCTACGGTTAGCCAAGGCAGCTGGCGAGGTACTGGGAAAAACCCACGACGAGCTGATGTATGCCTTTGGTGTCTACATGGTGAAGAGGATCGGCAACTATGGCTATGAGAGGATTCTGAAGGTGGCCTTGCAACCTTCGGAATAATAGCAATCTATGAAAAATGACCAATTTTGTTCAAGGACGAATTCAATATTTAATACAAGACTCTCATGTCGGACAAAAGCACAAATATTATACTTCCTGATGTGTATTTGAAGTACTATGTATCCAAGCCAATACGAAAGATGTCTGAATATATCATGTCCTATCTGTGGCAGGTGCTCGGGCGTAATGTGCGTGACTTCATCAATGAACTGGACAACCTGCACGAGTACTTCCGCTTCTCCTTCCCCAAGGTGCAGCCGCCTAGCTTCTGTGTGGAGGAGGAGTGTGAGACCAGCCTCACGCTGCACTACCGCAGCACCCGCAAAGGGTTCACCCAATTTGTCAAAGGTATGTGACAGTGGACACCCTGGGTCTACACAGGGCCGGCCCAAGCCTTTATGGGGCCTTAAGCAAAATGGATTTGTCTGCCCCTCCGAATATAATTACCATAATTACCAAATTACCAATTTCATGTGCTCTTGGGGGCCCTCTGGTGTCCACGGGGGCCCTAAGCAGCCGCTTAGTTCGCTTATGTCTTGGGCCGGCTCCGGGTCTATGGTTGATATTTTGAACTGAGGGTTCCTCATGATGATTGTTCCTCCTCTACTGACACAGGCCAGCTCTCCCAAGTGGGACGACAGTTCTACAACACAGACATTGAAGTGGAAATCCTGTCAAAAGAGGAGACTGAGAAAATGACATATGTGGTAAGGATTAGGAAAGGAGTATTTTTGCCTGGCCAATGCTGCGTGGTCACATTGTGACTGGACATGATTTATCCAGGTTTTAGGTTTGGAAATTTGGAATGATCTGTAGTTTGACACAAACGTATCACTTCTGAAGTGATACAATCAGCTCCATTGTCAAACCAACTCTGGATTAACTCGAATGCCTCACAGCTGTACTGTTGCAGTAACCATCGCCTGTACTTTATCCACCCACAGATCTATAAGATGAACTTTGACAATGCCGCTTTCAAGCACCGCATGCCTCAACAGAGGACAGCCCCTGGCTATGAGAAGCTCCCGATGAAGAGGGGCATATTCTTCGACATGTTCCCCTTTAGTGTCATCTTCCGACGGGACATGACCATGTATCGCATCGGCGATGGCCTGAAGGAGGTCTTCTCCGATCTGCAGGGCAAGAAGGTCAACGAGGAGTTCACCCTGGTGCGACCCATGCTGGAGTTTAGCTGGGAAAATGTAAGTCTAGAAGTTAAAAAAATTAAGTTCCATTTAATTGCCTAAACAAGGTCAAAGTTTCAAGTCTCCACTTTGGAAAGCTGTACTTCCCCCATATCAAGTTTCACTGTAATATATTGTACATCTACCACACTGTAGGTAATGCTATGTAGTTACATGGTCGTTTTAAATGACACCTTAATATTACATATTTCTGTTTTCTGCCAATTTCTCTGCTCCCTTAGATCTATACCCACTTGAACAATGTGTTTGAGCTGCTCTCCAAAGCTGTGGTAGAGAGCAAACAGAAGGTCAACATCCCAAAACTGAGTAAGGAGGAGCCTGAGGAGAAGGAGGAGTGCGAGAAAGTGAATCGAGAGGAAGAGAGAGGTACCGAGTCGGCACGGGTCCATGCCCTACTCCGGCTTTGCACACAGGCAGCCGAAAAGAAAGGGGAGTACCTCAACCTTTGTTTTTCCATACCAACCCTTCACTTAACTGACTTACAACACATCATTTAAGTCTATGATGTCTATGAGAAGATGATGAATAAAGTTATCAATAACAATTACAATGACAAACATCAATGTTGTATCGGCCTCTCACACATTTGCTTGCATATCAGTTGGATATTCACTCCGTGGACTCATTCAGGCACTCACAACTAACTCCCTCACTCAGTCATAACTCACTCGCTTGCTCACTCACTCACACATCGATTCACTTCCCCTCTCGGAGTCTGTCTTTCCTCATTTATTCAGTCATTCATCCCTACCACCGTTAGATGTGAAGTCCGAGGAGGACATGAAGGGAACGGACCAGGAGTACAGTGGTGCCCTAACTCAATACAACAGCGCCGCCAACTCTGGAGGCGAGGACATTGAGCTCCTGGCCTTCCAGACTGTCACTGGTGAGAATCTATTCTCTATTTAAAAACCACTTCAATCATTCAGATGTCAATCACACACAGGTTTTGATCTCTATCATGTCCAGGGAAGTGCAGTGAAACCATCTTTGAGGATTTGAGGGAACCCCCGAAGAAGCCCCTCCACTTGAAGGGTCAGATGAAGTATGTCCCCCAGTGGGACTCTCTCATCTTCCTTTCCACCCCCATGTAAGATCCCTCACAATATTTAGGAAAACAAATGTAAACATAAATTACAGTTACATAAATCAAGAACTAAAATTCGGTCAATCTTAGAATGTTGTTAATGTGTCACCTCAACACTGTCTCACCTATTCACACTACTGTTTTCTATTGATCTATTCTCCTATTCTGGTGCCTTGTCCTCTTACTTCCCTTTGTTCATGCAGCATAGAAACCGTGGAGGATATGATCAAAATGGGGGTATACGTGAACGACTTAAACCTCCATGACTCTAGCAGAGAGCTCATCTTAGCTGGAACACAGCAGTCGGCTGAACTGCAGTTGGCTCTGGATCAGGTAACATATGTCTTCTTGTAACAAGAACAGCAGTTATTTATTTTACCGGTAACATTCCGTGCACGTTCCACCTATTTTCCATTAGAAAATGCCCTTTTCTTACACACGTGAAACTGTCTTGTGAGATCTTGATACTACGATGACTACCGGTAACTACAATAAAAATAAATAAGAATTCAAGTCATCTACTTTTTTTGCTCATGTCCCTTTAGGGGTTCCACAATACTGTTTGTATAAATATTATGCTGACACTACTATAAGCTCTTACATTGCACGTACAGATCATACAGTGCACGAGAAGAATGTTTTGGCACATGAATAAGATGAAAAGCTTAGACCTAAAGAAGCTGAGGAATATTGTACATGCCCGAGTGTCTTTCAACCTTACGTGCAACTACAGGAGCAGCAGAAGTATGCCCAGCTGATGGAGATCATCAAGAAGCTGGACGAGGAGAAAAAGAGGGGGGATTCCCTGCTCTATGCTATGATCCCAAAGGCTGTGGCCGACCGTCTCAGGAAGGGCATCACTGCCCTGGAGACCTGTCAGGTAACTGACAGACGTTGGTAGAACTACATGGATGCAAACCAACTGCTTTTTTAGTTCCAAAAAACGTTCGGGAAACTTCAGAGAAGTGTTTTGTAATTTAGTATATTTTCTTTGTTCCTATTAGGGCCAATGAACCCTGCAATGATTCAGGCTTTATCTTAAATATATAGCATATGTATATTTCACAAAGAGCATGCTATTACTTCAGTCCTTTTTGCAAACCTCTCCTATATTCCATATGTATCATGGCTTACTCTTCCTCAGATCCAAAAATACCCATTAAACTGTTAAGGTAAACTGCTGAACAATCTGGAAGGTGACTGTTCCTGCCTTTCCTCGCCAGGTTTTCCCAGATGTAACCATCCTGTTCAGCGACGTGGTGAAGTTCAATGAAATCTGCATCCACATTACGCCCATGCAGGTGGTGGACATGCTCAATGAGATCTACATCGTCTTTGACACGCTCAGTGAGAAGCACAACGTGTACAAGGTGAAAACAATTACGACTGTTATTCTCATTATATGGTCCTATAGATGTTATGTCCTCTTGTAAAATTGTCAGTTTCAGTCTCAGGGGATAATGGCTTATGTGCCCTAAATAGATTTGTGGTGGTACTCTTTAACAATCTCTGAAATTCAATACATGTGTAATAATAGCAACATCCACAATACTTTTTCCATTATTCTTTTGGGCCTTGATTTTGTCCTGGAAACCCACTATATTCACATTGTATTGCATTTCTATGCTGACTGTCAAATCCAAGGTCCCTGCACTGTGGTTACACTGAAGTACAAAATGTTTTTGTCAGCAGCTAGTCTGAACCAAACTTAATCTTACCAGGTGGAGACGATCCGAGACGCCTACATGGTGGTAGCAGGTGTGCCTAACAAGACCACGTTCCATGCCCACCACATATGTGACATGGCCTTGGACATGCTGAGCTCTATCGACCACCTCAAAGACCCCTCCACTGGGGACAACATTCAGATCCGAGTCGGTGAGCACAAAGATACACAATAGCAAGACAAGCTGGACATCTACATAAACAGATTTTTCATTGAAAACACATTAGAAACATCAGAAAGTGCCAATTTATATTGATACCAACACTATCATACTAATACACACATAAGGCATTCAGAATTTACAGTGTGGTCTTTCTGACCCTGGTAAAAATCTATCAAATGATGTTCAAGGTATAGCTTTTTTCCAGATTAAGAAATTAGATTGGTAATTTATTTGTTTGATTATGTGTTGTAGGTGTTCACTCAGGCATGGTGGTTGCTGGGGTGGTTGGACTGAAGATGCCTCGCTACTGTATGTTTGGAGACACAGTGAATACTGCCTCTCGCATGGAGAGCAATGGGGTGGTAAGGAATGTTGCCACAAGCTCCAATATGCTTTTACATTTAGTCATTTATCCATTTATCCATTCGTATCCAGAGCGACTTACAGTAAGTACAGGCCCATTCACCCAGAGGCAAGTAGGGTGAAATGCCTTGTCTAAGGACACAACTTCTTTGACACAACCTTCTGATTAATAGCCCGATTCCCTAACACAGTGGTTCTCAACCCTGGTCCTCAAGTACCCCCTGTCCTGCACGTTTTAGATGTCTCCCCGCTCCAACACACCTGATTCAAATGAATGGGTCGTTATCTAGTTATGCAGAAGCCTGCTAACGACCATTCATTTAAATCAGGTGTGTTTGAACAGGAACACATCTAAAACATGCAGGACAGGACTGGGACCAGGGTTGAGAACCACTGCCCTAACAGCTCACTCATCTGACTACCTGTTTTTGTTATTGTTGTGCCGGTATATGGTAACGACTGACTGAATGTTTTACTGTCTGTTAGTGTTTAACCTTTGACTATTTGTGTACAAAGGGTATGCAGATACATATCAGCCAGACCGCCAAAGATCATCTGGAGCACGAGCCTTATATAATCGAGGAGAGGGGCAAGATATTTGTCAAGGTCAGAGTTTTTATATTTAAGAATGCTGGGCCAACTGACACTGAAGAAGAAAAAACAACATACCACAATAGCATTCTGTTTCATAATACTCATGCTTATGCATCAAGAAACATACATTTCACTGGAATTACATAATAGCGGTAAGAGTCAATAATTGATTGTTCTTGAACCCAGGGTAAAGGCCAAATGAAAACCTATTGGCTGAAAGGGAAAAAAGACCTCTCGTTCAAGACCCCAGCAGAGCTGCGCTACAGCAGTGAACAGAAAGACTCAGAGGACAGGAGTTCACATGGGTGAGTGGGGAAGAGGGGGGGAGGAAGGGTGAGCAGAGGAAAGGAAAGGGGAGAAGGGCAGAATAAAGTTAGACTGGAGTTGGAAACCTCCACATTAGCAATCTTTCTATAGTAGACAGATGCATCATCCCCCCTGTTGTTTAAGCCTTACTGTGTATGTGT
Source organism: Mallotus villosus (assembly GCA_903064625.1). Lineage (NCBI taxonomy): Eukaryota > Metazoa > Chordata > Actinopteri > Osmeriformes > Salangidae > Mallotus > Mallotus villosus. Next base: position 211,463 of record CAEFZP010000752.1, read on the forward strand.
GCCAACAGCTCCACCTGCCCTAACACCAAGCGCTCCACCTCTAACCTCAACATCCCCAATGAAGAGCAGGCGGAGAGAAAGCCCACACCGACCGATATGCCTGCAGAAACCTTACCCCAGCGAGAAGGCAACCCTGAAGGCCCCTCTGTTTCAGCTGAGCCCCAGGAGAAGGAGAAAGCCAAAAAGACTAAGAACAACAAAGGGGCTAAGCCTGAGGCACCCCAAGTCAATGCTGTGCAGGAAAGTGCACCCCTAGTGGGCAACCCTGAGAATGCAGCCCCTGTGTTGAACAAGAGAAACAGCTTCCGGCAGCAGTATGCCAAGCTACCCACCAACCTGCCCTTGCGTAGCACTTCCTGCTGCATACTGTAAGAGCAGCCAGAGTGTTCGAGTCATGCTTGTAGGGGGAAATGATGGTGGGGTGAGGAAAGGATATGTTGTGCGATGCCCTAAGATATGTTCCATGTCAGGACAGGGAAGAGTATAGCAACATGAAATGCTAAAACAACACACTCCGGACATGCCATTTAGTTCCACACACAATTATCCAGTGAGACCATATCCTATCAAAAACATACATAGGTAGTGTATAGGTGGTCTCAGTGCCCCTCTCTCCTACATGAGAGTCAGGGAGAACATCAAGGCAAAAGTGGCCTGCAAAACCTGGGAGGAACCTAAAACAGCAGAGTCAGTGTTTTATCTCAATTGCCTTTATCCAACAACACATCATGTTACTTCCTTTTCCTTGTTTGTCACTGAGTCTTGCATCTTCATCAATGTTTATGCTCCCCTGTGTTATTACTAAACTAGGTCCAAAGTGAGTGGAAGTGGAATTTAGCTATTATGGATGCTGTAGTGTACATTTGTTCTGTTATTATGACCATGTTACAACAGAGGAATGTTGTCACAATGTTATGGAGAGTGATACAAGTCTCTTTTTCTTCAATTAAAATATACTGCACACTCAGACTCAGGTACACAGGGTGATATGACGAGAAGTTGTATTTTATTTGAATGAACATCGATTTTAGAACATTTGAATAGAAATGTATATAGATTAATAATTTATAATGATGGATATTTAGCATGATTTTCTCAATAATTTTGTTTCCCACTTACCTTTATGTTAGTATATATTTTAACTATAAAAATGTGATGTACAGTCACTAAAACATGACTCTGCATTTTTTTTTCCTATTCTTCCATACAGTAAACAGGTTATACACGTTTTTACAAATTGTAAACACAATGAAATGATTATAGAAGCAATGGAAGAACCACAAAAATGAAGGAAGGAGGAAGAGTTGCATGTGATACACCTTCCACCAAAGCAATGAGGAAGATGACTGGTAGTCAAATGCAGGGCGATAAGATTAATTCCTTGATCCCTTTTGAGTTAAGATGACTTATCTTTCTATATGCCACCTGTCCACCTATCAAATAACACATCTAGCAGAACTATAATGTGTGCTCAGAAAAACACCAGCTTCACTCAGATTTCTTTCATCAGTCTCAGCTATATTACCTCTGACACACACTGAAGTCAGTAAATTAACATAAAAATAGTGATTCTCGCTTTCCTCTAAGTATATATCTCAACAAGGAAGTTGTTCAAATAGGGCTTGTTATAATACAGGTGGAAAAGGTAACGTTTTTTTTTCAGGATAAAACCTCACATACAAGCTCACAAAACACATGCACACATGCTCACACATTTAACTGTCACAGACATTTCTGTGTAAGATGTCATTACAAGATAAAGAGGAAGCCATCAGGAAACCGCTTAAGCACTGCTTCCTGTCTGTTGCCATGGTGGCAGGCCCCATTTTTCAGTTGAACAGTTTACTACATCACAACTCAGTTTATTTCTTACAAAGGGATGTAAGTAAAGAACACTTTCAAAAAGAAACACAGTGATGTAAGTCCCAAAACTCCATTCCACACACTGTGGGCTGGTATCCGCTCTGGCACACCCTTCAGTCCAGATGGGCCTTGATTTGACCTCTCACCCTAACATTTGAAAACAATCACACTCTTTAGACTACAGCACGATTGGACAGATCTCTTTAAGGGTTTGAGCCTCTGTTGACTGGCCTTTGGTCCAGCTGGTTGTCATTGAGATAAACCGATGGATAAACAGATTGCTTTTGAATTAGGGACTGGCCCAACCCATTTGAATCAGTTCATTCATGACTTGACAGTGTGCTCTTTAGCTCTTTATACAGCCTTAATAATGTTTACTTCATCTTAACTCATCAGTGAGACCATGTGTGACTCCAAATTGCCATCTCTGGAAAATATCACCCGAGTGTGTTTGTTTTTTTACAAATGAGACATCCAAATGAGGTAAGAAAACACTGGAGGAGTGATAAATTCTATAGCAACCAGAGCAAACAAGGATATCACATAAAGGTGAGGAGGTAGTAGCTTGGAACTGGCCTCCACAGACTATTACATCACATCCATTTCAACACTCTAGTTACATGGGTCATAACAATACTATAAATGTAGAAGTTTATTCCATTAGGTTTAGGATGAATGGATCCTGTGTATGATTTCCTTTGAGGGCAGTGGGAGTCAGAAAGAGAGAGAAATGAGAATGGAAGAGAGAGGAAGTCAGAAAGATAAGAGAGCGAGTGAGCCTGAGATAGAGCGCAAGAAAAAGAGGTGTGAAGTTCAGGATTAACATGGTTGGTTATGTATTGTAAGGTTACACATTGCGGGAAAGTGGAGTGTGCTGGCGTTCAGTGCTGACAGGAGCCACATTCCACAAGGTGAACACAAAAAGGACTAAGCCGCTCCCCTTTCAAATGACTGCATCACTGGATTATTGCAAAATTCTTTCTAGGGTTTTCACTTGTCAGGACAGGCAAAGGCACGCTGTCAGCAGATAGAGCGAGAGAGAGAGAGAGAGAGAGAGAGAGAGAGAGAGAGAGAGAGAGAGAGAGAGAGAGAGAGAGAGAGGGATAGAGACTAAGCAAAAGAAAAAGAGTTGGAAAGCAAGAAAGGGAGGAAAATACAGATTACTGCAGAGTATTGTAATTTCTAGAATAACAAGACAAGTAAGAATTAGCGTATTTGCGTGACATACAAAAGAGATAGGAGAGAGATAGTGAGTGAGTGTAAGAGAGAGAGAGGAGAAAGAAAGAGAGACAGAGACTAAGGGGTGTGTCATAGCAATTTAGTTCCTTAAGGAAGTACAACTGAAAATGATCTTGAGACTGGTGAGCACAAGCAGATAGAAAGACGGAACAACTGATTTTCTTTTGTTTTCACCTTGTAAAATGAAGGTGTTCCGATAAATGTATTCTCTATGTTGACAACTTGATCCACGTGTAGAGGCAGAGCAAAAAGTGACACAGAGGAGGGAGGGGGCACCACACTCACTGACAGACTCAGGTAAGGGTGCTCTCAATGTTTTTATCTAATAGCAGCCTAGCTACAACTAAACTGTGCAATTATTATTTATCTTGTACATAATTCTCTGATTGAACAAGTTGCTTGAACATGTTTTGTGATTGGTCGATTTACACCCAGGCAAAAAAAGTAAGCGGGAAGGTGATAAAATCAAAATCAATTTGGCAAAATGGATAATGTTTGACCATGTTTAATTTTGCACTCATATTTCTCATCTCTAACTTGGGTTGGGGGGACATTGTTCATTCAGACGGCGTAACAGAAAGGCAGCACCACAGTGTATGTCCTTATCACCGTAAAGCTGAACATACAGTATTGTCAGTGCCTCTTAAATATTACGCAACATAGAGCAGTAGACGTTCCCTCCTTTAACCGGCCTACTTTGACTGATTGTCCAAGCCTGTGAAGTGAAAGAAATATAATGACACAACAGTGTTCAACAGATGGTAGGGGTGGAAAAAAACAAGTTGTGAGCCTGTGATGACTCCTCAATGCAAACCAAACTGCAGTCAGTTTCGTTTCCCTTTTGAACCAACAAAAGTCTGTGAGTTTTGAACACTCTATTAGAAAAGTAATTGTTACTATGGTACTACTACACAGTACTATAAAGTAGAGGTTTAAAACACTTAAAACCATAATCAATTGATGAGTTTATCAGTACACTGATGATGCACTGGCACATGCAGTAACTAGGGTATCTTAGGAAGCCAGTAAACACTCATCAACAATCTCAGTGTACCTCCTTTGTGAGTGACCACAGTGCTACACATCCCTTTCTGATCTACTACGGGAAACCATTGATGAGGCCCACATGGCATAAATACTCACAAATATATACCTCGGGAACACTTATGTTTACTTCTCTGACAGAGAGAACTGCAAGATGTCGCAAAGACCATAGACTGTTTCCATTATTTACTCTACAAAGTGTTAAAAAGGTTACACATTCTATGTATTACATTTTGATTATTCTCAATGGTGAATAAGAGTGAGGATAGAATTATGTATTCGGGTCTCAGTGCCCCCAAGTCCAGACAAGCGGTGACACACGTAAGCCTCTTGGGGCTAATGTTTAAGGAGCATGTACAAGCAAGGGCCTGGTGCCTCTTAATAACAGTGTTACCCATGTGAGCAGGCCAGTCTAAGGGAGTCATCACCGGCTTTACCCATACACACAGACATACATCCATAAATACATCCATAAATACATCCATAAATACATCCATACAGTACATACACACAAATAGACACGAACACACACACACACCCAGCCCCTGGCTACACGCTGCCGTTGTCTGTGGAATGCTAGAATGCTAAATATTTATCTTTAATGGTTTCCTGCTTGTACTTAATCCACCAATCAGCACTCTTGATTGGAGTATATGTCAATGGGAGTTTCTTGCGTCCAAACAACCTGTAGATAAAAGCAAAAGTTACAAAATTCTATTATGTTAGTCCTTTGTAATATTAATCATTTCTGGTTAATTAATCTCCAAAGGATTACTTGGTTATCCATTTCAGGCCATTTAGTATGGGTCTGGTTTGAGTTTTGGCTAGTCATACATTAACACACCACCAAAAGAGTTGTCTCTTTCAGTTGTGAAACAATGATTTTGAAGATAGCGGTATAACAGGTCTGAACTCTTCCAAAAGAGTTTCTGCACCAGATTATTATAGCTAGATCACCAGGCTGTACATAAACTCTTAACAACATGAACCATATTCCTGTTCCCTTAAGTGGTTGCCATTTCCATTAGTTAAAAGTGTCTTAAGGTGATAGTAGTATTTCGAACAATTGACTCTCATGCAGAGAGTTTAAACACAAACACACAGTAGACTGTTTCCAGCTCTGCCTCCATATTTCTGGAGTGAATTTATTTCCTGATGGGGGCTCACATCTCTCATCAATTCACAGTAGGCTTTTGGAGCATAGAAATGAGATTTAGAGCTATTTTGAAAAAACGATCACGCTGCTCCACTTCCATTATCACAGTTGAGGGAAATGAATCTAATGAATGTTCACTAATTCCCCACAGAGATGAAGCTTTGTATTGAAGCACACCATTAGAAATATGACACTGGTTCAGAATTAATGGATATGCATGTATTAAAAGGCGTAATGGGATGTCTTATGCAAGATTAGTGTTTGAATAACATGGATGTTGTAACTGACACTGGGTGAATGCAAGCAATGCAGTGCTACAGTTATTATCTATTAAGCACATTACATATATGGATCACACTACTCAACACCTGGCAATTTGCTTAAAGTGCTATGAGTGTGTGCATAATTTCAGTCAAAAGTCTAGATTATCGCTTTTAAACCAAATACAAAAACACACCTGCAGCAGTTTGAAAAGTAGATAAAACACATGTTGTGTACACCCAAATTACACTTAAATGAAGTTAAATGCTGTTGCCCATGCTCTGTAAAGGATGTCTCAAAGGAAAGAGGAGGTGTTCATTTGCATGAGAGTGCATTCCAAACCTTCTATAGCAAAAAGCGACTTTGTCCTGGCCTCTAACATTCTCTGTTACCACTGTGTTGATGCAACCTGCACGGCAGGTAGGGACCTGCTGTAACTATGCCGCCTCGTCCGCCTCACATACTTGTCCACACAGGCCTGAGTGGGGTTTCAACACTAAAGTACTTTACATAGGGCGGTGACAACAAGTCAATTAGTTGTTTAGTAGTTAGCTCTTGACAATGTTTATATGATGTGGAATGGAGTGGAATGAAGTGGAATGGAGTGGAATGGAGTGGAGTGGAATGGAGTGGACTAACCCAAACCCTAATTCATCTATTCTCAATTTGACACCTCAATAAACTATGGGAGTTATTCTGTATTTACCTCCATTGATAATATTCTTAAATCTCCAACTGACTTCATGAATGCCACTGAAGTAAAGCAGCCTTGTAAGTGCAGCCTGATTGCATTGTTAACCATACATAACTATTTTCTCAAATGGGTTAGGATAAATCTATTTTAGACAAATCCAAGTCAAGCCTCCACCTAGAATGACCCTAATCATGTCAGACTGTGTGGTATAACAGCAGTATATGTTTGCATGAAACAGATACAATGATCACTGATGACTTCCCATGGGTTTGTTTTTCATATTTCTCGCCTGGAGAGTGGTAGGCATGGGGAGTGCAGCCTCCTTAGCGTACAGGTCTAGGTGCTTCCCGTGGGTTTTAGCTGTTTACGTTTGTTGTACTAATATGAAAAACAAAATAGTTTTGTCTGAGCTGAAGGGTACTTAAAGGGCTTAAAACAACCCATAAACACAACATCGAAAAAAAACAATTGGTGGATGAGTAAGTGCATAAAGCAGGATGACTGTTCCAGATGTTTTTGGACGAGGCACGGAATTCAAAAGAAAAAGTTACGTTGGACGGAACCATTTTTGTTCAACTCTATCCTGCTTTCTCCTCAGGTGACGATGGAGTCCTTTAGCTCCAAAGACATGGCCATGCAGGCCCAGAAGAAGATCCTCAGCCACATGGCCAACAAGTCCATGGTCAACATGTTTATTGACGACAACAGCAGTGAGATCATGGATGAGCTCTACCGCGTGTCTAAAGAGTATACTGGCAATCGTACAGAGGCCCAGAAGGTCATAAAAGATATGATCAAGATTGCAGTGAAGATTGGTGTGCTGTTCAGACACAACCGCTTCAGTACAGGCGAACTAGGTTTGGCTCAGGACTTCAAGAAGAAGCTGCACCAAGGAGCCATGACAGCCATTAGCTTCCATGAGGTAACAGTCAAAAAAGTTTTTGTTTAATGTGTTGGTCATGTTTAACATTTGTAGTTCAGTATTTAGATAACCAATGAAAAAAGGTAACATTCAAGAGGATCAATACATTTGATGATAGTAATGCTATAATTTGAGAAGACGTACATATTGTAATAACGCTGAAATACCATGGTAATTACATGACTATCACTTCCTGTGGTGTAGGTGGAGTTCACCTTTGACAAGACTGTGATGTCAGAGATCTTGACAGGATGCAGGGACCTGCTGTTGAAGCTGGTCAACACTCACCTCACAGCCAAATCTCATGGCCGCATCAACCATGTGTTCAACCATTACGCTGATCCCGAGCTCCTGACCAAGCTGTATGACCCAGAAGGCCCCTTCCGGCCCAACCTTATCAAGATCTGCAATGGACTCAACAAACTGGTAGAGGAGGGAACAATATGAGTCACCTGCAATGGCCTAACGTGTGTGAGACACTGAGAGATGTTTTCAAAAAGGTCTGGCTTTGAACTCATTGGGCTGACTGATCAGATAGGATGTGACATCACTGAAGACTGTTACAGTTGGAACTGGTGTTACATGAAGCAGACGCTGATGTTTTATCACGCCAAAAAAAAGACTTTGAACAAATGGGAAAAAGACATGGGCGCAACTGGACCTTCATATTTGTTGCTAGTAACTGATAATATTTTAATTTTTAAATGGTACGTCTAACACAGGAGTCTCTAAACCTGTTTCTGGTGAGCTGCCAGCATGTGGGTTTTTGCTCCAACACGAATCTAGCACACCTGATTCTAATAATTAGCTGGCGGATTGGGTAACTAGTGTTGAATCAGGTCAAATAAGTGTGGTTGGATCCAAAATTAACAGGCAGATAGCTCTCCAGGAAAAGGGTTGAAGACCGCTGGTCTGCTGTTTTTTATAGTAAAAACAAAGGTCAAAAGGACTTCTAGTTTCTGGAAAGTCCAAAATATGCTTGAATGGGATAAAATCACTATTTGAAAAATGTATTGAAAATGTATCATCTGTGCATTCATTGGATGCATTGAAAACCAAAAAGATATCTGAATTTAAACCAATGCTTTTCATTTAAGTCCCAATCACAAATTAATACCAAGATCCTGCATTGCCATCTGGTGGTTAAAAAGGGTCATGCTTAAGAAAAATGCAGTTACTATTTTGCACATCTATTTCAAAATACTGTGGGGTACAATCAGTAATTAATGTTACAGCTCAGGAAGAACTCAAAATAGTGATTTTTATATGAATCCCACGATTGCTTCTTTTGTAACATTCAAACCAATGAAATTTAAACAATAAATCTTGGTTATTTACTGTCTTTTTGTTGATTTTATGAATATTTTCTTATTCAGACAAACTCTATTAAGACGAGTGGTAGTGTGCAATAATGGTGGAACATCTGAACTGAAGAAATGGAATGTATCTGCTCCTCACATGAGTAACAAAGTCAATGTGCTGCAACCTCACATTAAACCTTCCAGTAGTTTTAGTAATCCCTTCGTAGTCTCAAATGGTTATCAAGACAACATCATTTGGACAAGTATCACTACCATGTATCTATGTCACCAACCTTTTAAAACACTAACCTGTCACAAAAAAGGCTCTGTTTAGCCTGCAAGCTGAACTGACCTAATAATCAGACACACTTAGGGACTTAAACTCAAGTCATGAGCTGATTACATAATTTGAGTTAGGAACCAACACCTTGCATTCCATCTAAATGATTGCTCTGACAATGTTTCAATACAAACACAAACCCGTTGTTGAGCTTCCAGACTTCATACCAAGATTCATTTAATTCACAAATACCAAAATCGTGACTCACAAATGATCACCACAGTTTCAACTCGTGCAGCCCTAACTGGTAAGGAGTACGTGCCAGTACCTTTAGCACAGCAGCTAACTCTGACCACAACAAAACATGGACACACATTCAAGTAAAGAGCCAGTTGAGCAAGAGGTGATACTTCCGCGGGAATAACATCTCCTCTAAATCTGTCAGGCCAGATTAATTTGGAGGTTAATCCCTTTGACTAGCCTGTGTATTAGCTTTATCAGTCCCATAGTTGGAGAGGATAAATGCCATCACAACTCAAAGATGTCATCCTCCCGGTCTCTTAGTTTCTTAGAGCATCTGGTGATAGTTAGGGGCACAGCCCCAAGTCCTGCTTGCTGGTGTATTCTGGAAGCTGAAGTTGCACTCCGGGACCTTGTGAGTCTGCGGTCTGGTGTTCTGCTGACACAAGCTGCTTCCAGAGCGGCAAATCTGTGCAGAAAAAAGACAGTACAATAAAGTCACTGATATTTGGCAAGGAAAAGCTTAATACTATTCACAGCACATGGTCATCTGATGATTTAACATTTTCATAATATAATGCTTAAGAATACAGAATATGTGGAAGGACACTTATTGCTACCTTTTTTCTCCTTCTAGACATTTTTTGACAGCGGCCTGCTTAGACTGGTTGATCCTACTGTCCATCCTTTCCAAGAAATCCATTGGCGAAAGTTCTTCTTCAAGGCAATCCTCCTTTACAGAGTTTCTCACTGGCTTCCAATTTTGGTTGGAGTTGCAAATGGTGTCCTTTGCCTGGTTTAAATTCTCCTCAGCTAAACCTGGTCCATTGTAAGAGTCAGGTGCCAAAAAAACTGGGATAGACAGAGATGTCTTTAAGAATATTGAGTCATTGGTGTAAAGCCTATTTGCTCTTTTAATGTCTTCCATCTGTAAGAGAGAACATAGTCCAGGTAAGGTTACAACGTTGTGGGAAAGCCAAGTCCCATATAATTCCAAGGCACGCTAAAGACAACCAAAAGGTAGCAACATTAATTTATCTAGCACCAAGTAGCGTTGCTAGCTAGGCTTTATACTTACAGATACTCCATATTTCAAGGAAAGTCCTTGCAATGTCTCCCCTGGTTGGACTAGATGTTCAATTCGTCTTTGGCGAAGTGGAGAAAGAGAAGACTTAACCAGACTACCATATGACCTAGTGCGGGAACTCCGTAGTCCACTCATAGTCGTAGGTAGGGGAGCACATTCATTGACACGGGAGGACATAGCTAGACGTTACATGAAACATATGGTGTGTTGGTTTCAGCCTTCTGCAAATCCCTTGCGTCCATCAAGATCCGTCAGCTGTTTGTCATGCAAACTGAGGTTAGCAAGATAATCTAGCTAGCAACGTAAACGTAATAGCCTACAACTAGTTCTTAACTATTCGTCTCTATCACTTATAGCTAGCAAGTCTAGCTACAGTAGAATACCGTACCGCGTTAGCATTCGTCTACAGTAACTTGGTAGTATCTATTTCGACTTCAGACAGCTAAACACGCTGAACAAGTAACGCTACTTCACTGATTCACTCAATAAACTAGGCTTGCTCGCAAGCATGTTACCATCAAATGTGAACGTAAGTCTCTAAGGTTGGCTACGGAATAAGGTGCCGTGTATATATCTCAATGGCAATCTTCATGTTATTCTAAGAACAAACAAGGAAGTTCAACGATTGAGGAATTAGTCTCATGCTCACTGTGATAAGACCCCATATCCCACAATTCCTTTCTCAAAAACCCGGAAATAAACATCAACACGTTCAATTCTAGTCGGTCAGTCCGCTAGAGATACACAAAGCGTAGCCTAATAGACTAAAAATGTCTTTCAAACGAGAAGGCAATGACTCAAGTCAACTGAATATTCTGAAGGTACTTTAAGTGGTTTTCACATTTTCATTTAAGCGTTTTCTACTGTACGGCTAGCTAATTGACAGCATATTTTGCTTGTTTGTTTAGCTGTGTAGCTAGGAAGTATTAGCTACTGTACTTACCTAGCGTTAGCTGGGTAGTCTAACTTGCTGGTCCGCATTCAAACAATTACTTTCCAGAAACGACGTGTTGCAGATCTCTTATCTAACTTTATTCCAGAAGACGAAGCATCCTTGTTGAAAAATGGAAGGTGGGGAGTATATTGCGGCGTGTTTGCTCGATGCTTAGTCTTAGACCATGAAGCCTGTATGCATGTGTAGTGTGATAATTTATCAATGATTCCTTCCATTTCTTTTGCAGATACACTTGCCTTGTGTGCTCCTACCGTCCTATTTTTGATACAGTTGACATGCTAACAGTACACCGGAAGGGTAAAAGGCATCTTGAAGGTGAGAGAGAGACAGCAAAACATTTGACATTTTTAAGTAACGGGTTACTACTATCTGTGGAGATTGAACTTGCTTACAAACAGTACATATTTTTCAGGAATGAAGTGGTATTATGGACAGAAAAAACAACTGCAAAATGAAATAGCAAAAAGGCAGCATGAGGACTATGTTCTCGCTGAAGACAGTACTAGACAGGTAAAACTTGGATACTTTTTTTTCTTGTAAAGGAGTCAACAGCCCACTATCATTGTAAGGCATTAGTTTGTGATTTTGTTCTTCCCAGGAACCTTCCAGTTCAGCCCCCCTTCTGGCACAGACACGCAAGATTGCCCATCATGCCTTACTGAAAACTACACCCTACAACAGTTGCCATAAAAAGACCAGGTATGGTGATTTAACATTTTAGACACCGGTGTACTACACTGGTTCACTTCCAAAAGTCAAACTGTGCAGAAAACAATTGTTAAAATATTTATTTCCAGCACAAAGTCTGAAAAGGGGCCAGCAAATTCAGGCGCTGAGATTAATATCAGCCCTTCCAGCACATCATCACCTCAGCAACAAACAATAGAACAACCCTCAATCAATACAGCCTACAGCACACCAACAGGTACTGTCTACAGCAGGTCTGCTTAACCCTGTTCCTATAGAGCTGCTGTCCTGTGGCTTTTCATGCAAACCCTAATAGGACACACATGATTCTAATAATTAGATGAAGTACAAGTGAAACATGTTTGCTTCGACAGGGGTCGGAGTGAAAATGTACAGGAGGATATTATAGATCTCCAGGAGCAGGATTGGACAGCCCCTGGTCTACTGCATGATTGTCTTGGGAACCTGGTTATATCAATGCATGGGTATATTCATGAATTTTCACAAACTCTGTAGTTGGATCATTGTTATGTATTTCAACAGTTAATCAGGGATTGTGTCCATCTGAGAGGAAAAATGAGTCGAAGACATCAGATCCAACAGTGTCCCATGAGTCTGAACATTTAACAGCCCAGAGAAGACGAGAGTTGGAGCATTATCTAAAGTTGAAAAGGTACTGCTTATAGTGTTCTGGTCATGAATTCAAGTCAAGCTTTTTACCCGTTGTTTATGATTTGCTTCCTGTACTTGTATATCACACCACTAGGTGTCACTATAGCCTTACTTGGTACTCATCCCTATTCCTTTTCTACCATTCTTCATTCTGTATCGTCAACAGTGCGGGGTGGCTGCAGGATAGAAGTGGTCAGTGGGTGAAAGATGAGAATGTGGAGTTTGATTCAGATGAAGAGGAACCTGCTCTTGTACCATCTTCCCCCGGTGACTCAACCAATAACAGACCAGAGGACCAGCATCTCAACCAATAACAGACCAGAGGACAAGCATCTCAACCAATAGCATTGACATCACTGTTAGTGATTCCAAAGGCCCATAGGAGGCTAAAAGTACTGAGGTTTTTAAATAACATATGACCAGAAGATGATCAAAAAATAAACCACAACCATTTTTGTATTGACCCTAGAAAATACAATGTTGTAAAGTCTTAATAAAGATTGTTGCAAGATGATCACAGTGACCTGGCAAACACTGTTGTCACTTGCCAGCAACTATTTTCAGTACCCTTTGTGTCCTACTCTTTCTCCTATTGTATTTTGTCCCAACAACCACAAACTATGCCCCCTGTCAGTTAACTATAAATCAGCTAGTCATCAGATGGCCAATATAGTTGCTAATTTTGGTTGTGGAGCCTCCGGTTAACATCTCTCGGAAGGTTATTATTCATATCACCAGTTGGTTTGAATTCTATCTCCTTGGGTTCAGTTAGGGCTGTGTGGACTTCACATGAGTTAGAAATTGATAACGTGTGTCAGAGTCGCTCTGTCCTTTTGGAATTTAGCATGTGATTGTCTCAGGATGTTGAGGATAAGTGACTTCATGATCTGTTATCTGTTTAAGCTAACTTTTATGAATGAGTTGATAAAACAGGAAAACTTATTAAGCAAATACTGTAAATGATTGTTAATGACTGATGGACTGATTGGACATGCAAGAACGGACTGGTTTCTGTGCGGTATAAATCAATACAATTACCTTTGATTTTCAAATAATGTTGATATATGATTGCTAACCAGAAACCTAGAACTTACCTGAAACAAGGATTGTTCCTGGGCACCTCTCAGCTGGGTAGTTGATAGGTCAAGCACAACATAGTCTGCATGTTATCCTGCATTTAGTCTCCATACATACACCAGTTTTTTCCTGTGCTACAATTATCAAAGGAAAAATACCTCCTAAAATAAATTATGGTATGGCAATACTGAACTTAAATCATTGCAACACTGGTTTCTATGCCAAGTGTCACCATGTAAAACTGGACAATGCAACCATGATCCATGCTAGACCGCATGTGAAAATCATCTGCCGCCTGCACAAAGAATGATTTTCTTGAAAGTCAAATGTTCAAAGCCTGTGGACTTATTCAGGGCTGTGAAAATCCTCAAAGGTTAACAGCTGTTTCTTCATGAGTTCATCATTTTTATGTTGGCAACTTGCGCATGTCCCTCACTGCTTCAGAGCTGTGAAAAAGTTGTTACATATATTTGGAACTGGGAAACTCAAGCCCAGAGGACTAGGTTACATTGACAGGAAGGTTAGTGGCTTGGGGGTGTATAGTGAGAGGGTTGTAAAAATAGGTCAGGTGCTGGAGGTGCACACCAGGAGGACTGAGGAAATGAAGAGTCATGATTCTCAAACTGATATAGAGGTGTAAGAATGACAATAAATTAACTTGATTTTGTCAGGCCATAAAAGTACCATACTTGATATCTTACATAGTTTTCCTTCTGAACCAAAAATGTAAAACATCATTTTGTTTTGGAACAGATAAACAAGAAATGTATAGATGGTTTGGCAGTGGTTTGTTATTCTGTTTGTCATATGTTTATGAAGTCATGCAGTCAGACCACATTATTCAAACTTTTTATTTAAAGTATTTACATATTTTGTCATCTATTTATAGCACCACATTATGTGCATGAATTAAGGAAATCTGTTGGTTTTTGTTGGATGTCGTCATTGCATGCTCTAGAAGCAGAAAAAGACACATCACATTTAGGTGAACTGTACATGCTTTATGATTGAGTTTAATGTTCTACAGAATGCAGTTAATGGAGAAGGGAAAAAAGGAAAAAAATCTCGATGCTCATCTCGATGTTATTGTAAAGTTGTGTAGCTATAATCCAAGCATGTGATGAGGATTTGTGTGAGCTTCGTTGCACCCCACTGTCAAAGCTAGCACAAGGATGTCAAGGGCACTCTTTCACAGTCAGAATCTCCGAGGGCTAATAGCCAAGAGTAAGAGGGGGATGTTGTTCCTCTTCCTTCATCCTACTCTCTGTTGGCGAACTGGATGGAGGAGAGAAAAAAAAGAGTATAACAGCAGGTGGGAGATTGTCACCCAAGAGCTGTGACACACAATGGTTTAGAAGTTTTTGTATGAATTCCTCTCTAGACACTCACGGATGTCGTTGTTCCTGGTGATAGCCATGCCTGCTCTGGCGCGGGGCCCCTGCTGGGTGAAATGATAACCAAACTTGACGATGCTGGAGTTTTTCTCCAACATGTTGGCTATCTCCATCTCCACTGAGTCTCCCAGTTTCTGTCTCTGTTGGTGGATAAGGAAAGATGGTGAATTGGTTAAAATAGCTGAGCAGAACATATCTCATCGAAACTGTCACAACCTGGATATCTAAAGTAGATAATGAAATCCATTAGCAATCAGATGTTACAAATGACTAAATGATGTGTAACTCAAAGTGCATTATGTAAAACGGGATGTCCGACCTGGTTATCAATCTTCAGCTCAAGTAGTGTTGTATTGTTGGCCAGGGCCTTGACAATAGCCATCATACCCTCTCCAGTGATAAAGTTGGACTCAATGTTAAGACTCTGAAGGGTGGTGTTGTCATGAAGCATCTCAGCAACAGCCTGAACCACACACACAGACACACATTTGCATGAATAACCTGTTTTCAGGAAGCTCTTTCTAAATCATGAAGAGGGGAGCACTGACAGTAGCTACTGTCTGTTATGTCCATTATTTATAAGACCAGTAAAGTGGATTTATGATATCACACCTGATGAACAGAAAACTTACACAGGCCACAGGGTCATTGCTTCGTGTAGCAGCAATGCTCAGAATCTCCACACAAGAGTTTTGTTTCATCGCCTCAAAGATCTCTTTCAATGTGGGAATGGGTATGTCCTAAACAAGAAAAGTGCATAGTCAGTACTTTCAAAGGCTCTCAGTTCATTCAAAGCTCAAAACGAATCTACCCCCTCACTGGAACTGTAGTATCGACACTAGTCTACTCCTTCAAGAAGATGTATACCCAAGGTTGTATGATCCCAAATACTGTGTGAAATCGATGCCTTTACCTTGATGTTGTTGAGGTTGACTTCTGTCAGGCTGCTGTCGTTTTGCTGGATACTCTCCAAGGTGCCCTCCACATCAGTGGTGTTGGGAGGCTCTTCCGGGAAGATCTTGAACGGGTCTGGTTTAACAACGCCTGGAGGCACCACAGTACCACAGGTGAGGGAGCTGTGCAGTAGGCTACTATGGTGGGGTATTCATGATCAAGGTCCATGAAGAAATGCGAAGAATCCATACCATTATGTCAACATTAGAATTTGTGCGTTAATGCTATAATCGTCCTTGGATTAATTAATGCACTGAAATTGTAGTAGATTGTTATCATAATCACAATGAAACAACTCGAGCCTACTGCTAAAATTGTCTCGATGTTTTATAGAAAGACTGGTTGAATATTTCCCACATACTGTTGATTCCCTCTGTGTTGGCGATGGTGCCTGTCGTGCCCAAGGCGTCGTAGTACTGCTTGTTACTCATCAATGTGTACATTCCCAGGATGGCTGAAAAGACAGATATTTTGTTGAGGAGACTGTTAGTTAGCACAACTTTTTAGTATTAGTATTTATTTAGAAATGTACATGTATAATTCATAAATGACATACTGTAGCTAGGAAACAGTAAAGGAGTAGTACAAAGAATTCCATGTACTTCTTACTGCTCCTGTACCCCTGCTCCTTCTTGTTCATATGTTTGTGTCGTTTATGTTTTTAAATGTCCATTGTGTTGAGATTATAGATTATTTGATTATTTGTCCAATTCGATATTTTGTCTTGTTTCTCTGCTGCTGTAACAGACACATTTGCCCTCCTGGGGATCAATACAATGTCAAATTTCAAGACGTTAAAATGTTAAGACAACCAGCAATTATGTGAGGGATGTAGGAGGCCAGTGTTATTCTTGTTGATAATGGGATAACAGTAAATGATGGATTGTCTTGCTTCTTGTTTGAGTTCATATATAGGCACAGATAACACTGTATGTTCCAGTGGCATTCAACCAGCTAGGGCATCATAACTTTGAATAACAAAATCAACAATGCGTTTGAGTTGGGGCAGCTCAGCTATGTTCATTTTTACAAGATGGGGCAAATCACAATGGCCTTCTAAAAATGTGCAGTGTAGTTTTAAGTCGATTTGTTGTTTCTGCCAGTGTTACATTACACCAGCAGGAGGCAGTGTTTAAAATGCCGTCTCTTCTTTTGGTTACAGCCGGCCCATCTCCACCAAACTGTGTCACACACCAACTGCCGCGACAGCATACCCCCAACAGCCCCCTGACCTGGAGCATGAAACTCTGGGAATGGCCTTGTGACGATAGAGAGATGCAGAGACAGCTGCTTGCAGCAATGAGCCAACTGCACCAAATCAGCTCCAAGCAGCCTTGGTCCATGTTAGCTTTACCCCGCCTCCCCCCTCGCCCCCCCTCCCGGGATAAATAGAGTTAAGGAAAAGGCTTCCCTTCCTGTTGAGCTGGCCAGCCTGTCCATCATGGATTACACACACTATGTCTTCATCTTTCGTTCAGTCTCTCTCTCTCTCTTTCTATATCTCTGTGTCTCTCTCTCTCTCTGACATACACATATACACCACACACACAGACACACACACACACTCACACACTCTCTCCCACTGACACCAAAACAAAAGATTGACAGAGGCTAACGAAGATCTAATCCCCATCTGGGCTCCCTCCATGGTTAAAACTGTGGACTCAGTGAGAGGGCTGACAGACTAATCTATCTGGCCTAGACTCCCCCAAACCCCCACTGTCACTTTCTGGGTGTCTGTCCAATGCATGCTTAAGAAGACCCTACAGGAAACTTTAACTATACACTGGAACACAATAAAACATAACAGAATAAGAATTTTGGAACTATTTACTTTTGAGATATTGTTT
Organism: Mallotus villosus; assembly: GCA_903064625.1. Classification (NCBI taxonomy): domain Eukaryota; kingdom Metazoa; phylum Chordata; class Actinopteri; order Osmeriformes; family Salangidae; genus Mallotus; species Mallotus villosus. Next base: position 229,139 of record CAEFZP010000752.1, read on the forward strand.
TTGTTTGTGCCATAGCTAAAAATAAGGCTGCATTGCTTATGCTGTTTGTGTGAAATCCATGGATAGATACAGTACAGTACAATACTATAAATATTTCCAGCTTAATGCAAATACACCGACTTCCTGTTAATGGGGTTATTAGGACTTTTTGTATAACATTTTGCAGATCTATGGCCTCAGCAAACAAACACAAAAATGGTTGGTCCTATCGAGAGTGCAGTTGTTCATTGCCACAGTGTCTGGTTAAAATTGATACAGTATCTGTCCCCAACATTCAACTGACTAACCCCCTTCCCCCCCTTCCCCTTCTTCTCCCTTTCCACTCCACCCTGCCTTTGGTGGACCTATGCAGGCCTATTTTGGTATTGTTGAGTGTGGGGAATTGGAACCGCCATGATGCCATGCCCCACATCCCATGGTTCCCTATTTCTCTTTAAGTGGGGGGTGTTTCATCCAACTACAATGTGTTATGTGAACCCAACACTGATCTAACTAAATGTTGCCACATTATGTGCCAGCAAAACAATGGAATAAAATGGGCCAGTAGCACAATCATGTCCTTGGGCCACAACACATAAGCTATCGTCATAGTAACTCCAAGCCTGCATGACAGAATAGACCTCCACGAAAGGAAATCCAAGATTACATCTTAATGGCTGTCATATTAATTTGGACCTTCATCGATCAACACAAATTAGATTACAATGAAATGAATACGCTAACATCACTTCAAATCTATTTGTTTAAATGAGAAAAGAACAGTGTAGTCTACGATGTCATTGTAAGTGGGAGTTAGTTAACAAAACAATAGTGCTTACTTATCAAAGAAAAAATACTGCTTGAATCGATAAATATTGAGTCTCCAGTTTCGATGAAAGAAGTATGTGTGTGTGTATGTGTGTGTGTGTGTTTGTCTCACCTGCGATGTCACACATCTCGGCATCAGTGGCATTCTTCAGAGCTTCCTCCAGCTCTGGTTCTAGGGTGATCTGCTCACTGTCAGGGATTTTTCCTGAACCCTCCTTGGGCACAAAGGTCTTCCCTGGATAAATATAGGGAGACAGAAAGGGGCAGAGAGGGGAGAACTAAAGATATAGAGTCTTCAGACCAAAAACCTTCATAATGGTGAGTTCTCACCTGTTTCCTTCCGGTAACATTTGCATGGCAGCACACGCTCACAAAGATTGTTTGCTCAATATGAGTCTGTTTTTCTCCTCATGTGAAGCCTGTACATTTCTTAGGCAACATTGTGTTTCCCTTTCAGTGGATTTGTCTTTATTTCCAGGATGTCATTGGATCGTGTCTGGTTTTAAAAGGGATAACGTTTTTCTGCCATAAATCTATGCATATTGAGTGTTTAGAGGGCAGATGTGCCTTCGAGAGTTTTCAAGGGGTTGCTGAAGCTCAGTTAGCTACCTTTCTTCTCTCCAGTGAAGGGCACCAGGTCGTCCCTGTCTGCATGCTCCAGAGCCTCCTTCTCCAGGTGGTCCATCAGGGCGTCACGGTCAAACTGTCCTGTCGGGTTTTTCTTAGTCTGGTCACGCTGGCGGTAGCCGGCTGGCAGCATGGCGTTCTGAGGGGGAGGGCAGAGGTGATGTTTATGTGGCAGAGACAAGTACAGATTGTTCTCGCTGGTCCTCCTACGTGTTCTATCCGTTTGTACTGTATGCAACCATGGCAACCTAGATCATGGCTGTACTCTTGAGAAATACAATAAAAATTAAGCTGACACTTTTTTCCAAAGCTATTATAGCAGTGGTTAATGTGGCGGGGGTTAAATCCCTCTGGATAGACATTTTGTCTTTATATGTTATCGTCCCAGTTGAGGTAAAGTACAGTACACAGTTATGGCACTCTACCTGTTTTAAACTTTGGCATTTGTGTGTCAATGAACCCCAACCCAAATGTGATGTGTATTCTTCCTCCGACCCCTACTACTGGAGACTACAAGGCCAGTATCCCTGGGTGTTCCTCCTCATCCAGGTTTGTACCTCTGGATCCAAATCCTGCAGTTCAAACTCCAGCTGCTCCAGCTCCTGTGGGCTGAGGCCCTTGAGGAGCGCATCCTCGTCTATGTCCCGGGGGTCCGACATGTCTGCAGGCTGGTGGGGGCCTCCTAGGGCTCTCTCTCATACACACACACACTCACACACTGCTCCACACACCCTAGTGAAGAGGGCACTGTCTGTGAAAGGGGACAGAGAAAACAGAGGGTATGAGTTTAGATGAAGATGTGAAATAATATCCAATTTGACTTAACTTGTTTTATTGAGACAGCTCACTGCTTAATGGCTCTATAAAAGATCAGCGTAGTTCCACTTATTAACACAAAATGCACAATGAACTGTATTCAACACTAATGCACATGTGCCAAAGCTGAACTGGAATCAGATCACAGATTCACACATCTTACATACTGACTTCTATGGGTCATGACAAACAAAGTGACAGAGAGAAAGAGAATTAATTCAGGCAATGGGGGGAAGGTGGGAACATGAGAGAGAAGTAGCAAGAGAGAAAGAGAGAGAAATAGTTCTTTGCTATTCTTAGTTCCAGTGCAGTGAGCAACAGGTTTAGAGTTACAGAGCAGAGACGTGAGAAGGGAAGGAGTGGGGTGGGAAGGGTGTTTCCTTTTTTATCACTGACTGACACTCATACAGTATATTAGATCCCACCCCTGAAAAGCCACAAAACCTAACGCTGAATGACCACAGATAGAGTACCAACACACTGGTACAACAAACTGGTCTGTAGTACATTTTCAGCAGTAGTGGTGGATAAACGAGAAACAATGACTATATTAAGCCTGGGCGCCCAGAAGAGGAAATGCCATAACAATTGAATACCTTAGGCAAAGTAGATGACTCACTGTGTGAGTAATGCAGCATCGTATAAGAGGTCAAATCCATTTTAATGTTCAGCCAAAATTCCATTCCAACTTGGTCAATGCAGAAAATCTTTTTTTTGTTTTGTTTTTCCAAAATCAGTCATATCAAGTAATGAAAACAAGAGAAAACTTTCTGTTTGTGTGATTTAGAATCAGCATATTGTAGATGATGAATAACCTGGTAAAAAAGTAAATAGATGATGAGAAACTACATCCACATCAGGTGTGTCGAATCTTTAATACGATCAGGGACAATAAAAATGTACCCACAAATTGTTATAGCAATGTCAATGTCACATGTCCTTCACCAAGGTCCACTCAAAGTGATACGTCCTTAGCCTTCATGTCAACAAGGTGAATGTATCCACCTATCAGGTTACAATGGCAAAGTTTATTAGTAGACACATAGCTTGTGAGTAGATGAAAGGCACATGTACACATCCTGTGACTATGGATTTACAACATCAACTAAATACAATGATTGTATAGTAGAGTAGCGTACCTGTAAACAATGTGCTACAGATCACAATGCCATTTTATACAATGTCTGAAATGTAGATGCTCATCTTGACAGGAAGTGCCTGTGTGGTGTGTGTGTGCATGTGTGTGTTTATCTTAGTGTTCCACGGACATCATGACATTTGCAGAGTGGTGCTCTAATGTGTGAAGCCAACAACTGATACACTGGATCAAACAGCTGATTGTTTGGGCAAGATGGAGGAGATAAGAACAGGAGGAGCAGAATACTCGACTCACACTTTAGGTTCATGTCAGATGCCATTCTGAAGTGTCTGAATACTTTGAAATTGCTTAAAAGTAAAGGAGTAACCATGGTAACCATTCTCAGCCTTTTCCCCTCTCTCTTGCCAGAGCGATGCGCTTTAGGACAAGCTTTCCAACCCATTTCAATTAACTTGTGGAGATCTCACTGGACAAAAAAAATTAAAAACACGGATCCCTTGAATCATCTTGATGCAATCCCTAAGTCTGGGGTTTTGTTTACATAAATATGGTGACTTTGTGAGTTTTATAATATCCATGCCCTGGAGGTCAGATGACAAGGCCCAAATGGCCTGTCAATTAACAGCAACCACCTACATGATAATGAATCATAACAAAATCATTGTTATGTGGCCATCATAATTGTGATCATATTTGATCATATCTGTATCCATACAGCAATTGAAATAAGTCTGATTATAAGTTAATGTAAGAGTTATGATTTTCAATATACCACAGTGTATGCAAGATAAATGACCTAGGCCCAGTTTCCCAGAGATGGATATAAACCTAATCCTAGACTAAAAACGTTTTCAATGGAGATCTACATTAAACTTTTCACTTACTTCAGGACTAGGCTTAATCTGTGTCTGGGAAACTGGGCCCTAGAGTTCAACTGTCATGGTTTGACTTGCAGTAACATTGTAAAGAGCATGTCTCATGTTCCAGGAAACAACAGATTGGAAGCTAATGAATGCACACCTGTCTACAGAATTCCCATGGGGTTTTTATGGGAACCAAAACAATGTTAGAACGGAAGACCTTACAAACTAGCTGGGTCAAATTGTGTCTTTCCACAAGCAATATTCACAAATGTGAGTTAACAACCAAACCATTACAGGAGAGGCATTTATTAGCTGGCTCCCCTGCCTCGCATTCTCCATTTCCTAAAGGAAAATGGTGTTAAGACATTTTAATCCATGAGATAAAAATGGAAATACCTGTTGACACAGAAGGGAATCTGTATATATATATATTTTGTCTTGTAGTCCCTCTTTTGCACAGCTCTGACATTAATGGAACATGTTTTGTCACATACTGTACAGCATGTTTTTGTCAACAATTACAGTCCAGACTGAAACTCTTAGGTACTCTCAACATAATCAAATGTAAAGTGATTTGTCCAGGTCTCTCGAGTACAAGGGACTTTGTAGAATCCATCGTCATATTCACCTCTGACAAGACTCAATATGATCTAACTGCATTACGCAATTCAGGTCAAGGTGAGAGTCCAACACACCACCTGTATGACAGGCAACATGGCGTGTAGAAAGACCATTAGAAGTGTCCAAAGTGCCCAGAGCTGTGACTCACTTTGTCCGGTTGGCAGATCAGGAGATCTCACACCACTCGCAGGTCGACTCCTCCAGTCCTTACCACTGAAGTGTAAAATTCCAAATCAACCCCAGCTTAATTTTAGCTTCACAAGTCAGCTTCTTGCAATGGCGTAAATCTTCTTTGGCTTGGGTTGCACTCTCAACCCAGCCCAAGAGTGCCATTTGGAGGACTAAGAACTTTTATTCCAAAATGACTGTATGGTGTTGTTCATTATGGAGGTGTTGTTTCAAATGAATGAATAGGAAGAGCTTGCCGACGAACATTGTAACGTATATAAATGGGTTATGTAAATATGTAGGCCACAAAGTAGCCTACATGGAATAAGTGAAATTAATCTTCCCATAGCATTTAGTGTTTATAATGAAATGACTAAATGTACTGACAATACATGAATGGGAGTGCATTTGTGGAATGGTACTTCATGACATAAAAAGATAATTAAGTTATTTCAATATCATATTCCTACAGTGCAAAACATTGTGAATGAGAAGCAAATGATATGCTAACAGTATCTACATGCAAAACATCTACCCTCTATACATCAATACACCGGCATAGCAAGTTCCTTCCATGCGCCGCTAAGTTACTGTAACTAAACAACGGCACTTTACTCCCTCCCCCACTTCTAATTCTATAGTCCCCCTGAGTCAACATCACAAAAAGCCCCATGATGAATTAAGTGCAAAGCATTGGACAGCTATTAGATGACTTAACCCCAACATGCCTACAGAATAGTTTCATTTGAGTGACAATATTTGAGTTTAGGTACCCCTGTGGCCCCCTCATTGGAAATGCCCCAGTCAAATGTCAACTCATGGGCAACGTTAGCCTGGGCAATAATAGAACAAAAAGGATTTGGTCCGGGTAGATGCATACCCATCTGTCAATGCAAGTCATCAAACTCATGTGAACATAAAGCAACATTGCCTTCAGTTTAAAATATAGTTGATTTCCACTAGAATACAATTTGGTACATAAATTAATCTGCTCATCACGTGTTCAAATACACATGCTTTTTTTGTTACTCATGCACGGTGGCACATTTGGTAACCTGTTGCCCCAAGCAGACAGCCAGAGAGAGAGAGAAAGAGAGAGAGAGAGAGATTAAACATGGGAGATCCCCTTGCCAGCAGTATTACACTAGTTCAGAGAGAGAAACAGCCTCTCACCTACCTTCACAAAGTAGCAGTGGAGCCCCTCGGCAAGGCAAAGCCCACAGTAGAAACCAGATGATGTTGTTTCTCTTTTTTTCTCTCTCCCCTTCTGCTGGTTTTCTTTTTTTTCTATCTCCCCCTCCCCTTATGTCTCTCTCTCTCCCTCTTCCTCTCTCTGTCCCTTTCCCTGTCTCTGGCGTGCCAGGCTTCTAGGCTGCGATGCTGAGACAGGGATACTGGCAGCGTTTTGAGAGGTCAGCATTTTATTATTTTGGTTTTGCAAGAGTGACTGTGAATCACTGGAGAGTGGGGGTGGGTGTAGGGAGTGATGGGACCATCCATGTGCTCATCGGGATTCAAACTGCCATCGGGGGACAACTGACGTAAGGAAACGATGACACCTAGTGGTCGTTATATGAATGAATCTGACCATTTGACCCTCTGACCCATGGTTACAGATATGCTACAGAATGTCATGCTATTGGTCATTGGTAACCATGCTTCTCCTATCTCCCTTACTCTACTCGTCTTTTCTTTCTCTGATAAATTAATGCCTGATCTGAGTTTTACAACTAAAGGTTGATTTGTGGACAGCATCAGGGCCTGCCTTCGGTTTTCTATTTTTATCACTTCCTTTGCTTAATCCTTTTATTTTCTCTCTCTGGCATCTTTTCCAACCCCCTCTTTGTATCTGAAACTTCTCTGGTGTTCTACAGTATAGTCAATATGTCCTTCTTTCTTCATGATCATGTGACACTTAGTTCAGTTGGATAGTTCCCAGCAGATTTTCTGTGGATGCAAAAAATATAAAACAATAACATTTAGACAGCATTTCTTATTATAGGCAACAGGTTAGGAGCAATAGCTGAAGATAGGGCTTGAGCAAGGCTCGTTTTATAGTTTGCACCGCTATAATGAAGCTAAGGGATAGGCAATTTGATTAAATTTAAACAGTTGATAGGAAGTTCCTTAAACCTTAAATAGCAAAAAGACTCCTTTCATAAATGGTGTGGTTTTCAGTTTTAATCACATGTTTTTTGTGGTGACATCCAATGCATCCAAATGCCTCCAGGAGGCAGCAAACCTCCATTCAGGATCTGGGTTCTCTCTGTTAGATCAACACCATTGTGGCAATAATGAAACATGCACACCTCTTGTGCATCTGTATATTACAACACATGAATTATTCAAGCATGCAGTGGGCTAGTTAACTAACTAACCTAACTTTATTGTCACATGATGAAACATTGCTGTGAGAAAGAGAGAGATTAACATGGTCAACAGGAAGACCCCATAAAATTAAACTCTTTCATACTCCTATTTCATCATAACCCTTCTTACTGTATCCAATACTGTATTGGGGACCACAACATGAACTGGCATCACTTGTGACAGAAGTTCCTGTTCTCTGTTTTGTGAATAATTACATATGCAGAACATTTTTAAATGACATGCACAGAATAGGTTTTTCCCATCTGGAAGAAATGTGTAATAGACAACACAATAGACTTCCTTATTTAAGGTTACTTGCGTCACTAAATAGCTTCCAAACAGGAAATTAACCAAATACAGGTAATTCTCATTTTGGCCGCCAGGTGGACTCGCTCTTTAAAACGAGGAACAAGTTGAGCTGAAAGACAAAAGGCCTTTGTTGTATATGTCTATTCTCAGAGCTTACACATCCAGAATGTGCTCGAAGCACGAGTGTTTACAGCAAACAAAAATCTGTTTAGGTGACTCCTATTCAGTTTGGGTTCAGGAACACCTAAAACTGTGTCAGAGACAATCATGTGTCAGAGACTACAAGCACATTCAACCGAATGTAATAGTCTTTCTTATTGATAGCTTTGAAGTACTGCAAAGTTAGTTTGATTTTAACTTGCATGTGTGTTCTCTTTGGTACTATAAAAGGTCATGGCATTTTTGCTGTTGTGTTTCACGATTACCTTACTGCATCAAGTTATTGTGTCAGGAATGCAAGATCTGCAGTCTCTGGTGTTGTGTTGTGTCTGTAAAGTTACTATTTTATCAATTCAAGTAGATTTTCATTCACAGATTCACAGATTCATGTGAATCACAATAATTTTATTGATGAAAGTTGAAAAAGGATCAGATAATATATTTACATGAACAGCATGCATGGCCCAGCCGTCCCATTGACTCATTCTGCCATCCAAAAGGTTGTTTCTTATCTTAACTAGCTAGTTGTCGCCAAGTTTGGACTGTTCAACTCTTCATGTTGTGAGATAAGATATTATTATATCTACATTGTATCTTTTATCTCTGGGAGTGAGAGGTTCTTTGTCAGTATTAACGCCCAAGTTGGAAGGTGAGTTATGGTGATCTGTGATACTGGATGGTAGGTGAGTTAGGGTGATCTGTGATACTGGATGGTAGGTGAGTTAGGGTGATCTGTGATACTGGATGGTAGGTGAGTTAGGGTGATCTGTGATACTGGATGGTAGGTGAGTTAGGGTGATCTGTGATACTGGATGGTAGGTGAGTTAGGGTGATCTGTGATACTGGATGGTAGGTTGGAATGAATACACACACCCACCATGCCTGTCATTGTTCAAATATCTTAAAACTCAGATGAGTTTCACATCTCTCTCCACCCAAAGTACTGTAGTCATATCTAGTACATAGTTCAGTTGGGTGAGGCATGAGAAAGGTAGCATAAAGGTACGCAGTTCATTTGACGAACAGGCTAAATATGCAACCCGTGCTAAGTTATTTATTTGACACAATAGTTTATTAAAAGTCCACTCTGGTAAATACAAATGTAGTACATTCATGAGCATTGGAGAGGTCTAATGCATTTTGGGTATATTTGAAGTGACCTTATTACTTCTATTTTTCTCTGTGCTTGTAAATATCTATAAACCTGAATGGGAGGAAAAGTTGAATGGAGGCCGAGGTATGTGCTAGTGTGAGCGAGGTCCCAGCGTTCATGGTCACATGGCAGATCGCATTTCCTTTGTCCCTGAACCTCACAGGCTGCTTTGTCTGTGAGAGGGGATCCGATTTCCCTTCGCGTTTCATGTCTCCTCCTACCACATTGCTCCCCCTCTCTTTTTCTCTCACTCCCTCTCTCCCCTTCTTTCAGTTTCCCCCTCTCATTGCCTTGCTCTCCATTGAGGCAGTGCAGACACAATACAGCATCTGCCAGGGCTCTCAATCTCGATGATACGTGTAAATATACCATAAACCTATACCCCGATGAGGAAGTAATAAAACAAACATATGTATCCCAGTACAAAGTTACAGCGAGAGTGGTTTGGGTATGTATCATTGTTTACATTTAATATGTGACCTGAATCTCCATGGATAATCCCAGGATCTGGGCATCTCGTAATTTATACTGAAAAACAACATGTGGTATGTGAAGCATCCCCTTTAAAAAATGCCTTTGATTGTATTGTTGTGTGGACGTCTTCTCGTAGGCCGGCAGGGGCCGTAGCGGAGGGCCTGGCAGACTGAGGTCAGGGGCCTTTTCCCGCACACAGTCGTCATTGAAAGCAAAACAAGAAGCCCCCCCCCCGTGTCCTTCCTCCAGCCAAGCTGATGTCAAGGGTTTGGAATGTGGAAAACAGAATGTACTGGGGGGGCCTTGTTCTCATCGACTGAATAGTCCTTGGGCTGGAATCCAAACCACATGCCACACAGAGAGGCGAAAGCAGGGGAATATGGGGGGGAATGAGAAAAGTCTAAGAAAAGGGAGTATGCTAGAAGTATACAGAAAAATTTGTAGTTTGGGAGAAGCAGAATTATGTCAAACTAAAGTGATGAAGGAGAATCGAGAACAGATCATAAAAGTATAAACGAAAGAAAGAAAACAAAGTGAAAACAAAAAGGGGAGGTTAAGGAAAGACATTGCTAACAAATAGAATGACAACAACGAGAAATGTAGAAGGACCAAACAGGTTAGGAAAACAAATGATATTAGGATATCAAAATAAAAATAAAAATGTAAAGGCTGGACAAAATGCACAATAGGAAAGTGAAAATGAAATGGCTTATTCTCATGTGTTGAACAAAACAAAACATAATTATGTAATGAACATCCATCATGTCCAAAACTACCCTGACAACATTAACCTACAAAGTGCATCGCCGTGTCAACTTCTAATCTTCAGCCTGAGACAAACTGTCAGAAATGTTATTTCAGAAGGCTTCACACATTGTTCTGAGGCAGCAGAACAGAATGACATGGTGATTAGGTGAAAAAAAGGAGTGTGACAGTGAGGGTTTTTAGGGGGTTACGTAAAGACTGTTAACATCAAAAATGATGTATTGTAGTGTTGTTATGGTGTGTCACTGGTATGTGGTCATCATCCTTAAAGATCTAGTCTGGCCATGATGAATAACCGTTGTTAGTAGTCCTTGTTATTTTAACATCTCGTAACGTCTGTTCAGCTCTTTGCCTGAAGTGAGTCTATGTTGCAAGTCGGGACATGCTCCCAGTCCCAGCCCAAACCAAGCTTTGGTTCTGAACACGATGTTCCTTGTCCAGTGACTGACGTAACCGTTCCACTCTATTCAATCACGCAAAACAAGCTGAATCCTGCATGCTTATTCCAGTTGTCATACTGCATGTTCTCACTGTCATGCCTCATCCCAGCTGATCTCACGATCCACCGATTGGATCAAAATGTTCTCATGTGTCCTAAAAAACACCTTGATTGTATAACCACATGGAGTGGTATGCATGCACGCCAAACTTGTCTGCAGTGATGTTTTGTATACTTTTATACATGCCATAACTACATTATGTACGGTACTTTTACATCAGATGTTTTATTTGGAAAGTAGGTTTAGTTTTCTTCTCTTGCAAAATAGTGTAGGGAATTTACTCTTGACACCCTCAGACATTTTGGATAACATATCACACCCACGGTCACCAGTGTTAAAGAAGCAAAAGCTCCTCAAGACTTTTACAGAACAATTGTTAATTGTCAAACAAGCAACTTGTGCGTCTAATACAAATCTTAGGGGGGGGTGCATCAAACATCAACAAGTACATTTCAACTTGTAGTGAAGAATTAACGTATAAAATGCTTGAGGAATGAAGGAAGGAACTCAATCTGATCATTAGACAATTCCGCAATGCCATTCCTTTCCTGATTGTGCTTACTCACTTGCATTACTGTAAGTGGTCATGTTTGTGCAGGGTTGGGCAAACGTGACTTAACTAAGGTGTGTGCTGCATTGTTTAATTGCTCACAGAACATGTGAGCATGTCTTTACCAAGCCCAAGTTGGTTTTACTGGGCATCTCTCACATGCCACCTCTCACATGTGAGGCGGAAACGAATAGAAGGTGTGGATGTTTGAACAAACAAGAATGAACACAAACACACACATAAATTACTGTAAAATATATGCTATCTTGGCAAGTTCATGCATGTTCAATGTCAGAGGTCAGTCTGCACATAACTGTCATAGTCTTGCGAAAACTTGTGATCGTACATTGAAATGATTCAGCCCTCTTTTGAATCATTGTCTTTATTCACAAATAACCTTTCAGATCTTTCTCTATGCATCTCTTTACTGCAGAGTGATTTACAGCCATAATCCATGCCCCAGCTATTGTAAACACTTTAGATCTGGCTGTGTGTCAACGCCGATGACAGGATGAGAACAGGGTAAACGATTGTTCCCAGAGCCAAATACTGGCAAGCTGAGTCCTTATACTGTAGCTCACAGCCTAAACTGAATTCCAGGGTTGTTGTTTTTTTGTATAAGAAAGTATACAGGCACCTAACATGAACATCTTGAATGACAGATGAATTCTTTTTTACATATGATAGTGTATTGTAGTCAAGTCCTTCTTCTTGCAATCAACATTCTGGAATAAAAAAGTGTTTATTTGTTTTGTCTTTATTTTATTTAACTTTAATGCCTTTTGCTACAACATAAAATATGTATTCACCACATTTCACCAATCTCACTCTGGAAAGTAGGCTTTTAGGTACTTTCCTCATCAGCAAACAAAATGTTGTCTTGCTTGAAAGCTCTCTCATATTAATGTTTAGCTTATGTTTCCCCCTACTACTTATTTTTCTGAAATTCTTTCAGTTTCTCAACCAACTTTATTTCGGCCAGTGTACAGCAAGATTTAGAATCCTTTCCTGTAACTGAGTAGTCATTGGTGAGAAAGTAATCATCGGATATGCAGTGAAGATAACAAAATGGAGGTAGGAAAAAAGTACATTACAACCAAATTCAAATGTTTTCAGATGAACTCCCACAGGTGTTAGTTTGAGAAAACATGAATAGTAACCTTACACCACCTCAAGGAATTAAAGGCCTGATATTTTCTCACGGGATTCTAACCTGTTTACTCTCTACTCACAGCTGATGGTGCTGTTCTTAACAGTGCTTACAAAGCATAAGTTCTTTCATCTTCCTGCGTGGGAATGTTATTGGTTCAGTACACCTGTAACTGAATATGACCTAACATGAGCCTCCCTGTGAGATCCTCCTGTTATGTGCCAGGAAGCCATACAGTACAGGGTGACTGCCCCTCCCCCAAACTAGAAACAAAACAAACTGGAATAGGCTTGTGATTACAGTTGAACAGGTTGGATCTTGAAAGAGGGCAAAGTGTACTGCCTCAGACAGGTATTCATGTGATTAGAAATAACCTTAAAGGTGGTTTTGATGCATGGGAGATGGGCCAATCCATTTCATATATTGGCCTACTGGTATTAAACTATGAAAGGGGACACTGGATAGGCTATTGGTACTAGTGTAAGTACTAATAGGTATATGAGTCTCAAGGAAAAGACAGCTTTTGAGCCTGTCCCAGCGTATGTTTTCTCTGGAAGGAAGCTAACAACATCAGGTGCGAGAAGTACTGACTAAACTGGATAGTTAGACAGAGAGAGAAAGAGGAAGGAAGAGTCCAAATCATTTTAACTTGTCAGGACTGGTGAGTCAGTTGAGCAGGAAAAGAATTCCAGTGAAGAAATGCTAGAGATAAAAAATAAAGAACAGTGTCAAATGAGACATTTTGGTTGTTAAATATACTGTTTTCAAAGATTGCTTTCTAAATATGACCTGACCAAGATAATTTAAAACTGCTTTTACATAAAAGATGTGGAATTTTTAAATTATTGATGTTAGTGTTACAAATGACAACACTATATTCACAAAGGTGGAAAGCTTTATGAGAATCAGACGATTTCCACCCCAACCAGGGGTACCTTGAAAGAAGTAAGTTTGAAAGTAAACCATAAAGGCCTTTATATCCACAGAAACTATTTAGTGTCGGCCTCTGTTAAGTCTGAATGCGAAAGTGCATGAAACGAAACTCCCTTAAGAAACTGCGTGGGTGGGTTAAAGAATTTGCCGAACCCAGAGAGCCAAGAGATTTTCAGTAAACATAGACATAAATTTCCCAGTCTAAAGATGCAATACACCACAGCGCAGCCTTTAATAAAGCCACTCGCTGAGTGGGAGTTGAATACAAATGTATCCAAAACACGGTGGGTTAACCCTATGTTAACACCTACCACTGAAAGCTCTTTGGTGAAACAGTCATACAGGAAATAATGAAAGAACAGATCTTGGGGTTGAAGTTTTTTCTAAAAATTAATCTAGAATATACAATCTTATCAGAAAAAAACGGTAATTATTTACAGCCTAATCAAAACATAATAATTTCCCCATCATAAAGTGTGCTTGTCAAATCACCTTTCCCACCACTGTGTTTGTTGTTTGTTCCTTTGACCTTTAAGACATTTCTGGCTGTCTTGGTGAAAATTGATGACTCATATCTATTTCAGATCTAGAAATATTCATCATCATACTAGTATCTCTTCAATCGGCTGAGAAAGCAGTACAAAAATATTTTTAACCCATGCCTTTGATATTTTTAGAGTAGAAGAATACATCAGCTCCACCTCTTAGCATGTGAAGTATGCTTAAATATCTAATGCCCTGTTGTCAGTGCCTCATGTACAGTAGCAGAGAAAACCAACATGGTTTAACTTATTAACAGACACTAGGAAGGCTGGAGTAAACATGCTCGCAATAATCATGTGCAGATGGCACATGCAGATCATTAACATTTCCCAGAAAAGGAAATACTCAAATAAAGGAGACAAGGAGTGATAAAAGTCATGAACATGCACTTATTTGCAAACTATAGGACAGGCTGGTTAAACCTTGATCCCCCGATATCATCTTCTAGCACCAAGCACAATACAGCAAAGTGTACAACTAACATACAGTATGCACAGAGATCTACACCTTAAACTATATAAACTCCACATGGTAGGTGTGGAATACCTAACCAATACATCAAGACAAGCCACTGCTCTGAACATCAGATAATTGGGTACTTCCAGACTGTGTTCTTGGTCCCATATCTCAATTAGGCTAATAAAAGTTATGATGGAGTTGAAAGGAGTAATGTTATCAAACAATAGTAGGCGGTGGCATTCTCTTCCTGTGTCCTTCAGGTAAAGTCGGTGTCAATAACTGTGTTGCTTCTTCGTTGGTTCTCACATGTAGTCTTTGTTTTCCTTCTCGGTTTATTTTCACTCTTACAAGTGAGTGCCCTCTGGGAGGAAGGTGTATCAGTGTTAAAATGGCTGCCATGCTAATTAGAATGGGCTAAACACAAATTGTATTCTACTCGCTGTGGGAACCTGTGCACTATGCAACTGAAAAGTTAATAGTTGATGTGACTTCTTTTTTATCTTTTATTCTAAAAGATAGGGGTTTACAACACATTACTCCAATTGAAGTGTCCGAAATTGTGAAATCCAAAGAGTATATTTGTAAAGTCATAAAGTGGATGTGCAAAATGACTTGAAGTAACATGCATGTGACCATGCAAGCACTAAGAATAACTGTAGTTACTATATTCAGCATGAACAATGTTTGACCACATCAATAGTTAGTTTCCATATCAGGTTTTAGACATTTTACTGTCATAGATAAGCCCACCCACAGTTATATGGATTTTGATCCCAATAACCAGTTTTATGGCCTGGATAACACAAGTTATATTTAGATTTTACAATTAATGTAGTTTTAGTTAAATACAAGAATGTTGAATACAAAAACGTTTTGTTGTATTTTGCAACAGTAGCCTATTTATAGGGGTTGTTGGCATTTGTATCAGCATTTTATTTGTTTAGGAGCTTTTTGTTTGTTCTTATTGCTGTAAAACAATACTGCGTAGGCCTACTGAAACTATGTTGGGAACCCCCATATGCATTGTGTACTTTCCTAAGCAGTTAATTAAACAATCAAATCATTCACCAGGTGTTTTTGCAAGTCATTATAGGCCTTCTTGCAGGTTTGTTTAAGACATGAACATAATGCTCTCCTACCCGGAAGTAAGTGGCGTGTTCTTCGTGGTCACAGTAGGCTTTCGCGTTTTTTTCCAGACAGTCTCCGCCTTTTTATTGTCTTCATTAGGGAGCGGCCGCTTGCAGCTGATATGGCCGCTTCGTCGAAAAGCACCGGATGCACCGCTTTTTGGAAAATAAACAGAGCTCAGTTGTTGAAAATAGTTTTTACCAAGCGCAACTGCGTCACCACCATTTTTCTGATATGACCAATCATAACGAAGATAAGACTGAGCGTTCCGTCAAAGTACCTCTTGATAAATTAAACAAAACTGAGCGCAACTTTGTCAAGGGATATTGTCATGGAAACGTACGTCTCACGTGACCAAATTCTATGAAATAGAAACTTTACAAAGCCACTGCCTCCCCTTTTCCACAAAATGCATTGCTGGCATTTGATCATGGGTATCATGCAATAAGGTTTAATTGTGACAGAAATATCATTGTTTATGATCATTCCAACGGGTGCTCATTGGTAAATATTTAATCTTTCAAAGGTTAACATGCAAGGGATATGGTAAATCTGTCTGATTATTCTTAAATTCCTTCACATCCTATTAGCCCTTCATTTTGGTGTTGTATTAAGTGCAAACATAGGCTGAATATCTTTGCATAAAGGCTACCACAATTAACACAAGTATGTAAGCTGAAATTCTGCATGGTAGGCTAGTGCTGTCTCATACACCAAATAGTACCTATTCAAAACAAGGTAGGGGCTGAATAGATGTGTTTATATTGTCTGTTGTAATCCCCACTGCCAATATGAAAGACATCAGACCTGACCCACATTCACAAATTGCACTAGAAAGACAAAACAAAAGCAGACAAAAGACAAGAAGGCTCTTCCACCATGCATAGACAAACCTGACAGTGGGAATCCAAGAGACAAAATTCTGATGTGTCAAGTGGTGCATTGAAATGCATTTGAAAATGTGTCTTTTGACAATACAAATGTGAACACTAGGATTAGGCTGTCAGAAAAAGGCCTATTATTATCATTTTCAGAGAATATTGTCAGACAGAGGTGCCCCTTTAAAAGGTAGGGGTTAAGTGCTTTTCTCAAGTTGATGGGCACCGGTGAAGTACTACAAAGTTAACCTTCAGTTGTTTTGGATTGCCTGCCTTCTGGTCACGGGTGGGAATCAATTTTAATTATGAGTTAATGGATTGATTAATAAAAAGACCACTAACATTGCAGACAACCTTTCTCTCTCAACTTGACATTCACCAAATGATCAAAACTTCCCTTGCATTGCAAAGCTATCCGGATTATTTTGAGATAACATCACAGAGAAGGACAATGCCATTGCCCATTATCCTTGATCCCTGGACATTGTGGCCAAGATATGAAATCTCACAAAACCCTTAGTCATTCACAGTCATGCTGGGTCACATGAAAAGCATTACTTCGTAGTTACTCTACTGTTGCAACCACAAAAACTGTGCTTTGGCAAATGACCCCCTGATCTAAAGTGCTTTGTCCATCCGCAGCACTGTGTTTAGCGTTACAATGAACCCCATGACTCAACATTCTGAAAGTTAAAAACATTCTAAAAGGATCCACAGAATAAAAACAGAGGGAGACGACAACACAGCCAACCGGTGCATTACAAAACATGACCTTATGTATCATCCTTATCACAATTTTCCAAACAAAAGGTGAAGGGTCACCTGACAATGACCATTTGACCCAAAGCACTGTATGGATTTGCCAGACATATCACACACAAGAGCATTGGGACCAAACAAGCCTAGGCCTGAAAAAAATTGACCTGTAGATACAGAAAACTATGGTAAGGGACGGCCATGCGTTTACAATGTTTACTGCTGCATCTCTCGGCAAACACAACCATTCAGGCACAGTTATAAATGCGGATCCTCCTGTAACTAGCTTTTATATATAACATCAAATTAAAGAAAATGAGTGACCCAATTTAGTCAACATAGTTTTTTGCTATGGTCCACAGTCTCCTGATCAAAATACCGTCAGATACAAGTCACTAAAGCCACAATTTGCACTACTTGAAGTTAGAAAATGTAGGATTAAATTACTGGCAATATACATATATTACATTCCAACTGTTTATAGTCATTTTCGCTGGACTACATTTTTGGCTTTGCAGAAAATGGAAAAGGCTATTAGTCCATTATAACCTCCCTAGGGAGCATTATCCTGGCTTCGAGTCATGAATTAGGATAGCCCGGCCAAAATGGTGTTGTTGATCGAGTATTTTAGAATAAATAGGAAAGATAAAGGTTTAACTGTATTCCCTGAAGATTGATGGCTTTTATCTTACATAAAAATGTAGACTGAGAAAAGTTAGTTGTGGGCAAGTTCAAAGTAGAATATCAATAAGTATATTGATAATTTATGAGTGAACAGGGATTAACACACAGGGACACGTTTCACCAGTGTACTTTGGAATAAACACATGACACATGATCTTGTGGATTGAATGTGATCTCTCACTCAGACCAAGTCATTGAAGTACAAGGTTCAGAGTTCTGTGTGAGGTGGCATACAAGACAGCAGTATACACTTTTGCAAAATACCACAGTCACACTTCAACTTGAATACGATTTCTCACACGATATTATTCCAAAGTATTCAAGTAAAAAGTATTCTCAGTGAAGAAAATAAGTCGTTTTGCACTGGTCTCTGTCAATAATAAACTTGAGTCAGCTGACTTCTGGGAAACTGTAGCTTTTTTTAAATTGCAGGGGCGGGTTGTTGCTAAGGGGAAGTGGAGAACCTGTCAGCCAATCGTACAGTTCGGGTTTTTTTGCAAACAAAAAACCCTGCCCTTTTGCTCAAGTTACCTAACTTGTAAATAAACTTTAATCTCTTCAGCTATGCAGTGTTTCTGAAGGGAATAAGTCTGTACTGGTCTTAAGTTACTATACTTTAATCAGTCAAGCACTACAGCAGCTTTGAAGTTACTTATGTAAAGAATTTGAGATACAGACAAAACATTTCCTGGAAAAAGGTTTCTAGGAGGTCCTGTGCAAATGTACAAAGCAAGCTCCTTGAGGTTTGTCAATAGTATTTGATTACAAAGAAAATACTTATCATTCTTGAAAAATTATCTGGTTTATTCTTGCCCTAAAAACCTTGTTTTTCAAGTTCGACAGCAATTCTCTTTCTTTCTACTGTTGTTAAGTTAACAAAAGTAGAACAAACACAGAGTACTTGTTGACTGTGTTAGTTGTTGGCTGTAGCATAGGTATGGCAAAATAGTTATCAAAAACCAATGACAATAATTTTACTAGTTTAGCAAGTAATTCCTTGTAACCTTTTTAACTGCTGTATTCTTAAACTTCTGTAGTTCGTGGTTAACCACTCCATGTACAGTTTGTATGGTGTAAACCCCTATATATGTTCACCTCACCAGCTCATTTCCCCAGTGTTAAATCCAAGGTGTTTGAGAAGGCCCAGGTGTCCTTGTACTCTGGTAACCACAGAGGTGGCCAACGTCATTAGCTTCTGGAGAGGATTAGGTGAAGTCTGGTGTGAGTAGTCACCATGGACACGACATACTGTGTTTCCTCATAAGACCTCTATGAGTGTTTGTCCTGTAACCAGAGACAACAAGGATGATCTGAACAAACAAGGGCGCAGGGACACACACACTGACAAAGCTGCAGTAACTGTTTCAAAGGATTCCCATGATCAAACCTTATTACTGGCTTCCTTCTGCAGGCTTCCACAATAATATCCTTAAAATCTAAGTCATATTTTTTCATACCCCTTACAAATAAGTAATTTAACCTTTTAAAAGAGAAGCTGTTATTGAAATACATAAATAGAATGATGCCTTAAAAGATACATTTTGGACGTTTCCCTGGGAAGTTGCAAACTGTACTCACCATAGTCACTAGTCCGAGCCAACAATACCATGTCTATTGGTATGTTCCATAGCTGTTTGAAAGAATGCAAGTTTACATCACAGGTCAATTTGTCCATCCACCTATAGGGACATTTTCTTTGGAGCATTTATTTTAAAGTTATCGGGAAGCCTATGTAAAATGGCAGCTAATTATGCCCTTTTTACTCATCTTCAAACAGACACATGCAAACTTCCTTTCCACATTGACATCAGTCTTGAATCAGTAGCCTTTATTAATCACTTTAAGCCGTGAAGTTTAAGGCCTTGCCTAGCATTACCAGTACAGCTGGAATATTTAGTAAACTGCAGTTACTGAAACTCCAATATGCATATGAAAATTCATATGAAACATGAAATGAGGAAGTTTTGGGCTTTTACCAAGTCATTGCACAGACGACTTTAAACAATTTACTGGAAATATTTTACATAATCAACTGATCTCATTTGCTGTAATGAACTTGCAATGCAGGTTTGATGCAATATAGTGTTAACACACATTTAAATGTTATTAAAGGAAGTTTACTTTGGTGTGTCAAGCAATCATGTTGTAAACTGTTCTTCTGTTTATTGCATTAGCCAAGCTATGCATATTCATAAACATGTTTGAGTGTATATTCATTTTCTGACAGTCAAATGAGGCTTGACTGCAAGCCTGTGGTTAGGTGTGCAAAACTGACGCACCATTCAGATAGGCAACGTCGCCGCAGCAGCAGCAGCAGTTTCTAGGAAATAACAGCCCTGGCTGCTTCTCGGGGGTGGTGTGAATCAACAAAATACTTGACGTGTTTAGTGAATGAGGAATTCAAGTTAGAGCTGGAGTGTTCCGACTCTGCATAAGAAACTAGTGTTACGGTAGAAAGAAATGTTGACACCCTCCCCAACCCCTTTAGTGAATAATGTAGGGTGTCAAACTCAGAACAGGTTTATCATGTCTGATTTATTCAATTGAAGCCACTACCAAAAGGAAATATTGGGCTGACAAACTGTCCCAAAAATATTGCTGAGAAACTATAGCAGTAGCTTTAGAGTAGATTTGTGATGCAAGCTAAATGAAGAGGATTGCGCTCAGCATGAAATATTTCGATAGAGGGCTGTCTTCAATCATACATCCATCAGCACCATGTGAATTTTGCTTCATCAGACAATGATTACAAAATTGCCCTTCTGGTAGACAAACAATCGTACAAAAAACAAACTCAACATAAGGTGAATTTAGAAATGCATTGCTCTCCAATGTTGAAGTCTTACAAAATAAACTGTCAAATATTACCACTCTTTTACCAGGATATTAAGGACCCATATATTTTTGTACCATGTAAACTGCCAGGAAAACCATAGACCCTGGCATGGTGGATGGGCTGTGTTGAAAAATGGGCTGAAAGTACAGCCTTTACAACCCTGTCTTTCCTACACTTCCAAATGAAGGCTTTATCTGTAGCATGTCTGACTGCACAGTCAACCATATCCTTAGTTAGTCAGCAAAGTTCCACTTTTCATTTTTAACTCTGCATCCATTGACATTACTGATTTACAGCAGAAATTAGACTAACAAATTTGCAACAAACTGAAACTCATTTAAAAAATAAAAGATTCTAAGGCAGTGATGAAGCCTCCATCTTGGTAACAAATGGCATTGACTATTTATGGGTATTTAAAGTTGCCATTTCAAATGTACAAATGTACAATTTTTATGTACAAAAGAGTTGGCAAAGTGATTTTATTTTATACATTTATTACAAAAATAGATTTTTAAATAAATAAGATGAAGCTATTTGTGCCAACTATTCAAGTGTCCTTACACAGTATGCATCCCCCAAAACAAAAAGAACATAATTGGGGGGTAGGGGAAAGCACACATTTACACACACACTGCACATCTCAAAATAATTCTCATATAGTCAACTTGGAAGGGGAATATTTCAATATATTAAAAAACAAAAACAAAGGAACATTGTTCAGTGAACTACATCATTCGCTTCGGTGTTGAAGAGTGTGATGGAATAGTCTTTGCTTCATTGCTTGGACATGGAAAGAGAAAAAAGTCCCAAGTCCAACAAGTTCACCTGATCAATAGGGCCAATGTTGCCCCAATCCCAGCAACTCCAGCGAATGCCATTAGGGTGTTCCTCACTCTGGATTCTGGATCGGCAATGTGAAAGAATTCCACAAATCCTTCCTGAAAATGATAATAGGCAAAGTTTGATTAAATGTGGAGCAATAAGTTGAACACTCACATGTGTAACCTTTAACAAGAGCACAATAGTTATGCAAGTCACATCCGGTCACGCTAGACATAAAAAAAATGACTCACCCATGATTTGTTGCTGATCAGCCAGTCTCGTTGATCACTGAGGAGGTAATTGGAGATCTCTTGGCCCACCAACTCAACACAGTTCTCTCTGCCATTTTTCTTCTGGTACTGGCACACCACTGACCCAAAAGCCACTAGACTGACGATACGACCCCAGTTGGTTTTCCCATCACTGAAGATGTTCTTGGCCACTGACGTGATAACACTCATGTCATCCCCTCGGTCATCCAACATCAGTTTGGAGATCATACCTGTGTGTCAAAGTCTGGGTCAGAAACTTCACTAAGCAAGCTACATGGACATACTAGCATTGTTATCAACTATTTGGGAAACAAAATCCTACTAACAAACATAGCTATTTTATTGGATAAAAATGTAAGAAATATTTTGAGAATGCCACAAGCTCAAGACCTGCCACATCATAGCAAATTAGCACATGTCTACTAAGAATAGGAAGGGTTCTCCCTAAAGAATAAGTCCTGGGTCACTAAAAGGAGAAGTGGAAAACGGGCCTCGTGCAATGAGTCACGCATACGTATAGCTACATCTAAGTTGGGCAATTGTATGCCTAGACTAGCATGGTTGGGCTTTTTTCACTTTCGATATTATCTTACCTTTGTACGCGAGTTGATGTTTTTCAATAACGTCTTCCACCACTCGTTTCATAGTTGAAAAAGGTTTGCTTAGGTTACGACTACATTGCGACCCAGATTGTCCCGTGTAGTCCAGAAGTACACTCCCTATTAGTTCTCTGGTATCATGCTCCAATACATTATCACCTGAAGGGCAGCTGCTGGTCAAATCTAATCCATATTCCATAGACGATGACAATTCGGGAGTACAAGGCAAAGAACCCTCGTTGTCATTGATTTTCTGGAGTGACCCATGATTCTCCATTAAACCGCTTTTACAGGCGCTTTGCACTCCTAAATTCTTGGGTCGTACTGGAGAGTCGCTAGTCAAAGTTTCCATTTGATTATCCATTTTGGACGAGGCTCCAGTAGTCGTGCCATAGTGCATCTCGACGACTCCATTTTGAGACGGAACAAGCAGACTAAAAACGCTGGCTGTTGCTCGTTTGGTTAGGACAAAACTCATCGTGGCGTTTAGTTAGAAATAAATTAAAGAGCTGCTTTTGATTCAAGAAAATTTAGAAAATTATTAATAAACGTGTTTCGTATAAAGCTAGCTTTTAACAAGATGCCGAATCGTCCTCCATCGCTGACTAGTAAGGCAAGAACGGAAATGATTCCGAGTTGGTAAGCCTTAATAACGCAAGAGGCCACGCCCAGGAAGACGTTGGGCTGACTTCGACAACGTAGGCTACATTTTAAATGTTTTGTTTGGACTGTTTTGTATTTTTTGTATACACTTTCTGATATGTAGTGATTTTTATAACAAGTTTGTTGCCATTGCTATTGCACACATGCATGGTAATTTAAAGACACATTGTCGTGCAACACGTCACGCTAACAAACCAGTAACTTAGGCAGGAAGAGGAAGCCCAAATATGGTCCTTTTGTCTTTCGTTCTTAGTTTTTCCCACAATTCTAAACCTTGAATTTAAAGTTTTGGGGGGTTTTCAAAAATGAATTTGGTGGCCACAACCTAATCTGCTAGGTCTTAAAAGGAAACTGCAGAGCTATTGCTATTATTGAATTAGAAGTAACTCTCAGCATTCCAGACATTGTTTGGGTTAATGTCCACACAGGATTCCAAGTAATGCAGCAAAAAATGCTGCTTATCTCGGTGTTTCAGTTATGCATCTGACGTAGTTGAGTGAAGGAGTGGAGCACTTGGGACAGATCCTAAAGGGTGTTACTTCCCTCTAGAGGTCAACGTTTGTAATACATTTCCATACATGCAGTCCAACCCTTTGTAAATCTGTACAAAGACAAATGTAATACAAAAAATACAATAAACGTATACAGTGCCCATGATCATTTGTATTAATGTAAAAGTTTATTTCAAATACTGACAAAAATCCACTCCTCTACCCTTACACAGATGAAACATTCTCAGTACTCTTGTACTTCCTAAATTCTTAATTTCAACATTTAGATTTGTCTACAGTCATCATATTCTCATCGAAATTAGTTTTCTTGGAAGCAAGAGTGCTCCTGATATTCCTGCAGTTATCATGGGCCAGGATAAAATTATGTAGTTTTGCAGTACGAACACATGAAAAATAAAACTTTGCAAAACAACAATAAACTGTAAGCAGCACAAGATACTATAGAGCACAATGTCTGCCATTTACTCTTTTTTTTGTTTTACATTCTGGCACATATTTATTAAGCTTAAACAGGATATATACACTCTGTCATGGTATTTAAACATACCCTGCGATATACCTCTGAGTTTAAAACATACAAAACCAAGACAGAGCACAAAAAGTAGCATTCAAGAACTCTCATCATCTGTTGCTGGTTAACAACCTCACTTATGCTCTATTCCAATACATGTTTGACACTATTCCTAAAGCCTATCTTGTCAGGTTACAATTCTTAGAGTGAGATTGCAGCAAGATATTAATTGAAAATGTATGTTGTTGGGGTCAATTTGATCATCTGTTTGAGATTTCTCAACTGTTTCAGCAGCATTTACACATATATTCATATTATACAGATTCACATAGCTTCTGCAGTACAAATAGACAAAGCAGAAGTAGTAATGGTTGGGAAAGAACAAAAACCATCTCCCCAATAAAGTATATTACTGTACAATGGCTGGGAAGTAGCACAATCATACTGCACCAAACAAGCACATTCAATGCCAGTTTCACACAAACCTAACATTTAAAACAACAGTAAAGTGTGGGTCTCTTTCATTCAATGTGATTATTCCCTCAAGAAATTCTAAAAGAATAAGGCTAATTAGTTTGATAATAAAAGATCCTGCTTTATCGGTTTTGGACTGCATGCAACGTCTATTTGACTCACTTGCAGAACCTTGTAATGTCGTTGTCTGTGTTAAATGTCTCCAACAGGTGTCATGACTGCGTGTGCCAGCACATTGCCCCCTCTCCTTACGTCATTCAACTCCGACACTTTGCCATATGTGTCAAAGTGAGCACATCCCAAAAGCATGCAATGTCCCACTTAGAGTGTGCAGAGGTTAATCCTGGGACCATTTGACACCTGGTAATCAGATTGTTCAGAGTTTACCTCATAAACACAACCGAGATCTTAGATTTTAATATCTGTAGCCTGTCAATATGGGGAAATCCTAATGTAGAATAGATGGGCACTGTGAGGGCGCTACCTTGCATTCCGATGGAGATAATGTAGACAATGATTTAGCAACTTATTAACTCTAGGACTTGCTGTTTCATCTTTCTTGGTAAGAAAGGATATCAAAAGCAACGTTGTGATGAAGTCCACACAATAATTAACCACCAAGACCATCTTATAAAGACACAGGATCAAAAAGTAATTTCTGAACACTGGCTGCACACAGAAAATATATTAATTGCATTATACTGCATCATTCCCTATAAATCATTAAGGCTTGCAATAAAGCCTAAAGGTTACACGAAAATTAAGTAGTCGGTGCACTTCCCAGCCTTGAAAATGAATACAGGGTGCATTCTTTCAAAATGTTCCATTGTCAGTGTACAGAAGATGAGTGTGTATTAATCATCAAGACAAGGAAAGGAGGGAAGGAATAAGGAGTGTAGTGTGACCACAGACATCCCAGGGCTTCAATATGGTTCATTTCGTACTTCCTAAAACTGATCTTACCTTCAACAAACGTTGATGTTACATGTTACAATCATGCAGCATATTTAAAGAGAGAAGAGCTAAGGGAGTCAAGAAATAAAGCAACATGAGCAGAAGAATTTGCAGTTTCATATCCGTTTGGTCAGGTAGGAGGGTGACCTTGTTAAACAAACACTTAAAAGATAAACAACCTATATTCCGTCACCAACTATCCCAATGATTTTAGCAATCCATTTCCTTACAGGATACCTCTTCCCTTCCCCAATTTGGTATGCAAGCAATAATAATCGTAGATTGACTTTACCAGCCTCAATGGAAACACAACATTGCAATGCGGCAAAAGACGCAATTGTGGTTCCTAACGGCTTCACACAACATTATTTTGGTGTCATTCAGGACGTAAAAACGTACTTTACATTATACAAAGTGCGTTAACTCAGCTCATTCCCCATGACACATCTACTGTTTTGTACCTTGGAACACCAAACAAAGACATAGTGGAGGCGGTAGAGCAGAGTGCAAGGCGGTTTGATGTGTGAGTTAAGAGATGATGGAAAGGGTCCCAGGCAACCATCCCATTGCATCCCTCCCCTCTCTCCCTTCCCACTCACCCACATATTGTACATAAACAAGCAAATGGACTGACTTTAACAGCTCTCCCCGATATTGTTAAGCCAGGTGGAGCCTGGAAATGAATAGGGTTGGGGGTGGGAGGGGGGTGAATGTGCACATCTTGGGAGAAGAGTGAGGAGAGACATTTGCCAGGAGCCCTGGGTTGAGAGAAGATTGGAGGCTAGCCAGCAAGTTTGCTGGTAACCAAGGAGGACTTCCTTTGTGGAAGGTCTTGAGGTGTGGGAATGTGGTCCCCAGTGACAAGGTTTTTGTCAGGACGTGTCACGGGAAGCTGTTTGTTCATCTTATCCTTGGCCATGTTGTAGTCGCCCGAGTCAAAGTACTTTTGCTAGAGATGGAGACAAGAAAAAGGCTCACTGCATTTAGAAAGGCTTGGTAAGGTGCCCCCTTTACAAAGTGGTATACTTAACTTCTACTAGTTATTCATCTTCCGAGACTGATACGAGGTGTGCAAGCCTTTTACTCCGTTCTCGCTCAACAAATCGATTCCTCACAAACATTGAGGCTAAAAGTAGATCATTATCACTATAAAACTCAGACAGAAACCTGCACACCCTCATGCAGACCATGGTTGGTGGCCTAGTCCTAGTCTGTCCTCTTCAGCTTGCAGTACTTACCCCTTTCTGTAGCCGCTTCATCAGGAAGTCTGAACCTCCGGGCTTTTGGCCGAGACTGGGGTACTTGGCTTTCAACTTGGCCTCCTCAGCCATCACAGGGTTGGCATTCTTTTCTTGAGAATCCTGCAGCACCCAAAAAGAACAACATTTATTTTGAAAGGTCTTCCATTAAATATTTAGGACTTCGCCGATGTTTAAAGGAAAACATCAATCTAAAACATTCTCACTGTAAGATGACGATTGTCCTCGTTTATTTGGGGAAATACCTGTACTGTTTCTTTGCAGTCTAGCTTTGCAATTAGGTTACAGGTTACTAAAATATAAGATGACTTAATCACAATAGCAGGGTACACATTTTGGCTGTGACGTTAGAAATGACTTATGAGAGTCTCTGATCATTAGTCACACTCTGCATGATCTCCAACAATCCCTAACACCCTCAAGGTTGCAAATAAACAGCTTCCTCAGAAGACAAACTTGTTCTTGAAAAAGAATGAATGAACAAGAGCTTCACAACGATTATATTACACTCTTGCACAATTAATGTAGACAAACAACCTTGCCTTTCAGTTTCCCAGCAATGCCATTGTATTCTTTGAACCATAAATTATCTGTGTATGTAGGGTTTGGTTACATTTGAAACTGGAGTTGTGATAAGATTTAAGAGGGTCTGTAACAAGTGGGATGGCAAACCAATGTCTAATACTTGTCAATCGTTATTGTGACCAACGCCTAAAAAAATACCCTGGCTATGATGCATGCATGTTTTGTTATAAACCATGCCGTTGCCTAGAGAAACCTTCTCTACCAGTATAACTGGTTAACCCATATCTGTAGTCACTTCCTGTGTTACAGGCAGGGAATGATGACAAAGGAAATGTAGGTTGAAGAGGCACACCTGTCTGTGTCCATTTTCTGGAGAGCAATTGATCAAAATGGAAACATGCAGTCAGCATGGCCAAACTTGAAATACCTGCATTAGGCAAGAGAACCCTATCTTCGAATGATGACAAACAACAACAAAAGGGATGAACATGACTCAAGGCATGAATGAACACATTTCCATAGGGGAGTAGGAGACATGTGGCACTGACTATGCTGATTCACTTGGATCCATAACTAAAAATGTATGAGCTGCTATATTCAGCCTCACCCATGGCAATAGAGGGGTGAGGCCCAGTTAGGCTACTTTGTATGTGTGCTGGTATGTTTTATCTGACCAACTGTAATAACCAATCAAATGTAACATCAGGCTAAAATAAATTTAGTGCACTCTTCAGTGTTACAACATCCTATTACAATGTCTTCCATATAAAAGGTATGCTAACATTACTGACCCCACAAGAATGTGAAAACACACCTCTTACAAGCATTCAAATCAGCCGCACATCTGTACTATAGTACAAGCATTTTGACAACAGGCCGCCATTTGACACTCATATTATTAAACGTATCGCTACACAGATGCACACAGCAAGCATTAAGTGACATGAAAACGACGAGATATTAACATATTCTGCGGATTACTATAATGTAGGTGCATAGATGACTGTTCTAGTATGACAGGGATTGCAAATGATGTGGGGAAGCCCGTTTTTATTAATGATGTTAACATAATTATTGCTGGTCTGACGTGAGCAAAGGCGGAAGCCTCAACTCACTGCAGTGTTATACCAATCACAGGCCCTGGCATATCCCAACCTGTAGACTCGCAAGAAAAGGAGATCTGAAGGATTACTACAAGACAGCTAGGTTTAGCAAGCTAATGCAATTTTATGTTTACAGTAAACGTACACAATCGTTCACACGACCATTCCAGTACGTCTGTTGGTCAGTCAAAGTTATTGCAAACTTTTATTAGCACATTCTTAGGTCGTGATGCTACCATATCAGTACAATACTGTAGCATCAGTTGAGCAGAATATACATGGCAAAGCTAGCTAGGTGGGCTAGCTTTGGCTGGCCAACTCAACAGTCTCATTAAAAACCAACCTGTTTTTCGTCGTCGTAATCCATATTTGTGTCTGAGTTCAGATTTTCTGACGACATTTTGCAGCTGAAGTGGACAAGGGCTGTCCAATTTGGCAAAGTGGATAATGTATGCAAAGTATTGTTCTTATACCTATGCTTTCTGGCTAAACCTAATCCGCCTCTTATGGACACGACTTCTCCTCAACAAAAATGGCGACGACATAGTGACATCATGATATGGGAGTTCCCATAAGTGATATACATATACAGTAGCCAATGGGTGAATGGAAACCTGTCTTTCTATTTACAAGAACAGCCAACCAAAGGTCAAAAATCGTAAAGAAAATTGTGATTGACTGTACTTTGTCCAAAGACGTCGCAGTGGTGAGTTAAGGGTCGCCGCCAGGTGTTGGGGCTGCACTGCATTAAACCACAACTATTAATTTATTAATTCAAATAATACAGAAGCAAACCCAAACGTGCATGTACTTCAACACAGATCAACCAGACTTCGTTCAGGGAAAGTTTAAACGATGTAAATAACGGTAGCTAGCTTACATATTTTGATTTCTGATTGGCTCATTCAGCTGTAACAAATTTAGGCGGGTGGACAAGGAAAGGTATGTCTGCAGCCCTACCGCGGGAAAGATTTTGCCCTCAGAAAGCGTGCTGTTTAGCTACATAGCAGGTAGACATTCAAAATAACACAATTATGTCAATTGTGTTTGAGTTTTCAGATAGACAATAGAGACACTCTGTTCAATATTTTCCTTTTTGAACTATCCAGGCAATGTAATGTGTGTAGATGTGTTGTCTGTGGATAGAACTGTAGGCATATAACGCTAGCTAGACTAACTGCCTACTTAGTTAGCTAGCTAGATAACTTAGCTAGCTTAGCTTAAGTTTCACCTTGTTTTCAGTGTAGCTCTTATTCTAATTTCTTTATGAGTCCTGTGAATTGATAACTGCTTATCTTTAGATCTTTAGAACTTTCTCTGACAACTTGTACTGACATGGCATGTGAGCAACGTCTGAGGACTGGCCAAGTAAGTTCCCTACCTAGCTAGTTAGGAGATGCTTTTGGGCAACCTGGCAGATACAGTCTTTATCTGACGTATTTTTAATCTAATGTCATCACATTTTTTAAACGTAAATTATTTCACTTTTAGGGTACCCAATTACTGCCTAATTTGGTTGCCACAGAGCAGCAATCTTTGATTGTTGTGAAGAAACTGCTTGCCATTGCAGTCTCTAGCATCACCTACCTTAGAGGTCTTTTCCCAGAGAAGGCTTATGGAAGCAAATATGTTGAAGGCAAGAAACACAAATTATTATATTTGCTTAGTATTTGTTGTCTGTTACTAGATACTTTTTCAGTATCCAAATGTTTATTACTATTAAAGTATAAAGTATAGTCTTGAGTGGAGCATTTGGGAAATCTGATTTTGAGATATTTTTTGCTTGCATTTTCTCTTGCCATCCCTCCATCTCTCCCACAGAGCAAAAAGTGATGATCCTGAGGGAGGAGCGCAGCTGCCCTGGTGCCAGTCAGATTGTACAGTGGTCAGTATCTGGTCTCAGTAGGACATTAAAAAATCAATAGCCTATGATTATGATATTGAGCCAAAGCTCTATCATGTTTCAAAGGCCAGAAGGAGACTGAGTGACATTCTATCTTGGCTAAATCACACTGGTCTTAAAGCAACAGTGTCAGGACACTTTGTTGAGTCACTCTTTGTTTCTGAACGGAAGTGTTTGGGAAATGTTAGATAATTCTGTATTAATTAAACTTGTCTTTTTTCTTCTTCTTTTGGTTTTAAACATTACTGGACAGGATGCAAGGATGCTTTGATGCCCTTCAACGGAAATACGTAAGTCGTTACATGGAGTTGTTGGACAGAATAACCGAGTTGGGTATCTTTAGTTTTTTGTCACATATTTTGATGCATGTTCTTGTCCATCTGATAGCTGCGAATGGTGGTCCTGTCTGTAAGTACATGCAAAACATGAAACTACGTTTAATATAAACTATATACAAGTTATTATCATTTCATGTTTTGGCAAGTGAACCTCGATTTAATCATTGTTCACCTGCCACCTTCTAGATATATACAGATCAAGATAATCCAAAGGTAAGATGCAAACCTTGGTAACATTAAACATTATGTTGATAATTATCACCACAATTCTAGACCGTAAGACCTTTACTTTTACTTGTTTTTTTCTTTCTTAACCACATGTAGAAGGTAACAGAATGTTATCAGTTCAGGATACAGTACACTGACAAGGGACCTCAGATGGACTTTGAAAGGTTTGATGCTTTATTGACTTGTAAATCCGCAATCAGTTAATATTTCATGACAATAATTTGTATCTTATTTTATCTTAAATATTTCCTTTCCATTAAGCAAAAACAGCAATAAAGTGTCCATGATGGCTTGCGGCAACACCAAGAAGGCCAGCATCCTGCTGGTGCGTAAGCTCTATACTCTTATGCAAAACCTGGGTCCCCTGCCTGACAGCGTCTGTCTCAATATGAAACTATCCTACTATGACAGCGGTAAGCAACACCCCTCTTCAGTGTACCTCTTGTATAGAGTCTATTTATTCTTTTGTGGTCAAGCATTTGTGTGTGTGTGCCATCTCAGTGACCCCCGAAGACTACCAGCCTCCTGGCTTCAAGGAAGGAGACAGCGACAGCATTGAGTTTGAAAAAGAACCTGTCAGGTTGACCATGGGTGAGGTGGCCACTCCCTTCCACACACTGAAGATGGACGTTACCACAGAGAGAGGAAGGCTCGAACAGGTAAAGGTGGAGGCGATTTGAACAGGGTTTTCGAATATACTGTATGCTACTTTGAATATGCATCAAATTCCTGCAATGCAGTAGCTACTACTAGCTAGTACTGCTGTCTGAATTCTAATGGATTGACAGTTATGGTACCCACTTTTCACAGGTGGATGAGGATCAACCTGTCTGTGTCAAAGACAAGTGGACGCTGAAGATGGAGGAGGAGGGGACTGTGAGACAGATTAGCAAGCATGAGGTAGACCTTGGGTTCCCTGGAAAGGAAAATAGATTTTACATAGAGCTGACACAGTTCTCTGGGATTAACAATAGTAAGTTATGTCAACATTTCTGTCTATCAAGCTCTGAGTATATCATAAGATTTAACATAATGCAGTATATTGAGTGTAGAAGAATTACATCACTAACAAAGGCCAGACATCCCTAGGTGTTTAATTTACCATTATTTCCTAATGTGTGATCCAATCATAAAGGACGTGGATGATCCAAACAACAATCTTAATTTTGACAACTCGGGTAAGAGCTCCACATAGCTGTTCCTTGCCAAACTCAGTTGCAGACGGTGCATTTGCTATCAATAGCAGTCTGACGTCCATCTAACTTTGTACTGTCTTTTTCACACGACTCCCTTGACAGATATCCTGGTGAGCTGCCAAAAGAATATGCAAGCATGCGAGACAACCACGGAACGCTCTCAGGTGAGTGTGTCAGTTGTGTCACAGTGAAAACAGGAATTAGAGCTTGAAAGGCTCCACATTATTCAATATCAGTGATCCTGACACCTCCCCTCTGCACTGTGTCTCAGGTGGACACGGTGGTAAAGAACACCTCTGACCAGGAGATGACCCTGAGCAGGACGAGGAGTGGACGAGTCATCCAGTCCACTACCGTCAGTTTACATTTGATTCTTCTCACAGGACTTCTTGTTTTTAATCCCCTCAGTTACAGCTAATTAAATGTATTTGCTGTGACCAGGAAAAATGTATGGTGGATTGTAGTAAAAACGGAGGTAGTTACTGAGTACTTTTGAGTTGGCTGGGTTTCACTCGTGTGATTTACTGCTTGTGTCTTCTCCCTGTGCAGGAGAGGAAGGGGACAACAGAGGTGCACAGCATCAGCCAGATGAAGTCCTCCCATGTCCAAGAAAAAGTGGTAAGCGTATTGGTTTTTGTCATGTAAGATGCCATTGCTTCGGTCCTAGTTCTATCTGTATAAGCAGTGTGTGGCTAGTGTGGTATTTGTTAGCTTGAAAGGTTCGATGGCACAATTTTTTTTGGGTTATTTGTTTCCATGTTCTCATAATTTTTAATATGAATTTTTCATCCATTGTTTGAACAAAGTATTCCCCAAATATTCCTACTCAAATAAAAGTGCAGCAAACTCTTGTGTTTACTGTGGACTTGATCACCTGCTCTGTGATTGGTAGATGTCCCAGTTTGAGTTCCCCTGCAGCCAAGAGGTCCCATCTGTGGCACCGAAGAAACGCAAGTTCAGTGAACCTAAAGAACGTTACTAACATCATGCTTCTCCAGTCCAACAATGCAGCCACAATTAAGACACAACTCAAATAATTTTAGGAAAATACTCGTTTTTAATCAAAGTATAATGTAACGTAAGTCCCTTATTCAGTTGCTCTTAGTGAGATTCCAAAATACTGTCCACCTAATTTTGTTAATACTGTTAGTTCAATGGTTGCGTTCTAAAATGAGATGGAGTGTGGATAACACTGCTATTCAAGTTGTTTTCTGTTGATTTTCTGAATGTAATAGGTTTACATATTTTGTTACTTAATATTTATGTACCAAACTGTATTTTTATAATTATATAGAGTCTGAATGTGCTGTAGCATTACCTTATGTTGGTGTTACAATAATTGTATGTATTTATGTTGATTCAAAATAAAAGTTCTTTAGTTTTGAACAAAAGTCTTAATTCAGGCGTAGCAGCTTCTACACATTTCAGCAGCAAACCTGGTCGCACCTGCTTTCATCTTGTGGTTGGAAAAAAGCTTGCTCTCGCTACTGTTGGAAAGATTAAAGAGCCCTGGCTTCCTGTCTGCAAAACTGATTCAGTTTCTGGCACGTTTGCAAACGAAAATCATGAAATTGACTTAACATGCTGAATTGTTTGAAAACGATATCACTCCAGAGGGAGAGACTTAACTACATTTGCATGCGATGTGTCTTAAATGAGCCTGTTAAGTGAAAGTGGATTATATCTGTACACACTGACCTTTGGGCAGAGATAAGGGGCCATCAGCAGCCTGCCGCCCGGACGGTCGGCTGTGTGTTTTTAATCTCATGTTGTTTTTCCCAGAGAGGGACATTTGCTGATAGACTGCCTTAACCCACTGCAGATCAATACTGGAGGAAGCCTTTGTGATGCATATCCAAACAGCCCCCTCTCTCTCTCTCGATCAGTCTAGGGAGGGATGGAGGGGAAAGCAAGCATCCATCAAATCAACTCTTACATCCAAACGTAAGGGCTTTGTCTCCAGGTCTGAAGAATGTGTTTATGTCATTGACTCTGTTTTTTTATGGGCACAGGAGATAACATTCCAGTATAAAGAGGAATGGACTGCAAAATCCAGTGCAATGCCCTCTGCGCCATTGACAATACGCACACACAGCAGTGAATTGGCGATCTTTATGAGCTGTGAAATGAATCAGGGTTAGCCAACCTTATATTGACTCAATGGTGGCATTTTTCAAGAATTTTCAATTTAAACAGTTGGGCTTCTGCTTGTATTGATAAGGTATGAAATGCAATGACAGTAAAAATAAACTCCCCTGTAGTGTTATACAATATAGTGTAGTTATTTACTTATGTATCTATGACGGATAGCATCCACCCCACATACAACATTGGCATCCACCAATAGTAAACATTAACTGGCAAATGAATCTAACAATCTTGCTTTATATTGCATTGAGTGTGCATTATGTAAGGTATTTTCAAAATAGGATTGCTTTCATGGTATTTCAATCATTGGCAGTTGACTGCTTAATGGGATGAAAATAGATTTTCGAAGCTATTATAACTAAAATTATCACCATACTCACTCATAAGACAAATGTAAATAAAAGTTTTTTTTCACGTTACTGTACAGTGCTTGATTACATCAAAACCAACATCCAGCAAAAGCACTAAAAAGCCCTGCCTCAATTAATTTCACCTTAACCATCCGATCATCCCTACTGTAGATCCCTCTGCATTATTTCTGTACACACGTCTGGGAAAAAAATGAATTCAGAAATTAAATTCAGGGACACACATTGAACCGCTCGTGTTAACAGATCAATCAGCTGGTCAAACACAAGACTGCTTTACAGGCCGCCTCTCCCTCCCCATCTAAGGCTAGGACTAGGGAGCCTGAGTCAATACGAGAAGGCCAGGGCCATCCATATGATCAGCAGGGAAGCCCTTGTCAGAAAGACGTGCGGACAGACAGAAAGCCCCCGTCTATCCCTGGGTCTGATTAAAGGGTGGCTCTGAGAGCATATACAGTGCTGTGATTATGCCTGCAGGGCCTATAGCCCCCAGAGGGGTTTGCGATTTAGGAGAAAGAGTGGGGGAACTGGACATTCATCCCAGAGACCGTGACCTGTTTGACCTTGCCAGAAGGGCAGCAAATGTTTCTGTGCTGATGAACGCTTGTATGGTATAGTGGATAACCCTGTGGTACCATGTACATGAGAGGCAGGAGAGGATTCTTATCATATACCATAGATAGATAGATAGATAGAAAAACATAAATCATAAACAAATCAGGCTGACCCCTGTTGAATGGGTGGTGTCTGAATAAATATGTTTACAGTAAATATGACATCAATTCAAAATAAGAAAAAATATAACTTCCCCACACAAATGTATGTGAAGATAGCACCAAGGATAAAACACAATGTTGTAATTTGCTGAATTACGTTCCTCAATTTTACCACAAGGTGGCGATGTTTGGCTGTACAATGTCAAGATGATAGACGAAAACCTGCATACAATGGCGTATGAACATGGTAAGGCATTTTTATAGCATACATCAACAGCATACATCAATGGACACCTTACAGTAGCTTGTTTTAATTGAATACAATGCAGTTGACCACCAGAATCACCATTGCCTGTATGTGACACACTACCGAGTCATATTATTGATTTGAATTAGAAATGTGAAAAGGGTCTCCGCGAGCAGGTGTTTGGGAAGCTAACAGATTCAAGGATTTAGCTGATGGTTGTATATGGTCAGCGGTGATGTCTACCTACTTGAAACAGATGCTCAAAGCAATGGGATGTGCTTCTATTGTGATCCGAGTGGACAGCTGAATTGTTTACTCAAAAGGGCTCTTTTCTTCAGCTGCTGGCCTGCTCACAATGGAGCCCAAGTTCTGACACCAAGGATTTCTACAGGGGGGGTTTGGGGTGGTGGAAGGGGGTCCTAGGGTGAGCTTCTGGACATACCCCCCTTTTTCTCTGTCTCTCTATATGCTCAGATGGACCTCTAACCCCCCACCTTCACTACACATCCACCCCTCCCATTCCCCCAACCCCCTCTTCCCCTAAAGCCATCCGAGGGCAGGGGTTTAAATGTCACGCTTGGCCATCAGAGCACCCAGCCCCCGGCTTGTGTCTCTGGGGGAAAACATGCAAAGAGAGAGAGAAAAAAGGGGAGGGGAGGGAGACACTTGCCCTCACCTATTGTCCATGACGCTAGGCATGAGTTGCTAACTGACTCTGAATCAAGTGTATCCTCTCGCCACGCGTGCTGTCTTGTCCTGCTTTGGTCAAACACAAAGCTCTTTTTTTTTCATCCATATGTGAAAAGCAGGTTTGGGCTATGGTGAATTTGCAAGCGTATTTAAGGACATATAGTTTAAATGTAGACAGCTGGTCATAGGTCGAAATGAGAAATAAACATTATCATCAGAAGACTCCTTTGTACAATGGTGTGCTCTTGCATGGCCAAGAAATCTATGCAAAATGTAACATTCAATACCATTAGAGGGCTTTAAAATGTAAGGGGCCTCGTCGATGAGACTAACGTCAACCTGGAATACAAGTAAAGGACAAAATATACGAGCTGTTACCAACGTTACCCCTGCCAAGGTCCTGGCCCGTACTTTACTCACTCACAAGATTGAGTGCTTTATGTATTTATTTGTTCTAAATAGTGGCAAACTTGACCTTGAGGAGAGATGTGTGGTCTTCTAACCTATCCTGAGAATCATCCCTGCTGTCAGGGTGCAGGGAGTGACCTTGAACCGCGAGCACAAGCGTAGCTGAGTGCACAAACTCATTTAACTCCTGGGTTTGCTATCGACATGCTGTGATCGTTAACATTATGGATGATGAATAACTACTGACTGCTGTACCTATACGCTAGCGAACCTAGGCTGGACAGGAGAAAATGCATGCTGATGGTTAGATGACTGGGCTGACACATCTGTTACAACAGATTTTCACTAGAGTGCTGGAGCAAATGTTGACCTAATCCTTACAATGGCATTGTGAATGGTATAGTGAATAAGCATAGGCAATTTGTGTAAAATACTTTTATTTTTACATTCCATGGTGGTGAGTTTGACAGAAGGAATCTCACACAGGTACACTAAGTGAATAATGCCCCACAAAATGATAAATGTTATTCAAAGACATTTTCAAAAGATAAATAGAATGTTTAGATTAAGGATGTTTTCATGTAATTCTTTTTAGTAGCACATTCATATTGTAAATATAAAGTCTTTAAGTTGGCCAGGTCTACAAAGACCATGAAGTAAAAAGCCATATGGGCCATATTTAATAATTTCTGGACACTTTCTGTTTCTTTCGTACTAAAAAACATCTCCCTGTGCTACCGCTTTGTATACTGCACTATGCTTAGTTCAGACCGGGGCAGTTTCACACCGTCCCATACTTTGACCGTTTTCACTCAACTAGGCTGGAGGGTAAAAAAAGTTACCTTCCCTGACTCTTCTCTCACTCTCTCCCTCATGCTAGAAGCCTGTGGATGCTGACTTCTGCCCTGCTCCTGTTTCCTTCTCTTCGGGCTGAATAGGATTTTCATCTCAGCAGGATGCAAGGGCAGACACTTTGCTTCCCACTTGCTCCCTCCTCCCCACCGCTGTGCACAAACACAGGGTGATTTCCATTTCTCCAACAGTCCACCGCACAGCGCTAACACCACCTCAAGGCTAGCAAAACACAGCTATCAGCGGAAATACAGCCATGGAAATGGGCTAGCCTCAGACACTGCCACTAGGACCTGTTTGGAGCCACAGGATATATAAAATATATAATTTTAAACCGTTAAACCCTTAAATTAAGTCCAATCTTACTAGAGCCTACCAGTAAAAGAACAGATTAATTTAGGCCATAGAGAAGCTAAACTTATCACCTTGGTGCTATGGTAAAACACTTACTGCTCCAGAAACATGGCATTGGATCCTTAACAGAAAGGGGCATGTGAGGGCCATAAACATCTTGGGTTCCGTATATTGAGTAGATCAGGCACACTGTTGCAGTATCACCATCACAATTGACCTGTAACATGTGGCACAACTACAACTAAATTGTGGCTGAAATATTGATGCAATAGCATACAAAGCATTAAGAGTGGGGGGCATGAAAGGAGTCAACATGGGACTGGTC
Organism: Mallotus villosus; assembly: GCA_903064625.1. Taxonomy (NCBI): domain Eukaryota; kingdom Metazoa; phylum Chordata; class Actinopteri; order Osmeriformes; family Salangidae; genus Mallotus; species Mallotus villosus. The sequence continues at coordinate 267,254 of CAEFZP010000752.1, forward strand.
TGCTAATTTCATATGGGAGCCTAAGGGCACATTCCTCCCAGTGAAGACCAAACATATTGACATACTGTGTGTAGAGGGAGAGACTGTATATTATATCAGGTGGTATTGAAGGAGAAAAACCACACATCTCTAACAATGCCAGTTTAAATAAAATGCGTTCTAGGCCTACCTCATACCTTTTGTAAAAAAATAGGGCCCAACAGTGACATGTAGGAGCACACTCTAAAATTCCACTTGACAGCTTTAAAATGAATGCACTGTTCCTTTACTTTCTTCTTATCCGGTTGTATCGTTTCAGCTATGAAAATCACAGCACCATACACTTATCACCTTATCAATCGTTTGCATTGGAAAATCAGAAGGTCATGTATGGAAGTGAGATGAATTGTTATACAAGCCTGGCAAAGAACCTTGGAAAGAGCATTGACTTCTTGTTGAAGAAGATGGTTTACCATCACTTGCTCCTCGGCTAATTTCTCCAGAAGTGTCCAAAAGCCTTTGTCCTCAGTATACTTTCATTTCCAGCCTCTCTAGGAATTGTGATGACCGTGCCTCGGGGCGACAGAGACACCTTGAGGAGCGCCCACCTTTAAATCCGGCGCTCCATGACTTCAACCATGACCCCTAGCTTGGGGGATCCCTCAGGCGAGATTTAAACGAGCTCCCCCCGGTCTGCTGTGGTTCCTTTCACACCATTACTTTAAAAAGAAATGAATTGGCTGTCCTCTAACGGTTGCTTGACAATATTTATTCGAATCATAGGGAATAGAGAGATTAGAATAAATGGCTACAAATTATACCCACTTGTGCCGTTACAATAGGCACTGTGCCTCAATTTGCTAGAGTTTGATTTGGGAATGACGGTGACAGAATGACACAGAATGCTAAAGGCCTTGGAATCGCGTGTTCCTTTTCTTTAGCTTCGTTTCCCAACGCTGTCGCTAAGATCCTGGAGCACTGCAAATACATACTGCGTTTTATGCCATCTAATTTAAAGTCAATTTTTTTAACCATAAAAATTCGACTAAAATACTATATCTTACATTTTCCAATTATTTTTTTCTTTCGTTTTGCTATTATGGAGGACGGAAGGCGAGAAAAGCATACAATATCGGGATATTGATCCACGCCCATCACTGCAGAAAAAAAGTCGGTTCAGGGGGCTACACAATTCCGACTGGACACAGCGATCGATAACATACTCTATCAGCCGTTTCCATGGAAACTCGCAGGCAGTGAGGACAGAGGCTGTCATGTATTTTATACCTGTCTCTTCCATATAGCATGCCTACGGTGATAATTAAAGTATTAGTAAATAAAGTCCTTGGTTCATAGAGTTATGTTATAAAAATCTTTGGGAAAATAAAAATATTATTTTTTGACGGAGAAAAAAAGAGAGATGGGATAGGAGTAATATTCCATGTTAAAGAGAGGTAAAAAAAAAGGTGCCACCATTCATAATTTTAGGACATATGTTAAGCCAAGAAAAACAGAAGAAATTATTTCTGAAAAACATGCACAGATGACAGCAGTTGTTTCCTGACATTGGAGAGGGCCTCTTTTGTGGTTGACCCCAATTTAGAGGTCGAGCAAGCATGATCAATGTGCTGGCCATTAGCTCACCATGAGCAACTGTACAGGCTAGGCCAGAGAGCAAGCAAAGAAATATGTGGGGTGGAGAAAAAAAGAGAGAAAGAGAGAGAGAGAGAGAGAGAAAGAGGGAGAGAGAGAGAGAGGGAGTGGTGTAAGGATTGCCTAGGCTCTCCACTTGGTCAGCATGAAAGATCAAAATGGTGCAACAGAGCCAGACATAATGTCAAGAGAACTTGACACCCAGTCAGAATACCCTGGTCTGTCTTTTGTGGCCATCATTGAACTTCTCACACTTTGAAACGAGGGAATTACAGGCTCATAGCACTATGTGGATCTGACTGCCCTAAGTGAAGGGGATAGATATCATGATCTGGGTAGTGTTGATCATGTGTTGTTTTATTGATCGGCAATCGAAACTACTGCTGAAAATGCAGGGGCGCTGGAGAATTGCTTGTATGTGCTTGCTACAGTGGCTCTGTTGCACAATTCTGCGACCACTGACATTGAAGAGAGGGAAATAGCGGTTTCAGAAAGGCATGTACACAACACAAAGACCTGAAGAGCCCTGTAAATCATTCACCTTGTATTTTTCTGCATGATGTTAAAGTTCACACATTTGGACCCAATTTGTAATAATTTCAAATGCTGTTGAATCATAATCAAGACATCCAAATACAAACTGTATATTTACAATGAATTATAATATTAAGGAAAATGTATATTTGTAGACTGAGTTTAAGCTAACATTTTTGTTGTTTTTTTCATACTGTTTAGAGCTCATGTTCAGAGCTGTTTATCCAACGGGGATTGTTCTATGCTCCACCACTGGTCCAGGAGTGTTTCAGGGAGCATCACTGCAGTGTGCAGAAACAGAGAGAGCACATTAGAGGCGATGGCTGCCTCTGATTTGTGAACTGTGACAGAGAGCTATTGAGGGGCACGTGGCTCAGTAGTGTTGTTCAGGGGCTCCTGGCCACTACACTGACCTATGACCCCTCTCATTGTGTGTGTGTGTGTGTGTGTTTTTGTGTGTTTGGTGTGGGGGTCCAGTCTGAGGAGCATAAGTGTCAACCCCCTCCTCATCCTCAAACACACACACACCCTACCACCCTAACACCTTCGTTCATTCAACCCCCACTCACCCACCCCTCGCTTCACCTTATGCCGATCAATGACAGCTTCATGTAGCTTCTCAGGCCCGCAGTGACGTGTGTCCTATTGATTTATCGATATTACTCCAGGCAACCAAACCCAAAAGCCCCCTCTCTCAGTAGGCAGCCAGCCTCCAGCCCAGAGGAGGCATACCTCCCCCTGTGCAGGATGGGCCCATGCCAAGTCATCGAACTGCAGAGAGCACTGGGGATTCTTGAGAGCATCACATTAGCAGCAGACATCCAAATGGAATGTTTTTCTGCTGAGCAAAAGACATTCTTCAGAGCACCCTGCTCAGTTTCCCAGACGTTGGCCAGCGACGGAGAGAGACACGTGAACTCGCTCACATATAGGGATACGGGCTACTGTCACTCACCAAGTTTACAGTCTCCTGATATTGTAAAAGGTTATTTTTGTTTTGTTTTGTCATGCCTTGGTCTTTGCCTCATCCTTGTGGCTATCACACTCATCTGCCCTATTCTCTTTTCAGGGGCCTCCCCCGCTCCCCCTCTCCACTCACCACTACCCCTGCAGGCTCTCTGGTGTCCAGTGAAATACCAGTGGAAAAGGGGGCAGCTGGACACTTCCAGTGGCTTGGCTTCTGAGTGAGAGAGAGAGAGAGATAGAGAGAGAGAGAGGTGGTCAGGGGAGGGAGGCTCAACCATTAGTGTTGTCCCCACTGGCAGCTGGCTCTAAAAAAGGGGGATTGGAGATCAGTGACCTGGCCACAGTGTCCAGCTGGGGGGTCATTTCATGGCCCACCTCCGGCCACGTGCTGGCCAGCCATCTGGGTGTCCTGCCGCAGCATCCTCCTATCACAGGGTTGACCACCGACAAAGGTCAGGAAAGCTGTTGGCTTTAATCTGCAGAGAGAAACTCTAAAAGGTCAAAATTGCAGCTGTCCACTAACATGTTAAGTTTAATGTTTTGATGCTAAATACTAGGTTCTCCTTAATGATTTATGTTTCTGTATCCATCAAATCAAAGAGAGAGAAACTATTTAGTTTGTGTGTCCACTTTTGTAATGAGGATCCCAGGATTTCTGAGATGCCCAAAAATCAACACAGTATCCTACCTAAACCCTCTGAGAAGACAAAGTAATGTGTCAAACAATAGAGAAAAAACACTGAAGAAATCTTGTTCACTCTTAACTATCAGTTCATAATAATAATAATAGTACTTATAATGAACTTTATATTTAGAAAAAAATCTCAAAGTGCTACAGGTTAAAAACAAGAAAGTCTGTTCAAGAAAGTTCAGTCCGTTTGCTGGCGAGATGACGAATTGAAGAAAAAAAAGTGCTTGGAAGTAACTCAACCCATATGGACAGCTTAGCCTACCATTCAGTTTGATGGATTTGATCGAGGGGAAGAGATGAACTGAAATGAGTCACCACAACCTTAACCATAATCCTCAAACCACTACATCCTTCCCCTGTCCTACACCATTTTCTCTTCTATTGTTAAAGATTTTCATTCTCATCCTTCCAACATGGCTAGAGAGCATCAAAGCTCATTGCTGACCCATTCCTGATTGTAAAGGTTAGGGGACCTCCGTAATAAAAAGAGGTTCTGATAAAGGTGTCTGTTTTGCTGTACAGTACATACTGTAGCACCTATTAAATCTGGATTCTGAAAATTCAATAAATGTTTGTGCTGTTTAAGAAATGGATCTTTGTGTAATTAATTTGATTCACATGTGAAATACAACACATGTCTTAAGGTGGTTAGATGTTGCTTTCACAAATACTCAATTGCACACGATACATGTGTACACGATCTTGCACCACTGATTCCTTCGATTCCTGTACACCATCTCTGGCAAGCAGACAGACACAGAAAGAAAAGCAAAAGGATCCTGCTTTGATATTTGATTAATTTCCTCTCCTCCACCTCTCACTCCAAACATTGGTTAAAATGGAGGCTTCTTGACAGCATAGATACATCAGCACTTAAGTCAGAGGCCCTTGGCAAGCACAGGCATTTCTTATCCTGTAACAGCATATGCTTAAAGAGCGAGGTGTGGAACATTGAGAACTGCATCGTCTTCATTTGGCCACAACAAGGGGGAGGGGAAAAGGTTGGGAGAAAGGGAGGGGGGAAGGGAGAGGAGCCTGAGCGAGGTTCGTCCGAGGTGTATCGATTGATTTCCCAATAGCCTCTGGTCCATGAGCCGCGAACCCTGGCCCTGTTGCTAGGTGACCACACCATCCAGGATGGAGAAGGGGGTGATGAAGGGTGACAGCGGAGCAGGGTCAACAGGGCCAGTGGTCATTCTAAACTCCCCCGGGACGCCTTGGACATGCAGATGATGCAGAGAAACTGGACCTTGGGTTGTAGGGAGATACACATACATTTGTCATAGAGAAAGAGAAGTAATCGAATACTATAGCGGAATCAGGTAGCGATATGCGACAATTGCTTTAAATAATGCTGAAATCAACTGAATATGAAATGCTATGTACTGTACTGTAAATTCTGTGAAACATATTGAAACCACCAAATAACAAATGTCAACATGGCTGAGGCACATTCAACATATTGCCAATACAATATTAGAGAGGATTATTTCAGTTTCAAGCTAAGTGTGTGTTCTCTCATCATCACACACCATTGAGAAAAAGAATTCTACCAACATATATAGGCTATATAGACTAAAGAGTAAAGATAGTATTGATAGGAAAACATTGATGGAAAAATGTACAATTGGATGTCTGAAGCAATTGGTAACAGTCCTTTGAAGGGACAGTATGTCCAGCATAGTGCAATGTTTTGAAAATACATCTCACTAAGGTAAAACAATATTAGAATAGATTTTTTGACTAAAATGCCATAGTTTCTTTCAAGATCACCATTGATACACTGTACAGAAGAACATAAATACAAGGATTTTTTTACAGCTGGTACATAGCTATCAAATAACAGGTGATGGCTCACAATTGTTGTAATCAGTGTTGCCTAAAATTTTGATTAAAATCACAAAACAATATTGTGATCCATAAATGTGATGTAAAGTAACAAACAAACGATGATCTGCATTATACAGTATATAAAATATTAGATGCCTTTGAATTTTTTGTACATATTGATTGTTCATTGTGAGACGGTAAAATGATATGGAGGACCAACAAGGGGAAAAATAAAACCACTGGCAAATGTAAAAGGATCTACATCACTTTTGGCTGAGCAGAGAACTTACCAGAAGGCAAAACCACACTGGGTTAAGGTCAGATAGGGGAGCCCATGCAGGCGGCCTTAAAAGGCCACCTTGCATTGTAACTGTGTCTGTGTTCTCTCTGTATGAAGGATTTCCCTTCATCCAATGCCATGTCTCTCATGTCTGCCTGTAGAAACACAGACTGTTTTTATTCCTGGGTTAGAATCCATGTCCTGAGGAGGGTAGAAGCATCTCCCCTTCCCATTCTATTAATAATATCAGGGGTTGGAATGTGTGTATGTATTTGCTTTGGTGTGAGGCAAAGTGCTCTTTCTTTACTCTTAGTTTCCAAGCCCTGAGCTGTGAAAGTATGTTTCTCTTAAACATTTCTATTCCTATTGGGACTAACCTTTTTCTGCCTTCAGGATTCTGTGAACCTCACTGCCCGAATAATCAAATAACTGTAACACCACCACCACTACTAAAAAATCAAGAGGTATAGAGTTAAGGGCTATGGACATGAAGAGCTCAAGTTCTTGGACAGGAAGGAGTAGGACAGAAACGACTGTGGAAGCAAATTGAGTCGAGCTTTTCACTCTTGGTAATTAGATTGATGTGACAAATTTGCCCTAAACAGTTTGAAAATGATCATCCATTACAATTACCAAAGAGGGCCCTTGTATAGTGCTTGAACTTTGTGTGTCTATTTGTTTTTATATGTGTGTGTGTGTGTGTGGTGTGTGCTTGTGTGTGTCTGTGTGTTAAGCCTGGGGAGAGTGAAGGGGGTGGATGAGATGGTATCAATCGCCAGACCAGGCCATTGAATGTATTGATTAGTTACCTTTCTTATTAACATGCTGATTAAAGAGAGAAGGGAGAGAGAGCGAAACGGTCGGCAGAAGCAAGACACACATTTGCAGCTCGAATAGAGAGGAGCCTCTCCACAAGCCGGGAGAAAGAGCTACAGCGAAGGATGCAGGAAGGATTTAAACGCAGAACGAAGAGGAGAAAATCAAGGGGTAATTGGAGAAGTGGAGAGAGAAGCTTGGAGGCTACGAGGCGAGGCTGCAGCCTGGAGGAGGGGAAAATGGATACGGCAGGGGCTGACCTGACAGGCAAACAGACGAGAGCAACCCTGCCGGCTCGAAATCCCCACTAGCACTGGCGGGACAGCACTGGGCTGGGGAAAGACTGACTGTCTTTGAGAGTGGCTGACTGTCTCCTTCCGGGAGAGAGATGCACACACTCGCACTGACAGGCCGAGGCAAGGCTTTCATTACCATAACAGAAAATAGAACAGTACGTATGTTACTAATCAATATGGAGATGTTCTGTAAATGGTATTTATAATGTAAAGTGGCAAATGGCAATGCGTGCGTGCGTAGGGAATTCCAAAGATGGTTTTGGATATTTTTAAGGAAAGGGTTTTGATTCCAAGTGGGACTGAAAGGTGTGGAGGGCAAGCAAGGGGGTTGAGAAAGGGGTGGGTAGTGGAGTATGCTAAGATGTTGTGCGTGTGTGTGTGTATATATACGTGTATTTTTGTGTAGTGTGTGTGTGAGTGTGTATGTTGGTTTGTATGTGTACAAATGTGTTTCAAAGAAAAACAGGAGGAGGGAGGGAGGACATTTCATAAGCACTGGTAGGATGTGGATATCTTTCAAATACACAGCTCCAGATACTGTTGCTTTCAATTGAGGTATAGATACAAAATTCTGCTATAGCAAACAATTGAAAAAATGCCATTCCTATCAAATGTAAGAAACAATGGTTATTTTACAATTAGTCCTGGCTGATCTTGATTGATTGAACCACACCAATCCTGTGTTTGCAGAATATTCTATATCTATGCCCCAATTGACAGTCTGTACAGTAGCTATATCATATCAGCTATCCAGTCACAAAGCAGATCAAACTGGGCACAAGAGCACCAGAACAAACAGCCTAATATGATGCATTTAATTATCAACAAAACAACAAGGCCTGCATTCTGATACTGGATATATGTACATCAATAATCGATCAAATTGTACTCAAAATATTCAGCTAGAAACAAAATTACAGTATTTAAGTTCTCAGCCAGTCCAGATGTTATGTTGCGTTGTAAAACTCTAAATCCACAGCTTCAGGCCATCAACAATTGACAAATGTTTTCCGAAGTTTGCATAACCTCTTGACTTTATAGACACCTAAAGCACAGCATTGCATAAATTAACAATTTTCTCTCGTATTAGTAAGGAGCTCAAGTAATAAAGTAATGTGATTAACATAGAGAATGTAGACTAATTATTCCAGTTAATAATAGTGAGGCGTTATTTAAAATTATTACATGGGAAATAGTTTGGCACAAACAAACGCATATTTAATGTGATCGTATCGATTGACCCGCACGCGCATTGAGTCATTCAATCTCACTCCTGCACGCATGCACACGCGCGCGCACACACACACACACAAACACAATACAATAGTTAGATTGCTGGATAACTCGGAAACACAAACCCACATTCCCAATAGAAAACAAGACAAAAGACACCGTCCAATGACCATTACATCGTTTTTAAAGAAAAATCTGTCAAATATCCGTTTTCGTTTAAATCAGCAAGGTTTTATAAAATAGGCTCTCTCTTGGTCTTGTAAAATCAAATAATTAAATAGAATTGTAAATGAACATCTTTACATAATAGCCTGTTCCTGCAAGAAGTTACAGGTAGTAGGTTTTAATTAAATATTACCTTTGGAGTCAAGAGGTTTATTTCATCGAACATTTCATTGAAATGAAAGATTTCGACTGAGTCTCCTATCGCTCAAGATATGATTTTACAGCGTTAACCACCAGCATACAGATGCTCTGACATGCAAAGTGTACACTGTTGGATATTTTGACATGTAAGGTAAATAACTGATTCATAGACCAACTGATTGATTCATGAAGCCTGTGTTGGCCTACATAAAGGTGGGCTATTTAAACCGATACAAAAGTTATTCTTGACAGAACTCTTTAGCGTGTCTCATTTGCGGTTATTCTGGCACACGATCCATTCAAAAACTCCAAAAGGTATACTGCAGTCTAAAGAGAAAAGGTAGGCTATTCCTGTTATTCAATTACCTAATTTGTTATTGAATAAACCAATTGGACTGGAGTGGATGCGTTCAACAAACTAATGTAGACTCCTCTGTATAGCCTCAACTTTTTCTGAAAGTTTAGATTGTAAGGAACTGTAAGTAGACGATTCTAAAAATACATATGACGACTTTAAACGAACCAACATTACCTCCTTTTGTTGTTTAAAGTTGTACTCTGATTCAAATTTGTATTTTAAAATAGTGAAACTGATAAGCTTAAACAGATTTTAACAAGTGTGTTATTTGGGAAAACAATTTTTAAAATAAATTACACAGTTTGTCAGTTTAAAAACAAAACAAAAAACAACAAGATTTTGGCTAAAATACAATTAATTTGTAAAATGAGAGACATTTCTTGTGCAAACTGATTGAGGAAAAAGAAAAAATAGTCAATTCATGGCTGTGGTTAAGGCTTCCAAAGATTAGTAACATTTCATATTTTGAAAACGTTTTATCCCTCCATTGCAGTCGAATATGACAGTCAATCAATACATTATTATTCTAAAATTAAAATAGCAGCCTATCGTTTGAAGTTTGAAAAAAGTCAAAAACTGTTTATTACAACATTTCGATAATACCGTCTATGAGCACACCTTTTTTAAGTCTAGATTCTCACCTCAGACAATAACCTAGCCTACATTTCGCATATACATTTTCAAATAAGGCCTACCTGCAAATTCCCCTCAACAAATCCAGTCAAACAACACAATGGCTATGCAGCCTATAAAACACTTCAGTACTTAGTTCATGAAGTATATTTTTTATTCTAGTATATGAACTCACTTTTGTGATACAAAATGAGGTTCAGACTATAGGCCCTTTACTGCACATCTTCCAGTTGTTTAGTGAAATTGTATAGTGTTTGTTGTAGGCCTATGTCTTGTCTGAATGCTGCCATGGATTGTTTGTTTACAAAGTGTTAGAGGACGTTTTATAAATGTCAAATGCTGAAATAAAAACAAACGTTTTTCCCTTGTCTGTTTTCAACTGTTTCCTTAATAACTGTATATTGTGGGAAGTATTTTCAATATAGGCTTTCCATTTGTATGTTTTCATAATCCGAAATTGTTCCGACAACGGATGGGCAATTAGGTGCTTTCTTTCACCGTAATTCAGACTGATCATTGTGCATTACGTTAAAAGGCCATTATAAAATCATTCAAGTCATTGAAAAAGTAGCCTAGTTTTGACAGCAGGAAAGTCAACGGTTATTGACTTATAAGGAATGTGTACGTGTGTGTATGAGGTTGAGCGTGTGGTAGGCCCTATAGTGTATTCCGTTTGCCAAACAAGACTAATTGAAAGTTTCTGAATTATGTAGGCCCTATACAGGCCTACTGCAGTAAAGGTAGGCTATAGCGTAGCAGATACCATGGCCTATACAATAGGATAGGGACACAGTGTTTTTGTTTAGGGGCCTATGTTTCGCTAAGGCGCATAACAGGTAATGTTTTGGGGGAATTCAAAGACTATAAATAATTACATCGACTGCATAATCAATCGGCCTACCCTAAATAAAAGCATCATATTAAACCAGGCGAAGCAGTTACGCTTCAGAAGTGTGGCGTAGAGGTCATTGCAGGAATAAACTAAGATTTTCACAATTATCCTAGTGAAATTATTATCCTACAACATAATTACAAATTATATTTTATTCAATGGTTTTCACAAACTCTTTATACTTAATCATTTTACTTGCCTGGTGTTTGCATGACAGTGAATTTTTATATATTTATGTATTTAGGCCTATTTATTGCATTTTTCAACCTATTGATTGGGATTGTGGATTCAGTCCACTGATATAGGAGGAGCTGGTGATGATTTATTTATTTATTTTACAATAGCCTATTAGGTTAAGGCTGTGCGTTTCTGTTTATTAAGTTATTATATAATAACTATGAAGCGAAGTACAGCCTATCCTAAAGTTGTGTGTCACACTCCACGTCGGCAGGATAACTAGTATTAAGAAGTATTAAGGATAACACTGTCAGTGTGCCTGCTTACATTTTCCAACCACAGAAGGTGAACTTTCACCCCAACCTCCTAAAAAGACCTCTTATTTTCGTTCTGTAGCCGCTGACCATTTTACCTCAAGCTACTTGCTATCCATACATGTATCTCTCCATCCTGGCTTTGGCGGCGCGGATCGATAGGGCAGCATCTGCTCCGGGAAGGCAGCGGTCCCACACCGCACACAGAATTTTTTCAAACGCTCGAATTGCTCATCTCTGAAAATTAAACTGACAGTTAGATATGATTAGTATGCCAAGTATCAACTAGATCTTCTCTCAAGTCCCAAATCTCCCTATCCCTGATCTGTACACGCGGTTACACACCGAGCGGCCTATACAGTAGGCTAGGCTAAGTGCTGTGTTAAATGAAAAGCTAGAGCTGAATTTTCTATAGGTTGAGTATCTTATTTAAAAAGGTCGCTTTTAAACGAATGACCTCATTGATATTGTTTAGGGACTTAAGACTGAAGTACGCAATCTCATGTCAATAGGCCTATTCAACCGTGGGTGGAGTGCTGATTAAGAGGTTACCTAAATGAATTACGAGCCTGTTACCTACTTGACAATACCTAAGGGTGGAACTTAACCTAGGCTATATTTCGGTGACATCTGTAGCCTACATTTTGAGGGGCAACATTGAGGGGTTTTCTTAAATATTTTATGTAGGGCATTTAATCTCCTCGCAAAATTATGTATAGGCCTATGTTAAATGTAGCCTATAGATTTCTTATAGCTAAATAAACCAGTGCTGCGAATCGCATAATTGAATAATAACCTACACTTTGTGTTATGGCTCATAAAATAACAAGTTACAAAATGTCCTATAGCATTCCTTAATAAATGTCAGACAATCATAATCACAAGGAGTAGAAATGTATGAATCCTATAGAAATGACAACATCTAATTTACATAGGCCTATCAAATTTAATAATAGACGTTGCAAGAGGCATAATTAATTTAATTGCAGAGGCTACAGATGATAAAATGTAGGCTACGGGCAATTGTTATAGTATTTGAGGGCACTTTCAGGTGAACAATACGACATCAGTTTTTCAGCATTACACACACACACATTTGTAGTGGGTAATCAGGTGAGGCAAATGTTAAAATTCAGCTGTGGCCAGGACTTGCACGCTCACATAATTCATAAGCTCTGCATGCTATTAGATAAAAAGGCTTAACTTTGGGGTTGTGAGAAAGGGGTTGTCTGCACCTCGTTGGTCAAACCCAACCCCCTCCCTAGAGACGTTGGCCGAAGCGAAAGGGTTAATTGGAGTTGGAATTTCATTGCACATCTGTCAGATTTTAAGCCTGTGACGTACTGAAAGGAGCGAGTGGGAGAGGGGGGAGGAAGAGAAGAGAAAGAGTTCGTGGTGAAATCGATGAAGTGGCAGGCTGAGGGAAGAGGTGGAGGAAAATCTCACGAGATAATGAAAGAAAAGGATAGCTGCTAGGTAAAGAAGAGCCAGGCTAAAGCTATACGTTTCACTGTAGAAATAAGACAAAAGGACAAGAAAGGACGTTTAGCTCATCGCCAATTGTTTGGCTTTTCGTTGAATAAGCGTCTCTTTATACATTACCAATCGTATGATACTGCGCGGAGAGGTTGGTTGACCGGAGACGAGCGACACAATCGGAGAGATGAGGACCGACAACAACCTCGAATGCGCTCAGATAAGGGTTTAAAAAGGTGAGAATCCTACAATTAAAACACCACTTTACCGTTAAATGTTATGATTGTAACTGTTGAAACGTAATGTACGCATTTTGAAGAGCATCTTTCGTTGCCTGTTTTACGTTGAGAGGCATGCAAGCCTGACGTGTGTTTGTCTTAAGCATCGCATGCGCGCAAGTCCTTTATTCAGAACTTTGCATGAGACAATCATGTAACTGTAGATACACTCTCGCAATTTCTGACTATAGCATTCATCACGATGGATGTTTTGTTTGTGCTCTTGGAGCAATTGCCCCTCTTTTGGAATAGAGTGATCAGTATGATAATTATGATTTGTAATGAAATATGACAACTTTGTAATCTGGTTATTCCTTCAATGGTGAGTGTAGACCAATACAAATGCATAAACCTATTATGTTGTCTCCTGTAGGCACAAAAACAACGATTATATCGAGGACCTCAATTGGGCACCAAAGAGGGGGAAGCAAGTGTGTTGTTGCACAAAGATAATGTGATTGTTGATGTTACTTAATCTTCTACTCACTCAATGTCTTGGAGTTTGAGGGAGCTTTGACACTAAAGTTGATCAGATAAATAATTAAGACGCACCATAAGCACGGAAATCAATTTTTTCTGAAATCAATAAATCCATAGTTGTGCATGAAAGGGGAAGGACCATCCAGAAAATAACTGTGAAAAGAACAAATAAGAACAAAAAAAGATAATCTTATCGAATTGAAAATGGATGGAAGTCTAGGGGAGATGTCCATCCACAGCCACCCTGAGCTTGCACATAGCCAAGATGGCAGGGCTATACTGCATTCAAGGGACCTTTCAGCAGCGTTCCCCAGGCCCTCCCTCGGGGGCCCTTCCATGTCCCTGGAGCCAGAGCACCGACCTCCAGGCTTCGACCACTCCATGTCTGCGCTGGGCTATGGAGGCGACGCTCCGTCTAGCTGTGGCAGCACGTACACCACCCTTACTCCCCTGCAGCCCTTCGATGACAAATTCCACCATCACCACCACCATCATCCCTGCCTTCCGGTCAGCAACGTCATTGGGAGCTTTACTCTTATGCGCGAGGACAGAGGCCTTGGCGGCAACTTCTACAACCCCTATGGCAAGGATCTGGCAATGGCACAAAGCCTCTCCCCACCTTCAACAGGCTCTGGCTTGGGTACTCCAATGCACGGCTATGGCAGCTTGGGAAACAGCCCCAATGGCAACCCTGGCCAGATGCTTCCAAGCAGCTATGAGGTCCATGGTGGAAACATCTTCTGCCGGACGGCAGACTTTGGTCGGGACATGTCCCCGCCAGGGCTTGGGAACGACTCTTCACTTGGCCATCAGCTAAACAAGATGGAGTCCCAGCAGCATGCACCCAACCACCACCCTCACATCTACAGCCAGCACTACCAGCACCCCCACCCCAGTCAGCAGTCTTCCAAGGCAGGGGAGCACCCCTACTCCTCCGCCTCGTCCTCCTCCTTGTCTTCGCCCTGCGAGGGCATGCTGCCCAGCTCCCAGGGAGGTGGAAGTGGAGGTGCAGCTGGAGAGGAGATCGACACCAGGGATGTGGCCCAGAGGATCATCACTGAGCTGAAGAGGTACAGCATCCCTCAGGCCATCTTTGCAGAAAGGGTGCTCTGTAGGTCACAGGGTACTCTGTCTGACCTCTTGAGAAACCCGAAGCCCTGGGGCAAGCTCAAGTCTGGCCGTGAGACCTTCAAGAGGATGTCCCGCTGGCTCCAGGAACCAGAGTTTCAAAGGATGGCCTCTCTTAGACTGGAGGGTAAGATATATCTCTTTCTTCAGCAGGCACACACAAACAAACAACCCAATCAAAACACACACTTCATTTCTCACACCACATTTTTCTCCATAAAATCCACAATTTCTTAAACAAGATCTTTCTCAGGGCAGAGCTTCAGTGACATTAAGTATATCCTATGCTGAGGTAAAAGCTAAACTCATACTGGGTCACCATTTTAAGCTTCAAGTTATTAAGCATTGTTTATTGAGTGTGTATATCATGTCCAAAGCTTACAGTAAAAGAAGGATTTGTTCCACACATTCTATACACATGGTTTTTGCACACAGGGGTTGCTTTGTGTGATTTTCAATTTTATACACAATTTCCATTTATGGGTTGGCCTATCAGTGCCAGATCCATTACCATGCCTTCAAGAAATCACTTGACCTTCCATTAAGTGAACCATAAAGCAAATATCATGGAATTACACAGACAGCAGTAAGGAATTTAATAATTGAAACAATCATATACGACGGGCAGAGAGGACATTGTAAGTAGATGTTACATTTCTGGAAGGATTTCTGCAATATCAACTTGATGCTTGATTGAATTTATAGTTGGCAAGATTGTTGACACAAGAAGGTCTGAGCCTTTGGCAGGCAATAGGTAAATCATTCCTAATTTAAGATCTTCACTGTAGCAGTCACTGTAAAATTACAATTATATTGATGTTGAAAGATCCCTCGTGTTATCGTTTTTACTCACACATTAAGCTTGAGACCCACATATATTGTTTATCTGGAGAAAATAGTCAATGCTGCTTCAAGGCAGCTTTATGATGGGAAAAAGAGAACTTCTTAAAAGGCAATGGCTAATCTGTTGGTTGATATTTGATATTCATGGGGGATACGCATTGAAGACAAGATAGCACAGTGTACAGTGCTGTGTTACAGTGTTGTCATTCCATAGGGACTGAGAATCCATCTGATACATGCAGCTGAAAAGGTCTGTCCTAGAAAGAGATCCAAATGAACACAGTAATATGAGATGAGCAGAGGGGAGTGTGTGCCTGTGTCGGCTAGTGTTCTGTTCACTGCAGGGGTCTGTGAGCTGTGCGTGTGTGTAGGCAAGCACAGCTAATCACAGTTTTTCACTATCTGTCAGCAACCCAACTGATTAAGCCCAAAAGCACAATAGGGTTTATAAGTAATGATTGTGCACTCTTGCAATCCGCTCACAATTATTGATCTTTGATTGTTTGGCTCTCTGAGCACATGTGTACATCCTCCATTTGACAAAATGTTATACCGTGTCTAGTTTGTTAGTGATTAGTGTTGTCAGAGTTCGGAGAGATAGTTTTATTCAACAGCTTATGTTGTTTATGCTGTTTATTTAATGAATCTAATCTTGATTTAGGGTGAGGCATTAATGCATTCAATTTACAGTATATATGGGATGCTAGTTTCAGTAGCATTCTACGGTTTTTATTATAAAAACATTTTTGGATGTCCTTTGTCTTTATTTTTATAGGCTAAAGGTTTAATGTTTGGATCACCTAACTAAGAGTTTGACATTTGGAACGATGTTGGTTTATGTATGAGTAGACACAAATATATTTTTGTCTCACTGCTGAAAATTCAAGGAGTGGATCAATCTTAGTCATAAAAAATTGAAGGCCCAACATGGACAATGTATTGAAAGTGCGCTAACCCCCCCCACCCCCACCCCAACCCCCCCTGCCACACACACACACACACACACTCAGTCTAACTTGCATATTTGGTTCCTGGCAAAGCCACAATTTGGACAGCTCTGCACTTTTCTACATAACCTACTTTCCGAGGGGTTGTTTTTTTCCCCTGGCCAACCCCCTTTTGTTTAATTACAAGCCTCTATTGATTTCCATGGGAAAGCACAGCACGCCTTGCCCACACACACCTCGACCGCATCGGCAGATCGAGACTGGAATTAGAATGCACAGTGCTGTGTGCTCCACAGTCTGAAGATAACTCAAGTGTTCTTCGCTTCACGCCTCAAGTTTTAAGATGATCCACCTAATGCAGCACTCCCTTAAATACATACAAGGTCCTTCAGCAAGGTCCTTCAGTGCAAGTCAGGATTGTTATTTTTGATGTTTTGGCTCTGCGGTGGTTACGCAAAACTTTTAAGATAAATGGTGGGCCCGATTATGGAATTCCAATGTCATTTCTATTACCAGAGGCACGATGAGGTGCTTATATGAAGCAGGTTATGCCTAATGCTTATCTGCAGCATCTTTTTTCATTCTGGTTCGTGTGTACAGTACTGCACTCTGTATAAGATGCATCTCCAAGCCAACCTCTGCCTGTTAATCAGGCGATCTGACAGTACTCTGAGACTGTGCAAGAGAAAGACCACACAGTGGGGCCTTACCACTTTAACTTGAGAGGGGTTAGGGAATATAACTTTAAAGAGGATACCTGAAGCCCTTGACTAAAGGTCTAAATGAATAGGAAAGGTCAATGTGGTTTATGCCTTGGCTTCAGTGACTGCACCATCCCCCAGTGATGAATGCCACAAAGCCTTAGCCACCACCATGTACAGTCGCATTAGATTTTCGTAGCTCAAATGTTACGTTCCGAAACACATCTGCATTTAAAAAATTGTAAACAGGACAAATTTTCTTTCACAACCTTGGTCCAAAACAAACAATGTTGTTTTTATCTGGCTGTTCCAGCTACCCGTTCTGGTGATAAAGGGGTTAACCAGCCTCTGTGGGTCGAGGAGTCTGAGCTGCACAGATTTAATCAATAATTTCTATCAGCCCCTGGCCCAAGAAATCAGCAGGGGGTGGGCTGGGGCTGGAGCTGGAGGGGGGGAGACAAGAGGGGGTCGACTAGGAGGGGGGTGGAGGTTCAGGCGCCGGGGGGTAGGGAAAGGGCTTTCGATCACGTTTCAGCAACACGAGACAGGGGCATACATCATGATTAGGGGCTGTTCCCACGATCATACGAAGCCTATGGGGGAATATTTATGTCTCGAGGAGTAGCCCCACTGCCAGGGATTTATAGCATGGTAATTGCAAGCCTTTTACACATGATTACAGCATAAGGAAGCATTTACTTAATGGTTGGCGTTATGATCGCCGTTAAGGGAGAAAGGAGAGGACGGGATGGAGGGGGAGAGGAAAAGAGAGGAGTAGGACACTCTGACTCCTCGCAAAACCCATAAATCCAGGGTACAAGCAAGCTATCCACCACTATCATTTCCTTTCTTTCATTACTTTTTGAAGCTGCGAGTGTGTGCTCTATAGCTGCCATCTTCTGGAATATGTAACGTCCGTGAAAAATTTAGCCGTTGGATTTTCTTTTATATTTTAGTTTTAGTAATATTGACATGTTTCTGACATCTCTGCCCTGAAGTATTTTAATGAGACATGGTTCGATAACTCTCAGAAATGCTAATTACCTGTAGATTCCTAAAAACTAACAGGCCTTCTAATCTCAAGTTGATGAGAGAGGAGTGTTTCAGGGAGTCAAGTGTTTCCTTTGGATAATGATTTGGAGCAAATGCACACTGTGAATTACAGCAAGCGTATAATAATTTTTGTGCATACGGATTCATTTGATATCCTATTCACATTATAGGGACTCTGTAGTTTCGTGACAAGATCTAATGTTATTTTATGATGGCATTGGTACAGTATGCAGCAGTATGGTTTTAGACATGACAGTTATGCTTTTACATTATGTGCTTAGGATCGACTTTGGCTTACACAGTAAGCATAAGTATTGTTCCGTTATCTATGTTTTGCTATAAGCAGACATGAGCCAATCAATTAAATGTCTGCTTACTCTTAGAAAAACCTTTCTCACCATCAGCAAAAAAACAACAACCACACAATGCTGATTGAGATGTCTTAAAAGTGTACATTTAGGTAATTACAAGACTCGCCCAAATATGTCTTAGTACACTTATGGGCCTCAAACACTCAGTGTGCACTGCAGACTCTGCTTGTTTCACTCACCTCTGACGTAACCCCTTTAATAGAAAATAAATTAGTTCCCCTAAAGTGATTATCACTCACTCTCTCCGCCACATGTAAATTACTTTTATGAGAAACTAATGATGTTGAAGTGTCCGGCAAGGCAAAGAGGAGGAAGATGGAGGCAAGGCTGACAGATAGAGAGATGAGGGGGGTGGAAGTGTGAGGCAGATAGATTTGTATACAAATACAACAGTGGGTGTACAGTTTCCAGTCCATACAGTTGTATTGCAATTCAGTGGAGGTTAAAGATTTAGCTGTGGATATGCACAGCTAAAAATGTACATGTGGAACTGCCTGTCTATTCTCAAATGGAATTTAGCACAACCTACACATTTTCTTACATCTATCCTCTCTCTCGCTCTGCCTTCCTTACATTTTTACACTGACTTAATGTAGCTTAGATTTTTTATTATTTATTTTCAATTGCATGAATTCTCCCTGGGATCTTTTGTATCAGAAGGGAATGTTATTTTGGCTGCAGTGAGAAAGGAAAAAATACAGGCTGTTTGACCATTGACTGCTAACTGAGATAGACAGGGTGTAGGTTAATGTGATATATTTGTCTAACTCCCTCAGACGATGCTTTGAACTAGCAGTTAGTCTCTTACGGAAATATTCCGTACGGACCTTTTACACAAGTGAATACATTTGATTATATACTGTATTATGCTAACTATCTGATAAAATAAATGGATATGGCTATTCAGATAATACTCTACAAATATTGGTTGCTTGGCTCCACCTTTGTTCTTTCTGGTCTATGTTCCATAATGATGCTGTAGAAGGCTACAATATTTGTGTTCATCAGTGTGACACTTTGATTTTTCCCTCTCCAGACCTTTAGCTGAGTAAAGCAGAACACATCAGTCTGTATGCTAGCTGGAAATTGGCACACACATACTGCAAAATAGACCTGGGTAAATAGAGGTGCTATCAGCTCAGTAGATAGCTCAATAACTCCACACCAAATGGACTCCATAAAAAAGGAGGATACACACGTTTGTTGTTAGAATTGGGTTTGACAAGGCCTAAGTTACAGTGTAGCTAGACATGCTGTGATGTTCGAGTGGATTCAGCCACATAACTGCTCACAACCTTGTCAATAGTTGAGATGTGTATGACCATAAAGAATTCAAAGGAATTGAGGACATTGACAAACATCCACTTAAAAAACACTAACAAGGAAAAATCTATTTCATTGTTTTATCTAGTTGATGCTTTCTTATTTCTTTTCTGTCTTTTTCCTTTTGACTGAAAGGTTTGATACAGTAGCTTTGTCTAGTTGTCTAATTAATCCAAGTACAGCTTAGCCTACTTGCATTTAATCAGGTGTGATAGGCTGAATGTCTTGATTCCTCTACTGTGCAGGGGAACATGTTGCTGATTCATCACTTTTAACTAATCAGAGTTGCCTAGTTACATTTATTTCTTTCAACAGATCCTTTTTTTCTCCATTAATCCATTTATCCTAGTTAGCCTGTTTTAGTTAACAGTCCCCACACACAGTCACTCCCCTAACCCATCCACTATTTGTTTGCCTATAGCTTGCAAACGGAAGGAACAGGAGCAGAGTAAACTGGAGCGCAACCAGGGACCGAAGCGCACCAGACTGGTGTTCACTGACCTCCAGAGGCGTACGCTCATGGCCATCTTCAGGGAGAACCACCGGCCCGCCAAAGACCTGCAGGTTACCATCTCCCAGCAGCTTGGCCTGGAGCTCTCCACCGTCAGCAATTTCTTCATGAACGCCCGGCGCCGCAACATCAACAAGTGGGCGGACGAGGGCCGTCCCTCCTCCACCGGCTCCTCAGGCTCCAGCATGTCCTCCTCTGCCGTGTCCTGCAGCACAGCCTGATGGGATATGGGCGGTGTGGCATGGAGCCGTCGGGAGAATAGGGGCGCATAGACTGGTCTAGGCAGAGATCAGGCGTAATAATGTACTCCTCATTTTCAGAGGGAGTGATGGAGTTAGCTAGTGTATGTTTCGAAGACGACAAAGCATTTCAAACCAAAGTGATCGCCACTGGGAATGAAAGAGGTGATAGAAATGATTGTGTAAGAGGAGATGCTAATTTGTATAGTCAAGGGTGCAAAGTTCCTTTTAGTTTGAAGATGGCCATGGTAAACACCCCTGACTTCAAAATAGACACCATTTCATCACATTATTTTGATGAAGATATTGAAAAGGAGGCAGATTCTTACCCTGATGTTCCCCTGGGGTGTAAATCATCAGGATGCACCCGTGAATCTGGAATCCTTGTTTGTCCCTCATATTTAGGCATTGTTTACTTTCCTCCATGTTCATGCCCTGTTTTTCTCTGAAGAATCAAAAGACGTAGGTGACAGAGAAAAACACGGGTGTATCAATTGCATAGCTCCATCAGGCTAATCATTTCTGAAGAACAGAGTGCTGAGAACTCCACCTAACAAGGTTCACAGGATTTCTTGTCCCAAGGAGATGATCCAAGTTCTAGGTGTGGAGTATCAGGAATGTAATTTACTCTACACGATTTTCAGTTTTCAATCATTTCCAAGACAACAGGATCACCTAGAATATCTCATGTGTCTCATTGATTGGTTCCAACTTGAATTAATCAGAGTTTTCAAGGCAGGAAACCAAAGTGTATTTTACTGGAATTTTCACGTCTGTCAACAAGGGCAGGATGCGAAGGATGCCATATCAGAGACTTATTGGTGCAACCTTCTAGCTTTAAGACATTGACTGACCTTCCAATCAAAAGCGTCGTAGCCATTTTGACTCAACATGTCAATCTTTTGAATACAATGACCATAAAGGAGAGGTACTCATGATACAATGTAGAATAATGTTGTAGAATTTTTTCCACTCATGTTTCAAAACACACAACTTAACACACCTTTGCTCCATTGCAAATCTTTTTTTACAGAAGTCTAGAAAATGGAGGAATGTGATTCTTTCAGCCCTTTTGTACAGATTTCAAGCACATCACTCTATTTATAGAAACATTTTGGAAGTGCGGGTTGTTGTTCCACTCCTGCTATGTACAAGGTAATTATTTTCCACAAAGAGATGGTTTTAACATGTCTCCATATAGTCAGTTTAGTTGGAGCGATATGTTTAAAATGCAATTGCCGAACTGATCAATGTATTTATTACTGCATTTAAGTATTTATTGTTTTTTTCCTCTCTATTTATTTAGTTATTTATTTATGCTATCTATATACTGTAAGTATTTATTTAACAATGCTTTGTATGTCTGTGTGAAACTGAAGATTTTTTTCTGATGGGCACTTTTAGAAATAGGATCCCATCGTAATACCAAAGATTAAGATTGTCCTCCCTGAATGTACGGCCTAACTACTTCCCTCCCCTGTAGTCTCAGTGATGTTACGTATCTCTCTCTATCTTAAAGGCCTGGCCTTTGTTTTTGTAGAATTATGGGGATTCCTTTAATCTTGTCAAATGTCTCTGCGATAAACTCTTTTGCTAAGGCCAAGCTTGTTTGAATGTTGTGGTAATAATAATAATAATAATAATGTGACATCCCATAGGTCTCACAGGTTGCTTGTAAAGTTGTGTTTAAACACTGTTCAGCTAAGTGTGCAGTGTTGCACTTAGTCTGAAGGCTCTAAAGTGCGAATCTTCCGAGACCACAATGCAAACGTGTACTGTGCAGCTGCCGGGGGATTGCATGGAAGTAGTGATTCCCCTGGCTGCAGTGCAGACACAAGCGTCTATGTCCCACTCTGTGTGCTGTCGCTATCCTCCAGACTCATCCCTTCTGCCAGTTCTCAGTTCCACAACCTGCCAGAGTTCTCCGAGGTTCTCACTGATGCGGCGGGGCTAACTCGGCAATTTTCACCCAGCCTGTCTTGTAACCTTTGGAGGGGCATGTTGCTGGGTCTCCCTTCACAGCATGCACTTGAAAGACAGGCGGTCATGAAAGAGGCCATCGACTTTTTCACAGACATCAAAGGGGGGCTTTTTTTACACCATCCGTCTCCTCTCTAGGTATTGGGTCTAGAGGTCTGCTCTCGGCCAGACCTGTGGGCTTTAGGGGGCATTCAAAGGGGGCGGGGAGATCAGAGGGGTGGCTGAATCATCTAGAACGTGAGACGATGTTCAGGGAATACAACGGGGGGCGGGGGGGTGTAGTGGGGAAAATGGAGTTGAATTAAAGTTTAATGAGCAACAACTGTAAGCATGCTTCGAGCGAAGGAGTGGAGGCGGAAGGTTTGGTGCAGAAAGAAAATACCTAACCAGGTTTTCCACCTTGTCACTGTTGTCTTAGGAGAAGGAGACACCTTTCATTTGTTTTCTTGTATGTCTAAATGAGTGGCAAAAAAATTGGGACAGGCCGAAGGCTTTGTCTGTAACCTTCTGCCGTGTGTCAACTGAAGGAGATCTGCCTTTTCTACAAGTAGAGAGAGAGTAGACTTTACTGTTGCAGATTTTAGTCACAACCTAGACTGTGGCTCCCCTTAGTGGTTTGTAAGGAAACATCACCCTAGAACTAGATCTCTGTGTATTTTTTTGTGCTTTATTTTATGGGAGTTAAATTCTTTGAATTAAAACACGATACAAAGATGTTTAAAACAAAACAAAAACGAATAAGAAATTTATCTTGTATCGATACCCATTTACTTACCATTGGTATTAATTATTACTGGCACTAGTGCAGCCCAGTATTTATGTAACTCCTGGTTCGCATGTTGAAGTGGAACTTAAAAACTGACACAAGGTGATTTGTTCAGAGGAAAGTCTTTTGACATAGTAACCCTAATGCTCCCTTCGCTTCCCCAACTCATACCCCCCGTGTACATGAAGACTTACCCATCTACCTCAACTGTGTGAGATGTTGTGTGGCCAAGCTGTTCCTTAACCAAAGATCCCATCCCGTCAGGTTGTCTGTCTGTCGCTCTATTTATCTATCTGCCCATCTGTCTCGTCATGCCTTTTCCAAACCAAGTGTGCTGGAATCAATCTGTTATAGGGTACAAACCAAACCCTGTCCAGCCAAAGCTTAGTCCAGTATGCTAGAATGTCATATTTATACATGTTCTGTATATAATAAAATCATTTTCAAGACCAAAAAAAAGGAGGTGACAATCCAAGCAAGGAGGATCTTGCTGTAATCAATGTTGCCTATTCCATGTTTTCCATCTAAAATCATGTGGTTTACTGTAACAGTTCACAAAATCCCAAAGTACTAAACTGAAACGCTCATTCGGATACAAAAAAGGTCAGAGGAGACAAAAGCTATTTTTCCACATTTGTAAACCATTCTCCCCTTCTCCAAGATGTTTAGTGTAGTTGAAATACTGTTTGATCCCACTGTTGTAAGTAGGAATAAATGAATCAATACAAAAGCTTTAATGAGGACAAGTTGAGGGGAATATTATAGTTGACTTAGTCTGAGTTTCCTCAACTTTGACTCGCCCACCAAACTATAGTGCCATTCTTGTTCATGTGTTAGACTTACTAATGAATGTGGCTAACCAACCAAAGGCTTAAAAAAAACACAACACTTTAAACGTCAATCATGGTGGGACATTTTGTATCAATAACTAAAGAGAATCCCTTTGAATACCTCATGTGAAATTGTTTGTTGTGATGTTGCACTAAAAAATAAAAATGACTCATTTGTAACCCAATGGTGTAAAGGGGTCTGCTGGCTTTATTTAAGATGAATGGAAACACTATGAGTACGCAGTATGGATGTGGTGTGAGATGGACTGTGGTTCAGGGAGCAGAACTAACCCTTTTCAAACCTATCTCCTTGACCAGAAAAACATTAAACAAAAATCTTGTTGGCTTATGGCCAGCTTCTCTGTTAGGTTTTGGGACAACTAAAGATATTTTGTTTAAACAGAACTGATCAGGCTGCTCCCTGAGCAGACTTAGTCTTTTTGTTATATAATCTGTGTTGATGGGGTGAAACAGCACCATCAACAAACATTGTCTAAAATAACTTGTTTCCGCCACAAGTTTATATTTTACTTTCTCGAACTTCTTTGACAGATGGTAGGCAACATGTAAATATAGGAAAATAATTGGCACCTTCAGTAATATAATGGGGGTTGATTTAAAAAGTTATTGTTTACTGTGACATATCTGGAGTATTTTAAAGTAGAGTACAGCAACCTTTACACTCATACAAACAACAATTGCATGATTTTTATCAGGCCAGCACGAACAATTTGATTTTATGATTTTCAAATGCATGTAACTAAAAATCTAAATCAAGTACAAAAGTTTGATTGTTTGCACCGCTTAAGTAGTTGTGTACATTCTTAGTATTACTGGTCATCCAACCAGTACATGAATGACTTCACCTGTCCAAAGAAGTGCAGATAGTGAAAACAAGACTAGATAAGAAAGGCTACTGGATACAATAAAAAATTACCAAAAGATAACTTAAATCGACACATCCAGTTCAGGTTTCCCAGTAATGCAACTTGATGCATTGCTGATGTCAGGAGTTACATGATGGGGTAGCAGCCGTACAGAGCAATGCCACACTGGTTGTTTCTGTTACGAGCCATCCGAATGTACCCGTTTTCTCCAAATCCTGTTCCCCAGCTACAATAGGCAGATGGAGACATTTGTAAGTTCATAACAACAGTGATTGACCATAAACCTCAGCATACAACTTTAAAAAGTTAATTCAGACTTTGAAAATCTTTTTCTTTCACTTCCCTTTTATGCTTTGTAAACAGCTAGGAATCAGATGGATGATTGAAAAAGGAAATACAGTAGCTACACAATAACATTTTATTTTGTGTCTAATGTTTTATAGAAAAATACCCACTGTTTATCCCTGATTAATCAGATACATTAATTCATTCAATGAACTAGGTAAAATGTACCTGTTCTTCACAAGCCAGAAGTCCTGTCCAGCTAGTGTGCCATATCCCACAACAAGGACAGCATGGTTAATCTTCTGTGTGCAAGTTCGGTCATTGTAAACTCCTGGACAGATACAAGAGTTGACAGTATGAGCAAGGTCTCATGTTAAATCACATTCAAATTATGTCCAATGGGAATACTGTAAGAACTCAAATTCTATGACAGTACAGGAAGTAAACCATACCACTGCGCCAGAGGATAAAACTGGGTCGAGTAGCATCAATGGCGACAGAGATTGGTCCAATCATAGCCACAGCCTGCTTTAAGGTTGTTTCATCTCCCTCTGGCAATAAAGTGTATTTGGTGCAGTTGGCAGAGCGGTGGGAGGGGTTGTAGTGGCAAGCTTCTTGCTAAAAGACACAAAACCGCCAACAAGATTCATACAGAGTAATTAGCTTTTTCCTGTTGCACTTGGTGCACTTTTGGTAAGTCACTTCCATCTCTAATGTGAATAGAATAATCAACACTCACAACTCCTTGGTATGGGTAAGACTTGTCTGAGTCAATGCCTTTGTTGTCGATGACATACTGGAAAGCCTCGGTCATGAAGCCTCCATTGCAGCCCTTGTTGCCATATTTGGAGGAGCAGTCCACCAGGTTCTGGGGGCTGAGGTCCACCAGTTTCCCTGTGGTCCTCATCAGCTGACCCTCCAGGGCCCCCACAGAGCTGAAGGCCCAGCAGGATCCACAGGAACCCTTCAGTACAGAGGAAATGCTTTATTTCTATTTATATATTTATAAAAAATCATTTATATCATCATTGTTCATACCGGGGGGCTTAATGTACACTTAAAAATAAGACTTCTTTGTAGTGTGTTAAAAAAGAAATAATTCCTCAATCAAAAGGAACCAAGTCAAAAAACACATGACATGGAAGAGGTCCCATAAAAAAAGGAACTGAGATCTGACCACAGCCAGTTTTTTCAGATATGATCCACAGACTGCTTATTAGAATCATGGCAATTGTGTAATCCTGGAAATAACGAAGTCATTTAGGTCCCACCATTAAACCATGTGCGAAAATAAGCCTGAACGGATGACAATGCATTCGTACCTGGTTTTTGACTTGTGTGACATAGCCTTTCTGTCTCCAGTCTACTGTGTCAGGCACAGGAGCGCCAAATGAGGCGACAAATGCAGACGGCTCCCTCTTGAGGTCGGCAGGGACTTGCAAAGAGGCGAAAGACTGAAGAATGTCCTCTTCAGTCTAAGGACACGTGACAGGACAAAGAAATAATCAGGGTAAACAAACAGTGTATATTTACAACGGGGTGTGTGGAGAATGCATGAAGAGGGCAGTGCCGTGCATGGTATTTTGCTGGTTCCTGTAATGTCAGCAATGCAGTGAAGAAAACTGTAAGATAACAATAATGTAACAGTTGCCCCAGCGTGGCCCCCCTCCCATTTGAAATGGCCTAAAACCTCCCCTGGTTCCTATATTTCTCTTCCCTATAAAATGGTTATTGTATGTGTTAGTGAAGAGTGTTGCAGTCTGTCAGCACTCTGTATGGTTACGTAAAAAAGTTTGATACGTAATCTCTTCCTCATTCAGCTTAAAACCAGTTTTGCAAGAGGTGCTGAGGAACAAATATAAAATGAGAACAAGCAATGTGACAAAGGGGCAAGAATACATTTCGCAAGACACTCACCTTGACTCACCTGACCTGACTCACCAGCACTGAATTGAATTGTAACACAACAGGTTTTCAAGTTTTCGATTCAATATACAGTTTGCGAAGTCATTTAAAATATATTATGAATAATGAGTGGGTATTCCAATGTATTACACCCACAGCGAACACTTTATGAATAAGCAAGGGATACACTAAGACACAACTATAATGACAACAGCCAATCAGATAACAGGGTCTTAACCCAGCCTTCGGCATGGTCAGCATTTGCTCACCATGTCTCCCATATGGTTCATGCCGAGGTCATAGGTGTGCATTCCCATAGATGCCTCCAGGTTGTGTAGGCTGATCAGCTGAAGATTTCTCTCCCAGACCTCCCTTCTGCCTAACTCTTCAACCTGTCCACATAGGTCACACATAAGTGTTAAAAACATATACCCACGCATGATATTAACATGTTATTTGACAATACCTCAAGGACACATGGATGGATCTGTCTGTGTTCAAAAGTTGTTGGTTGTGTGGATGTCATTGTGGTTTTGAGCAAGAACATGAACTAGGCCTACTAAACAAATTTTGAGACAAAACAAACCAAACGTAACCATATACATCCTCAAAAGTCCTACCAACCTCAGTCTTGTAGTTCTTTCCATGTTGCTTCTTCCACATCTGCCAATGTAAATCCAGTTTGGCATCCAAGGCCGCTGCCACCCCACACATTGCAACTAGCAGAAGACTCCCCAACATTGTGCCTGTATACATCTGAGGCAAAAAAAGTTCATTTGAGTATCATTTGATTATGAAACCAACAATCCGCAATGCATTGTGGTTCCTTAACCTACCTTTGGACTGGAAATGATGCCTTGACATTTAAACAATGTCCACAGAGAGGAAGTGGTTTAGTGCTTTAGATATTGTAGCAACCTTGCTAGAGCAAACTGCAGCACTGGCAAGGATTAAGCAATCCTTAGCTCTAACTTCCGAAATACTGTTGAGTTATATGCTTCACTGTTATGCAAGGTATACCGTTGCTATAGTGGCTTTGAGTGGCTTTAATTAAGAAAGCAGTGTGGGTGTGTGTAAGTGTGTTTAAAGTTAGTGTAGTTGGACAATTTAAATAAATAAAAAATGTAGTTTCTGCGCGTATGTATACTTTACAATAAGCTACAGAACAACAGATGAGACAGCTCATCACTCAGAAGACATGGTGTATCGGATCTAATTGAATGCACAGGAAACACAACTGAAATGCATGGTACATTTTTACCTCTTCATTATTCTCAGTCCAACAATATCTTCTTCAATTTCTTTAATGGTAATCAAAGGGATGTCAAAAGGATAGCCTAACGATAATATTGCAAATGCAAAAGAAGATGTTTCCAGGAAATGGCAGTTTCATTTACAAGCAAGAGATAATTAAAAACAAGTGTTTTTTTTTAAACCTATAACGGGGTTGATCGAGTTTAGTTTATGAATTTAGCAACGTATAGCCTACTTTAAGTAGGCGTATATCCTTCAACTGCTTACCTGTTTTACCTGAAAACATTTACACGAAGCCTATCCCTCCAATATCGGTGCGATTTAGCGTCGTATTAGAATTTTAAATAGAGGGCAGGCAAATGACTCAAATACATGTTTTAGATAAGTATGTTGGTCCGACCACACACATATCATACTCATATTTAGATGAGTCTTTCAGACCAACTCAAGTGAATGAAACATTGCATTGTACCTTTAAAAAGCGAAAGTAAAACTACCTTCCTATAGGCTACAGTGCTTTTAATGAATTAGTACATTAAAAGTTGCCAGTAATAATACAAACATACATTTATATCCCATAAACCTGTTTTGGCTCACCTTTTCTATCAGTTGAAGTACTTGTCTTGAAAGATTGTAGGTCTGCTTTTGAACTCCTTTTCCTGCTGGATACTTAACCGTGATGTCACATGGTGTAGTTCTTCCTCATAATGACATCAGTTTATTTAAATAAGCTTACTGAACGCTGACTTCACAAAAAAGGATATTTGTCATATTAGCTATTGAGTAGAGTAAGGGTGCAGATAATTTCTGTTTTGCTTCACTTTGTTGAGTATATGCAAGGGTTAGGGTAAGTTGAGTACATACACTATTTAATTAAATGTATTATCTACATGTCTTCAAACAGAAGGCAGAACAGACTCTCATAATTATAAGAGGGGAATACTATTCTAGACCACTCAACAAAATCTAGACAGACTTTTCTTTTCCCCCTAATGCTTCTTTTGAATGAATGGATGAATGTGTTTGCGTTTTTATTGTATGCAAATACAATACAATGCACCCTTTAAAATGAACATTTTATTGTACATCACATTTATATTCAATAATCAGAATTTGGTGAAAAAATGCAGAAAAAAATAAAAATATCAACACCATCAAGATGCTAACAATTACCCACACAATCCCGCTACACTAACATGAATGTGAGACAACATTTCCATTGCACAGCAATGGTATCTGATATACTGAACACAATGTAAAGAGCTGTGTTTGCTAGCCTACATATACCTTATCACAATCATAGTTGTACCACCATTGAACAAGTCTGTCTGAATTCAAAATCATTAATGAGATGAGTGTTTTTAAAGTGCTTGCATAAAATCTGTAACATAACCTTAGACAATTATACTACAAACCAAGTTAGGCACTTCTGACCAAGACGTATTGAAACCCTTAATCTTTTAGAAGACACAATATATCAACTTTTATCAAGTTTCACATGATTTCACCCTCAATGATTTGTCAAGAACCTTAATAGGCTTTATAAATGGTTTACGATTGTTCATAAAGCTACACCAAATTTAGAGTGTGATGAATGTGTTGTTCCAGGACTTTTGTTTAACTCTATCACTTCATTCCCTGCGCAACACAGTGGATCACATGATAGGGTAACTGGCAAGGTTGGCGATGCCACAGGCGTTGCCATGGTTTCGTGCCATGAGGATGTACCCTTTGTTGCCCCAGCCCTCACTCCAGCTGTTAAAAGAGACAGATCAAGACAAAGAAAACAAGAAAGAAAAAGTATAAACTGTTAATGCTGTTAAAATAAAATAAATTATGAATGGAACTTCATTCTCCGTTGACTCTTTTAATTTTGTACACATTACATTTACATTTAGCAGACGCTCTTATCCAGAGCGATTTACAGTAAGTACAGGGACATTCCCCTGAGGCAAGTAGGGTGAAGTGCCTTGCCCAACATAATTTTGCATGGCCAGCAATCGAACCGGCAACCTTCAGTTTACTAGCCCGATTCCCTAACCGCTCAGCCACCTAACTCCTTTCACATAACATGACTAAACATATTCAGGTCAACCTCAGTTCATATGGTCTTTGAGCTTGTAAAAGTTCTGTAAAAAACAGTTGTGGCCATCGGATGCTAACCTACTCTTACATTTTGTCATTTAGCAGACGCTCTTATCCAGAGCAACTCACAGTAAGTACAGGGACATTCTCCCTGAGAAGGGTGAAGTGCCTTGCCCAAGGACACAACGTTATTTTTGCACCTTCGGGAATCGAACCGACAACCTTCTGATTAACAAACCCCGATTCCCTAACTGCTCAGCCATCTGACTCCCTCTGCTACTCTTCTCACCTGTTCTTGACAATCCAGTATTTCTTGCCCTTGGTGGTGACCCCATAGCCGACCGCAAGCACGGCATGATTGATGTCATCCTTGTTACAGTTGCGGTCATAGTACACACCTAAGGACAGTATGACAGAGAAAAAGAAGAAAAGGGATTCAAAACCACTGATACGTGATAAATGTGATACAAATTAATCTAGGATCAACTATGCAAAATGTTCCAAATCCTTTTTTCTTGACTCCACATAATGTTTCACTTCTACATTAGTACAATGTAACGCCCATAGAGGCATCTTCTTCTTCGAGCACTTCAAGGCTAAACAAACAACCCAAATTGTGTATGTATAAATAACCTTTCTGGTAGAACTGGAAAGTGGAGAGGGTGGCATCAATGCCCACAGACACAGGGCCTACTCTAGCCACAGCTACAGTCAGTGCTCTCTCATCTTCCTCTGGGATCTCCTTGTACCCACGGCATGAGGCTGTCATGCCAGACACGTTGTAAGCACATTGCTCGTCCTACGAAATAAAATATAGGAAAGTCAACATTCTGAGACGCACTTGAATCACGAGACACAGAGCAGGGCACGGCACACCACAGTTGTCACTTCCCATAACTGACAACAGTAATGTACTCTATGGGTAAATACGCGGTTAAGATCTGCTGAAACTGATACTGACCCCATTTCCCCTTTTTCCTCTGCATTTACTTTACTTGACAAGCTGAGACACGTGCACAGTCACACATGTTTCCCTGCCCCTTCTGTACCTGGCCAATGTATGCGTAGGCAGCCTCTGAGTCGATGCCTTGGTTATCCTTGACATAGTCGAACGCGTTGGTCATGTAGCCTCCACCGCAGCCGTTGTTTTCAGTGACACAGTCCACCAGGTTCTGGGGGCTTAGGTCCACCAGTTTCCCTGTGGTCTTCATCAGCTGACCCTCCAGGGCCCCCACAGAGCTGAAGGCCCAGCAGGATCCACACTGTCCCTGGAGGACAGAAAGAGTCCAGTGATCAGTCAAGAGGTGTGTTCTTACATCTGGCCACTAGAGGGAACCCTTTGACATTGCAATGGAATCTGCTGGCTATGCACATTTCTAATGGTCTGCTTTTCTTTCTTCCGTCCTTAGCCCATGCTCCTGCAAAGGCTCTCCACCAGAGTGGATTCATTTACATTTATTCATTTAGCAGACGCTTTTATCCATATTCATGTTCTATTCAACACAGTCCCTTCCAGACTCTTTGTCAACTGACTAATCTAATGTGACCTAATATTCATTAGTTGCTATAAATATTTGACGAATTGGCATTTCTTGCCAGTAACAACAAATTAACTCATATTTAACATGTGTTTCTAAATGTACCACAGGACTAATTACTCCTGTTTATGTAAACAATGCGTCACTGTCCAGTTAGTTCCGAATGAGTCATTACTTTTCATAATTAGCAACATCCTCTGGCTGCCATAACAATTTGCAGTAAATCTTGTTGCAAAAGGTCAGATTGTGAGTTTGTTATAAATGCAATAATTCGATACCTTTACTGGAACAGTGGTGGTTTTCTAAACACAACACCAGAGGATTGTTTAGTGCTCCTATGCTTCCTCATTGTTACTCAACTTCTTTTGGTTCTCAATGATCAGTACCTGCTTAAACTATAATGGCGCCTCTGATTTCATATAAATTAACTTGGCCAGTTGTGTTCCACGAGAGGGAAAATTAAACCATTATTGCTTTAAGAATCTACAGGTCAAATAATCAAACATTAAACAATGAAATGTCGAGACAATTAATAGAAATGAAATGGTGAGATTCAGAATGAACCCATAACTGGGCAGCAGAAATCCTGGAGAGGAACTCTGAGAAAACGCTGACCTGGTCTTTGACAGGGGTCACCATGCCTTTCTTGCGGTAGTCAATGGACTTGGGGAGCCTTTCCACGGTGTTGTCAGGAACAAAAGTGTTGCCTCTGTCCCGATTCAAAGGTACCTGGAGACCCATCATCTTCTCAGCCACCTCTTCAGATGTCTGGAGCGAAAGAAGAGATAAGAATATTATCAAACAAGCTTTTTATCGAGAAATGTAAATGACACATTTACACTGTAACAGGAAGTGTCAACTCACCATGTCTCCCAAGTGATTCATTCCCAGTTCATAGGAATGCATGCCAAGGGCTGCTTCCTGATTGTGGGCCTCAATCATGAGCATATTTTTCTCCCAGATGGCTCTCCGGATCCCTTCCTCATCCTACCACGGGACACAAAAACAGAACTTATCGGTTGGTCTTATATGAGTAGTATATGCCTGGTATGGTAATAGACTGAATGAGCAGACATGGCTCAAGCTTAACGAAATGGCGGAGAGGTTAGGATTGAAGATTTGATTGAGGAGTTAGGAATAATGATTAAATGCTGGGCTTAACCATGAGAGAGAGCTTTCCTGTGTTCTGAAGAGCACTGAAGAATGTGCTGAGCTTAGATTAAACGACACAGAAAACCCACACACACATCCTTCCTGCCTTCACCCAGCTGCACCTGGCTTCATCCTGGCTTCACCCTTCAATGCCAAAATTCTGAGCTGAAGTAGATTTTCCACATTCAAAACAGTTTGTACTAAGTTTGTGCTGGAAAGGCAAGTCGATCGTTAGGATGGGCAGGCAGACAAAACAGACAGAACTAGATAGTGAGATGGGTGGAGAGGCAGATACTGACCAGGCCATTGTACTCCTTGTTATGGCTGGTCCTCCAGTTCTCCCATTCAGTATCCAGGGATACCTCATTCAGTCGGGCCAGGGTCGAACCCAAGAGCAACAGCACGCAACCACACAGCAGCATTCTTGGAAAATAGGCCTGCAGTTTTGTTTTAGACACACAACGGTTTAATAATCGTGAATTAGGCTAAATGACAACCTGGACTCAATTGTAGTGAGCAGTTGTATAATTTCAATGCATGTGCTGTTTCGAATCAAACCGGTTCGAATCAACAGATCGAGATTGAATTTCCAACTAATTGACTTTCCAAATGAAAAAAAGTAAGTTCTAAAGTTTTCACAACATTTTCAGCATATGGAAAATCCCTTGTTTTGTTAAAATCGAAACAAAGTTTGGCTACGCAAATACAAACTAACGCTACATAGGCCTAAAGTTTACGCCGACTGCACATTCATAATGCGTATGACTCTTAACGAATAGCTTGTCTATTAACCATCACTAAAAGTTGACAAAAAGTATTTTTAAACAGTCGTTTTTTTCTAGAAAAATCGTAGTTACTAACAAGACTATATCGCATATCAGCTTTACAATGAATCGGCCAATTATAGCCTACTCAAACAAAAAGCCGAGCGAAAAAGAAAGCTGTTCTCAAGAGATTATTGCAATTGACCTAATATGTCCACTGAAAAAGGAGATGTAGCATTACCTTTGTGGAGAGGAGTTGGTCAAAGTCTTCTGAGGACTTCTTTCTAAGCAGTGAAGTGGGTCACTATGTGAGTTTTTTATATAGCTTGGAATTTGAGGAAGTACGACGGTAGCTCCAAGTTTAAGGGGGATTCGGCTACATCTGTATTCGCTCAGCCCAAAAAGTCGATCATATGATGTCAGGTGTCACATTTCACGGGAAGCCTTCAAAACCTACTTTTTTTCAGGGACTAGGCCTACATATTTACTTCCTCATTCTTTTACAGACCTTTTCATAGATCATATGTCTACGCAAAGTTAAAACTTGTATTACCATACCTGTCAACCTTTGGATACAAAATGGGGGAGGGGGGAGGGTATGGAGGGGGGCAGGCGTAGCCTATGCCTGCACCTCGTCCATTCATTGTATATAGCGGGACAAGTTAAGATAAATGGTTGAAATGCATGAGTCTCACGGCGAATGCATGATAATTGAGAGCCCTAATACAGTAGCCATATGGGAAGATATTACTGACTATGCCTCAAGGAATCAGTTACTGTCATATAGTCGGTTTAGTTTGAATTTTAGTGCGTCTTGTAAAATCTGATGGTCCACCAATATTGTAAGAAATAACTGATTAATTCACAGTTGTATTATTTTAAACGGCTTATGGTGTCTAACCATGGGGGAGAGAAAGGAGGCATTCAGGAATGGGTGAGGTTCTCCTATGTTTGTATGACGACTCTGGTCAACTTCCCTGTGTTAGTCAACCTCCTGAGGTCCAGTGGTGTCAGGGTTGTGTGTGTATGTGAACACTTTGTCATGATGTTTAAGTCTGTTCAGACATGACACAATTGCATGCTAAATATATCTCTCTAAATGAGTATGTCTTGTGACATACGATATACCGCAGCGGTATGCTGTGTGCATATTAATCATAAGTGTATCTTCATGAATGAGGGCCTATACTGTCACAAGCTGCAGTAGGGCTGGTTTGCGGGATCTTTTGTCTTACCCTGTCGTTTTTTACATTGTTATGTTGAATGGACAGTATTAGCACAGTAATATAACCAATTTGTTTGCATGTTTACAGCGATCGGCTGGAACAGGATTGCCGGAACATTGTCTGAAAGGTAACGGGCCGCTCCATCTGTTTTACCTTTAAGGACCTTTAAGGTCCTGATAGGACCCATGGCTCCAAGGTAATGCCAATGCCATGTGTATTCTTCAAGGGTTAGAAACTCGTTCATGTAGAGGTTTGGCTGGGCGCGATCAGTATCCACTTATGATCTCTGTCTGCCAGCAGGACACTTGGAGCATCTGATCACTGGAGCATACCAGTTTGAGCTCCTTTAAGAGTCTTACTCCGGGCTGTTTAATACAGCCAGCCACTCTATTTAATGAGACTGGGGCCATTTCTCTATCGATCCACCAGTGCCCATCCCCCACACATTAGCTATAGAGATGGTTGCAGAAGGTTTTTGTGTATGCACAGACTAGGCCTACTCAGTAGAAATACTACAAATTAACTATTCTTGCACACATGCATGTAGGCGTTTCATTACAGTTGTGGGCTCCTATTTGAACTGTAATATGTTAAATGTACTGGACATTGTTGTAACTGGTGCATGTGTGTGTGTGTGTGTGCTAACCCTAACCCCTAACAGTTATTGATTTATAATAATCAATTATAATACATGATCATTTATCATCTCCCAGGAAACTAGGCGAGGTTCAGTGAAGCAGGAGAAAATAACACAGTCTTTCACTGTAACACACATCTGTTTCCTGTTTCCTGGTGTACCATTACTATACACCATAAAACTGGAAGCAGAACCTAGGATCTGAGGGACCTTCCTAGGATCCTTTTGTTCCATCATATGACCATCCTCGTGACTGAGTCAAGTAACGACCACTTCAGCTAAACTGGGACTGTAATAGTGTAACCAAAACAAGAATCTTGCATCATTGTATAGTTTTTTTAGGTTAGGAAAAATATCTGTGTATCTCTATTTACATATAAATCTGCATCTATGATGTACATGGCCACTAGGTTTGTGGACACAATTTTATTTCAATTTAATGTGTATAGAAAATGTATATCTGCTCAGCTATGTTCATTCAGATCCTCCCAAATCTACTGAAAAATATGGAATGCTTTATCCTGCTTTGAACTGTGCGCATTTTTCACTGACCAGTTCAGAGATTAATACATTAAACACCAGAGGGTTTAAAATCCATGTTTTCATTCCAACAGATTATAATGTGTACCCTATTTCAATCCATGCCGAATCTTGTTTTTTATTAAAGGAAAAGCTATTAGTTTTACTCTTTTGATTCGCGATTGCTTTGTACTGTATGCTCTCCCTATTAATTATGTTGAAGAGAAAATGGACATTCGGAATGGCAGATTGTGGAACCCATCCCCTCATATTGGGAAAAATATATAAGTTAATTAAAATAAACAATGTGAATACATGTGTATTTTTTGCATTTGTATTCGTAAACATCTCTCAAGGTCTTATTTTTCAGTCAAGGGGAATGAATCCACCTAGAATACAAATTGGATTATGCATACGATTAAAAAAAGCTATAGACCTTCACCTTGTTTTACCTTCACTGAACCAGACAAAGGCTGTGGATCGCTTTTCAGAGATGGAGACCTAAGGCCTGAGGAAGAAGTGAACTCAGCTATGGTCCCTGAATACAGAACATCTAGAGAGGTCAGGAGGTCAAAGAAGGAACGTCGGGTCCCGGCTCATCAGAATCAGATTTACTCACCAATTAAGTTTGGTTATCGTCAATACCATAGGCTGTTTGTGTCCGAGCAGGGAGTCCTTCTTTAAAGGACTAGTGCTCAGAAGAAAAGGCACTCCCTATCATGCAGACACGGTGAAAAACAGTTTTGCCATTCCTCCCTCTGCATATATATCTTTTTTTCCATGGCAAATCTGCCAGGTGCTAAACTATCTTCAAGTTTGCTCTTTAGGGATTAGTGGTCTAACATGAGAAGTGTTACAGGAAGTGATGTTTGCCACATGGTTCTGTCTCCAACCATATTTTTAGACTGGGGTCAAACTCTCTCTGCTGCATTAAGAAAATTAAATGGGCAAGGGAGACTGTGTCTAAGTGATATTCACTTTATAGCTGTGCCAATAATCGAAAGAATACTTGAGCACTCTGCATTATATGGGTCCTTATTAGGGAAGCCACATGAGGAAACAGCTGAGGACTCAACACGGGGTTAAGAGCCTATTTGGAGTAGTATGCTTTGATACATGGACCAGTATTAGTTTGACCTTTGGAACTCTGAAGAATTCAATCTGAGTTTAATGGCCAAGTAAACTTTTCCACATTAGGTGCCTGGTTTGTATTGCTTTAAGTTAATTTATTCAATATTTAGCATGGTTTGTTGAAAACCAATGCGTGTGAAAAAACACAACGCACACAAAAATATATATAAATAATAATAAAGCGAGACACAAAAAACTGATGAGGCGTGTTTAACAATGTTACAAATGATACATGTCCAATCAATGAAAGAGGATTTCCTTCCTGGAAATCATACAGTTGTCAAAATACAATGAATTTTCTCCCAATGTCACCATCAGACACATCACTAGGTGTTTTAGTGATATCCCTATGTGAATGGAGGACTTGTGTTTCTTTACCTTACCTCACCTTGGAGAGAGGAGTGTGCGTTGCTTTGGTTTTCACCCTCTTTTTATTACGTAAAGAACATTTACCAATGGATTCAAGCCACCAAAAAAAATAATCCCCACGTAAGCTGCATGGTTACAAAAACAAGTGCCGGCCCTTGCCCAAGCCAAGACGGACCAGATGTCTGTGGCAGCCACTACAAAAAGGAAGCCCTTCATCGCAACATTATCATTTGAAATAAATCTTATAGATGATAAACGCCCCAGATATTCTTTGCATTGTTTTCAGAGGGAGACTAAGGTAAGAGGATTCAATATATGTTTATCTTTGGTCATGCTCAAAATTAATAAGTCAAATAAATGAAGTTTGTAGTAGATATATAGGGCAGTTTTTTCAATAATTGAGTTTGGAGAAACTAAACTTCTCAGGGACAAAGGTGAATCTGTCTAATAAAAGGGAACTAGCTCCATCCTTTATTCATTTCAGACATCTTCCCCCCAGAGACCAAATCTAATTAAACTGCTTTGGGTTGCCTCTGTCATCCCAAAACTCAAACGGATAGAACACAAAGTACAGACACAGATACAAGGTTACTTATATCCTTTTGTACAGACAGTACATTATACTGTCCAAAGTACAATGTGTACTATCAGCCATATTATGTCACCATTGTGCACCAATACAAACAACACTAACATATCTTAATGCATTTTTGATCATCATCCCATTTGATCTGGATGCCTGATCTAATATGTTCCAAAACAAACTCTGACAGAGCCCCAGGCAACCTCCCTCAAATTAACACAGCCATGTGTTGTGTGTTGCTAAACTCCATAACCTTCTGCACCTGCCTCGGATTCAGACTCACTTTTCCTCTCTTCAGCTGGCAGATGCTATGATCTGCTTCAGGGAAGAGAAGAACTGCAAGCCTACCCTTCTACGACAAGCAAAGACTGGGCAAGCAAATGAGGATTCATTAAAAACAGAATGTGAGGTTGTGCCCCAATCTACTGTTTACTGGTGGGAGTCAACATCACACAATTACCATGTCAACTGATGTAGCCTAGGTTTGTTATTCACTTTTGCATGTTCTTATGTAAATTAAAAGATAATAGGACATTAGAAGCAAATCCACAACAAGACATTCGATCTCCTCTGAATTGTGTTTCAGGATTGTGTTTACAGTTTGCATTGTCAATAAGGACACCTTTCAGTGAACTGGCATGCTGCACAGGCTTGCCACAACAAGCCTTTAGTTCTCCATTTTAGATTCAGCTGGTGATCTAAATCCGGATATTTGGCTGACCCATGCACATTTGCCCATCATTCCCTTCAAATGTCGC
Organism: Mallotus villosus; assembly: GCA_903064625.1. Classification (NCBI taxonomy): domain Eukaryota; kingdom Metazoa; phylum Chordata; class Actinopteri; order Osmeriformes; family Salangidae; genus Mallotus; species Mallotus villosus. The sequence continues at coordinate 306,291 of CAEFZP010000752.1, forward strand.
TGTGCAGTAGTAATGTCCTGTACTGGATTGGTTCCAGCACTTACTCAGTCTGCTGGATAAGATCACAAATCCTGTCAGAGGACTGACAGGGGAGTTTGCTACCATGGACGCGTATGTTGCCATTTGACCATGTTTTACCACGTTTGTTTTTAGCATTTCAGTAAGCTGTCCATTCATATAGTTTAGACAGGTTGACGTGTAAGCTCAGTAGGATGCAAGGACGCATCACTGGTACGTGCAACGAAAGAGAGAGCAAGGACGGGGCAAGAAGGCGGGCCTCAGAAAGCGTCAGAAGTGAATAAAGAAGTCGACCTAAATCATTTTCAGTAGCGTAGGCTAATTATCTAAACCCCCCCCCCTTCCCCCGAGGATTCTGCAATAAATGAAGAAGGTGATGAAGAAGAAGGACAAATTAAATTGCGCGGCGTTTCAAAGCAGACGTTTCAAAGTATTATAAGTCATCAGCACCTGGACCAAATGCGTATTCGGAAGAAAGTATTTGAATTGAGTAATGTTTAAACGATGACAACTTGTGAGTAATGTATTTAACTCTATGGCAGGTGAGTTTCTGTATTCTAGCCCATAATTCACTCTTGAAATGTAGTTCTTTTGTTGTAGCTTTTTTTGACGTATTGTTCTAAACTAATGTAGGTTATAAGTATAACCTATTTAGTTATTGATAGCTACGCCTTCCTAAACTTAGCTTCTGTTCAGTAAAAAAAAAGAGGAAAAAATAAATAAATACGGGGCACCTGTAGACTATAAAAATAACCGATTAAAGTTATGACAACGTTTATGAATACTTCTATATTTCAAAAAGGCTATTAATGTTTGGGACAATGCTTATGGAGCAGCATCGTTATAGGCTAGGGATCCTGGATTTGTTGCTTTAACTAATTCCTGCCACAGCTGTAACCTCATGTAATCTTCAGAGTGCGTGTCAAAATGGTGTCTCATGTTCATGCTGTATACTGATGCATGTTTCAGTGTTAATCTCCTGAACTGTCTCTAGCCTTGATGGAGTTTGGTTACTATTTTGTAGAACACAGGTTAATTGTGCCTAAAGGTACAATCGTTTTAACATGCATTTTCAAGTCCTGTTTATTTTTTTATTGAAATACTCCTATAGGCAAATGCCTGTCACAGGTCACATAGTCCCTCTATCAAAATGTTCTAGCAATCCTGATTGTATATAATGTCAACATTCCAATCAGCCATGGGAATTATCTAGAATAATCAAATCATTCAAATGATAAAGGAACATAGGTGAAAGGTGACAGATATATGATGTAACCTACAATATGATACTTTCAGTTAAAAGAGGTTATTGAATATGATTAAGGGTGTCGTGTGTACGTTCTGCCTAGATGACAGATGAAAGCGGCAAATGACAACCAGGAAGTGCAGCCTAGCGTTTGGAGCAGACTCAAGAACCAGTGAGAGGGCCAAGTGGAATATACTTGGAAATGAGCCAAATGGGCAATTTAATCTAGGTGTCTAAGGACACAATTTTAGTCTCCTTGTTGTAGAAGATTTATTCTGACATTTGAATATACTGTATGTTACTCCTGGCCCTTTAGGAATGAGGTAAATGTAATTTTCTTGTTACCAGTGTTTTGTTTTCCATGGTCATTGAGTACAGCCAAGCTTTAAAGGAGTCAGGTGGTTGAGCGGTTAGGGAATCGGGCTAGTAATCAGAAAGTTGCCAGTTCGATTCCTGGCCGTGCCAAATTACGTTGAGTCCTTGGGCAAGGCACTTCACCCTACTTGTCTCGGGGGAATGTCCCTTTACTTACTGTAAGTCGCTCTGGATAAGAGTGTATGCTAAATGTAAATGTAAAGTGGACTGACTGATAATTCGACTGCTTTGGGAAGCAACGTTGCTTGCAGGCGCAAGCCATTAGGAATGGAATATCTCATGGCCGTCTGTCCAGTTCCTGCTTTTAGTAGCCCATCTCTGGCCCTTAATAACAGGCTTATCTACAAAGCATTGAACCTAAAACCATTTAGAGAGTCTTGCAAGCCCCCATTTTACACTCGTAGTTCGAGGGATTAAGACCATGATTTGGCTGTGAAAAAAAGAAAACTTTTTATTGAGGATAATGGACTTTTTGTTCCACACCAACATTGTGGGCTGGCAGTTTTGATAGAGATTGTTTTTTTCTCTCTCTCTTTTTTATATGTCATTCACGCAGTGTGCAACATAACCTATTTGGAGGGATTGAGCAGAAACAAGTCTAACCAGGACAGTATCTGTTCCCTGCAGCATGTTGCCTGCTCTTCACTCAGGCACTATTCAGGAAGTAGTGCACATTTGAAGTTCATCACTGATTTAGCCCTTCATAGCTAAATACCGTGACTTAATATGCATTATGAGAATGGTATAAGAGTCAAAACATGAGGACTTAAATGGCATAGTCCTAGGGATTATGCCAACGAATGCCTTTGGCCTCATACTGCAGGAGTTTGTATTAACAGCTCGGGGACTTGTATTCACACACATTCTCTTATCAACCTTAATTAGATTACGTCAACTAGTTATGTTTGCATATATTATTATCAAAGGCCAATTTATTATGTAAACAAAACAATACAGACAATCCCAACTGAATTATTGACTCAAGGTCACTACATTAACAGTGACAGCAGAGCATAGCATTGTATGGGACTCTTGTAGCTCTCCAAAGGCTTTCACTTACTCCTTACAGAGAAGGCTCTGACACTTCAGCTTAAGCATCATAATAGCCGGTTCCCTCAATTGGAATCATGCTTGGATTGTGAAGCGCTCCGATCAGATTAGCAAACAGCCCGTAAAGTGTGCCAAAGACAAAAAGCTCCACCTGTCTAGTATTGTGGGGGATTATGCATTTGAGGGCTCTTCTGTGAAAAATGTAGTACAAGCTTTTAGGGACACCAAAGTAGCGTAGCCTACATATCCATAGTACAGGTATCAGGTATCAGGTATAGCCTTGGCCCTAACACACAGGTTATAGGATAGAACATAGATGGTGTGTAGGTGTGTGTCAGTTAAGTACAGTATATTTTCTGGCTAAATCATTTTAGAATGATGAAATGTTCGTATGTGATTCAGTTTGCTTGAATTTGAACACCCGTCTTTCACTGACAGACATATTTCTTTCCCCCATTTCACCAGTGAACCTTGATGGATCCAGCCCATCAAGGCTGTTAGCTAAAGCGACCTAATTTGTCATGTCACATCAGAGCTGCACTAAGACTAATTCCCTTTTCTCATTTATTTGGGCTATAATTAATATTGCAGACAGTGCACTTTGTGCAAGCAGTGAATTAACTATCTCCAGCTTGAAATACAGAATTGTAATACAGGGTACCTTCCTACTCAACGTCTCTCATTGAAAAGAAAGATTAGAGTAGGCTTGTATCGTAACAAATGTAGGCTTTGAACCTATTATAATCTGTCTGAGTGTGTAAGGACATACACCTGACACATTAACCTTCAAACTCTCAAAAAGCCCACACCGTCATAAAAACTACATTGATGCGTTTTTTTCCACAAACCATGAAGTATATGTGCACACACATACGCAAACACTGTACATTTGCCACTAAAGAAATGTAGCCTTAATTGACTTTACAATGATGCACTTATTTGCATTCATCTTCAAAAAAACAGTATTATATAAAAAACAATAACACTTTCTCCCTGCTTCTCCTGGCTGACCCAAAGGAAAGAAAAGCATAGTATAAGTAAGGGATAATGCCCGACGATATGTACATTATAACTTGATAATGGACACCCCTGCAGCAGAATCGAGTATTCACCCAGACCATGGTATAAGCACTACAAATTGTACAGCTATTTGCCTCAGCCTAGCAGCTGTTCTGGTTACAAACCTTTTAATACACACTTGTAACACACTGGTGATCTCAGAGGCTGCTACATTGTAGCTGATGCCATGGGCAATAAATAAAGTATTTCGAAGACACACACAACACAAGAAACTATATACAACATGCACAGAGTACTGTACATAGACAATCATCAGTCTGAGTGTATGATCCTGATAGTTGTTCCATTTCAGCCATGCTAATTGTGGATTTGAGCCAAGCTCTTGTCTTTATAAATCTGAAAGGCTAAGAATAGCATGTAGGCAAGGGTTAGAAAATGGAGCCGGCTTTCACTGAAGTTTTTTGTGTAACCCCTTTGGGGGATCCAAAGGAAGAGGTGTGTGTGTGTTAATGTGGGACTGATGCTTGCCACGACTGTCTGCTTTGGATACCCATCACGATGCTCCATGTGAACCCAAAATGTTCCCCCTCTTGGAATAGGACAAAATACAGTTTGCCTTGAAGTCAGTCAGTCTAGACATCTTAAGAGATTGGAACACAGAACACCTATAATTTCGAAATTAAAAACGAAGACGGTGTATAGGTTTTTCTTCAGTAGATGGTTAAATATGAGGAATCTCAAATAGACCTTTGCAAGTCCATAGTGGGTCATGTCCTTGGCCGTGCAGGCCAATGCTATGGTTTAACGTTCTCTGATCTTTGGCATCTGTTCACTGTTTGATTTATTCATGATGAGAGCTAGTCAGACTTGATGAGTTGTACGTGATAATGGAAAAGGGGAAAGCAGAGCCTGGAAGTCTGTCAAAATGTAATAACATTTTGTCCAAAGAGCAAACATTATGACTAGATCCCCTGATGGATTGTAGTTAATGTTATATCATATTTGCTCAGAAATTGTTTGCCTTTGGCGTTGTGGTGATTTGTTGTATAAGAGCTGGTCACTGCCTAGGTTTGGCCAGATTTGGTGTTATGCAAAAGGTTTACTAGACATTGTTACCAGTCAAAAAGGCACTGTGCTGACAAACTAAAACAACAAAAAAGTTGCTCAACTGGAGAGACTCTATCAAGTATAACAACAAGACAAGTTTTCCCACAGTATATTATGTTTACGTAAACATACTGTAATGCGATACCACCACTGGGTTCAAACATTGAATCTAAAATTAGAAATTCATTTATTCCCTCACTTTCTAATTTGGCAGGCAGGGTCAGCTCCCGCTGCGACCCTTTAGGTCATCTAGTTTGGTGGTGTTTGTGGAGCCTAGGAGGAGGAGGAATCCCATACCGCTGTGGTCAGGGGGCTCAGAGACTGACAACCCTGGCACATTCAGACACTAGCCAGCCTAGGGACTTGCACACCTGCTAGTCTCTGTCTTTCACAAGTCGACATCGGGGGATCAACACGTTTAATTCGCGTGAGCCCTTCCCAGTATTACATAGAAAGTAAATACGGTGTTAGAAAGGCTGGGGGGAGGGGAGGTGTTCCAAACATTTGAACCCAAGTGGTGGATTATGAGTCAGTGCTTCCAGTCTCTATAAGAACCAATTGCGTGAATAGCAGGGGGGACACGGGATAGTGGTGCTCTGGGACTGTTGTCACACTCTGGCTGATGCACTCAGTGAGAGCAGACAGAGAGGAGCTATCTGTTAAATTGTGGGCCCTGAGAGATCTCCACCTCTACAGGTTTGACTAAAATTGAATACTTCTTACTAGACATACACATTTTGTACTAACGTGCATCAAATGTAGATTTTTGATCTGGGATCTATTATAGTGGTAATGTTTTTTTTGTGGTCACTAACCAAGGGACCAGCCTTGTTTTTACTTGATTTCATGTCTTGAATTTATGTGTTAGAAATGCAATAAATGAGTCAGCTCATTGTCGTCTTTATAAACAACCATCGGCCTCACAACCACAGTGACACACAGCTTGAGATAGTGTATGGTAGTTTTTTAATTTAATTTCTATTTTCTAAAATGAAAATAACAAAACAAGACCTAGTTTTTGTTTTGGAAATTAACATGCAGTGCAAGTAGCCTGGTATCGCCAGACCAATTAGCAAATGTATATTAGTCTGGAGCCTCTCAGTTCCTTTTCGAAATCCAAGGGTCATTTTTCAACTCCGAACAAAATGCCTCTGAATGCAATTGATAGATTCAATCAATCAGAGCAACGAAACGTAATCTAGTTTTTTTTACAAAAAGGCCTCAAATATGCACCTCCTGTACAGTCATAGTAAACACACCCCATATCAAATACATGGTTGTGGCCCAGTACTTCACATGCTGTTGGAGAATGTTTGAATTGAAGGGTGGCCAGACAGATCGGCTCGAGCAAATAAACCACAAGCTTGTAGACTGGTCTGGTACCCAGAACACAGTGCTTTCACAATACTTGCGGAAAAATATTTAGCAAATGTTGAATTGTGTGGAATGTGGAGTTTTTAATATTTTAAATCAAGGTGCTGTTTACGTGCGTAAACAAATGCGGCCCCCTGCCCTTTCATGTCTCTAGCCCTGACCTCAGTTGGCCTGTATGATGCAGATGCTTGGCTAAGGGGCAAAACTCCCATACCAACTGGTCCCTGTCAGGGCTTATAGAGACCATAAGCAAACATGGGCCTGGGTGCATGATGGCATTTTCAGTGAGTGGGCACTGTCATGGGTGCTTGAAACGTAAAAATAAAACCTTCCAGGTATAGAGTGTGCTATGTTTTGTGCATTACAAATGTGCGGCAAAACTATGAATCATGACATGTGCTTTGCGCTCTACTTACCTACTTTTTCTTAATCCATTTTGTTTATTCATTTTTACATTTGTTTGTTTCAAATACTTTTAACATGTGGCTTTGTGCATTCATTGTTATATGTTCATTCATAGTTTGATTTGTCTGTTTAAACTTAATATTGTAATTTTCATTTCTCCAGGTGATTTCTAAGGGCATGCTTTTAGCAGAAACAGAACTCCTTACTCCAGTCAGATTCCAACTTGACTACAACTGGTTATGAAAACCTGCACCTCTAGATTTAATTGGTGAGCCATTCAATAGTACCTTATTGCAAAATATATTTGTATACATTTATAGACATAACAGACATATGAGATTTAACTTTAATAATGATTAGTTTAATTTTCTTAAAAAGGAGATTTAAAAAAACAATTTGTGCAGCAGAACACAAGCAGATTTTTTTCATCCAATGTCCTGTACAGAGGGTGTTGGCTCTGGTTAGTATTAGCCACCTACTGGTGGAAAGTATTGTGTTCTAGTTAGAAACACCTGGACCAAAAACGTAGTATTCCACTTTAACCTTTCATGTTCTTTGTGTTACCTTTCTCAGGCAGGTGGAAAGATGTTTGTGGAGTCTGTCGTTCGATGGGGAGCATGGAGCATCCTGCTCCAGTGTGGATTGGGTGTGTCAGCGGGGTTTTGTCCACCTCGGTGTGTGTGTCGACCTGACACTATGGAAGTGAACTGCTCAGGCAAACACCTAACCTCAGTGCCTGAAAGCTTACCCAGTGATATGAAGCGATTGGACCTATCCCAGAATAAGCTAAAGACACTGGGTCGTCGCCAGTTCTTGGGGCTCACCCAGCTTCAGGAGATGGACCTGAGTGACAACGTCATCTCAATGATTGAGGTTGAGGCTTTCCAGGGCCTGCAAAACCTCAGGACTCTTCGTATTCAGAATAATCGTTTAAAGATAATTCCTGTTGGGGTCTTTTCGGGCCTATTCAGTTTGCAATTCCTAGACCTCAGTGAAAATGAAATCCTCGTCTTCCTTGACTACACCTTCCGAGATATGGGGAACCTGCAGTTGCTGGAGGCTGGGGAGAATGACCTGGTGTTCATCTCCCAGCGGGCCTTCACTGGCCTGCAGAACTTGCAGGAGCTGAACTTGGACCGCAGCAACCTAACCTCCATCCCTACAGAAGCGCTGTCCCAGCTCCAGAGCCTGACACGCCTCCGCTTACTACGCCTCACCATCTCGTCTCTTCCCAACAATGTCTTCCGCAGATTGCACCGCCTGCGTAGCCTGCTGATCTCCCACTGGCCCTCCTTGGACACTTTGGCCAGCAACAGTCTCATCGGCCTCAATCTGACCTCTTTGGTCATCAGCAGCAGTAACCTCAGCGCTGTTCCTTACTCTGCCCTGCGACACCTCGTATACCTGCGCTATCTAGACCTGTCCTACAATCCCATTACCAGCATCCAGGGCAATTTGCTAGGGGACTTGTTAAGGCTGCAAGAACTGCACCTGGTTGGGGGAAACCTGCTGAGAATCGAGCCTGGGGCCTTCAGAGGACTCGCTTACTTCCGGGTGCTCAATGTTTCCTCCAATCAGCTCACCACCCTGGAGGAAGGGGCCTTTCACTCCGTAGGGAACCTCCAGGTTCTCCGACTAGATGGAAACCCATTGGCATGCGACTGCCGTCTGCTCTGGGTCGTCCGAAGGCGGTTCCGCCTGAATTTTGATGGACGGCAGCCCACTTGTTTGTCTCCTGATATGGTACGAGAGAGGGAGTTCCAGGGGTTCTCGGAGAAGGAACTCCCAAGAGTGTTCATCTGCCGGCCAAGCCGCATTAAAGACCGCAGAAGACAAGAGGCCAACGTAGAGGAGGGCACCAACATACTGTTCTCCTGTAAGGCTGAGGGTGATCCAGCACCCACAATCACGTGGATTTCATCCCGCAAGACCCTTCTCTCTCCCGCGGGCCGGATCAGGGTGTTGTCTGATGGGACTCTGGAGGTACGCTATGCCCAGGTTCAGGACAGTGGCATGTACCAGTGCACAGCAGGCAATGCAGCTGGCAACGATACCCTGTCTGTCAGCCTGCAGGTGAGGGCGTTCCCGCGAAATCGCACCATGCCCCTTTTTACCGAACAGGGCTGGATCGAGTCTTCCTTCCCACCCACCGCTAATTCCTCTGCCCAGGTGGCTAACCCATACCCATTTGATGCCAAGACATTGATCATAGCCACCACTATGGGCTTCCTTTCCTTCCTCAGCTCTGTGGCCATCTGCTTTGTCTTCATGTTCTTCTGGAGCCAGCACAAAGGGCAGATCAAACACACGGCCACCATCGACTTTGTGCCTCGCGCCTCCATGGGGGGAGGAGGGGAAGGGGGGGACACTGGCAGGTTCACCATGAAGCTTATCTAAGTCCTCTTAGGAATGGACAAAAAGTAATACTGGGGAGCTTTATTGACAATCTAAACCCTTCTGGATTGAGTACTTATTGCGTACACAGATTCACAATGCTCTATAGAAAGTGGTTCTACTTGTGATGATTCTGAGTGGGTATTTAAGGGAGGTAGATGAAAGATTTTCATCAGGCATGTTACATTTTAAACTGTTATTTCAGTGAACATGACTCTTCACCTCACATTTTGACACTATCTAGTGATACAAAAGTAGAACACTTATGAATGAAGCAGGTCTGTTTCAGGGTTGAAAATATATATTGTGTTTCATACATTTTATTTTTGTTGCAGCATAAAGTTTGTAAAAACAATTTTTTTGAGAGAATTAGAACGTTAACATGTACAAATGACAGCAATTTTAGATGAATGATTTGACCAAACATATCAGATTTGCTTGGTTAATACTTTACAAGTGATCTGAGCTTTATGTACTGTTTTCTCTTGCCAGTACACGTCAACCAAACATAGCCCTTATGACATGCACAAGGGAGACCTTCAGAGACTGCATTCTTAGGATTTTGTAAGGCTCTTTGAGACAATTATGCAAACATATGACTGTAGCTAAAAGCCTCTAAGTAGCTACATTAGATGTATACGATGATGTACCGTAGCCAAATAGTTAATGCTAACTTTAAGGTAACGTTTTGTCACTGCTCATGTTTTGACTAGTCCATCTAGTATTAAGACTATTACAAGGATAGTGTTATTTTGGAGACATCATTTGTGTGTGTGGATACTTTAAATTGTTGTCCCCGTATTGAGTTGTAATTGAGTGTCAAGTGACTTTTGGCACTGTGTGTATTTTAGTTTGTACATAAGAATGTATACAATTCAATTTCATACTTTTAACAATTTTGCTGGTGCAACTTTGATTGTTTTTTTCATTTTTTATAGAGAGATTTCTGCTATTACATGCTCATTCATAAATGCTTCGAAATGTAGTGAATTCTTACCCTCACATAACCTTTCTATTCCGTTTTTTCCCAAAAGATCATAAACGTAAATAATTATAAAATGTGCCTGAGTAAGTTACTCGCCATGGAGAAGCAATGGAAAACTGTAATCTTTATTTTCTTGTGAATTGATGTGAAATATAGGTTGAGGACATTTTCGTTCTCTGGGTTACTCTCTGGCTTAAGTCCTACGGATCAGTGTCTCTTCAATATGCCACTCTCGTTTTATGTATACTTGTAGAACCAACAGATACAAATTTAATTTAAACATAAGTATTCGAATTTGTTTTTCTATCTTGTTTGTAACGTATCTTCCTTTTGAATTTTAAATGATTAAATGCCTATATTTAAATCTGGCTTGTGTGAATGCATTTGTAACCGGTGTGAATCAGTGAAAGTCTCTCCTCAGGTATGTAATGGGCCACCCGCATCCAAGAATAGTTAGCTTTCTTTGGCGTAGTTGGTAATGGTTGCGCTTGGAAGTCGAGAGGTGGCGGGTTCGATTCCCGGAGTGAACATTGGCCAGTATGCCTCTGACGGAGCTTGAAGACCACGTCCTTTACATACCCGTCACACATTCACTGTACACACACCCATGGTCTGAAAATAAATTACAAAAATGATATCTAACTTATATCCAACTTTCTTTGAGTCCATTTTCAATTAAAAGAATATTTAACTTTTGAGGCATTGAACATTTCCTAGAATAACTCATTTAACTTTAATTCATTTGAGTTACTCTGTGTCAACAAATTACAAAATTCTCCACTAATGAACAAATCAACATGAATAAACAAATGAGTTTTGTTGCCTCAATGTATACAGATATTAAACCTGTCTTAATTTTTATGATAAATATACAATGAGTGTTTGTGCGGTGTGACACTGATTAGACCAATGGAACTTAACAGACTAGAAGGTTGGCATTTAGGTCCACTGACATTCTCCCAATCCAGACAGCTACGAAACCTGCACAACTCTAAGTGGATTCTGTGGACAGCAAATCATTTTCCCCCTCCTGCCGTTTCCCAGAATAACCCAGAAAAATTATAATCACGTGTATGAGCAGAGATTTAAACCCTTTTGGATTACCTCTGCATGTCTCAATCTGTTATATAGGTCTGTCTGGCGGCTGGTAACCCAGGGCCCTGCTTTGCCTGGCACATTATCTGTTTTAATGCAGTCATTTCCTCCCATGGAATGAAAGCCAAAGGTCAGCTTAAGACTGGTGCTTATAAACCATAGAATTCACAGCATTGAGGGTTTTTTTCTCATTGGTGTTGTAAAGCAACTAGATACAAAGAGAACTACAATTCTTATTTTCTCAATCTACTACTGCCATAACTCATGGCAGCCTCTCTGTATAAAATATATTCTAATGAGAATGCCCATAATATCAAAAATGTTGTACAATGTGTGTCTTTGTTTAGAAAAATTATCCTTGTGCTACATTTTCTCTTCTGACGTTTTGCCACTGAGTGGTGCTAAATGTCTATGCTTTGAGACCATGGAATCATAACCGTCAACCCATTCTTATCCATTCTACAGCAGTAAGCTAAAATATTCGTATTTACATTAGTTATCCAAAAGGGTCGGGTTGTCATTTTAAGGGAAATGGTTAGCGTTCTTCGTGACTGGATGTTGATGGGGATAGACAACCCGTACAATTTCACCATGTACAGAAGTGGGCTATGCCAATGTGCATCATGCACCACTTACAAACAATAAAGGCAATGTTTGCAATGTCTGATCAGCTCCTTTGAGATATCACAGTACAGGAGGTCACACACAGTGCAGGTCAGCCCGTTGGCCTATGTAATGCATCAGAAGTGCACTTTTATCTGTAGAAGCCCTCTGGATTGGCACTATACTCTCATTCATGGCACAGACTCACACGCACAATTGTTAACGTGAGACTTTTATTTACCCAGTCATTGCTATTCAGCATTTTGTCAGCTTTGATAATATTGATGTACAGTAAAATGACCTTTTAACACAATCAAACCCCAGAAATGCACATACAGCAGAATGCTGATTCATTGCTGTTTGGATCTATAAGAGATGAGTATTGACAGTTATATTGGGCGTTTCAATGGTAGCATCACGTGGCTCTGACCTATTGGTATCCTGGCTTGATAATCTATGGAGGGACACTGCACCCTGATCTAAAGCAAATGCACTGACATTTAACAGTGATTGTAGGTTTAAACGACCAAAGAATAAGGCCCAGTTGCTCACACAGTTTTATTTCCAGCATTTTTGTTTAATTGGGTAGTTCCATTCACTCAATTGAAATAGTTATACATTGTGTCTTTTGCTACATTTTCAATGTATTAATAATTATGGTCAGTTTGCCAAAGTACTACCTACGCACAACAATCTTATCACGACCGGCAAATGTGAAATAACGCAACAGGTAGGCTATTTCATTTCATGCCAGGAATAGGGGTGCAAAATGAACGGCATGCAGAGTGTGGCCGACTTTATCGCGCCCCTTTCCCTCACCCATTTTGTAATGTTTTCAAGGTGGAGCTTGTTACCCCTAGTTCGGCAGACTGGACTGTCGACTAGGCAGACGAGAAGCCATTCATTTGCGTTCGGGAAATATCAAATGATTATACCAATACCAACACGAGTCGATAGATAGCTACATTGTAAAAGAAACAGGAATATAAAGTCTGAACGCATTGTTGCAAATCTTTTTGTGACAAGGACACTGTGCTGTGAATCTGAATAATGAAGTACCTCTTGTTGGCGTCTCTTTTTTCGATGGTTTTTGCCAGGAAGTCTCCTCGGCTGAAATTCGTTGTGCAAGGTATGATACTTACACAGTATAGAGTTGGGCAGATTTGAGTGGATATTCGGGCAATGACGTGTGTTTGTTGGTGCTTACTGTATAGCTTATAAATATGCTATGCCACTGTAATGGCTATCAGGACATTTCATCCATCTAGGATGTAGTTAGGATAGACTAAATGACTAAATGAATGTGTCCACAATTTAAAAGTGATGGAGTCCAGCTGCATTTTAGTCTACGTGATGGTGACAGCCTATACTGTATTGTGACAGCCAGTAAATGAGCAATAGGCTAAATAGCTTACAGGGAAATTGATTTAATAAAAGCAGTTCACACAGGCGCAAGCTTTGATCTAGTTGGCCTATGTGTCCTGAACCTGGAAACTAACTTATAAGCTGATGAGCTGTTATGGATATGATATCATATTGCAACAATATAGTATAGGCTACACACTAACTTTGCGTTGACAGTGTTGAATGATGTCATTCCCAAACCAAGACGTGACCCCAATACAAATGTAATTAACCAATATGCAAGGCCCAGGGCATCTTCCAAATAAGTACCCGAGGCTATCCAAACCTATTGACCATCAGCTTCAACTATCCACTACAGTTATTGGTAATAATATACCAATGCACATCTTTGCATGGAAATGGGTTTGCATGGGTTTTTGGCGAGTTTTTTTGGGGGGGGGTTCTTTTTTTTGATAGTCAAGTCATGTGGGGTTCGATATGAAGGCATGTTGCGCACACATTCGCCGGTTAGTCGTCATGGAAACGTTGCTGTTACCAATCAGAACACTTGTGATAATTTTCTCAGGCGACAAGATGGCTTGTGAACAGTGCTTGACAAAACAGATGTTGGTATCAACCTAAGACAAACTTCAACAGTACTGTTATAAGCCTAATTAATCATTTTTAATCGGGGGCTGACACATAGCCCAGGCTTTAGCTCGCGCTGGAAAACTGCAATGCAGGTGCACGAGCTGACGCTGGTGGTAGTAGCCTATTGCAGTAGCGGACGTCTTGTTGAGGGCAGAATAGCAATATATCCCAGAAGTCCATAAACATTGTCATCAAAAATGCACGGACACACACACGCACACACAATTAATATGGAAATGGAATGCGTCAAATCCAATTGGCAATTAATCATTCAACTTAAGCCCTCACAACCGGGCATTGTCCGATTTGCAATCAATAGACACTTGTCTCAAGATGGGTAGCGTAGCGGTCATTACATTGGCGCGGCCACGCTTATTTAAGATCAGCAAAAACGGACATATGTGCGTGCTTGACCAATTTATACTATGCAATAGATTACCAACCCTACTACTCGAATAACTAGTAAACAAAATCGATGATATTGTTTCTTAGTTTTTACTTGCACTTAAGCTGCTGGTGTCCGAAGCAGTTTCAGCACCATGGACAGCGCCTCCACCGTCCACCCTTTTCTGTTCTTGAGACACCCAGATGACTCTGAACGGAAAACCTAAAGAAGTATTGCATTTAACATAAATATAAATGTATAAGCTTTTTCTGATAGCTTAATTGACACTCAAAAAAAAATTCAAACTCTGTATATCCCAAACCACTGGATCCTGAACTACCTTAATCAGCATTAATTTGGTGACCTTACTAGTTTTGCCATTCTAACTTCATTTTGTGTGACCCGCAGAGTCCCCTAGGTTTCACTTCACGAAACCGGAGAACTACATAACACTGTACCAGCAGCCGGGCACCAACGTGCTGTACGTGGGGGGCCAGGCTGTGATCTATGTGTTGACATTCAGTGACAATGTGGTTCGCAACCTGCAGGTACGGAGGTGGTGACAGTAACACGATAACCCAGTGGGTACTAAATTAGACGATTGCCCCAGTGTTGACCTAGAATGATAACAAAAGAGATGGAAGGGAAAACAGGACATACAGTGCGTCATGCAGACCATATGGTCCAAATGCAATCTTTATCCAAGTAAAGATAATTATACCCATGACTTCTCAGCAAATACAGGTTAGAGATAATACTGTCTACTTTTTTGATGAGCTTTGACAGTAGATAAACAGGAACATATTGTGAATATAGTGCCTTGTGTGGTTCATAATGAAAGGCTGTGTTATATTTAGGTCTAGCTTAGTCCATCAAAACATATTATAAGACAAACCCTGACCTGATGAGTCAAGGCATGAGCTTAGAGTGGCTCATATTGTTTTTGCCAGATCCCTGTGGTGACAGATGAGAACACAAAGGCAGCCTGCATGGCCAGGTCAGCACCACCAAAGGTAAGCGATCATCAACGTATCTTAAAAGGTGTACCTAAGGGCCACAGTAAATTCATGACTCTAGGGGCTACAGTGGATATAAAAGCAATGTGAAACGTCATCATAGCATCTGTAAAAATAGGTAAAAGATTGCTGGGACTAGAACAGGATTGTCATTTTCATACGCACATACTAACTCACCACCCCGAAAAAAACATACATATACGTTTTTACCTCACTTAACTATCTCTCTGTCTTCTACAGTTGGAGTGTGATAATTTCATCACAGTCATTCAGAAAATCAATGATACATTCGTGGTTTGTGGGACAAATGCTGGAAGTCCTAAATGCTGGCTGTTGGTAAGATTTTTCAGGGTTAACCAAACCTTTATAGCCTCACAACTTAATTTAGCGTTTTGGACGGTTTAAGTTATGACCTAATCTCCTCCTTTTAAATAGGTTAATGAAACTGTATTAACAGACGTCCCCACAAATGGGCAGATGACTTCCCCATCTGACATCTCCCCACCCTATCCCTCCCAGAAGTCTGTCAGTTTGTCAGTAGGTAAGAACACACATAACTGTTTCTCTTATTCTACTACAGTATATTGTTCATATTTGTTCATTGAAGATCTGACATATATTGAAAATTATTTGCAAGAAGATGGTAGGTCTCTTTTGCCATATTGCTCTGAACTGTACATATCTTTGAGATTTGAACACAGTCTTTTACATACAGATGTGTGACTTATCAATATATAGCCATCTCATGGCTAGTCAGTAAGCACATATAATCATTTCCACATACCACTGAAATACTGACTCATGCTGTATCTACCGAATCTACCGAAAAGAAGGATCCAGTAATGAACCCATGAACTAGAAATTTGCTAGAGTGTTGCGGCATTCTGATAATGATCGTTCAAACTCAACCATTAGTGTCAGGATTCCAAATGGCTCCTCTTATTGCTATGGAGACAGAGCACTGAGTGAGGTGATTGTAATATGGTTGGAAGCCTGCATTGATTGCAGCAGTCAGTCTAACCCGTGTTATTTTCATGTCGTTCTTTCTCATCTTTATTTCTATCTGTCATCATCCTCTCTCCTTCTACATCCTGCCTGCACTGGTGCGAACATACTTTATCCTTCTATCTCAATCTCTTTCTCTTCTCCCCTTTCAATCTCTCACACCACTATTTTCCTGTTTTGGCAAATTCCTTCCACATTTCATCTTCTTTCTCCCGCATATCTTCTACCCCCCATCCCCCACCCTGCCTTAGATGGGAGTCTGTATTCTGCTATATCAGCAGTGGGTCATCACACAGGCTCTATCAGACGGACCTTCAGCTCTCATAAACTCCTGAAGACTGAGAGCAAATGGTTACTGAGTGAGTGGGTGGAAAACGGGGTAGTTGTGATTGGCTGAGAGTGTTGTGTACTGTGGAGCTCTGGAGAGAATGTGGATGGGAATAATGAGTTCATCATGGGTGACAAGACAGTGTTATTCCAAGTGTGATCAGCAAAGGTCTCTGTAGAATATGTTCTGTAGTAGTATTTATACCTCAATGCACTTAAAGGAATAGAATTGCAAAATGTATGCTCTCGTAAAGGTTGACTTCTACAGTATTTATGTCCCAGCCAGGCGGGTTAAAATGATTACTTAAAATGTCGGAACATTGGAGTAAATACACACTTGTTGCAGATCCCCAGTTTGCAGGAGCAGCGGTAATCCCGGCTTCGCAGAAACATCAAGAGGAGATCTATGTCTTCTTTAGTGAGATCAACAAGACAGCCAGTATGGATGAGGAACCCTACAGGGCCCGCATTGGACGAGTCTGCACGGTAAGCACTTCCTTAATCACTATTTAAATTGAGGTGGATGCTGGGGTGTGGAAATTCACGCTGGGGTGGGGGTGTCCTGAATAAACTAAGGTATCCCCCATAGTAAAGACATGTTCAAACGTAAGCTTCCCCATGCTATTTGTGTTCCCCATCACCCCACCCACCACCACCTACCAAGACCTCTGATACAATGTGATCACTGCCCCTAATGATTGAAATGCAGATCTGAGCCAAACAACTCACAAACATTCGAAACAGTTGATTCACATATAATCCCTTGTGTCAAATATCCAGGTGGACGATGGGGGCATTAAGAACCTACTGGCTGACTCATGGACCACCTTCCAGAAAGCCAGAGTAATGTGTGGAGCTGGCAACACCCCACAGCAATACAACAAACTGAAGCAAGCTGTGGTACTGACAGCCAAGGACAGGAGGACCGGTGTCATGTATGGCCTGTTTGCCAACGCGTGGTGAGCTAACTTCTCTGGCCCTGGAAACCTTATTGAATGCAAGAGAGAGAAATATGTGGTATTAGTGGGAGGTATGTGCTTTGTAGATGTGTGCGTAGGCTGTAGGTTGAAGGCACTTGTTCCGAGAAAATACAACATTTCACAATGCTTTACAATATCAACATTAGAATTGTTTAGATTCAGTTTGAATCAAATTAACTAAATGTGTTTGTTTATTCAGGGACACAACAGTGATTTGTGCATACTCCATTGAGGTCATTGACCAGGCCTTCTCCACCTCTAAACTGAAGGGTTACAGCAGTCCTCTGATCGGACATAGACCTGGAACGGTGAGAACTATATTAATAAGGAAAGTGATTGCACAGATATCGGTCGTAGTGCATATTGAATGCAGATACTGTCAAATAGTTGCAGCTCAGGCTTTTGGCGAGTCTGCTTTTATCAGTAGAGTGGAAAACTTGCTATCGTAGACCGTACATAAAACACTTAATGAAGTCCTTGTGAAGTCCTTGTACAAGGTCAGCTCTTGTCTGAGCTCTCTTTTACATCATTCTCTCCTTTTTACATCATTCCCTTCACCAGTGTGCCTTCAAAAACTCGACTGCAGCCCACAACCCAAAGAACCTGGGAGTTGTCAGGGACCACCCGGAGATTGAAGATGTGATTCGTCCAGTTGAGGCCACTCCCCTCGACCTGCTGACTGATGACCATATCACATACATCATTACTGACATGGCGCTGGCCGTCAACGATGAGCATTACAGTGTGCTGTACCTGGGAACAGGTGAGTTACGTTAATTTGCTGTGTCAAGTAAAAATGCTGTTTCCCGCCTTTAAATATGTGAAACGGTATATTAGTTAGCCCTGCTGCTCCTCGAATCTCTGACTGACTGATTGACTGAGTGAGTGAGTAATTCAGTCAAGATGGTCATTGACTCTGGAGCAAGTACCTTTTAATGACAATTCAAAATGTGCGTCATAGTAAACCAAAATGTATTTTTGATAGATTCATTGTTTTAAATTGATTTGATCATGTTTCTCAATTGCTCTCTTTCTCTTGTTGTCTCTATTCACAGAACAAGGGAAGGTTCTCAAGGTCTTGCATTCCATTGAGGAGGCTTTCATCATATCACAGTATTCTCTGTTCCACAACGAGGGTCCTATTCTAAGCATGGCCATAGACTCACAGAAGGTACAGAAAGAATGTCAGTGATGTCTATATATTCCAGTTCTGCTTTAAATGTTGGTGTATAGTCAGAAGTCTGACATGTGGGCTGACAGTTAGAATATGACAACTCCAGTCAATAGTGGTGACATTTTATCTAATCGGAACAGCATTTTGGCTGGTGTTGTTTTGACGGTCGTCCTCTCTGTCACTGAAAGACACAATAAATGTACTTTTGGCCCCGTCATTACCGTAATGATGTGGCTACTTGACACTGACAGCAGTGCTCCAGGGGCTGTTCAGAGCTAGTTCTAAAGTAAACACAATGTTCTTTTAGTGCTTCTACAGTACGACGTAAACAGTTACATTGCGTGACTCAATTAGTCCAATTATTTCATGTTCCCACTCCTAGGGCCACCTATACGTGGGCACTGCGATGGAGGTCCAGCGGCTGCCATTGGCTGACTGTGGTCGTTATGGAGACACTTGTAGAGATTGCATTTTGTCTAGGGATCCTTACTGCGGTTGGGATGCTGCCAATAGGAAGTGTATACCCATCCCTCCTGGATACAACATCACTTCTGGGTAACTATTCATACACAGAACTTCTTGTTGATGCTAATGTGCATATTAATGTTTTTTTTTGTTGCATATACTGACATATTGTTCGACCCCAACAGAAAACTCACTCAATACCTTGACCGATCAAATGCGTCTATTTGCGGGGATGCTGCTGGTGAGTGAAAGGCAAATGACAAGTGAAAGGACTGAAGGAAAAATACATACACGGATATAGGATACATTAAAGAAGCAAATCATATTTAATGACTCTGTTATAGATTTAAAATTATAGCAGGGTTAAGGCCAACCATTCTGTTTACTTTCTGACCCTAACAGGTCTGAAGTTGCGCAGGACATCGCCAAAAGAGGTGACAGTAGACGGGAAAGTCCCTGTCTTCCTCCCTTGCCCTGTGTATTCATTCCATGCCCTCTACCGTTGGGAGAGAGACAACTGCATGAAGCGCTACCCCTGTTTAATCAGCGGGAACTTCTGCGTGTTGGGGCCTGTCTCTGACCTACCCCTAAACGACGGCGTCTTCCGCTGCATGGCCACAGAGAATGGCTACAAGGTGGAAGTCATCTCCTACCGGCTGTTGTACAACGGAGGGCCCATAGCTGCTTCCTTGGCCTCCACCCTAGGGTCCTCCCTCTTGTTGGCTACAGTCGCCCTCTGGCTGCAGTAACCATCCCCAAAGATTGAGCCAATAATGCCAAACCCTTCAACCCGATTGGCTGCCTCTGACAGGGATGAAAAGGGGCTACATAAATACGGTAGGTTAGGTTCACAGAGCAAAGAGATAGAGTTTGGACTAAAAGTTTTGTTACCAACAAGAACATTTTTAGGTTTAGATATAAAGAAAATGTGAAGTCCAGAAAATGCCTGTCAAAATATTATGTTTTTTCTCCATGATAAACCTTCAACAACTGTGTAACACAAGTAACCTACTCCATGCATTACATTAACAGTATATTTAAAGTACATTTGAAAACATGGTTTGGAGTTGAATGTTGGAAGAAATTATATAACGATTATCACTTTTTTGTCTCAATCCATACCGTAATAAGTGCTTTGATAACCTTGCCTTGCTGATTCTATCAAGATACTTTTTATCTTCTGAATTGAGCAATACAAACATTAACACCAGGCCAATTGTATTACGTTTCTAAATAGAGCATTTATTTACTTGACATTGCAAGTTTGAATATTATCATTTGAATGCTATTATCAAAACATTAATTTGATTAATTCATTCATCAATTAGTCTTTCAATATTTGGAAAATAAGTAATACAGTATTGAGATTTTTAAAAGCCTTAACAATTTTAGGACACAATCCTAAGCACAATTTGCAGTGGAAGCAAAGATAAAAAGGAAATGCATAATGCAGAGGACTTGGCCTTGCAAAATTGGCCGGGAGAAAGTGTCATATTTTTGACAGGAAAATGGGCATGGGCATCTTCATATATCACTGTGTATTGGCAGGTCCTCAGGCAAATCAGTTGTTGTGTCTATTGAAATTGTAACCATATCTAAATTACGTGAAACCATTATATACATATGTGTACATTATTGTACAGATATTCATTCTAAATTAGTTGACAAGACACTGTTGTATTTTGTAGTTTGCTAGGGGAAAAGCTTGTGATTGTGCTTATCCAATGTGTTCAGTGTTTTCATGCTCTGCAAACTGCTAACGGCAGTGATACAAACCACTGCTGCCTAATGTATATGAATGTTATTTGTAATGATTTCAGTTATATGCTATGGGTATACAATTATAATACCTGACTGCTTTAACTGCTTAAACCAGCCTCTTTGCAAGGGGAAAACTGTACGATTTTATCAGTATATGTTCTGACACAATGTATTGATGGACAAATGCTTCTGAAGTAGAACACTTGAAGCTTCAACCATACTCTGGAGAGACCGACTATAATGAATGGCTTAAATTATTAAGTTGCACTTTTGAAAAGTAATTACTCCAGTAGTGACTTTCTCTTTCCATCACCTGACCTGAAATATTAATGAAGCCCAAATGTGCCTATAAATGGCACAGAATGTTATCTCATTAAAGCACTGATTATCTCAGGCTTGGCCTCGAATGTAACAGTTCTGATGTTGTAGTTGCAATATCATCACACAAAAAATTAAGTGCCAAAATATTCAAAAACATCCTCAGATTTTTTCGCCATAAAGGCAGGAAAGGTAGAAAACAACAACATTTTGCCCACAGTTATTGTTTTTACAGCATGCTACCAAGGAATATAGGAAATACATATTTGTTACTAAATATTATAAATAGCCGCCACTGGTCAGATGGGGAGGCGAATAACAATGTAATAGGACATTGTGACTGCAGAATTCTTCATTTGTGACATGAAATCGGGTAATGCGTTTTCCAAATTTAAATGACACTATATATCTAATTGGTTCTAATAATAGCCTTTTTAGGTCAAATTATATTCTATGTAAAATTAGAAATTAAAGTTGCATGTTGCTTGCTTGTAAAATAAGTACATACAAAATGAAAACATTACCTGTTGATCTATACCGGTTGGAAATAGCTGAATCTGAGTTAGCTGTGAGTTAACTGTGAACTACTGGACATAGGCATGCCAATATTCAGTCTTAAGCCAGCTCATTGGTAAGCAACAGGCATTGATAATGATCAAACTGAAGCCGTCTTTCTCTCTGGGGTTGGTTGTTTGAGCGTCATCTCCAGGAAGTATGCTTGCTGCATTGCACAGACACGGGCTACTGACTGTGCTAAAACTAAGCAGCGTCCAGCTGCTTAATCTGCCGGCTGCTTCTTTTACAAATAGCTTGTGTTGTTTTGGCCAAGTCCCTTCTCCCAAATGTCTCTCTCTCTCTTTCTGATTCACCAGTGCAGTATTTGTGTGCGAATGTTTCATGGTATTTCAACAAACGACACCCAAGCTTTATCAGAACCCTTTGAACAGACAACACCACTTTCTCAAAGGCTGAAGGAGCCAACACTAATCATGCGATTGGACTGGCATTGCTCACTGTGGAGCAAAGCCAGCTTCTTTACTGCCAGGATAAACAACCTAGTGTCAGGGGGTATTGTTAAAAATGATCAATGACTTGGAACTGAGCAGACTTGATTGTATTTGGCCTTTTACAGATCTATAAAGGGGTGGCAGTTCTA
Source organism: Mallotus villosus (assembly GCA_903064625.1). Lineage (NCBI taxonomy): Eukaryota > Metazoa > Chordata > Actinopteri > Osmeriformes > Salangidae > Mallotus > Mallotus villosus. Next base: position 328,545 of record CAEFZP010000752.1, read on the forward strand.
TAACATCTCTACTGAAATTGGGGCTTGTCAATTGAGCACTTTACTAAATGACAGTCTCTTCAGTACTTGCTTTGATTTGAAGATACAGTATGCATCGTAATGATCTTGCCTGAGAAAGATTGTTGTTAATATCAAGTACCTCACTGTATTGGATGAACTACCCCCCCAAATTCTCTTTTTCTTTTGCATAGATTTGGTTATAAGCAACCTTTGAGTACATAATTCAATATTGAGTAGGGCTTTTAAATTGTGTCTTTGCAGCATCATAGGTGTCTTCGTAAATATTTTAACATGCCAAATAACATGTATTTTTTGAAGTCTGATACAATGAAGCGCAATACATGTAACAGTTCAGTAACTCCATATGTCTCACTGAACTGAATTGAATGAAGTGAAAACCAATAAAGTATTCAAATACAGAGTATCACTTGGCTCTAGCCTGTTTTTCCATGTTGTGAGAGAGAGAGAGAACAGTGGTGATGTTGAGATAGCAGAACGTTAGGAAATAATGTGTTTAACAAAAGAAACTAAACAGCAACATTGAAAACAAATTATAAAAAAGGAAGGTTGAGACAAAACAGATGCACACACAGTATAACTCAACAGTTTGAGACAAAATAGTTGGTACCATAGACTGGTTGGTACTAATGTCATATTGACCTAAGAATGAGCGCCATCTACTGGTGCAGATGCACCGCTGAATCTTGTTGACTTCCTTGACATTGTGAAATAACATGTTTATATGTTTATAGTTCTGGGGAGGATATGGCTACGTTTTGTCTGCTGGCCTCCAAAAAAGTTACCGTTTTGAGTAGGCTAAATGGCATTTGAGGCATTTTAAGACAATTTGGTGTGCCAACTAGGGTATGATTTTCCTTCTGTGTTGAATGAATGAATACATAAATGAACAAATCAATTAATTTACCGTAGGAAGACACACACATATTGATTTAACAATTTATTGCTATGGAAATAGGGTTGTCTTGTAGGCTACCGTGGACAATCTCCCTGCCTTGGAGCAGCAAATGTGAGGAAAAATGTGTGAATGTGCCAGGGGAGGATTTATGTGCATAATCCACAGATATCCAAGTGATTCATTCAATAGGCTAATTGTCAGGCGTGGACCGTGTTGTTCCTTCAACATTCATTCCTGTAACACTGACTCAACGGAAAAACGATGATTCACCACAGACTCTCGTGCATTATGCTATTTTTTACTTTTTTAACCACTAGGTTAATGTAATGTTGAAAATGTACTAGGCAATTGACTAAGTTAACCAAAGTTATTGGATAACGTATTGGTAATTGTGGTTAATTGATATGATCCATGTTCTGCGTTCTACCTCTCGGCTGCTTACAGTAGCCTATGGTGCACCCGCAATTATCTATAGGCCTATACTTGAAACTGTCTCGAAATAGTCAACACATCACTAGAAGCGGTCAATAATTGATTCAACCTACATCATAACAATAACCGGTGATCGTTCAGTCGAGAAATAACATCCAAAAACGTGTGACGTCGGCTAGTTGGCAAAGTCCTACGCATGCCTGTAACAGGAAAATTGTAAAAATGTAACCAATGCTCACAGACGCATAATTCCGTGTCATTATCCTGCTCATCGATCAGTCACTGTCACTGAAAACTTAATGGATTAACAAAAAAGTGTCCACAGACAAAATACTTATAGCCTACAGTAAGAGTTTAAAGCGATCTTTAATAGGCTACTTTAGGTGAGTAAAGTTTTTCTTCTTCAAAGAGATAGTATGGCTGAAACAAATGTAGGTAGTTAAAATACAAACACTGCAATGTTTACCTTGGATTACTTGATCTTGGTGTTACTTGCTTGGTGTCATTTCTGAGTAGCCTACTTTGGAAAAAGTCGAAGAACGTAATCAAATAAACGTGTCAGGGTAAAAAGCACTGCGACACGAAGTATTCCTAACATTCCTCTTGTTAATGAAAAATAGGGTTACAAACTGTGCTAACTGCCACTAAGGACACATTTATGTTCTGTTACTTGGTTACTGTGTTTAAGATGGTACACTGGGTTTGTACATTTGTTCAAAAATATTAATGCTTAAGCAATTAAAATGTGTAACACATGCATTGGAACTTGAAAGAATAAACTGACTGTGAAGACAGCAGTCAGTTCACTCTAATTAAAACACTAATGCTCACTGTGAGAGATCATGCCAGAACACAGTCATGATTATCAGAATACCAGTAATTCCCCCTAAAACACCGAGCGCTCCCAGAAAGAGCTGAAATCAAGGAGAAGGACCATGGTGGGATGCAAGAGTTGGAATATGTTTATTGTATGCACCTTCCTGCCAAAGCAAATTCCTTGTCTGTGCAAACTTTCATGGCCAATAAATCCCTTTCTGATTCTGATTCTGATTCTGGAACAAATGAGTGACATGTAGATCATGGTTGAATTTTCTGGATAATGTCACTTATTGACTGGTCTTAGGTTTGTATAGTGATTAGCATATTGGAACTAGGTGTGACATTTACTGATGGGTTTCTTTAAGGATGCATGCACCCTTAAAGATAAGGAGAGCATCACAACGACAAAGCAATGTTATGAAGCAGGAACTAAAAAGTCACTTTATTAAACAATGAGGCTGATTGTAAGCGATACAGCAAAACTGAAATACCCCTGCTATGTGCCAAGGAATGATTTTTCTGTAGATTATATATCCATGATGACACATACCCAATTGCAACACCTAATTCTCAATGAGAAACTGATTGTTAAGAGGAGAAGCTTAAAATAGTCCATACCTTCTGGTAAGTTCTCCATTGTTTTTTTCTTCCATTCAGAGTTAAATATTATAAACCATATCAGATCCTAACATTGTTGGATAGATAAGCGTAGAAACATTGATCTCCTCATGGAGGAGAAACAAGTTATATAATATTAGAAAATAATTGGTTATGAAATATAGATTTTTATAATAAATGAATGTCTTGTCAAACATTTGTAGACGCTAGTTAATGTAGACCAATCATGTTGGCGAGTGCAAACACACACACTTAGCAGCCAGGTGAAGTTGAATTTCAACACAGTTTACTTCAGTTTACTTAACACAGAATTCTCAACATTCCTCTCACAAAAGATGAAACATTTCTTGGAAGTATTCCAGGTGTCTACTCATAAGTCTAAGACAACATAGAGTTTGCTCAGTTTGTTCACTTATTTGTTTGCACAGTTTTATCAAGGCATGCATTTTATGAAGTTTTAAAAACTTCTGTCATTACATTTTTCAAATAAAGAATCATAAGTATTTCCCACAAATGATCAATTCCAATTGGCAAACTTTGTTGGCATGATGACTAAATATAATAGTGACATTTTGAAATGAAGCATCCTAAAACATGACATTAAACAAACTATGTTTTCACTATCAGAGGTTCAGAAGTTCTGCAAGTTAATGTTCATCCAAGGGTTTATGATTCCAGGCCGTGCCAAATGACGTGTCCTTGGGCAAGGCACTTCACCCTACTTGCCTCGGGGGAATTTCCCTGTACTTACTGTAAGTCGCTCTGGATAAGAGCGTCTGCTAAATGACTAAATTTAAATAATGTATCCATCAATATTATTAATAAATTCATATTATGTTATATCTCTGGCAAATATAGTTGTTAACAATTCCAGGTTAATTTATGATAAATGATTGTGCTCCTAACTCAAAGAAGCTGTGTTTGAGTACAGTGTTATATGCATTGTTTTACGATTTCACATATGATGCATGCCGACCAGGATACAGGCCTAATTACAAGAAATACCCCGCCCGGAAAAGCTCATCGGTTATCTAGTTTAGCTCAGCACTGACAGGTGTTCCTGTAAATTGAGAATAGATAAGAGGAATATCAATTGACACAGTAAAAGGCTTCAATACAAAGTGTCACTCTGGTAGTATAAAAGCCAAACACACATACATCTTCCTCAGATGCTGAATGCATTATTGCAATGCAATATACGTTCTAAAATCAAAATGATCCCAAATGTAGTCATGTATAGTACCAGGTACCCATTGTTTCACATTAATAGACGCATGCTATGTCAGTAGCATAGGTTAAAAGCTCAATGTTTAACCTAATTTTACCATGAAAACGGAAGCAATAAATCTGTGAGCTTTCCATATGGACGGTTATAAATATTTATCTCCTGCTCAGACTGGTCTGGATTTAACACGTACGCACTTGTTCTACCTGGTGATAAAACGTGTCTCCAGGTGACTTGATTGCCTAAGACTCACTGTATAAATATGACAGGATTATATCATTTGAGGAATCAGATGATATGAGCAGTCTGCCTAACAGACCTAAGCAGAAAGAGTCTCAAACTGGTAGGTATCCAAAGAGGAGTGAATAGAGCAGTGTATTCAAAATAACCTATTTTGTCAGCATGTGAAGATAATGTAAATGCTTGTTTGGATTGTAAAAATGTAGACAAATCTACACCGGTTTATGTTAAATGAAAATTGTATAATTACAGATATTATAATTTATAGGATTGTATTAATACAGTATTTGTTTTGTTCTTTTTTGATTATATGTTAATGTAATATTTTGATTTAATTCCACTCTTATCGATTTATTTGCAGATGCAGAATGATGGTGCTACGCTTTGTGTGGTTCAGTCCTTTACTTTTAGGAGTACTTACTTCACCATCGCCAACACTGTCCCCAACCGCCAGTTTAAATGAAGGTAGCCGGCCCTGTTACATCTTCAACTCTGGTCGCTCTGCCGACTGCCTCGGCAGACGACTGGATCACGTTCCATGGAAGCACATGCCTTCCACTCTCGTCGAAGTTGACCTCTCCTATAACGAACTTCCTGCTGTCCTTATTAATGACTTCTCCCACCTCCCTCACCTTCGGATCCTTCAGCTGCAGTACAACAACATCTCACTCATTGAGGATGATGCCTTCCAGTTCAACCGCCTGCTGGAGCACCTCGACCTGTTCAACAACTCACTAAGGGAAATTCCAGCCAGAGCCTTGCAGCCCCTCACTAATCTAAAACATCTCTTCATGTCTAATAACATCTACCAACATGCCACCCTCGCCACCAGCTTCTCTAGATTCCTCCACCTACAGACTCTTTCCATGGGTGGTCCCCTAGTTCAGGGTCTAAAGAAAGGAGACTTCCATCCAATGAAAAACATAAAACTACGGAGTTTTGCTATTAAGTGTTCGTCCAATCTAAGTTACTATGAACCTGGCAGTTTGGAGGTCATACAGACCCAGTTTATGGGACTTGACATGGCTATAGATCAAAGACCAAATGCTCTGACTATGATGTTGCAAGACCTGGCCAACAAGACTTTCGCTATCCTCCAATTCCGAAATCTCTTTGAATTTAAGTATTACACGGAAGAAAATGATATTTTTAGTGGTCTGAAATATATCAGTGCCAATCAGCTCCTCTTTCACAGAGGCAAATACAATGAGAATCTCTTGAGGATGGCTCTGGTGAATCTTCAAGTCAGCCCAGTTAAAATGCTGAGACTTCAGTATATTGACTTTGCCCGTTCGCCCACCTTTGAGGATAGTGGCTTAGAATCCAGTGTGACTGACCTTGCACTGGACAGACTAGATCTTTGGTAAGTCCGTTAATGTCAAAAGCTGGATGCATGTTTCATAGGGAATTGTAGAAACATATTTTTATTTCCATTTTTTATGTACTATGAATTCTGTGTATTTTGTAAAAAGATGTGGCAGGCATATTTGATCTAACTATAATTTTTTTGTGCATCTCCAGGCATATCAGTAATCCAGATATCTTGCGTTTTGACTGGCGCTTCACCTGGTTCAACAAAATTCGACAGTTGTCCATCCAAAATGTAAACTTCAACTTCGTGCCTTGCGACGCCTGGCTTCAGATGTCTCACGTGGAGGATATGGATGTCTCCAACAACAGACTGTTTGACAATGCTCTGTTCAACCAACGCTGCGAATACTTTGGCACAATGCCATCTCTTCGTTCCTTCAATCTAAGCACCAACTATCTCACCAGCCTGAGAGACCTATCTTCACTAACCAAGGAGTTCCAACTACTGCAGGTATTGGATGTCAGCAATAACCAGCTAGGATCAGCTGAGAAGAGTCAAAAATGTGCCTGGAAACAGAATATCACTCATTTCATTGCTCACCATAACCCATTTGAAAGTGATGCCCTACAGTGTCTTCCCACCACAGTGGAGTTTCTTGACCTCTCGTACTGTGACCTGGATCAGCTGGACATTCATTACTTTGAGAAAACCACTCGCCTTAAAGAACTACTACTCAGTGGGAACAAGATTAAGTTCATTCCGTCCGATTGGAAAAGCTCCTCCCTGCAGTCTTTGGCATTAGATGGTAACTCGTTTGGGCTCATCACCATGGCTTCCTTTCAGGAAATGCCGCAATTGTCTCAGTTGAGGGCTGGGAACAACCCTTATCATTGCACCTGCGATCTTCACACGTTTATCCAAGACAACATGTCAAAGGGAAAGGTCAACATCACTGACTGGCCTACAAACTACAAATGCTACCACCCAGAGGCTCTACTTAATACATTAATAGTAGAATATTTCCCTGGTCACGTGGCCTGCGATATCAGGCTGGTTGTCATCATCTGTGTCGTCGTCACAGCAACAGTGGTCCTAGTGCTGATGTTATTGTGCTATAAATTTAACGTTGCCTGGTATATCAAAGCCACATATCAGATTATAAGAGCCAAATATAGAGCGCATAAGGAAGGGACAGCAGAATCACAGTCTTTTGCCTATGACGCCTTCATCTCCTACAGCCACTATGATGCTGACTGGGTCAGGGACCAACTTTTGCCCTGCTTGGAAACCAGCAAGCCACCCTATAACCTCTGTATCCATGAGAGGGACTTCATGCCAGGAAAATGGATTATTGACAACATCATTGAAAATATAGAAAACAGTGGCAAGGTACAAGCATACCAGAATAAATACAAAATTACAAATCAGAACACTTTCTTTGTTTTTTTGTTATCTAGTATGTTAAACTTTGTTTTCTTAAATTTTGTTTTCATCCTCAGGTAATCTTTGTTCTTTCACGTCACTTTGTGGACAGCGAGTGGTGCAACTACGAACTGTATTTTGCCCAGCAGAGAGCCATCGGCAAGACCTTTAGTGATGTTATTCTAGTCGTAAAAGAGCCCATCGACCCAGAATCCTTGCCCAGCAAGTATTGTAAGCTCAAGAAGATGCTACACACCAAGACCTACATTGAGTGGCCCCAGCAAGCCAATCAGCAGGCCTTCTTCTGGGCACAGGTTAGAAGTGTTCTTGGCAAGCCCTTTCTGACTAGAGAGCAGGAAGCTCTGAGTGTTAGTAGAAAGGTCTCCTCAGTTGGTTTTGTATCTATTATAGAGCTCCCCCTAGAGGAGGGAAAGCCTGAAATAGCTACGACGCAGCCAAAGAGTATAGAAGAACAAGAGGCAAAACTCTAACGCTCTTTTGGTAACAGCCACTAGGTGGTGTTTCGGTAGTTGGAACGTTCTATTGGCTTTCACTTAAGTTATTTGACCCAGCTAAATGAAGAGGGAGAGTTCCAAAGAGAACTTTCACTGAAGATTGATTGTCTTTCAGTGAGAGCAGTACAGACATGAACATCCAGAGTTCTAATCCTGTAGTCAGTCAATGAGCCAAATATGGAATACAGAATGCATTTGTGTGTACGTACCGGCTTGCTTAGAGCACAATATAATCAGCAACAGAAGCTGGAGAAGCGTCTCTGTAGCCATCATGAGCCAAAGAAGGAAAGTATTTTGCTCCTTATGCTTGCACTGAGATTACCTCTGTCTTTACAGAGTTGCTTATTGGCCATTATGTGTCAGATTGAAGTTGGATGTGCTTAATGGCAGCCCCAGCCAATATCTTGTTGAGATGACTGAAAATAACACAATTATCATGCCATCCCTCAGTCATGGCACCCAGGGCAGAGGAGCCACTTTTTCCACTCTGAGAGACACAGGCCATTGACAGGTATTGAAAAGCTCAAATGGGATCTTCTCTGTCGCACTTGTGGATAACAAACAAGGTGCCAGTGAGTATTTTATCAGCATTGAATTTGCATCATCCTCATGAAAATAAAAGGTACAGTATGGCTTAGTGGAAGCCATACTGAATAAAACTCAAATATAATATCAAACTATAGCATAGACCTACTTTTCGTGTTTTTAAATCAAGTCTTGAGATCAATGCTTGCAAAAATGTTTGCGTTAAACAGCCCGAATAGGGAACCAGTTATTTAAACGCACGTTTCCAAGGTCAATTAATTTGGTTGTAATAAGTCGCAGTAGTGAAGACAGACGATCATTTCCTCTGAATTCTATCATTGCCTTAAAAGGCCGAGTTACTTAGCTGCATGTGGTGACAGCTGTTACACAGCACTGGTACACTCCCACTCTTGGATGCCTCCCATCTCACACAAGCTGAATAGAATCTCTTTTGCTGGGTGAAAAGACACACGAGCTGTATAAAATCTCTGCTGGGTCAACAGGTACATAAGCTGTAGAGAACCTCATCTGGCTGGGTAAAGGGCATGTATGCCACATACAGATGACAGGAAGTCATGCACATGTTTTATTGAGCGACGTATGGGACCAGCCTGCTGATTCTTTCCACATTCTTGAGACTTGATGAGGCCTATCCCAAAAATGTAATGTCAATATTTTCTGCAACAGTATTATACAAAAGTGTGTATGTTTATAATAATATCTTGTAACCTTATTTCAGTCAAAAATATTTTTTATCATTTGACTCAGAAGCACCAGTAGATGACATCATTGTATGATTTTGTATGATTTTTTTTCACGCACAAGAAGAGTAGAACCATCACAGAACCTAACTGGCAGACATGTTGGACATCAGACTGTAAATGTTGTTATGTTATACTTTGCACTGTATGTATCTATACAAATCTTTATATTTTTGCAATTTGTGACATTTTCAGATGACCCTAAATACAAATATTCTGCTTACATTTATTTAGAAAATGGTGTGCTTTGTGTTGATCATTTTTACCAAAACAAATACGCAGGTTGTTAAGTTCACATTCTTGGTTTTACTGGAGCTCAATCAGTAATAAGAGATGCCATCTTCAGTTTCCAACACAAAAGGGAAAGGTATATGGGTTACTAAGGTCGGCATTTACTCAAGTGAGGTCACTCCAGGCAGCCAAGCTATTGTGGCCATGACATGACTAAGGCTAGATAAAGGATGTCCACCAAGACTCATTATATTAGTTCTTCACCTAGCTAATCTAGTCATGGAAAGTGAATTGCACTACAACAGAAGTTCAACTGAATGACATGTAAATGCTTGCTTTGCATTGAATAATCTACCCCTGAAGTTTAAGGCAGTATTTTATCAGCATTGAATTTGCATCATCCTCATGAAAATAAAAGGTACAGTATGGCTTAGTTGAAGCACATTATACAGCAGATTAAGAGATTCAAATCCCTATTGAATAAATTAAATTAATATAATAAGTTAACAATATAATAAACGAGACATTTTTGTAGGCCTACATACACGTTAATTCACCTTCTGTAGCTCTAAACCATGTAATTTGCCACGTTTTTAAAGTAAGATAAAATATGTGTATTTTACGTCCTGTAATTTAAAGTAAAACTCAAATTACAAAATAATATCAAACTATAGCATAGAACTACTTTTCGTGTTTTGAAATCAAGTCTGCATGTTGGCTGATATGCTTGCGAAATAGGTAACCAGTTATTTAAACACACGTTTTAAAAGTCAATTAATTTGGTTGCAATCAGTCGCAGTAGTGAAGACAGATGATAATTTCCTCTGAATTCTATCATTGCCTTAAAAGGCCGAGTTACTTAGCTGCATACATGTGCATTATCAGTAGGGGCGGGGGGAGGCGCCTTAATTAGATTCATTCACACAGGTAAAACTGCCTGGCCGCCATATAAAAGCTGAGATGAGGTGTTAGTTGAAGTCACATCTTTGTCTTCGTCGTTGAGGTGAGTGAAAATGAGAGCTACTTGTTTGACGTTTTGAATTTTCTGAAAGTTTGTCAGACATGCAGCCTTTATGAGACGATGTCGTTGAGAGGAAAACATTTAATGATTTTTCTCTCAAAACGTTGATAGACGATGGTCATTGATTTAGACTTGTTAAACTTCTGTAGTAGTTAGTGACCCTCAATTATAGGTATAGGCTATGTTATACAATCGAAGTTTTATATATTCTAATGCATCGCATTAAAATCAAGTGCATCAAGTTGAATTTTATTTTTTCTAAGTGCACGTTACCAAATTTTAAATGGCATAACTTACATGTATTTTAGTTATCCAATAAACCGTTTAATGTATTGCTGATATTGCCGTCTCAAAGGGAAAACGAAGGTTAGCACATGGGGAGCTGCAATTGTAAGCATCAGACATTTGGCCTTCTCCTGTAGAGCTTCAGTTACAGAAGGATGGCAACAGTCTCCCCTTTCTCTCCCACACGAGAGCCTATTGTGCATTATTCATGTGACAATGTCTCCATTAGGATAGAAGATCAACAGCCTGTTATGGGAAACCACCTATAATCTGAGACACTTGATCTTAAAGGAAATGGTTAATCTTGGTACCAAGAAAAGCAGCATTAGCCAGTCTCGTATGCAAGAATACCTTACTAAATGTTCACAATGTTTTCATCTGCAACCAGTAACTGCAATCATTTTCTTGTCAAAAGGACTCTTGTATAGGGAAATGTCAGGTTGCAGCCCTGCACCTATATGTACACTTCTTGGCCTCACTAATTGCAGATACAAGCTATTGTAACTGTCAGTGAGTGGAGAGTAAGATGTAGCCTACCACTTTTTGGATAGTCAGATGGCGATTCAAATTGGATTAAAATGAGGATGGTTATTCTATGTAGTTCCTCAATGGGTTGCATCAGGATGTAGGTTTCTGGATTTGCATATCCAGCTGAGTTTGAATTTGAGGTGTAGACAAGGAGTTAACATCTTGCTAACTGAACTGTTTAATCTTTGCCAGGTATTCAAAAACAAAACTTGAAATGGGTTCCAAACTTGAGAATGCGATGGAAGGCCTCATAACAGTGTTCCATTCCTACTCTTCGAAAGAGGGGGACAAATACAAGCTGAGCAAAGCAGAATTGAAGAGTCTGTTGCAAGGAGAACTCAACGACTTTCTGGCAGTGAGTTAGGTTTTCGGGGCATGTTTGTTGGCCTTTTTTGCTATGCATGAGGCTCCTATCTTAAACTGGACAACAGTTAATGATGAGACAGTTGCTGTTGTGAAGAATTTAAAACTGTCTTTTCATGGGAACTCTCACATTTTGACTTGCAATAATCATGGCGTATGAATATAATAGTTTTTTTATTTCCACTCTCAGGCCAGTAAGGACCCATTGGTGGTGGAGAAGATAATGACGGACCTGGATGAGAACCGTGATGGCGAAGTTGACTTCCAAGAATTTGTTCTCTTGGTTGCTGCGCTAACTGTGGCCTGTAATGAATTCTTTGTGGAGAGCATGAAGGAATGAGTGCCGGAAGCAGCTGTGATGTGGCTTTTCTACCACTTATTTCCCTTTTACTCAATCAGAATACCTGCAAATCTCTAATGAGTTATGTCACTTTCTCAGATGTTGACGTTTTCAAATATTTATGGGACAAATTAAAACAATGTATTACAGCACCATTAATACCAGTTCTGTACTTGCTGTCATTTCAACATGCCATTATGCATTCAGTTCTAGATGACATTGTGATCACATCATTAAACGTGTCGCAGTATTTATCATAGCTGTGTATTAATTTGAGCCATAATTCTACTTGGGTATGCCAATTGTTAGATATTCTATCTGTTGCTGCTGGTGTGACCTCTTAGAATCTGCCCAGTCAGTCAAACTGCAAATCTTGACCACAATCCAACACATGCACACGCCTCCCATACAAAGGAGTAAGTGCATGTGTTAGATCCTGTCTCTTCATTAATACAAGTGGACCCCGATGCATTCAGCAGGAACAAAAGCTTCTAAAGGCTTGACACAAAGTCTCAAGCCACCTAATACTACACATAATGGCCGGATGCGTCCTTAATTATGTAACAGTCACTTGTCTTGCAGTAATTTGACTTTGCAAACCCCAACACATGGAAACCCCAGTAACAAACCATTGTGATGGTCTTAATAATAATAACATGGATGTGGTAACAAGCATTGGTTTATTAAAATATGTACACTGTACAGAAATGTCTAAATAAGTACTGCACCTTACAAATCTTTACAGCCCCCTGACTGATGTGACAAATAAAAATGGGTAAATTCCAAAGCATTTAATCTTACCACTTCGTCTCTGTTTTTATAGCAGTTAAGGTCCTTGGGCTAATGGTTAAGTCTCTGTTCTCAGGGGGTTGAGAAGGCCCACAGCCATTATCAAAACCAAACAAGTTTTAAAAGTGTCCTGGGTTAGGAAGGTTTAGTTTTTCCTTTGTCCCTTTTGGGCTTTACTGCTACCAGTACCAGGTTCCGGGGTGAGAACATGGGGTCAAACAGTGGCACCAGTTGACTTTCTATACCTAAAGGGGACAAATACTCATTTGCCAATGCAATAATTATAGTAATACTCTACCATGAACATTGGAACACATTCAAAGCAAGGGAGGTTTGCTGTTATATACAGTATATCTATCATTTCAGTTTAACAGTTCAATCTAATGATCGCAATTATAAATAATTGCATACGCTTTCCCCAGTGTATGTCCTTACCTTGCTCCTGCAGGAATATCATCCTGTCCAGTAGAACCAGCGTCTCCACCACCGGTGCCAGCAGCAGCGCCAGGCTGAAGTAGACCACCACCCTGCCCTGCTGCTTCAGCATGGCCTCCACCTTGACAGTGTCCAAGGGCAGGTCGGCAGGCAGGCCTGCCCGAGGTAACCCCAGTCTGGCATACCTGTAAGCACAGAGATGGAGAGGGACCAGGGGTCATTGTGGGTACAGACAATTAGGTCTGTATTAGAAGTATTTAGGTCATGGATCATGTTTAAAGGTAGTGCATACATTTAAAAGGAAGTATAGTTGTCTTGTCTTTTAGACATATTTGAAGAAATACAACTGTCACATGTAGAGGTACAGACTGCATTGACTACAGTACAAACACTTACTCATGGAAGGGTAATTGGTGTGACTTCTTAACGGTCTGGATTCCCGCCCTGCGCAACTCAGGCCTCGCCTCCCGGATCACTGACTCTAAAACTGCCCGGTAACAGTGCGTCTTTAATAAACTGCTCTCCTCCTTCAGTCTCTGCATGTAGTCCTCCATAGCATGACATGCCCCCTCTCGTGACTTATAAGACAACTGGTGTCCTGGCAATCCCTCCATCCAAGAGCTCATTGGGTATCCAAATTCACAATGTGTGACCTCATTGGTGAGTGTAGAAGAAAGGGGAGGGGCTATGAGTCCAGGTGGGGTGGGTTTCTCTTTGGTGGTGATTTTCATGTAGCAGCATGCCACTGAGGTAATGCCACGTACGTGAGGGCAGTTGGCAAAGTGTCGCAGAAGGGTGGCACTGAGATCTCCACAGGCATGGAGACCGGTTAGAACAAAGTCTGGGTGTCTGAGCTCATCTTCTCTGGGGAAGACAACTGCTCCAGCAGGTACTTCCTCTTCATACATGGGGTGGGCATTTGGGTAACTATCTGCACATAGTTCCTTTCTGGCCTCCATCTTGCAAAAACGTTTTGGAGAAGATGACGACATTGACTGGCATTGTGATTCCTGAGCATTTTTTGACATGGTATTGTGGATTGCATAGCTAGTATTTAACATTGCATCGTTCCTCTCCAGTGACAATGCTGTCTGGTCTGAGTCTGAATTGGCTGCAGACACAAGTTGGTCTCCATGTAAATGTTTCTGTTCAGGAACAAACATGGACTCCCATTTACTTTTCTTCAAGGGTGCAGCTATATGATCCTCAGCAACACAATCACCAAATCCAAGCTGCTTGATGAAAACCTCCCATGATTCCTTGGGGTTGACCCAGCCTGTGACATGGCGAGGTGAGGGGCCAGGAACATAATGCTGGAGAGAGCAGTTCTGGAAGAGATTACACATTTGAAAACAGGATCAAACCACAAAACATGCACTGGATCCCTGCATTAGTCAAGCAAAACAAATACATTTTCAATTAACTAAACCTATCTGGGAAACATGGCTTTCAGCAAACCAACCTTTTTCTTCTCTTTTTCCAACGAGCACAGTAGTTGTCCATCAAATTTGGAAGCCATGGCAACCAGTGCAGCATCAGCCTCAATCCCAGTCACAGAAATGCCAAGGCCAAACGACAGAAAACGAGACAGATGACCCTAAAAAGAACAGGGACAGGGACGTTATACAGAGTACTGTATCACGATTTAGGAGAGGTGTGCTAATGTGTCATATTTGTTATGTATTTGAAACCCTATTGACTAATGTAGATTACATTATTACATTACCTGCCCAGAACCAACATCCACAACACGCATGCATCCTGTCACGTCACAGATTTGCTTCACCAACTGCAAAGAGATCAGCAAAATAATTTAACATCAAAAAGAGTTCTGTGAAACAGATATAATGGAATTGCTAATACATAGCGGGAAATAATAAACAAGGTAATAACATCTGAAATGTCTTACCGTGCCCAGTCTGCGTATCTCATGCTGCTTCTTTGGTTTCACATGTTTCCTAAATATGTGTCCCAACAATGAGCTTTGACTCTGGTTCTCTTGAAATTCCTCTGGCTTCAAGGTGCCAACTTGTTTTGTGGTTTTCGACCGGGGCATCCTAGGAAATGCCAGGGTGTGCGCTGTGGCCCGGAACGCCATGAGCGAAAGAGGCCATACTGAAGGATAGCTAAAATAAAGGAAGAACATATTTAACCTACCATTGCTAGCAACCAAAAAGGCACTCTGCATACAGTATGCTATGAATGCAGAAACAGGTTTACACATCCAGCAGCCTACCTTCTATGTACATTACTTCTGTCAAGTAAGAGGTCTGATATTTGTGGTGGTGATAAATCGCAGAGGGCCTGCTGCCAGTTTGTCGGCAACGTTTCCCACAGCTCCTCACTGAAGAACTCCTGCAGAAAAAATACAGTGGACTCCGTTAGGCTATGTTGTAGCACTAACGTTTGCACAACGAAGTTCTGAAAACACCACAAAACCTCGTCTGATAATGCAGTGTGTTCACAAAATCTCTTAATTTGTGTTAATCAGAGTTAACGTACGATTATGTAGGAGTCTGATATCTGCTTGTATAGCGATAGAAAAGTAATGAGCTTCCTTGACAGCTCTCTTGTCTGGATTGTTGAAAGTGTCGGCGAGCTCATCCCGGCCTCGGACGTTGCTTTGTCATCAACTGTGTAGCCACGCAATGTGACAATTATTAACACAACTCATGAGTTTATTTAATCGAAGCGTTTGACAAATAATTTCAAACACTCTTCTTCCACCCATACAACCGTTTCTTCGTCTTAGGGGTGTTTAACGGTAGTTAACGTTTCAACGTTGTTGGCGCATTACCGCCACCTTTTGGGTTGGAGTGTTGTTGCAGAGACAAAGGTGTAACCTCCTGTCCACATTCGATTTTAGCTCCACTCGTGTCAAGTGTGTAAAGGGAACTGTTGTGGCCCTAATCATAGATATATATAAACACATATATACATATATCTATGATGCAGAGTGCCTCCTGGCGACTTCCGGTCTGATGACGCGTCGTGAAAACCTTCTTTTTTTATTATAATGGAATTTTGAGACCCTTGTTGCAAGCCTACATTGTGATGTTTTCCAGAATGTTGTTACTATAGAAATAGAATGAAACATTCCATTGAAGAAAGAAAGGATTGTTCAGCATTTCAGCAGTACACATCATATTTTTACTCTGACAAGTTAAAGTCTACTCTTAACTCGAAATAAATAAGACAAAACCAAATTAAATGAATAGATCTTGTATTGGATCTTCATTGGATATTGAATATACATCTCTTGAGGTAGGCTCACATACTTGAAGTTAAATATACCCTGTGTGATTCCTTCTGTATCAGTTAAGAAAGCTATTTAATTAACTGAAAAATGAAAGTGAAGAACTGATTCATCTGTAAAGTTAAAATATTGCCCAAAATATAAATAAATCTGTCCTTTTTACAACAGGGCAGGTTATATAATGATTACATAATCTTACAAACGAATCAATTGTTATTTAATTAAGTGTAATGTCTGTTTTTCGGCTGGTAGGAGATGGATAATACCTTCGAAGAAAGAGGAGTTGAGAGGAGGGAGAAAGCAGCTCTGGTATGGTGTAAAGAGGAAGTGGTTCTTCACAGGACCATGGCAGGAATACAAAACAAGATCAGTATGAAGATGAATCTTCTCCAGTACCTGGACCTCGAGCAGGAGATCAAGACTGCACTGAGGATGGAAATAGAGGAACTGCTGAGAGAGTTCAAGAAGGCTGGGGTTTCTAACTCGGTTAGCATGAGAATCAATCTCCTGACTTGCTCTTTTATTGTGGCTGCTTGGACTCAATTTCAACTATGTCATTTTTTTTCCATATGCAGGTGGTCCTAACACTGGCCCCAACCCTGACCCCGGAACCAGGTACTCCACTGATACCGGCAGAGGTTGGCCTGAGGGAGTTGGCCGAGAAAGACCTTCCAGCTAAGTCGGTGAGTTTTGCAGAAGGACCAAGAGTATGTTCAGTCACGGTTCAGACATGCTTGTCTAAACACTATGACCCTTTCTGGCCGTCTTGTGTGATGAGTTCAACTTTATTTTCACAATAGCTGCTGTATGTATCTACTTTATTGAATGTTTAAATTGTGTTGTGGTTGTTACAGATTAAGTTGGTCAAAACGCCAAGTGTTTGGCGTTGCATTGACAAAAACGGAAACTGCACCTGCAGATCCTTGGTGAGCATAAAGACTGAAATAAGTTGGGTCGATGGTTAACACTGGACATGACTGGACTAACCCTAATATTCATGCATGCAACAATACTCAGTAGACTTTCTAATTGTGTTTTGGTTGTTACAGATTAAGTTGGCCAAAACGCCAAGTGTTTGGCGTTGCATAGACCAACACAGAAACTGCACCTGCAGATCCTTGGTGAGCATAAAGACTGAAATAATTTGGGTCGATGGTAAACACTGGACATGACTGGACTAACCCTCATGCAACATTCATGCATGCTACAATACTCACTACACAGTTTTATGTTGTGTTTGTTACAGATTAAGTTGGCCCCAACACTGACTGTTGGGCTGGCCCCTGAAATGGCCCCTGAAATGGCCCCAGCACTGACTGTTGGGCTGGCCCCTGAAATGGCCACTGAAGTGGAGCACAAAAACCATACAGCTAAGTCTGTGTTTTCAGAAGGACCAAGAGTATGTTCAGTCACGGTCTAAACACTAACACTATGACCCTTTCTGGCCGTCTTGTGTGATGAGTTCAACTTTATTTTCACCATAGCTGCTGTATGTATCTACTTTATTGAATGTTTAAATTGTGTTGTGTTTGTTACAGATTAAGTTGGCCAAAACGCCAAGTGTTTGGCTTTGCATAGACCAACACAGAAACTGCACCTGCAGATCCTTGGTGAGCATAAAGACTGAAATAAGTTGGGTCGATGGTAAACACTGGACATGACTGGACTAACCCTAACATTCATTGCATGCTACAATACTCAGTAGACTTTCTAATTGTGTTTTGGTTGTTACAGATTAAGTTGGCCAAAACGCCAAGTGTTTGGCGTTGCATTGACCGACACAGAAACTGCACCTGCAGATCCTGGGTGAGCATAAAGACTGAAATAAGTTGGGTCGATGGTAAACACTGGACATGACCGCACTAACCCTCATGCAACATTCATGCATGCTACAATACTCAGTACATAGTATTATGTTGTGTTTGTTACAGATTAAGTTGGCCCCAGCACTGACTGTTGGGCTGGCCCGTGAAATGGCCACTGAAATGGCCACTGAAATGGCCCCTGAAATGGCCACTGAAATGGCCACTGAATTGGAGCAGAAAAACCTTACAGCTAAGTCTGTGTTTTCAGAAGGACCAAGAGTATGTTCAGTCACGGTCTAAACACTAACACTATGACCCTTTCGGACCGTCTTGTGTGATGAGTAACACTTTATTTTCACCATAGCTGCTGTATGTATCTACTTTATTGAATGTTTAAATTGTGTTGTGTTTGTTACAGATAAAGTTGGCCAAAACGCCAAGTGTTTGGCGTTGCATAGACCAACACAGAAACTGCACCTGCAGATCCTTGGTGAGCATAAAGACTGAAATAAATTGGGTCGATGGTAAACACTGGACATGACTGGACTAACCCTAACATTCATGCATGCTACAATACTCAGTAGACTTTCTAATTGTGTTTTGGTTGTTACAGATTAAGTTGGACAAAACGCCAAGTGTTTGGCGTTGCATTGACCGACACAGAAACTGCACCTGCAGATCCTGGGTGAGCATAAAGACTGAAATAAGTTGGGTCGATGGTAAACACTGGACATGACCGCACTAACCCTCATGCAACATTCATGCATGCTACAATACTCAGTACACAGTATTATGTTGTGTTTGTTACAGATTAAGTTGGCCCCAGCACTGCGTGTTGGGCTGGCCCCTGAAATGGACACTGAAATGGCCCCTGAAATGGCCACTGAAATGGCCCCAGCACTGACTGTTGGGCTGGCCCCTGAAATGGCCACTGAAATGGCCCTTGAAATGGCCACTGAAATGGCCACTGAAATGGCCCCAGCACTGACTGTTGAGCTGGCCACTGAATTGGCCACTGAAATGGCCACTGAATTGGCCTCAAAACAAACTGGACAGACTCTCCTCAGACAGATAAATGGAGAAATGAGTGCTGCTAACTCGGTGAGCATGAGAATCAAAAGGAATCAGAAAAGTGTTTCGTATTTTCTGTTCTCGTAAAATGCTTAATGCTCGTTAGACAACTGCTCATCCTGGCTTTTAAATAGTCCAATCTCCTGACTTGCTCAACTTTTATTGTGACTGCATGGACTCAATTTCAACTACGTCGTGTCTTTTCCATATGCAGGTGGTCCTAATACTGGTCCTAACCCTGACCCCAACCCTGACCCCGGAACCAGGTACTGTAGCAGTGGAAGAGAGCTACAGTGGTGAGCACCTACTCAGCTACCAGGAAGCTACATGCACAAGTTCTACTACATACACACTTCTCAGATACCAGGAAGCAAGATGCACAAGTTCTACTACATACACACTTCTTAGATACCAGGAAGCTGTGTGGAGAACATGGAGATACAGAGATAATGCTTGTGTTCTTCCACAGTGGGCGGACAACCTGAGAAAAAGAAGAAGAAAAAGGGGGTGTTCAGAAGGTTCCTCCGGAAGCTGTTTAGCTGCTTCTCAGAAGAGGACTAGAGTCCCTGCATCGACCAAGATGGAAACTGCACCTGCAGATAGTCTTGCCGCATATTCATTTAAATGAATCTCATTAACATTAGTTTTATCTTCAAAATAAAAATGTTTGTGAAGATTTTGTGAATAATTCTAAACTGCTTGCTATCTGGTCATGTGATCAAATACTATTGAACTGTGATGAAAGATAATAGCATCTGACAAGTTCACGAGTCCAGCTAAAGATATCCATCAAACCATATTATGTAGTCTAAAACAACTGAGGACAGAGTGACTGTGATTTTTGTCAAGTAGCTACTTTGGTAGTACCTTGATGTATTGCAGCTAGCATGATACTCAAAGAATACGCATCTTGTAAACATAGTATATTGTAGTTAAAGCTGTATCTATAGCTATAATAGCACAACAGTACTGTAGCCACTACATATGTTTACCTGGGGCGTAGCACTTCCTGTTTCTGTAAAGGAAATATAACCAATCAGAGCATGATGACAATATTTTAAAACCGGCGATTGGTTTGTGCCGGTGGTAGCTTCAGACGCTGCAGTTAGCTGATAAGATATATTACTTTGAATTATTTGAGGGAATAATTATTATCCAAAATAATAAATACCTAGATCATAATTGCAAAGTCAGTCATTTGACAAAACTCCCCAAATACATTTCCGTTGTACAAGAAGACATCGGAAAATGCCATAGGTTTTTAATAAGACACTATTTTAGAAACCAAAAGTACATTTAAGCACATCTGTATAGTAAGTAATGCAATAACGTCTTTAATCAACCTAACATATTCCAAATGTTTTTCTCGGTCTGTCCTATTAGTACAACCTGACACCAACCTGATTGGTACAACGGCAATAATTAACACTTTTCCTTGACGACGTTCGGGATATAATTCAGCGCCTGTGCTTTGTTGTGATGCGTCTGATGACGCGTCGTGAAAACCCTCTATTTTTATTATATGGAATTTTGAGACCCTTAGTGCAAGCCTACATTGTGATGTTTTCCAGAATGTTGTTACTATAGAAATAGAATGAAACATTGCATTGAAGAAAGAAAGGATTGTTCAGCATTTCAGCAGTGCACATCATATTTTTACTTCGACAAGTTAAAGTCTACTCTTAACTCGAAATAAATAAGACAAAACAAAATTAAATGAATAGATCTTGTATTGGATCTTCATTGGATATTGAATATACATCTCTTGAGGTAGGCTCACATACTTGAAGTTAAATATACCCTGTGTGATTCCTTCTGTATCAGTTAAGAAAGCTATTTAATTAACTGAAAAATGAAAGTGAAGAACTGATTCATCTGTAAAGTTAAAATATTGCCCAAAATATAAATAAATCTGTCCTTTTTACAACAGGGCAGGTTATATAATGATTACATAATCTTACAAACGAATCAATTGTTATTTAATTAAGTGTAATGTCTGTTTTTCGGCTGGTAGGAGATGGATAATACCTTCGAAGAAAGAGGAGTTGAGAGGAGGGAGAAAGCAGCTCTGGTATGGTGTAAAGAGGAAGTGGTTCTTCACAGGACCATGGCAGGAATACAAAACAAGATCAGTATGAAGATGAATCTTCTCCAGTACCTGGACCTCGAGCAGGAGATCAAGACTGCACTGAGGATGGAAATAGAGGAACTGCTGAGAGAGTTCAAGAAAGCTGGGGTTTCTAACTCGGTTAGCATGAGAATCAATCTCCTGACTTGCTCTTTTATTGTGGCTGCTTGGACTCAATTTCAACTTTGTCATGTTTTTTTCCATATGCAGGTGGTCCTAACACTGCCCCACCCTGACCCCGGAACCAGGTACTCCACTGATACCGGCAGAGGTTGGCCTGAAGGAGTTGGCCGAGAAAGACCTTCCAGCTAAGTCGGTGAGTTTTGCAGAAGGACCAAGAGTATGTTCAGTCACGGTTCAGACATGCTTGTCTAAACACTAACACTATGACCCTTTCTGGCCGTCTTGTGTGATGAGTTCAACTTTATTTTCACAATAGCTGCTGTATGTATCTACTTTATTGAATGTTTAAATTGTGTTGTGGTTGTTACAGATTAAGTTGGTCAAAACGCCAAGTGTTTGGCGTTGCATTGACAAAAACGGAAACTGCACCTGCAGATCCTTGGTGAGCATAAAGACTGAAATATGTTGGGTCGATGGTTAACACTGGACATGACTGGACTAACCCTAATATTCATGCATGCAACAACGATGTCAGGCTTACGGGACGTACACTTTAGGAATAAGATGGCGCCAGTGTGTTTGTCGGCACGCCGTCTACCTAATTGTTCTCTAACATTTCTGTCCGCTCGATTTTTATTTGCCTTTTATCTGTTTGTAGTCTGTGTTTGGTCACTATCAATTGGTGTGGATACTCTGTTGACATACGACAGACAACTTTAATCTGGATAAAGCATTCGATTGAATCCCGTCTCCCTGGATGCCCTACTCTTTATGAGTTTCACAACTTTCGATCTCCCGTGAGTACCTCTAATCGCTTTCCTTGCTGGATTCCGCGCCATAGGAAGCGCCGTAGGAAAAGGGGAAATCGCTCTGGTATTCGCGTGAGGATCAGGAGGGCAGTTAATACCTCCTTTTTGCAACCCTCATCTAAATTCCCATGGAATATCACACCATCTTTGTCTCGTCGTTCTCTGGATCCTAGTTATTCCTGTCATGTGCACGTTACAGCTGACATGACTTGTTCACCTGTGTTCATTGCCCCCCCCACGACCGCGTCTGCTAGGCGGGGGAATAAACCTGTCAAACATTCAGCTTCTCTCGTATGTTGGTCGGATTCAGGCTCAGGTACCGCACTCCCGTCTTAAAATGGCTTTAGTAAACGCCAGATCAGCGTCGAATAAGACTTTTATTTTGAATGACTTTTTCACCAGCCATGACCTGGATTTTCTATTCCTGACGGAGACGTGGGCTAAGGTCGGGGAGTCTACAATGTTCGGTGAACTCTGCCCACCTGACTGTTGTTTCATTAGTTCCCCGAGGAGCACTGGGAAAGGTGGAGGTGTAGCTATGGTCTTCAAGAGCTTGTATAAGCTTCAAACTATTTCTGTTGGCTCATACTCATCATTCGAACTGCAGTGTGTGCTGATTGAGTCTGCTTCCTCAACAACTTTATGTGCGCTGGTCTATAGACCTCCTAAGAGTGACAAAGCTTTTATTGTAGAATTCTCGGAATTCTTATCTCTGGTGGTCCCGCTGTACGATCGTTTGCTGCTGTTGGGGGATTTTAATATTCATGTGTGTTGTCCTGGTAAACCTTTGGTCTCTGAGTTTAATAATGTATTGAGTTCTTGTGGTTTCACTCAGCATATTGCAGGTCCTACACATGTTCTTGGTCACACACTCGACCTGATTATGTCTTATGGTTTTCCTATTGAAAGTATTGAAATTAAGGATGCTAGTTTCTCAGATCATTTGCCTATTGTATTTAATATTTTTACGCATGGCCCTTTATCCACTGTTAGGTCCACTGGTCAGTATTCTCGTTTTATAAATTATACTACTGTAGCCAAATTTTCTGACAGTTATCAGGAAAATGCGGCTGAAACATTGATCTTATCTACTGCTCAATACTGTTCTAACCTGGAGGAGTTGCTCTCATTATTCTACTCATCCTGCTTAACCATTTTGGACTCTATTGCTCCTCTGAAGTTGAAACGAGCTAAAACAATGAAATCTTACCCTTGGCTAGATGATAATTCCCGAACTTTGAGGCGGGCCTGTCGTATAGCTGAGAGGAGATGGAAGAAGGACCGACTTACTGTCTCTTATGAGATTTTTAATGACTGTTTGAGGAGCTTTCAGAATGCATCTAAAAAGGCTAGAATAAGATACCTCTCAGATTTAATTAATACACACACTAATAGACCTAAGATTTTATTTGCAACCTTTAATTCTGTAATTAATCCAAGCTGTCATTATAATGTAGCTCCTTCTGGTGAAATCTGTGACAAATTTCTGTGTTTTTTCCTGGACAAAATTAATACCATTCGCTCTTCTCTTGATAAATCCCCTGTGGTTAATGTTCGGCCTTTGGTTTCTGTTTCTAATGTTTTTTCCAGTTTCCAACATGTCTCCCTTCCTGCTCTTGGTGACATGGTTAGTGGTATGAGGCCATCCTCCTGTCCTCATGATATTGTCCCAGCGATAGTTTTGAAATCTTCATTTCACATCACTTGGACTTAGTATCCAGTCAATTATAAATTTGTCTCTGGATCGTGGTGTTGTCCCTGCTTGTTTTAAACATGCTACTGTTCAACCTCTACTTAAGAAACCCAACTTGGATCAAGCCAGTCTGAACAATTACCGACCTGTGTCTAGACTGCCTTTTCTGTCCAAATTATTGGAGAAAGTTGTGTTATCTCAACTACTTCCTTTTTTAAAGTCATCAGACATTTTTGAACCTCTGCAATCAGGGTTCTCAGCTCACCATAGCACCGAATCAGCATTATTGAAAGTGTTTAATGATTTACTGTCTATTGTCGATTCTGGGAACAATGCTGTTTTGATTTTATTGGATCTCACCGCTGCCTTTGATACGGTGGATCATGACATCCTCATTGCGAGGTTGGAACACTGGGCTGGGGTTAAGGGGACTGCACTACAGTGGTTCAGGTCCTATCTCACTGACAGGACCTTTTCAGTCACTGTAGATAGCTTTTCCTCTTCCGTAGCTCCTGTCTCCTCTGGGGTTCCGCAGGGGTCAATTCTGGGGCCAATTCTTTTTAATCTGTATTTGCTTCCTTTAGGAGATATAATTAGGAAACACAACATCTCGTTTCATTTTTACGCTGATGACACACAACTTTATCTGCCTTTGAAACCCAATGATACTGTTCAACCTCTTTTAGACTGCATTTCAGATATAAAGAAATGGCTTTCCAGTAATTTTCTCCAACTAAATGAGGAAAAGACCGAAGTAATTATTTTTGGTCCTGCTGGCTCGAGAGCTAGTCTTGGTAACATGGTTAGTAAATATTTTCCCAGTGTCAGCTCTCATGTTAGGAACCTTGGGTTCATTATTGACTCGGACCTTGGGTTGGTCAAACAGATTAACTCTGTGGTAAAAAATAGTTTCTATCAGTTGCGACTGATCTCCAGGGTTAAATCTGCATTGTCTTTTAAAGACCTTGAAACTATCATCCATGCTTTTATCACCTCACGTTTGGATTATTGTAATTCCCTCTATGATGGTCTCCCCCAGTCCTCAATTGCCCGTCTTCAGATGGTGCAGAATGCTGCTGCCAGAATTTTATCGTCCACTAGAAAGTTTGACCACATTACCCCAGTCTTGGCCTCTTTGCACTGGCTTCCTGTCCAGTTTAGAATACATTTTAAAATGTTATTGTTTGTTTTCAAAGCTCTTAATGGACCGGCCCCTTCATATATCTCGGACCTTGTAAAATTGCACGCACCCATTAGGTCACTGAGGTCTGCTGACAAGCTTCTTTTATACACTCCCCGATCACGCTGTGTACGCACAGGTGATAGGGCCTTTACAGTTGCTGGTCCTAAGCTGTGGAATCAGCTTCCCCTATCTATCAGGCAGGCCCCTTCATTGTCTGTTTTTAAATCCAGGCTTAAGACCCACCTCTATGTTCTGGCGTTTCCCACCACTTGACTTGTGCTGTTGCTTGTTTTTCTGTTGTTGACTGTTTTGTATTTAGTTTTACTGTGTTTTAAATAGTATTTAAAAAAAATGTATTTGGATTCTGTTTTGTGCTTTTGTTCGGCACCTCGGTCAGCCTTGCTGTGTTTTGAGTGTGCTTTATAAATAAAATTTACTTACTTACTTACTTACATGCAACAATACTCAGTAGACTTTCTAATTGTGTTTTGGTTGTTACAGATTAAGTTGGCCAAAACGCCAAGTGTTTGGCGTTGCATAGACCAACACAGAAACTGCACCTGCAGATCCTTGGTGAGCATAAAGACTGAAATAATTTGGGTCGATGGTAAACACTGGACATGACTGGACTAACCCTCATGCAACATTCATGCATGCTACAATACTCACTACACAGTTTTATGTTGTGTTTGTTACAGATTAAGTTGGCCCCAACACTGACTGTTGGGCTGGCCCCTGAAATGGCCACTGAAATGGCCCCTGAAATGGCCCCAGCACTGACTGTTGGGCTGGCCCCTGAAATGGCCACTGAAGTGGAGCAGAAAAACCTTACAGCTAAGTCTGTGTTTTCAGAAGGACCAAGAGTATGTTCAGTCACGGTCTAAACACTAACACTATGACCCTTTCGGACCGTCTTGTGTGATGAGTAACACTTTATTTTCACCATAGCTGCTGTATCTACTTTATTGAATGTTTAAATTGTGTTGTGTTTGTTACAGATAAAGTTGGCCAAAACGCCAAGTGTTTGGCGTTGCATAGACCAACACAGAAACTGCACCTGCAGATCCTTGGTGAGCATAAAGACTGAAATAAGTTGGGTCGATGGTAAACACTGGACATGACTGGACTAACCCTAACATTCATGCATGCTACAATACTCAGTAGACTTTCTAATTGTGTTTTGGTTGTTACAGATTAAGTTGGCCAAAACGCCAAGTGTTTGGCGTTGCATTGACCGACACAGAAACTGCACCTGCAGATCCTGGGTGAGCATAAAGACTGAAATAAGTTGGGTCGATGGTAAACACTGGACATGACCGCACTAACCCTCATGCAACATTCATGCATGCTACAATACTCAGTACACAGTATTATGTTGTGTTTGTTACAGATTAAGTTGGCCCCAGCACTGCGTGTTGGGCTGGCCCCTGAAATGGACACTGAAATGGCCCCTGAAATGGCCACTGAAATGGCCCCAGCACTGACTGTTGGGCTGGCCCCTGAAATGGCCACTGAAATGGCCCTTGAAATGGCCACTGAAATGGCCCTTGAAATGGCCACTGAAATGGCCCCAGCACTGACTGTTGAGCTGGCCACTGAATTGGCCACTGAAATGGCCACTGAATTGGCCTCAAAACAAACTGGACAGACTCTCCTCAGACAGATAAATGGAGAAATGAGTGCTGCTAACTCGGTGAGCATGAGAATCAAAAGGAATCAGAAAAGTGTTTCGTATTTTCTGTTCTCGTAAAATGCTTAATGCTCGTTAGACAACTGCTCATCCTGGCTTTTAAATAGTCCAATCTCCTGACTTGCTCAACTTTTATTGTGACTGCATGGACTCAATTTCAACTACGTTGTGTCTTTTCCATATGCAGGTGGTCCTAATACTGGTCCTAACCCTGACCCCAACCCTGACCCCGGAACCAGGTACTGTAGCAGTGGAAGAGAGCTACAGTGGTGAGCACCTACTCAGCTACCAGGAAGCTACATGCACAAGTTCTACTACATACACACTTCTCAGATACCAGGAAGCAAGATGCACAAGTTCTACTACATACACACTTCTTAGATACCAGGAAGCTGTGTGGAGAACATGGAGATACAGAGATAATGCTTGTGTTCTTCCACAGTGGGCGGACAACCTGAGAAAAAGAAGAAGAAAAAGGGGGTGTTCAGAAGGTTCCTCCGGAAGCTGTTTAGCTGCTTCTCAGAAGAGGACTAGAGTCCCTGCATCGACCAAGATGGAAACTGCACCTGCAGATAGTCTTGTCGCATATTCATGTAGCCGGGTGGGGAATTTGCTGTGACACCCCCATCACTGTTAGTTCTGGGTGGATAAAGTATGTATTTTGTTGTAAACCTGAGAGGTGTTATTGATTTATTTGTTTCAGCCACTAGGTGGCGATGTCACAAGCCAAGTCTTGGCGCAGTGCATTTTGGTCGTTCTTTTTTTCTTGTCTGTCCGAGCATGAGAGCAGAACCTTCGTGCATGCCGGAGTAGACCTTTGTGAACGGGGTCGATGTGAAGTCCACTGCCGTATTGTTTGATATTATTTTGTTTTAAAGTCATTTCTTGGGGTGGCCTTTTCCGATAAAGAAATAGTAAATAAACGAACCCAGTTAAAGTTATTGTGTCCTGTGTGGGTCCAGTTGCGCAGGCTACACATGTTGGTACCAGGAGTGGGGTTTGAAAGAGAACAATTAATCTCTGCGAATTGGAAATAGTGGCCCCCCCAATTTCTTTTAAAAATACGGCAGTGGTGAAGATTAGCAGGTGGCGTCCAGTGTTCGAGTTCCAACGGCCAGCCTGGTGTGGATAAATCGGTCCTCGAGGAACACGTGGCGGGATTTCCAGCCGGTGCCTGCTGTGTGCATGTGAGGAACGAACTCGTCCTTTTCGGCAACGCTCCATTCCGGACTTCAGCTGCATAGAAGAGGGTTCAGCGGTGCCAACAACTAGAGACTGTTTCCTTCATATCCTTGGGTTATACATTTGGACTGAAAAGTGATAAAGTACAACTTACCAATATGTCTACTGGTTATGATGATGAAGAGGTTGTAACCAATAACGATGGGCAGTCAGTCTCAAGGGGAGCAGCTGATAGAAGTACTGATCATATGGAAGAAATTAACGCATTACGTGATGAACTACGTAGATTGCGTGACGAGACAAGAGCAGATAGGGTACATAGCAGTGCACCCACACATTCTTTTGTCTACATTCCACGGGAACGTCAGGTCCAATCATTTAGTGGAGTGTATGAGAAAGATGGGAAGTCTGTGGAGGAGTTCATTGAGGAGGTTAAGAGTGTTTTAAGAACCAGGGGGCAGTCCCGAGAAGGGCACTGTGATTACATACTCTCACTCCTTCGTGGCCCTGCGTTAGAAGAGATGCGGTTATGTATGGGAGATAAGTCAGTGGAGGCCGGTGAGCTCTATTTCTGTTTAACAAATGCCTTTGGGGAAAAACGTAGCGTTACAAAACTTCTACAGGCCTTTTATAACCGTAAGCAGGCAGATGGAGAAGACCTCCGTGACTACTCCCATGCACTATCACAACTATTGAAATCTGTTATGAAACAGTCCAGGGATGCCGTACCCAATGAGAAAGTTGTGCTGAGAGACCAGTTCATTGAGGGTTTGGGAGATGCAGCTCTTAGGCGGGAGCTCCGCAGGATGGTTAGAGATCGGCCAGAGTTCAATATTCTAGATATCTGGGATGAAGCGCTCCTGTGGCAAGTGGAGGAGACTAGGTCTTACACTAGAGTTGCCAAGAGCCGGCAGGTGCAGTCAGATGTCAGTGAAGCCCTGTGCTCTGGGGTCACAACGGAGAGGGAGCAGCACACCATTTTAGATCAGGTTCAGAGAGCTGTTGCCCGCCAAGATAAACAGATCACAGAGCTAACTAAAACACTGTCAGAGTTGGCTGGGGCTTTGAAAGATTTGACTACAGGCAATACATGTCAGACTGTCCCAGAGCCTAAGCAACGAGCTAGACCCCAGCCCAGATTCACACCAGATGGAAAGCCTATATACTTTAGGTGTAACGGGGCTGGACATGTAGCAAGGACATGTCTCCGATCACAGACAGTTCAGGATGAGACACAAACCGAGTTCCCTGCAGTACAGGAAAACTAGCACCCTCGGTTGTGATGAGCCAAACCAACCGAGGGGAAACAGTTGGCTCACAGAAAGGCAGTCCGGACAGAAGTCGGATATTAGAAAGAGCAGTTGGGCAGTGTAGGACTGTGGAAGTAAAACTTAAAGGTGTTGTGACAACATGTCTTCTGGATACTGGCAGCCAGGTTAGTACAATGTCAGAGAGTTTCTTTAGAGAACACTTGTCAGGTAAAGACGAGGAAATTCACCCTACATTTGAGTGGTTAAAGATTACTGCCGCCAATGGGTTGAATATACCTTATGTGGGATATGTGGAGCTTGATGTTGAAGCTATGGGTCTGACTATCCCTGAGCGTGGGTTTCTCATCACTAAAGATGCATTTCACTCTGCCTCTGTGCCAGGTCTTATAGGCATGAACATTGTCAAAAAATGCAAGGAGTTGGTGTGTTTTTGTTCTCTTACTCAATGGCGGCGGCGCGTGCTGCTGGTGGAGGCTCTGCTTGCCCTCGCTCAAAACCTGGAATCTACAAAACGGATTGTGGGAAGGTGATAGTGGAAGATGAATTGTTGAATTTTATTGTGGTTAAAATGAACACATTAAGCCACGATGAAATTGTTTTACTGACAACAAACAACTTTTCATCTGAGTGGATTGAGGAGTCCAAGCGGCTGTTGTTTGACTTATGCCCGAATACAACGCAACGCTGTGTCGCACACAAAGGCTCACAGAAGGACACGAATAATATCAAGGCCTGCATGAAGTTACTTAATGAGTGCGGTGAAGATATTCCACGTTTTGTTTCACATTACTTGGATCAACTGCCACCTGTGGGGTTCGGCAATATGGACGTCTCGGCTCTGCTTAGCCGAGTGGAGCAGCTGAGCCAACAAGTCTCTGGCCTGAGAAAGGCATTGGATACTCAGGCAGATGTGAGTGAGAACTTGGGGACAATTGTTACGGCCATGGATCGCCGAGTGGCAGCGGTGGAGACGCACCGTACATCCGACTACGACCCTGGGGCTGTGTGCCCTGAGGAGTCAACAACGTCTCCAACTGTTAAGTCGCGTCTCCTGGGACTGAATATGCATACCGGCGAGATCGCCAGCACCTCACGGGTAGACTGGAAGGGGTTGGTGGGCTCCAATCAACAGCAGGAGCTACTGGATGTGGAAGTCACATCGCCACGATCACAGCCACAGTCCCCACAGTGGAGCGCTGCTGGAAAAAAGGTCGCAAAAAGTTGGGGTCCCTTAAAGCAAATGTGCCACGGAAACCCCGCAACAAGCCAGCTCACTTTAAACGTGAGCAAAGGAATGATGGAATAATTGGAACTGGCACTGAGAGTAACATTGGAGTGGTGAAAACAAAGCTGGTGAATGTGTTTGCCACTAGGTTTTCTCCCACTCTGGATGCAGACACGCTGCGTGACTATTTAACGGAGAAGTTGGAGGCTAAAACAGTGACATGTCGAAAGATCGAGTCGGCCCGCAGCAGGTATGGCTCTTTTCACATCACTGCTGAATGTAACAATGTTGCTGATATGTATGATCCAAAACTCTGGCCCGAGGGGACTTATGTTCGCCGCTATTATGAGGCCCGTGTACCCAAGGTTGTTGGTGAGGGGGGGAGTGAACTGAATTGCCATGGTACACCTGTAGCTCCACACGAGAGCCAGTCTGCATTAGTAGCTGCTGGGATATGAATGAACCTTACTATGAACATCTGTGTCGTATCTTACAATGCGCGTGGACTGCGTGTTGGCCACAGTGAAACTGATAAATCACGCCGTGTCGTTGTGGACAAACTGATGGAGAGATGTGACATTTTGTGTGTTCAGGAGACGTTCCTGGCTAAACAAGACCTGGGAGGACTAAATTCTATACATAGGGACTTTCATGGGGCAGGTGAATCAACAACTGACTTGAGCGCTAAAGTCGTCCGGGGGAGGATCCCAGGGGGCGTGGCCACCATGTGGAATAAAAAATATGACCAGTTGGTTAATGTTATACGACTGGGAGTTGACTGGGCTATTGGAATTGAGCTGTGTTGTAATGATAAGAAAATAATGATCTTAAATGTCTATATGCCATATGAGTGCATGAAAAATGAGGATGAGTACCTCAGTAGATTGGCATTTATCATGTCTTTTATTCAGGACAATCCTTCTACCTGCATATATGTTATTGGTGACATGAATGCTGATGTAACTGATGCCAACTCTTTATTTGGTAAACATTTGGCTCAGTTTAGTTCAGACAGTGGATTGATGTTATCAAGTAAATTACTATTGCCAAATGATAGTTATACCTATATCAGCGAGGCCTGGCACTCTACTTCGTGGCTAGATCACTGCCTTTGTACAGTGGATGCCCATGACTCCATCGACATTATGAAGATTGACTATGATTTGGCTACTACGGACCATATACCCTTTCACATGGTCTTGATCACTGGCAATTTACCTGTGTTGTTGCCTGTGGATAAAGGCATTGATGCAAGAAAAATAGATTGGACGAAACTGTCTAGCACAGATCTCAATAAATATGTTAGTGATACTGATGCTTTGCTGTGTAATATTCAGGTACCAAGAGATGCCTTATGGTGTCGGGATATGAACTGTAAAGATGATCAACATTGTAAAGAGTTATGTTCTTTGTATGAAGCAATTGTGGAGTCTCTTAAAATTTCGAGCAGGCCACTATATAAACATAGGACTAAAGTGTTCAATGCTAAGCCAGGTTGGAAGGACCATGTAGAAGAGCTTCATGTAGAGGCTCGAAATGCTTTTAAAGAATGGGCTGAGTCAGGTAAAAGCAGGCATGGCCCTTTATTTGAAAATAAAAAATGCACTAATGCTAGATTTAAAAATGCACTTCGCTATATCAAAAGAAATGAAAACACTATGAGGTCAGATTCACTGGCAAGGAAGCTGCAAAAAAATAATGTTAATGACTTCTGGAAAGAAATAAAAACTATTAATAATTGCAAAAAATCTCTTCCATCTAATATAGATGGTGTGAGTGGTCCTGATGAAATTTCACAGTTATGGCGGAAACAATACTATGAACTGTTAAACTGTGTAAAAGGTAATATGTTTGTAGTGGATAGTGTAGATTTTAATGATGATGTTATTGTCACTGCTGCTGAAGTCCATGAAGCAATATTGAAGTTAAGAGATAACAAGGCCTGTGGTCAGGATGATATTACAGCTGAACATGTTAAACTTGCCAGTAAGAAACTATACCCTCTGGTGGCTCTATGTTACACAGGCCTTTTTGTTCATGGAGTGTTGCCAGATTCTATGCTCTCTGTTGTGCTAGTACCAGTGATAAAAGATAAAGTGGGGAAGCTAAACAGCTCTGATAATTACAGGCCAATAGCTTTGGCTAGTGTCATGTCCAAAGTGCTGGAGACAGTTCTACTGAGTAGACTTGAGAGGTATGTCCTGTCTACTGACCACCAATTTAGTTTTAAAAGAAAGCATGGTACTGATTTATGTATTTTTGCACTAAAGGAAATTTTAGATAAATATAATAGGCAAAATTCCACAATGTTCATGTGTTTTATTGATGCTTCTAAAGCTTTTGATCGTGTTAATCATGAGAAATTGTTTTTGAAATTGTCTAAAAGTGGGGTCCCTGGTTTTTTAATTAGAATCTTGGTCTATTGGTACTCGCATCAGGCAATGAGGGTGAGATGGGGGAGTGTAACATCTGATCCCTTCCATGTTACCAATGGTGTTCGCCAGGGCGGAATTTTGTCTCCTTTTCTTTTTAATATGTATATGAATGAATTGTCTTTGATTTTAAATGCATCTGGTACAGGCTGTAGGATTGGGGACTCACTCATTAACCACCTTATGTACGCAGATGATCTGGTCATCTTTAGCCCATATAGTGCTGGTCTACAACAGCTTCTGAGAGTATGCACACAGTATGGTGATGATTTTGACATAAAATACAACGCAAAAAAGAGTAAGATCATGATTGTCAGAAGCAGAGGAGACAGACAGTCAACCTTCCCTGACTTCTATCTGTCTGGCACTGCACTTAGTGTGTGCAGTGAAATTACATACTTGGGCCATATTATGTCTAATGACCTGTCTGATGACAAGGATATCTATAGGCAGCGTCGGAAGCTGTATGCACAAGCGAACATGCTCTGCCGTAAGTTTAGTATGTGCTCTGTACCTGTCAAAATCTCACTCTTTAGAGCGTATTGTATGCCGCTGTATACTGCCCACCTGTGGTGTCGTTATAAACAAGGCAGCATTAGAAAGCTTACAGTGGCCTATAATGATAGCATGAGGCTACTGCTGAGAGCTCCAAGAAGCTCCAGTGCAAGCCAAATGTTTGTAAGTGTTGGGGTCCCTACCTGCTCTGCTGTGTTACGTGGCCTGATGTATGGATTTATGTGTAGGGCATCTGAGTCTGAAAATAACTTAATTGCAGTTTTGGCCAACCCTCTATGCAGTTCGGTCAGATTTTCTTCCAGACTGTGGAACCATTGGCGATCATGTCTGTATGCTTGGCACTGAATATTGTGAAATGCTGTGTATTTTTACTCTGTGTTTGTGTATTTGTTTATGTTATTTGTGTGGATATGGATCCCCCTGGGTCTGAAATAAAGAATTATATATATTCACACCCTAAGTCTCTGTTTGCCGTTGGTTTCTTCACTGAGGTTGAGACGGGCCTTCAAGAAAAGACTCCCCTTTGTAGTCAGACTTGGGCCTTAAGAGACGGTGGTGAGTAACTAACCTGACCCTATATCAATGTCCCTAACTTTCATACAATGTGACAAATGTATCCAAGACGTCCTCTCCGCTATTTTGACTGCAGTGGGTGTGGTGAGCAGTACCTGATATGGTCCTTCCCACCTTGGCTGGACCAGTTCTTTCTTTTGATATCTTTAATCAATACACAATCTCCTCGTTCAACTCCTCCACTCTTTGGTTTACTGCTTCACCTGGAACAGAACTTAGCAAAAGATACCTCTTTTCTAGTTAGCATTTGTATAAAATCTGTTAACGTCTTGATCCATCTCTTCATCATGCTATGCGAAAGGTTTAAGTTGTGGTATCACCTATGATCTTCCATAATTCAATTCATTTGATATTCAACTCCTATTAGTCATGCCAGAAATTACAATCTGTTTCCTTGTTTCCTTCTTTAGAAAATCAACTGTTAGTCTAATTTATTTCACTTCAAAAAACTTCTTTCTTTCTTTTAAAACTGTTAAGTTTAAGACCTATATTGTTTCAGATTCCTCTATTTTTCCATGATATGATAAAAACCATTGTAATTATCCCCAAACCAGAATTTAATCTGTATGCCTCCTATATGAAATAAAGACCAAATAATGTAGCTATTAACCAAACATTTTTTCTCTATATGTTCCATAAAAGGTCAGATAGGTAGAACTTCCTAACCCTGTTTTGGCTGCAGTCCAAAACAAGCTAATTAGCACAAACCATCATAACCACAATTTCAGACTTAATGAGTCTTCTCAAATTATGCACTAATACCACTCATAAAAACATCCTTATCACAGCCCAACTGTTCATCCCAAACATTGTGTCAGGCTCCTGATAAAACATCCATATAAACTTCAAATCAAAATGACAATCAAACTCCAAATAAAAGTATATTTGAGCTATGTTCTCTCTTATTGTTAACCAAATTGCATCCAATACCTTTATCAAAACTCTTTAAAAACCCTAGATTGTACTATTTTGACTTAAAATGTTCAATGTACCTTCAAAGTATATGCATATTTCCTTTTTCAGAACATCAGTGTTTAAACTAATCATCTCTTCTCATCCATAAAACGTTCTTTTGTTTCATTCCATAACCTTCCATGATCACTCTAAACCGATCTTTCATGTAACCATCTAATCACTTCACAATTTTTCACATATATTTCCTCAAACCCAAAATAAAACACTTGTGAAAAAACCACCCAAAATAACCCAAACTGGAAAAAGCCATCAATTGGTTCCATGTCAATGGATATTTGATGTGCACGTTATTTAAGTCAGACAGTAATAAAGTTACAATTTCAAATAAAATCAAACCCCTAAACAAAAGACATTCCCTTTCTGTAGACCTACTGAACACAAAAACTTCCCATAAGTTTCCAAGGTTGCAATAATCGAATGAATCTCGCCGTTTGATTTCAAAATTAGCCTTCTACTAATTATCTGTAATCAATATTTGAATTTGCTTTAAACTATCGTTATCAAACATTGTTTCATGAAATCCATGTTTAGGTTAAAACTGCTCTTAGCAATTCATGCTAGAATTACGCTACCACTCGTCACGTCAACCAAACAATGCCCTTAAGACAAAGGAAATAACTCAAAATGCTCCCTTTTCTTTTTAAACCTTTAAATTCACAATTTAACAAGTGTAACATAAGCCCGCAAAACACAAAACCTTACTCTTTAACTTCTCAAATGTCTTATCAAAGCATGTAATACAGAATACTCCTTTTGAATGTTCCTATTATTACGCTCTCAGCATGCAATGCACGGATCTCCAATCTAAAATTTGCGGACCAAAAACCCTAAATGAAAATATTTAATTTGAATATTTTGTAGTTTGTATATGGTTTAATGTAACACTTCTCACTTTTTCAATTTTAATCTTAGTTTTTCTTTCTTAATGAATCAGCTCAAATAGGGACATTGCCTATAGGCTATCTATCAGCGCGCGTTTCAAACTTGAATCAACTCAAATAGCAGGCGCTGTCAAAACCTTTAAACGTTTTTATTTTCTTTGAACAACACAGCTGGTTGGCGTTTACCTTTTATTCACTTAATTTCGCATAAGTATAACTTTTCCAATCTAATTAGAACCTATTTATGAACCAGGGGATTAATTTCCGCATCGTCATTGAGTACCGTCACACATCAAAGACTTGCCGCTTTATCAATAGAAGTTCTGGTCGGAAAGGAAAACTCCCCTGTTTGGTTAGGAATTATAACAAATGTTGATCACGCATTTGTTAACCACCAAACCTCAAATTCATCCAACGAACACATCTTTCAGCATTAAATACTCACATATTGATGCAGAATTACACCCTCTGGGAATTCACCTTTGTGAGATCTCAACGAAACGGGACTCTATAGCCCCCCCCTTTCTCCATTCCTCCTCGGAATTTCTGTAACTCATAAAATGTACTCAAACAACCAAAATCTTGTTAACAAATGTATCAAAATAGCCTACATCACGTCACGTATCATCTTTCAAGAGTAACCAAATTAGTATATCAAATTTGCCTCATTCGTATAGTATAAATTTGGTATTTTCAATCTTTCTATTTCTCTATTAATCTGTGCATGTGTCTACTCAATATAGATCTCAAATGTCAAGCTGTAATTCTTTCATTAGCCTGAAGCCCGCCATCGCTGTTGAGTCTGTAAACTTGTTAGCTACAATCTCGTTGCCATAGTTGCAATTCTAACTTCCTGGATTCTTCCCTGTCCCAGGACAGAACAGAATGCATTTCCTCCACTGGAGAATAGTTAGCCATTAGCTATTAGCTGACCAAGCCACATCATGGATCTTTTCCTCTCAGATCCCAAAGCTATCCTAGCAAGTTGTAAAAGCAAATGCAGACAGCGTTCAACAGACAGCGACTGGCAAATTCGGTCGAATCATGTCAGCCTTCTGATTTCTTAGGGTCAATTCTACCCTCTTACAACATGTAGCCTAAAACAATTACCATGGTTATATTTACAACAAAACCTAATATTAACAATTCTATCAATTATTTCAATTTCAACATAAAATGTGGTGCAAAGTCTACATATGCACCTAAAATTAGGCTACTCGTCAGAGATGTTTACACATGTCTGAGTTCTGGTCGGACAAGCCTTCAACTAGTCCATTTGATTAGGTAAATATTAATGCCACCAAACTCATACATTTCAGCAAAACAACCTCAGCAGCATCAAACACATAGTACTATTTCAATTTCAACAGAAAAATTGGGCCTCAAAAACAATCTCAGTCTCTCCGACTGGTTCACCTTGTATACACTTACTATTCAGTACTGTTTTCTCTTCAAAAATAAAATTGGAATCCATGTTTACATATGCACCTTATATCACTCGTCAGCAATTGACAGTTTAAACATGTATTAGCATCCTGGTCGGACAAGCCTCCAACAAGTCCATTTGAATAGGTAAATATTATCACCACCAAATCCAACACATTTCAACGATCAATTTCAGCAGCAATAACCGCACATATGCACTACATTGTTGTCCCTAACAACAATGTTCAAACTAGTTCAATCGTTCTCGTTTTACGTGCGCACGGAGTATATTCTTTACCGTAGCCTACCTCAATATTGGCTATGAACTTCCAAGGTTATTTACTTCAATGGCATTCTCACAGAAATTAGCAAAACTCTTTCCATTTGTTTAGGTATTTAACTACCACCAAACTCAGATATATTTTAATTATCTCAGTTCTGGTCGGTCAGGTCTACTAATTCTGCTACCCGGTTGTCCCGTCACCACATACTTAGTATAAGGATAACCTTATCGCCTATTTACGTCACCAGTATGTATCAGTTTTCAAAGTTCACCATAATACGCCACCATACATACCGGTCACAGTAAATATGACATCCTATAAAAGCTGCACTGGATCAATCATCAGGTTTTAGTCAGATATAGGACCACAGTGCCTCTTTAACGATTACACTGTGGAATTTTTCTCTATTAAAACAAATTAGTAAAAACAAAACTCGAATCTTGTTCTTACCTTGAAAACCAACAAGACTGTGCTCCAGGCTATTCTTTTAAATCTCGTCACTTCTTCCAAACCACCAGTGGGACCGGCCTTTAAGAAACAGCAATTAGCTGCAAGGACTTTGATATCAGGAGTTACCTCCTGCCGTGCACGTATCGGTCCCGAACCTGGATTGCGGAAAAAAGATTTTGAGATCCGGCTCCGAAGGACCAATTTGTTAGAGATATTAATCTATCAAGCATTGCACAGTCAGTCGGTGAACAAGTTAAGAATGCTTTATTGCTTGCGGCCACAAGGAGACAAAAACATCACACGCCATTGTGCTAGAAATTTGTCTGACTAGCAACAGTTGTTGCTAGTCATTTTAAACACCAGCGCTCAGGACTGTAATTGGCTAATACAAAGTATTTAAATGTTCCATGGCTCTTCTTCATTGGCTCCTCTGCATAGACCTTGCGCGCGTGTGTGCGTGCGTGTTTGAGTGTGTGCATGTGTGCTCTTTGACCCCTGTAAGCCTTCACCACTTCTTTTATGGCCTCTCCAGAAAGATAATGGTCAAGCCCAGGTCCCCTTGTTTATGTAAGCCTAGTGTTACCCAGAGTTCAGATTTGGGGCTAGGCCTCTCCCCACACACAAGGAATATTGTAACACAGAATCATTCTTATACAGGATAAATATGTTACATCTTCAATTTCTCCCACACCGACGCAAGACTAAGGTGCTGGTGTACCGTGTCCCAGACCTGTTCACTGCGCTGGAACCATTCGTCAACTGAGGGCACTCTTCCAGGCTCCGTCCACCATGGAAACATAGGGGGTTGATATCCGAGTACGCACTGAAAATGTGTAATGTGGAGAGAAGAGTGCGTGATCGAATTCTGTGCGTACTCCTCCCAAGCCAGGTACCGACTCCAGTCATGCGGCTGGTGGGCGCACTGTTGGCGGAGGTATTTCCCGATCTCCTGGTTCAGGCGTTCCGTCTGACCATTGGTTTGGGGGTGGTATCCGGACGACAGGCTAACGGAGATACCCAGACAATCAAAAAAAGCCGCCACACTCTCGGCTAGAGAACGGAACACCTGCTGGAAAACGCACTCAGCCATTTCCATAGCTGTAGGCAGATGCTTGAGTGGCACAAGACGACACATCTTGGAGAAACGATCCACCATGACCAGAACAGTGGTATATCCAGGCGATTCTGGTAGATCGGTGATGAAGTCCATGGCAATGTGGGACCATGAACGGTGCGGTACGGGTAGTGGTTCTAGTTTGCCAGAGGGTAAGAGCCGAGGGGACTTGGACCAGGCACAGACGGGACAGGAAAGGACGTAATCCTGAACGTCCGCTGTCAGGGACGCCCACCAATACTTTTGTTTGATCAGGGCAGTGGTCCGGTAGATCCCAGGGTGGCCAGAGCTAAGAGAGGCGTGGCACCACTGCATTAGTTGGGGTCTTACGGTTGCAGGTACATAGGTCTTGCCTACAGGTGTGTTGGGAGGTGCTGGATCCATGCGGAGTCCCTCTTGTATTGCCGACTGTATGTTCCATGTGATGGGTCCCACGATGCATGCTGGTGGTAGAATCGTCTCAGGTATCGGGTTGGAAGATGGAGGGTCAAACAGACGGGATAATGAGTCAGCCTTCACATTCTTCTTTCCAGGTATGTTGGTGACTGTAAAGTGGAAACGGGTGAAGAATATCGCCCAACGGGCCTGTCGGGGATTCAGCCTCTTGGCGCTTCTGAGATATTCCAGATTGCGGTGGTCAGTCAGTATCAGGAAGAGATGGTTAGCCCCCAATGACGCCACTCCTCAATTGCCAGTTTCATTGCGAGAAGTTCCCGGTTCCCAACGTCATAATTCCTCTCAGCAGATGATGGCTTCTTTGAGAAGAAAGCACATGGATGCACCTTGGGGGGCTACCCACTCGCAGAGAGAGAACCGCTCCTACCCCAACCTCGGATGCATCCACCTCCAGGATAAAAGGCAGTGCAGGATCCGGCTGCCGCAAGATAGCGGCTGAGGTGAACAGGTCCTTTAGGGTGTCAAACGCGGCACGAGCCGCGGGGTTCCATTGAAGGAGACGCCCCTTTCCAGGACTGGTGAGGGCGGTGAGAGGAGCGGCCATTCCACTGAAGTTGCGGATGAATCGCCGATAGTAGTTTGAGAAGCCAAGGAACCGTTGGAGGTCCTTTACTGTTACTGGGGTAGGCCAATTGCGCACCGCTGTGAGTTTGTCCTTGTCCATGCTGACGCCCCCTGGAGTCAGCACAAATCCCAGAAAGTTAATCGTGGTGACATGGAAGGCGCTCTTTTCTACCTTGACATACAGGTTGTTGTCACGCAGCCGTTGTAGGACTTGGCAGACATGAGAGATACGTTCTTTCAGGGAATGGGAGTAGATGAGGATATCGTCGATGTAGACAACTAGGAACATGTCGATCATGTCTCGGAAAATCCCGTTCATGAAGGATTGCAAAAGGGCTGGGGCTTGGTGAGGCCATAGGGCAGAGAATCCTTTCTGCTTCAGTTCTGTTTCCTACAACAATTTTACATGAAGATGATCTTGGTGTCCACCATTTTGTATGGAAAGAAAAAGGAAGTAACCAAAATCCCACCTTATCACATGACATATCAATGGAAAGCCCAGGATGTCCTCTTTCGAGTACAGCAAGGATTAATAGAGTAGCTCAAAAGAATAAAGCTAGATGCATGTGAACAAAATGTCCAGTATAGAGCACAAAAGTTAATGGGCAGGGTCTCAGGATTATACACAGAATAAACCATTATGTTTTTTACACCTCAGCTTCTGGTGTCCCTCTTATCCATGCTAACTGCTATAAGAAAGCTTATGCTTGCAACTGGTTTAAACTTCTTGACCATCTTTACCAGTTTTTGACAAGCCTGATGACCATCTTAATTAACCCTTGTGCTGCCTTCGGTCACAACGACCCCTCATTCTGCTGCGACAATTTTACCCAATACAAAAACGAATAAAAAGCATTTTCTTTTAACATTTGCGCTGTGGGGGGTGTGAGACAGCCCGACGGTTAAAAGAAAATGCTTCACTTTATTTTTGTATGAGGTACAGTTGTCACAACACGTGGGGGGGTCCAATGACTGATGGGTCACAATGACCCGAAGAGAACACAAGGGTTAAATAATGTTTTCACATGACTTTTGATGGTCAGCAAGACCTTGTGCATAACCGATTAGGAGCATCTTGAACCAGTTACAATAATTGTATACGAGTTGTTACATCAGTGACCCGGATAGGGGCTCTTTATATTTTCATACTCTAATATAGTATAAAGGAAATTACCCAGCTATTACATTTGAAAACTTGGGAAATTAAATAAATGCCTAATGAAAATTATACTTAATTCTGAACATCCATCTTACTCTGAATGACAATTTAAGCAGGTTTGTTGCATATTGTTAGTGAGAAAGACAATTTCTCCATAGTCCAACCGGATTCCCTCTCATTGCTGGGGCAATTTGACACTGGCTGAGTGGACTCAAACAAAACCAAAAGGAATAAAGGAGCCAAGGGACAAAGGAGAGTCCCCAGTGGATGTTGGCATTTCTCCCTGTGGCAGACTGAATAACCTCTCAAAAGAGAACAACATTGCATAAGCACCCTCCAGATCACCAACAAGAGTCATTCATTAGGCCCCAACTGATGGTTTTGAGGGAAGAGTGGGTCATGTGGTCACATGTTCCAGTGCTGAAGCCTGGCTGTTTACCTCATCAAAGACAAATCATAAAGACACACTACACAACATGAAAACTGTGTGAACTGTCACCAGTGGCAGTAATATGCATTGTGTCAACATAAACACTGTTGCTATAGCAACAGTTTCTAAAGTCGCTATAGTCCTTTCTGAGTAAATGTTATTGACATACAATTTTGCAAAGATCTTGTGGATAAACATCAACTGGAGGTATCTCTGAAGATCTTTGCAGAAAAGCACCCTAAGATAATCCTGTAGAAAGCCTTTTTAGGCATGAACATAATACACAACAAAGCCTGTTTTATTCCTCTTGATACATCACAAGCCAGTGTGCTTAGGAAAGAGCTGTCTGTTTATTCCGTCTATTTATCTCCCACAATTTTCCCACCGCTTCAGCAAAGTAGTTCTCAGTAACAACCAAATACTTTTTAGATGCTAGGCAGGCAGAGTTTCCGTGGAAACGGCTGGGAGGCATAGAACAGCCTGGCGTGGCAGCAATGAAAAGGGCATAGGGAGAGATCCAGGCAGGCTGCAAATTCCATTGCCAAGGTTCAGTGAACCCATTTAACTGGGCATAATGTGATTTGACGAGATCTTCTCTGCACCTCACACATGGGGAAGAGGCACCACTGTCACATTTTCGTTTGTTTTTTTTTACGACTGGAAATGGGTATTAAAGATGTCAGTTTAACTGCCTTGCTTAAATACAGTTTTATCTGATATATATTTTAAAGCAGGAATGAAATGTGTACAGCTTTGTTCGAAGAACTATGTCATTAAATAAATATTGAATGAGCTAATCAATTATCAAGTAGTGGACCATATCATTAATCAATTTCATCACATGCTTTAAGTGCTGGACCAGGGTCGCAATAATGACTAGTTTCTCGTTTCTTTTTCTTTACGTTTTTTGAATGAATGAATAAGGTGGGGAATGTTATTTCAACAAGATAATTGGCTGTTAAAGATAGATGATTCACACAATACTATATCTTATATGAATGCTGAGTGAAGTGCTATCAGGCACTGTAGTAATATATATATGAATATTAATTATAATCACT
The DNA here is from genome assembly GCA_903064625.1 of Mallotus villosus. Classification (NCBI taxonomy): domain Eukaryota; kingdom Metazoa; phylum Chordata; class Actinopteri; order Osmeriformes; family Salangidae; genus Mallotus; species Mallotus villosus. Next base: position 371,078 of record CAEFZP010000752.1, read on the forward strand.
AATCAATTAGTCAATGTCAAATTATGTAATCAATTGGGATCATGTCATCAATAATCTTAATATTAAGGACTAAGAAATTGTCAGTAATGTTTCAGATTGGCTGGCAGGTGGCATTGACTCTGTTTAACTCAAGACAGCTATCATCATGGCAGAAAGCTTCCCTCCGTATGCCTGCGCTTCGTACATACATTTTATATAGTAGGACAAGTTATCCCTTCTCAGCGTGAGAAATACAAGTTGTGGCGTGTGAGATCTGTATCGACTTTCCTGACTTTTGCATGTGAACATGCTTAAACTCTATCAGGAAAGAGAAGTATCACCCCTATCAAGCACTATATTTGTATCGGGGTAAACACATGGTTGGCCGGTCAGCGTAGTGAAATTCGGTGTTAAGTGATAGCCCACAACTAACTTGGTAAAATCTGGTAACACTTTATTTCGATGGTCCGTCTGTTGACACACTATAGGTTATCAGTAACAACTCAGTAGCATGTCAACAACGTATCAGTTTACATTCAACAAAACTGTTTCAACAGATATGTAGTTATGCATTGAACTAACTGTCTGTAGATTATCAGGTGCATTTCAAGTGTTGATCTACAGATTTTACTGAAAGTGTCTGCTGACGTTCAAAGCTATTTTTCAACAGGTCATTAACCAATATTCAACCGACTCTCTGTAGATTTTGTGTTGCATTTTGATAGTCCAATTGTTTGCACACTATAAGCTGTAAGCAGCTACTCAGTATCATGTAAATTGTAAACAATGTATCAGTTGACATTCAACACAGTTTCAACAGACAGGTACCATACATTCAACTAACTGTCTGTAGATTAGCAGATGCATTTCAAGGGTTGATCTACAGACTTTACAAAATGTCTGCTGACTTTCAAGGTTTTTTAACCAACATTCAACTAATTGTCAGTTAACTGATATGTTTACCATCTGTTGATAAGGTATTGTTTCTCAACTAAAGATAATGTGCTTCTCTTCTTGATTATTTACAAACTATTAGTAGGCATTCTCCACTAAACGTGTTTTAGGACCATCCAATTAAAGTGAAAACCGTTGAGTGTGGTAGAATGCCTATAAACTATCAACAGAACACATATTAACCATTTGTACATAAAGAGGAAAGTTTTGCATTACTGATCACTAACACTGGTGTTCTCTTCGGGTCATTGTGACCATTCAGTCATTTTGACCCCCCCCACTTGTTGCGACAACTTTGCCTCATACAAAAATTAAGTGAAGCTTTTTCTTTTAACCGTCGGGCTGTCTTACTATGGAACGCCGATTTAGTCAAAATTAAATAAATAAATAGATCTGTAGATAAATATATAAATACATGAATATATTTAAAAAAATATATATCCTGACAAGCCATGCTGATCAATTTGATCTATAAGGCCAGCAAGCGATCTCTGACACTTCATCTACAGAATCTAGGTGTCCCTATCATAGGTCCCTATCTGCCTTCGATCTTGTGCAGCTGCGTTGGTCTGAAGATAACCACGCCCCTCTCGTTTGCATGTGAGATCGGAAATAAATGTGGAGTGGAAATAAATGTGGTGTGGTAATACGTGTGGAAATAAATGTGGAGTGTAAAAGTCTCAAAAAATTAATAAATGTGGCATTAGGAAATAAAAGTCCCATTAAATAAATAAATGTGGTCTTTACAAAAACTTTTTTCAGGTGTTGCGGTGTGGAACGGGAGGGGGATTGTTTCAATGCACCGGATGCTAATCAGGTTAATTGGTGAAGGTAGAAAAGAGAGAAGGGGAATTGGTGTGGGCAGACGGGAGAGAAGGCAAGAAGGGAGAGAGGAATGGAGTAGGGAGTCTGCGGTTTAGCTTCCTTTTATGTTGTTTCCAATAACTTTATACCTTATATTTATTATCCTTCGTCCTCCCCCGTTGATTCAGTCCTCCTAATAGGCAGCCTCCCCCTCATCTTTATTGTATCGCGGAGCCGTGTTGGGGGTGGGGTCGCCCTCTAACGTAGTCCGATATTGAATGGTTCCCCCTTCTACTCACCAGTGTGCTGTTGCAGTTGATTCTCCCTGTTGATCACCATGGTTGTAGTGCCACGCCTTAAACACTGAGTGCAGTAGCGTGCAGTGTTATATTATAGTCCACTAGTTGTGCGTTCTGTGGGTGGACCAAACAAGTCGGTTGTCAGCGAGGGCCTTCTATGCTAGACTCCAGTTATTAGTATCGTAGGCAATTAGGGAGTGCTGCCTTATTGAGAGGGCTGGGGATACTTGTTTTATCAGAAATAATAAAATATATATTTTTAGTGGTGGGCCGTTATCGGCGTTAACGTGTTGCGTTAACCCAAGACCCTTATCGGGCGATAAAAAAACTATCGCCGTTAATCTATTCTCAAAGTTGGGTTGGGAGCTGGGTCTATACTATGCAAGCTATGATGACTTTGACCTTGATATTTTAGCGTGGATGTATACCTAGCCGAATTGCACGCCGCCGCTTACCAAGCCTGCAGTAATGGATGCCTGATCAAATTATACTTTTCAATATGAGTGTAGGTGAGGAACTAAAATAGGGTGTATGTGCAGCTGGTTCATGCGTTGTGTTCGCTCCCGGTGTGTCTGTCAGAACACAACTCTTCAAACGGCTTTCTTTTTGCAGATTTATTGCTAGCGGCGTTTACATGACAGTGAAATGAGAGTGGTGCTGAAACAACACAAAACTTAAAGAATTACCATCATGCTCCCGACACAGCATATAACAGAATATAAAGACTAGTACGTTACCTATTTTATTAAACAAATATTATAGTCTATTGACATTATATCAATGAATTCCAATCACTGTTGAAAATGAAACTAAACTTTCCACATACAATAAGTCGGATCGACTTACCGAGACTATTTATAAACTATACAGATTGAAATATGTATATGTCAGAGGACAACAAAAAAACAAATCGGCACTAATACGCCGTTGTAGAAGTTTACCTCAGTTAAATACTTACAAAATATATTAGGGTTTTTTCACTCGCCATTACAAACATGGTGGTCTGTGCACCACTAGGGGTGCGCGCACACCAGTTTGGGAACCACTGATCTACTGATCGGCGTAAACTGCGTTAATCTAGATACATTTCAAGATTACAGTGAGATTAATCTAGATTTAAAAAATTAAATTATGCCCACCTCTAATATTTTTGTACATCAGCCTCTAGAAGCCTTCTGTGTTGCCTTGTGCCGAGATCAAAACCCTGCACGAGTGGAGCCGTTAACTTCAGTTTACACATTTTCTATGAGTCTCTCTGGTGGTTTACAAGGTCTGGTTGATCTCCTCAGATCTGGTGTGTCAGCCTCTTTGGTTTGTGTTGAGGACTCTTCACCTTGTGAGAATCTAACACTGTCCTTCAACTCTTGCATATTCATCTGAGATCCCTCTTGTGTTTTGAGCAAACTCCTACGGTTTCTCCTCAGTCCATCATCAGTTCTGACAGTCAATGATCTGGGACACACTTCCTCAAAAACTATAGCCTTTCTGTCCCATTTGTCCTGATTCTCAATTCTCACCACATCGTTTTCTTTGAACCCCCTTTTCTGTTTTTCCATTGGCCTGTGGGTACAGGGGACTGAGCTCTGCCCTTACTGGATAGAACTGTGGAGAATTTCCTTTTGTCCGGCCATCTTGTAGATTAGTCATCACCCTCTGCAGCGTTACGTTTTTTGCTGTTTCCTGTACAATTTTCTGCAGCATGACGTCAGAGACAGGAAGAGAAGATGTCACCATGTTGACATGTACATCAATATCCTCAGATGTGGGAGTGGCTTGTACTCCCATGCTGGGAAGAGGTGCTCTGGACAAGGCAACAGCGAGGACAATGTATGTTCCTGGTGTGTATATGAGCTCAAAGTCATACCTTTGCAGCTTCATCATCATGCGTTGGATTCTTGGGGACATGTCGTTCAGATCATTTGTAATGGTCTGTGTGGTCTGTTTCCACAACAAAAGTAGTGTAGGGGGTTAAAATATGGTCGAAAGAACCAAAACGAATTCCCCTATGGTTTAAAGGAAGATGGGAAACTGAAGTGTTTTAGCATGAACCAAATAATGCCAATACAATTATAAACTAGAGAGCATACAATTTCTGTGGAAATTGTGAGGGTGTGCCTGCTTGTCCGTCCCTTTAAGTTTTTCCCTTCTAGTGATATTTTCAAGCATTTAGCCTACTCATAGGCTATTGCATAATAATTCATTAAGAACACCCTTGGAAAGAAGCTACTGTAACAACGTTATGACTGGAAATATTTCAGATGGAATCGCGATTCAAACAGTAGTTCTATGTCTGCTAACTTAAATGCCCCCAAAAACGTAAATAGGCTTGACATTTATTTAGTTGAAAATCGCTCATGCATAAAAAGCTCAATAGCGATCATTGTCAGTAACAACGCAAAATGCGATATAGCCCTTTGTGGAGAAGCTGCCCCGGTAAATTGTATACTACAGTGTTCGTCTTGGTGGTGATCGTTGGTTGAATTCGATGTAGCTAACGTTCCGTTGTACGGTTTAGGCTGAAATTAAATATTGTTTTCTTGAACAGATTGACACGTTTAGGCTGTGTCAATGAAGTTCGGGTTAGTAGTCAGACAGTTTCACCTATTGAAATACTTTTGATTTAAGGGAGTGCCGAACATGTTCTGTCGCCGTTTGACTTTCTACTGTAAACAGCTGATGTTTTTGTTAGCTACACAGTGTCTCGCGTAGGCTACAGCGTTGCAGTACTGGTTTGAAAACACAGGTAATGATTATTTCACCAACAAATTGTTTACTTGTAATCTAATGTCATAATAAATCGTACAACGAAAATGTATTTGTGAGTAATGTTTATTTTAAAGATTGAAAACAGATGCATCATAGACCGCTGTAGTATGTGTTGCCCGGGCAACATAGGCTAATGTCATGATGCTAATGCTTCAGTGAAATAGTAGACTACCGTTTCCGAAAGTAGATGTAGTTCCTCAATAATATCAGCTTATATTGTACATTACACTTCACAATTGTGTTTCATATCACAAAGTAAAATGAGTAAATAGTTATCACCCTGGCCTCTTTGCTTGTGGCGTTTCTCCAGCTGCCTTGCAGTAGCGTTAAAGCTATAGTTAGCCTAGCTATCTCCCAGAAGTTAACAAGCTGCTAAACTAATGTTCTGCTAGAGGTAGTCACGCGTGTTTCGTGACGTTAGTAGCGTCAGTGACTGTGGCTAACAAGTTAGCCAGGTAAATAAAAAGACAAGCAACTCAATGGCTACCAACTTTTGACGTTTTCTAAGTAATCAAAATATTGACGGATGCTAGGGGGGCGGCACGATATAATCTTTGCTGTGCAACAGTCTTCTATGGACGTCGTATCTAATGCGTCGTTGCTAACATGTGCCGACGCTGTGACGTAGGCTATTATAACTGAGTAGTCTACCCTTTGCCGACAAAATCAACTTTATGCCACAAAAACGTTGTATGGTCCTAAACTGTGCAACGGAACGTACATAAAAGTAATAGCATATCAATCGCTAGCAAGACGAAACTTTTGACACGTAGTTTGTCTATGTAGTCCAAATATTGACCGAGGATTAGGGGGGCTAAAATAAATAATAAATATATATGTGAGATAACAAAGGATGTGCCACGACTTCGTGGGGCACACCCAATGATAGTTATTTGACTCTATGGGTTAAATCAGAGCAAGAATGGTCAAAGTAAGGTCAAATAGAATACGCATTTAATAACATTGCAAATGAATGAAATCAATTACAAGGCAAACATGTTACAAATGAAGTCTTTAAATCTTACCTACTCTACCGTGATCATTGTATATCAGAGAGAAAGCAAGAGTGAGCAAAGAGTAGGACAAGGGACAAGGGAGAACTGAGGAGAAGATCTCAAGAGATGAAGAATCCAAAGAACAATGCATTACAATTCCCTTTATACACAAGAACAACCAATCAGACCACATCTTGAATGGGGTGTGGAGCCATCAAGTTTAGACCGTCCAGAAACTCCAGACTTTAGCATATGAGAGGTGGGGGCAGGTTTGACACCCAGCCTTACAGTAGGTAGACCATAAACATAATCATGAAACCTCCCACACCCATACACCAGGCCCAAAGTTTCTTTCTCAATTTGAGCATACATAATAATTGAACTTTCCTTGAATCTGACGACTCTGTGCCATTTTTTAATAGACGATTTACCTAACAACGGTTCATGAGGAGAATCATTTTGCAGTTTTTTACAAATCTTTATTGTACAGAAAAATCCAATATGGCGGCCGTTATAGGTTCTTGAGGCTTTTTTGTTCCTCATGAGAAATAAGGCTTATATACGAAATATCCGAATTTTGGGACCTTTGGGCTGCCAATGGCATCAATTTAGGGGGAAATGGCTCATTCAAAAGAAGTTTGCTAGAGGCAAGCTGGCTGCTGTTGCTATAGCCACACTTTACTGATTGTTTGAAAGCGCCGGAAATGAGGACAGTACTACACACTGCCAGTGGGCGACCGAGTCTGACTCTGAGGCTAACGTCAAAACAAGATGCGGTCTCACTCTAATTTCAAGTTTTACACAAATCACAAAAATATGCTGACCCGCTGGCTGTCTTCGCAATCGCCATATCTTTAGCTAAAGAATTTGAGTGAGACCGCGTCTTGTTTTGACGTTAGCCTTAGAGTCAGACTCTATGGCGTATACTGTCTTTGATGCCACAGCTAAACTTTATGACAAAGTTACGTTCTAATTTCCGGCGCTAATGTCAAACTTATTTATGTTTTGGGGGGTATATTTTTGTATCCACCACCTGACTGTCTTCACAATAGTCATATCGTCATAACATTGCCCTCCTTCTGTTTTTTGTTTAGAATTGACCGAACTATAAAATTACGAAAATACTACTATGACGCTTTCTAGCATGGCTGCCGCCTAAGACTAGGCGGTCTCACGGGCGACCCGCACTCGCTCAAATTACAAAAACTTTCACAACCTAAATAAAAACTCAGAGATCGCAGTTCCACTCAAAATAGCTTTCTCAACAAAGCCCAATGGTTGGGATTTTTGCCTGCACAACCAGTCCTGTTCAGACACTGAATTTAAAGATGACATCAAAAAATAATCCATGGTGCAAGGTTGCCGATGTTGACGTTGTCCCTGGTGAGTTTGTTATACTTTTAAATTCAATCTTGTCACATTACGTGACTTTGTTGTGCAACTGCAAAAGCTACTCGAACTCAGATTAAAATGCTGCTGCAGAAAAAGGTGAACTACAGTATTTTGGGTTAGTAGTAGTAATGAACAGTGACATTTAAACAATAAAGTACAAGAGAGCACAGGTAAAGACAGCATCAATTAGCCCACCAGAACGTCGGCACGGACACACACTGGTGACAACTGGTAGGCACAGAATCGCAGTCTTAACTACAGGCAAAACATCAAAGCTAAGCTAATGGCAGCATGTAGCTACATGCTGTGAACGATAAACAAAACTAAATAATACATTTGAATCACGCAGTGATTTAGGATTACTTTTAAAGGTCGAATAATTTGCACAAAAACCTTATTATTTTAAAAAGTATAAAAGTGAGAAATACCAAAATACATAGCACACATGTCCTGAAGGAGCTGAACGCTTTGATACCAAAATTGTAGGAATCGGTAAAAGTATGCAGGACTAGTTAAAGGACAAAGAACCTATGGAAGAACTAAGAAGTTGGAACTAGAAAATGCATTTCCAGCTGAAAATATCCATTTGAAATATATTTTTTTAAATGGCTGAAAATGTGTCTTATCCGTCTGGTGGAAGATTTTCTAGGTTGGGATGTCTCAAATACATATCAACATACCTTACTGAGCAAATGACTCTAGCTAGACTGTTAGTCGGCATTAGAAGAAACAATAAGATAATTTACGTTCCTTGCAAACCAGTGTTAATAAAAAGCGTGTAGCGTAAGTTTGGACGTTGTGAAGCAATCGAAGAAATAGAATTTCAGTGTGGAAGCTGAACTGCATCATCTTACAAAGCTGTAAGAGCTTAAATACAATGCGAGAGAAGCTAAAACTGTTAAACAGAAGAAGAAGTAGCCTAGGCTAGCTAGCTAGTCATAACAAGAATATTATACAGGTGCTTGTCATATAATTCGAATATTCTCAATTAAGATTTCAATTTCCAACAGGACTTGGCACCTGCACACCATGGTATCCCTGTTCTTAAGTGGCCAGCAAGCTCGCCTGACCTTAAAACCATCGAAAATCTATGGGGTATTGTGAAGAGGAAGATGGGGGGGATGGGATTTTCCTTAGTTGTCAGTTATAATCATCAACATTTAAAAAAAGAAACATTTGAATATATCAGTCTGTGTGTAATGAATGAATATAATATACACTGTTTACTTTTTAAATGGAATTAGTGAAATCAATCTACTTTTTGATGATATTCTAATAATATGACAAGCACCTGTAGTTTTAACAGCTGAACTTATAGTTGGGATAGTATAGCTGTTCTGTCCCTGGCAAGCATAAAAAATTGGTTTGGCAGTTTAGCGCCATCTAGTGGCCATTATAGAATATCATATTTTCCGTTGGTCATTTGCAGCAGCTGTGTGGTTGCAGCTGTTATTGCTAACGCGCTGGGGGCAGAGAACAGAAATGTAGCTCGAATCCACACCTCAAAAAAGTTAACCTAGCAAAAATATACGTCCAACCTAAAAATAAGGATATTTTCCGTGATCCAAGACTCTGCCGAAACCAAAGATGTCCATTATATGTCTGTGCAGTCAGAAATACGACTCTAGTTATTTTTGAATCTTGTTATTTTTTGGTTTCTCTGACGAATTTCTCACCAGATTTGCATTGGACTCTATGGGGCGAGAGTTGGACTATGTCTCGCTTTCGTGGGGCTCTGAACAAATGTGTAAATCTGTTGTATTCCACAGACAACTGTCTACGACCAGCACAAAGATATTAGATTAGATTAGCTATCTATTGATCCAAAAATGAAGCATGAAGAGCGAAAATTGTGGCAATGCTGGCAATCTAGAAATATTTTTTCAACGACATCCTCAGCTCCCCTCCACTCTAAGCGTTTCAGTCTGCACTCTAGGCTTTCACGTACACACCCATGTAAATCTCATGAAACATAATCAGTGATATTGAAAAAAGTTGAATAGATATCAAAAAGATGAATTTTATAAAAGATAGTTTAGGATTTTGTCAACATTTTAAAGTTTAAATGGTGGCTCTAGCTGAAAGATTGAGGAAGAAGAAGGATTTGGAAGTTGAAGAAGTTTTAAGAAGTTTGAGGATTTTAAAGTAAACTCCATTGGAAAACCATATTAAAATTATTATGAATATTGATTTATATTAATTCAAGCATAAGAGGTACAAAGCTGAAAGTCATAGCACCCATTGCCTGAAACTGCTGAATTTTATGATCGTTGAACGGTTTTAATAGCTGAAGATTTGAAGGCGCTGAAAGGTGTCTTGGAAGAAATAGAAGAAGAAGAAAATGCTTAAAAATGTTTTTAGAGCTTTATGTAAAATAAACATAGACGTTTTTCAATTGGTAAAACCTTGTCTAGTGATGCCATCACTCCGGCCTTGCTCCCATCCATCCTCCCTGACGTGTATCGTTATGGTAGGGCCGCCCGGCCCAGCTATCTGTAGCCTACCTGAGATTTTGGTAAAAGACGGGCTATGGACCCAACCAACTCTATTTGGGAGGGGAGAACTCCCTCACCTGGTACAACCCATGCAGAGGCTGCGGTGTCAGAATGCGGAACGTGTTTAGCCTACTTTAAGAGAAGATAGACGTGACAAATTCCTCTAACTTTCATATAGTTTAACTTACAGAAACAAGTTAGACCTTAAAATGTAGGAAACTTTGTCCTCTTTCAGCCAATGTAACTACTAAAGAGCTCACATTTACAGATTTACAGACGTGACAAATGTCAACAACAAAAAATCCTCGACCAACCAAAAAGTGAAGCGGCCCACTGGCCCAAAAGTGAAGGAACTCTCCCGATTCTCCCGATTACCCACCCCGGGCCTGCCTGGAATACCCCCCTGCAGTACATTTACTTTATTAATTGTTTATTGCAACTATTACATCATTAATAGTGTTTCTTTCTTTTTTTTACTTCAACATAGAAGTCCTGCACCCGAGTTCATCTCATCTAGTTATTCTGTTGCATTCTTACAGTATTAATTTATATCAAGGTTCAAGGTGTCATTATTAATACCGAGGGTACATTTGTTGTGCAGATGGGAAATTCAGCAATCCATAGTTAAGAGAACACATCAATACAAATTCATAAAACATCAAAACACAAATGTACTTTAAAACAGAGTAACATTATAGTATACTCCCTCACTTAAAGTGCCATGCATGGCAAAGTAGTGCAATAGTTACTTGCTATGTAAATGATGGAAACAGTCTTCAAAAATAGAGCTTGCCTTTTGCTGAAGCTGTGTTGAATAAAACACTGCTAGGTTGATTTGCAATTCACCTATAAGTTTACTAGCCCACTTGACAATTTAGTTCAGATCATTTTTGTTTTCCAGGGACAGGTTACCAAACCATGGCACGGGAAAAGCCAGATAAAAGCCAGATAAAACATTGTCATTGTGTCCTGTTTTAGCAATGTGATATCTGAACTGTTTTGTATTAATATAGTCATACGTTTTTTTGTGTGAAAATATTGTCAACCTCCATTGCCCTTTGAGATGCAAAACACCAAGATATGGTAAATATTTGACTGTCTTGTATAAACATTTGGTAAGATTTGATGGAAAAACAAGTCCTTTGCTTTTGATGTACCATATATGTCGGTGATTTCATATATGTCATAAAGTTTCTTTACATTACTTTTGACATTTCGGTTTGGCTACTTGTCAAAGTACAACAAATGTTCTACTGCCTGTCATAGAGTTAAACAAAGAGACCTGTTAAAGAAGGAAGGGTTTCCTTTGTTAGTTTTCCTTTTCCCCTTGAGTCATTTTCCTCTCACATTCTTTCTGTCTCTCATATATGCATCCGTGCACACAGACTCTATTGCACACTATGTGCTGGCCAAAACAGTGTATGTTAATGCCAGTCAGGAATATTTTTAAGTTCTTTCAAATTGTTGATGTCTTCCACTGGTGTGATATACATCAATATGCTCAATAAACCTAGCAATCCACACATTCAAAACCTCTGTCCTTTAAATTTCATAAAATAGATAATATAATTTGGCAACACTATTTTAAAGGATATACATAAGCATACATATTAATATCATAGATAATCTATGGATGGGTTCCCACTCATGCATCCTGTTGTGCTCCTCCTTCCTTAAATTCCAGAGGTGGAATGATCTCCTCATGACACTACGTAACTCTCAGTCACTGCCTTCCTTCCGAGAAGGTCTGAGGATTCACCTCTTTAAACTCGACCTTGACTAATGATTTGACCTGAAGGCACCTTACGCTGCACCTTCTGTGCAATACTTGTCATGGTGCAATACTTGTCATGGTACCTTTGAAATAAACTTTTTTTGTGAATGTTGTACTAGATATATTGTTGTTTCAACATTTATAACAGTTTTCACGTGTGCATTCATGTCACATTAATGTCCAGTCCTTCATAACTGTAGACTTACAGAAGCAACATAAATGTGACATGACATAGCTTTCACAAATGTGGAATTCACATTTAAGAAGATTTTAATGTATGCTTTCTGTTTGTTGATATATACATCCCTTTCAAAAAATGTTTTACCATATGTTAAATACTCAATTTTTTTATAATTTTAACACTCGCATTGAACAAACTCTACAACAATGCAGCGACACAATAAGACAGTCCAATATTAGGACAAATGTACTCATACATACATAAGCTCACACACTGACAGATACTCTCTCTGGCTTGGTCTTTGTCTCTCTCAAGCATACACCAGAAGGCAATGCCATGTCTCCTGTTTGGGCCCAACCCCTAAGTCTGAGCGAGACAGAGCTAAGCCAAGCAGCAGACCTGAACAGACAGGGAAGCATGTGATTAATGGCCAGAATAAATGGGGCAGGGGTAATGGCTATAGGTTGGGGGGTAGGATACTCCTTCACATTGTATTAATGTGGGGGGGGTAATGTGCACAGCTGGTGCCTTCCCAATGAACCCAACAAAAGGAATTTATAGTTTATACAATTTTAGCTGCTTAGAAATAAATACAAATACATTTACATCTACTTTCAATTTTCATGTCTTCTTTTAGAGATGCTTTTGTTGTTTTTAATGAACTTGTTTCCATTTCTTAATGCTTTCTGTCAATCTTTAAATGTAAAAATATAGCCAACATTGTGTATGTTGAAGACTTCAACTCATCGAGGTACTATTCTTGAAAGAAATATGTTTGAATTAATAATATTTGCCTAAGCCTGTTAAACAATGAAAATGAAGTTATGTTACATGTTATGTTCCAATTATTTCATTAATTTTTTTTTGAGGAACATAGACTTGACTCATTGACTCATGACATCTCGTCAGAAACAATAAAAGATAAACAATACTTACTATTAATAAACACAAATATTCTACAATTAAAGATTGAAGTTTAAAAAAAATCTAAAACACCATACTGTAGTAACAAATTCAGTTTTAAACTTCCATTGTTAGTATACTCAGAATCAAGTATTAAACCAAGCCATGTTATGCCTGGCAGACATTTCCCTCATAGCCTACAGATCAAAATAAACTGCCCACTCTTTGACCAACTAAAAGGCACTGGGGGAGGGGGAGTACTATTGAATTAGTGGGTTGTACTGGGAAAAAAACCTTTCTCAGGCTCACTGCATTCAGTCCAGTGGAGACATTACTGACAGACCACATCTCAACACTCATTCACACAGAGGGGGGAAATACAAGTTTTGAAGGAAGGATTTTTCACAAAAAAATTGTATAAACCTTTATAATCTACCTTTAGCTGTATGGATATTTGTCTTTAAGGTAAGACAATGACTTAATATTAGATACACAGGGAAAAAATGTTTACATGTTAACAAGATTTTTAATTATTTCACATAATTTAGAATTGATACAATTGACTACATTCTCAATAGGCCCACAGTATATTATCAACATGATACAATATGACGGTTGTTATAATCATTAATACTGTATCCAATAACTTAATGTGTTTCACATTAGTTATGTGTATCTCAGGAAGTGTGTTGTGTTTGTTATATTCTATCTATATTGGTAACTGTGTCCTATTCAACAAAAATATAATTGTTTTTATTAAAGTGTCATTATAAAAAAATAAATGTTAACCTAAAAATATATATTAACCTAACTTATTAACACATTTAAGATATATGAAGAAAATATACAGTGCCTGATAGCCATCTCAAGATAGTTCATTGCTTCTGACAATCATTCTGTCCCAATCCCTTTTAAATTGTGTGGAAGTTGACCAAGTGAAACATACAGATGTTGGCCTACAGTTTGATTTTGACTTACAAACCTAGAATATTTCTTGTGTTCAAATAAGGTAAAAAGAAAAAAAAACTTTGTCAGAAGACCTATTTTAGTTTTTGACATTGGACACACTGATTTTAAAGGGCATTTGAGGATACAATATGAGCCTAAATACAATTACTCAGTATCTAAGCGGTCTTCGATAATTCTTCTCTTTTTCTCAGGACTTTCCATATGTACAGATTTGTTCTCAGAATTACCTGCGACAATGAGGATTACTACTTGACTTCAAGATCTGCAATGAGAAACAAATAAGAACAAAGGAATACATTTTCCTGTTTTGCCTTGGACTGCCAGCACCCCTAAGTGGACTAAATTTGAAACTACAGATCCTGGGATTATATTTAAACAGAATAGGGCTATGGCTGAATCCATGTATTCCGACTTGATAGCTAGACACTACAATTATACTGGGAAGTTTCGCAAAGTTGAACAGGATTCTAGGCTCAAGGCAGATTCAGTGATTTTTATAATTGTATGTTGCTTCATAATATTTGAGAATGTTTTAGTCTTGCTCACGATTTGGAGGACCAAGAAGTTCCACAAACCCATGTATTACTTCATTGGAAACTTAGCCCTTTCAGACTTGTTGGCAGGGGTGGTATACACTGCCAACATCTTGTTGTCGGGAGCCAATACATACAAACTGACCCCAACACAATGGTTTTTCAGGGAGGGGAGCATGTTTGTGGCTTTGGCTGCTTCAGTCTTCAGCCTACTGGCCATCGCAATAGAGCGACACCTCACAATGCTTAAGATGAAGCTCCACAACAATGGCAATACCTGGCGCGTCTTTATGCTCATTAGTGCAGTGTGGATGATTGCTGCCATCTTGGGTGGCCTACCAGTTATGGGTTGGAACTGTATTGAAAGCATGCCCAAGTGTTCTACAGTTCTCCCACTCTACCACAAGACCTACATCCTATTCTGCACCACTGTCTTCAGCATCATCCTAATGGCCATTGTTGTTCTTTATGCCCGCATCTATGCCCTGGTGCGTACACGCAGTCGCAAGCTGGTCTTCCGCAAAGTGTCTAACGGTCGTGGTGGTGGAGGTACCAGTAACAAAAGTTCTGAGAAGTCCATGGCCCTCTTAAAGACTGTCATCATTGTCCTGAGTTGCTTCATTGCCTGCTGGGCACCTCTCTTTATCCTTCTGCTGCTTGATGTGGCCTGTGAAATCCGCATGTGTTCTATCCTTTATAAGGCTGAGTGGTTCCTGGCTCTGGCCGTGCTCAACTCAGCCATGAACCCACTGATCTACACACTCACTAGCAATGAGATGCGTTGTGCCTTCCTTAAGATGCTCATGTGCTGCAGTGTCTGCATGCAGCCTGCTGAAAAGTTCACCAGACCCATCATGAGTGCTGAGTTCAGCAGGAGCAAGTCGGATAACTCATCACACCTCAATAAAGATGAGCCACAACACTTTCCAAGAGAGACCATTGTATCCTCCTCTATCTCCTCTTCATCCTAAAAGGCCATCTCTCATTGCTGTGTAATGCCAATGCTTGGTGAAACTTTGGTTTATACTGTATATTTTGCATAGTAGTCTTGTGTGTACATTTTATTCATACTACTGCAAGTGTGTATGTGTGTGTTTGTGTTGTGTGTGTACTATAGATTGTTCAACCTCTCACAGAGGTCTTTGAGGCCTGGGAATATGTTGATGCCTCCCAGAAAAGGGGGGATGCATCTTGCATCCTGTAACTCATGTTGAATCACAGGGAAAGAACTGGGAAAGATGTTTTCATATTGGTAGGTTTTTAACAATTTGTATCACACATGTTACATACATGTCTTAAGACCACACTGTCTGTAAACAATTCTACAAACCTGACTTATGTATTACTTTAAATATGCCAATATATATTTCTATGTCTACAGATTCTGAGTCCTGTGGACTTAGTACAGCAATAAAAGTGCTCCTAAAGAACCATCACCCGGTGACAGATTTTTTAATACTGATTAATTTATATTTCGTAGTTCACCCTTGTGTAACTTCTGAATTTCGAAATATTTAAAATTTGAAATATTTCTGATTGAAATATGTTTAAACAGAGGACAACAAAAAAACAACAAAACAAATCGGCCCTAATACGCCATCGTAGAAGTTTACCTCAGTTAAATACTTAAAAAATATATTATGTTTTTTCACTCGCCATTACAAACATTCTCTCGCGCACCCCGGGTAGTCAGTCTGCGCACCATTAGTTTGGGAACCACTGTTACTGATTGGCGTTAACGGCGTTAATCTAGATTAATTCCAAGATTACATTGAGATTAATCTAGATTTAAAAAATGAATCTATGCCTACCTCTAGTTTGTACCTTTTCTTATTGGGTGTGCTCACGCCTTCCGTGAGCACAACCATTGTTCTCTCACCAGTGGCGTGTTCAGGGAGTGGCCTAGGGTGGCACGGGCCACCCCTGAAATCTGATTGGCCACCCCAATATCTTAAAATATGATTGGCTATATGCCCAGTCAGAGGCTATCCCTGGTGCCACCCCTATTAAAAATGTCTGGACACGCCCCTGTCTCTCACATATATTTTTAGGGTTCCTCCAGTAGGAGGAAACCTATTGTTTTTGTTAGTATTATTATTATTTTTCCTCTTCTCCGTGAAATGGTTCAATAGCTCATAAAGTCCTCGACCCACGTACGCCCAGATATGTATCATTGATGTATTTAAAAACGTTACTTAAGACAGTTACATCAAATACAACATGTCTGAAAGAGGTGTATTTATGTAAATGTAAACATTGCCTCAATTTCTTTGTGTCAACAAATCAGATATAATTTTGACTGATGGTTTTTCAAACCTAATAGGGTTCAAGATGACTCTGAAGTAACAAACAATTTCACCTTGGTATGTCAAAATATGATTGAATTAGAGAAGTTTCAGCTTTGGCTGAATCTAACAACGTGTACCACAGGAGAAACAGCTTACTTTTTTATACAGTAACTGAACATGACAATATTCAACACTGAGAATAGCGAAATGGGCTGGGATAGTGATCTGCAAAGTATTAGTAGTATAGGTTTGAATCCAGCCACAATTTTTTAACCTGTCATAATTTTGATTATCTGTTTAGTTAAACAGGATGACATCAGTCTGAAATACCATGCGCAATTTCATGCAATTTCACCTTCAAATGTAAACTGTTTCTTAACCTTTGTCCCGAAGCTGACCAAAGCTAATACTCTATTAGCTTTTGATAAATAGACTCTATTCATAAAATGTCAACAGTTGGTGTGTAGCAGAGAGGATAGAGAAACTGACATGTAACCTTATGCTCATGAGTTCAAATCCCCATTCAGCCTATTGTTGTTGGCCGAACATGAAGTAGTTTTGCTCTCTTGTTGTCCAACTCTCAACCTTCTACAATGTATATTTTTATGATATTTTGCCATTTAGCGGAGGAACCCGCATTGATGGTTGCAGCTATATTTATTATTGTTATTCTATTCCCACTCCTAAAGATCCCTCAATATTTGCGCTACATAGACAACGCTGGTGTCAAAAGGTTTGTGTTGTTAATGATTGCGTTGCTTGTATTTTTATTTACATTCCGTTGCACGGTTTAGGCTTGGAATAGGTTTTTGTGGCAAAAAGTGCCTTTTGTCGCACAAGGGAACTCAGTGCTAGCCTACGTCACAGCGTAAGCACACGTGAGCAACGGTGCATAGATACGACGTGCAACTAGCGTACCAGCATCATATATTTCGGCAATTCAAGACTTGCATGCACAGTAAGTAATGTCAAATGTATTAATGTATTTAAAATACTGACTGTGACAACTTTGTTAGAATAGCTTGTTTCATAATAAACTGACCCATCTGCAACCGACGCAAGCAAGCACACCCTACAAATTCCCCAAAAATTGTACCCTCTCTAGTTATAAGGGGAGCGAAGCTGCGAGGCACCTACCGTATTTTACGGAAAATAAGCCGCACCGGAATACAAGCCGCACTTTATAAGAAAATAACGTTACCGTTGCTAGTACCAATGCTTACAATTGCTCACATGCGTATTCATGCTGAATAGCGGACAGCTTGGATAGCGATCTAACTAGACAACATCCCAATCAGGGTGAACACTCAAATTATCTAAACTATAGACCATAGCATTACACATATCAAAACAGAACGAACACAACAATAGAACTCCAAACAATGCTTATTTAACTAAGCTAATGCCCTTAATTTAGTAGCTTTTTAGCTTGCCGCAGGGCATTCTGGGCACCAAGAGCAATGCACGACTATAGGCGATCTTACAGCATTGTGTAACACATTTCGGTTGTGGATAGTATGTCCAGAAATAAAGCCAAGTCACTCATTTAGTGGCAGAATCCATTGTTATGTCTACAAAATAATTTTATATATATTATAAGTTTAGCTAGCTTGCAAATCCTGAGGATAGGCTACTGTAGCAGACCTTTTTGTGACAATGGACAAGGGGGTTTTGTCGTTCGGGAGTTGCCGTAGGCAAACATTTCGTGAAATCAGTGAGGGCTGTCGGAATGGCGATGTCAAGAAGAGCAGTGGTAAAATACAAGTTATGAAAAGAGACCGCGTCCATGTCTTATTGTCCGCAGGATCATTTACAATTATATCTAAAACGAACTTACAAAGAGCTCGGTTAGACTACCAAAGTTGAATTAGTATGTTGTTAGCGATGCTAACTGAAATTATTATGAAATGTTATGTTCTACTAGCCATTTGCCTACTTTAGCAAGTCGCTGTATTTTCATGCCCTGATAGTGTAACTGAAGGCCGATAAAGCATATAGTTAGATAGTGCTTCTGCGTTTTTCGAAAAACTGAGACATGGGAACACCCTCGTCTCCGTGGAACGCCCTCTACGAGTTCTCCGTCAGCCCTCGGACAGCTTTTGACGGATTGACGTGCACCTCCTGAATTTTCAAACTATCCGTCGAAATTACGCAGAGTGACGGAGAGCGACGGAGACCCCCTTGGCTGTGATTGGTCCGTATTAAGAAGTCAGGGGCGGGGTTGACGCTATGGGTTGCCGTGACCAACAAGACCAGGGGTGGGGAACGTCCGACCTGCGGGCCATATGCAGCCCGAAAAATCATTTGGTCCAGCAGTGCAGGCACCATATTATTAGGTGCATTATTCGTTGGCAGCAGCACTATTTTAATATGTGGAAGAGGACCATGGAGGCGCTTACGTTCTTGCAAATCAAGCCTGATTAACACTCGGATCGATAAGCAGTCTCTAAAATGGTAGCAATATAAAAACATATACGATCTCTTTCCGTAATCATAATAACCCCCCAGAAATGTTCACTGCACACCCAGTCAAAGCAGGCTGCCCTTCCAGCTAGCATCACAAACATCACCAAAGAGAAGCAGTTTTTACAAT
Source organism: Mallotus villosus (assembly GCA_903064625.1). Taxonomy (NCBI): domain Eukaryota; kingdom Metazoa; phylum Chordata; class Actinopteri; order Osmeriformes; family Salangidae; genus Mallotus; species Mallotus villosus. The sequence goes on from CAEFZP010000752.1 coordinate 390,003, forward strand.
TCATATTTCAGCTAAACAGTACATGTAAATCGGCATTTGAATTCAAATGTGACGAGAAATGGGCAGTGTAGTTGCTGAAACTGTGCTTATTTTATTGATGAGTTTTCGATAACCTATAGCTAGCATCGCAGTGCAGCGCCACCTACTCTTCTGGCGGTGAATTCTTTTCAGCACCCACAGCCTTCGGAGAACCATAAACGAAGTCTATCCTTCCGTATCCGTGCGTATCCGTGCGCCCGCCCATCCGTAAACGGAGACGCAGAAGCATATTGAGGAACAAAATTGGAGTACAAGCCGCGGCTTATTTTCCGTAAAATACGTTATTGGATTTGTTAGTGTTATTGGTGGCAAAGCAACAAAGTTGCGGAACCACTTAAGTGTTTCTACCTTTTCTTATTATTGGTGGCCAAGCATCGAAGCTGCGGAACCACTTCAGTGTTTCTACCTTTTCTTATTATTGGTGGCCAAGCAGCGAAGCTGCGGAGCCACTTAAATGTTTCTATCTTCGGCGAGCACAACCATTGTTCTCTCACATACACATTATTAGTGTGTTTGCTGGAAGGAAAACACTATTGTTATTCTGCATACTTATTATTATTAGTTTGTTTGCTGAAAGCAAAAACACTATTGTTATTCTGCATACTTATTATTGGGTGTGATTTGCCTTCGGCACGAAGACATGCGTTTAGCTTCTGGGAGATAGCTAAGCTAACTATAGCTTTACAGCAAGGCAGCTGCAGAAACGCCACAAGCAAATAAGCCAGGGTGATAACTATTTACTAATTTTACTTTGTGATATGAAACACAATTGTGAAGTGTAATGTACAATATCACTCTAAAAAATAAGATAATAATAATCTTTGGGGTTCAATATAGAACCTAGGGGTTCTATATTCTATATTTGGGAGCAAAGAACCATTTCCCTAAAAAAAGGTTCTATATAGAACCCTGTGATAACAAAGAACCATTTTTGTTAAAATGGTTCTTTAATTGCCATGAAAAAGACATCATGAATGATATGGACAGTAGGCTTTCAGAAAATAGGCCTAGAATTTGTACAGATTTAGAAAATCCACAAAGAATTGGGCTAACCCTACACAATATCAGGACAAATAATTGCATTTGCAATATCCATACTGTGGATATTGCAAATGTAGCTAATTATTTGTCCTGATATTATTAAGCAATGACATTAGCCCAATCATTTTAATGTTGTTGCATTTATAACAGTATGCTACAAGCAGGCCGACAATATCGCAACAGTCGCAACAAAAACAAACATGTTTCAATTAGGCTAGTACACCAAATTATGCTGCGTTCACTCGTTCAGCCTTCGACAAATGGACTGGAGTTAGACATAACTCCTAAACTAACTATAACTATCTATAGGACTGATGTATTTAACTATCTATAACTCATAAAGACATGCATCGTATGAATGTGAATGAATATTGGTAATGAATGTTGGTGGTGGTCGGAGGGGCCGTAGGCGCTGATTGGCAGCCACGCTTCTGTCAGTCTGCCCTAGGGCAGCTGTGGGTACAGTTGTAGCTTACCACCACCGGTTTGACTGTGTCCGAATTAATTGTGTGTGTGTAAGTATGAATAGGTGAATGAGAGGCAAACATTGTAAAGCGTTTTGAGTGCCACTAAGGTAGAAAAGCGCTATATAAATGCAGTCCATTCCATAACTGCAGTTCGGTAGAAGACCACAACACAACACCTTCCTCTAATCAAAGCAGGCTAATCTTCGGCCTCAGCTTAACAGGCGCAGACAACCACACCTCCACTCTTCCCTTTCCCATGTGTAACGAGTATGAGTTATTAACATTAATGGAATGATGAATGTCCACACTGAGCTCTATCTTAACGTGTCTTTACTCAACTCCTGGGCTGTGTCTACTACCGCGCACTTGTGCACTTCGAGCACTTACTTTCAGTGCTTAGGGCGTTTACGCTGAGAAACCAAAATAATTCAGTGCACTGAAAGTACCCGGATGATGCACTGCAAACGGTCAAAAAATGAAGTGTCCGATGTTAAGGACAGTGTAAACTGGGTGTTGAGAGGAAGAATGATACACGGTTAAGCATCGGACCAAGTTATTTGTAGTTTAATTAGTAATGATGCAATCACAAGATACACAATGAAAACAACACAACAAGATGTCCGTAGTCTAGTACAATGATTCAGTCGATGATGCAACAGCAGTCGTCCCACCAAAACAGAGTATAAGATTAGAACGAACGAAGGCCTTCGTTGAGAAAGTGGTCGTGACAGAAAATCAGAGAAAGTTCTGCCCCTCCCAAGTTCTGTCTCCCCGCCCTTGGGAGACAGATCTTGTACTCCCCAGAGAGGGAGGTCTGGTGAGTGGCCATTGGTCAGGAGACCTTGGGGTGGTTATTGTTAACCAATTAAATGTCCAGGGCGTTCATGCTGGCGCAAGGTGGGCAGTCCACGGACCTGGTGATGTTAGGAGAGGGAGGGGGCAGAGAAGACCCACAGGTCTGGTGATGTTCAGGGAGGGGGGTGGACAAGACCCACAGGTCTGATGCAATCCAAGGGGGGGGGGTTGAGTTCTCCAGAGTTGAGAGCAGGTCATCTCGAGGTCCTGATGATATACGGGGTGGGGTCTTCAAGGGGTAGGGGAGAGGGTAAGACCACTCCTAGGTCAGATGATGTAAAGGGGCAGATGGGGCAAGGTCTCCAAGGGGGAAGGGGGCATCCAGTGAGAAGGGGGGGGGGCAGGGTCTCCAGGGAAACAGGGGTTATATTATCCATAGGTGGTAAGAACTGTCCGGTCTGACTCGTCCTGAAGCAGAGAAGAGTTATTTTCCCAGCATCACCTTATCTCCCAAGTTGACACTTTTACTCCCATGAGCTGACTAGCTCATTGTGCTCACAACAGTCCCTGAGCGTCACGAACTCGCCTCCCAAGTCAGTTTGCCTGACATCTGCATTCTTGTCCACACACCAGAGTTACATTTCAATGTTTCTTATCTGTTACTTTATTAAATCAATTGATCACATTCAATATTTGTATCTTAGTTATTAGCATTACAAAACATGTGTGTTTACATATTCATATTAGATATTGATTGGTATAGCAGCATTGATCAGCAGTATAATGCTATCATTCCCTCACAATCCCTCCTTTGACACCACTATGTGGTGTCAACATTAAAACTGGATATTTTAAAGTTTCATGGATCCCTCCTTTCACACCCTCTAAAGGGTGTGACAACACAAATGTAAAATATCCCAGTCGGGCAGTAAAGGCCAAAACCAAAACCAACCAAAATACAGTCAAACTAGATGTTAAAATGCAAAATCAGTCGTTAACTAGGTTAAACATTTGCATATGGTCATCAAAACAGTCAAAATGTAATATTTTAAAGTTTTCATAGGATCCCTCCTTTCACACCCTTTAAAGGGTGTGACTACTCAAATTAAAAATATTATGAACCTGTGTGAGCAAACAATGGAGGTTAGTTCAGATGAGCAATAAGAAACAGTCAGTCAGATTACAGGAAGATATATATAACATTTTTCACTAGAACTCACCCTCCTTTCACACCCTCTAAAGGGTGTGACGACCATATCTTACGATCAGTCAATCTGTTAAACAGAACATTAGAAAAGTCAACACGTAGAAAGACACTGTTAATTCGGACAGGATATTTGAAAGTTTTCTTGGAATCCCTCCTTTCACACCCTTTAAAGGGTGTGACCACTAACACAACATTTAAAATATCCTGTTAAGGAACACAATGCTTACAACGATAATAATGAGACTATGCAGCGTTATGGCCAAGTGGTGTGGACACACTGGACACAGTGGGAAAACCCTTATGATGTTATAGGGGAAAACCCACCGTCACTCCGCAGAGTGGACATTCGACATCCACGTACCCACGGCAGACCTGGACATACTCACAGGTCCCCTTCACCACATTCATACAACTTTAGCCAAGCTTTTAGAATTGTAATAAAATAAATTACATTAGAAAAAACTCTAGAAATTAGAGAGATCCTTTAAAGTTTAGAAATGTAATAAAATAAAATAAATTCGAAACATATAGTAAAACTAAAAATTAGACAGGTTATTTTAAAGTTTTCATTGGATTGGATTCCTATCAGAAGATTGCAGGTTCCCTCTAAAAGGTGTGACAACCAACACAAATGTCAATGCTTCACTTCAGCCAAGCCATTAATCATTATAAGAAAAATAAGAGGATATGGTAAAATAAGAAAAACCCAAAGTAAAATAAGACAAATTGAAAGTTTTGGTTAAGAGATATACAAAATTGAAAATAAGAAAAATAAAGACTGTTGTTGCACCAGTCATGCCTGTCACCTGCTGCCTCACAAAATAGTTTAATCTCACCACACTATCATTTCATCTCAAATAAAACTGTCTGCTGCTCTGTTAAAGCGTTGCAGAGCTTCCACTCTTTGGTTGACTGCTCCACCTGGAACATAATTTAGCAGAAGATACCTCTTTTCTAGTTAGCATCAGGTTTAAGTGCAACAATTCAATTCAAATGTTGTTAATGCATGTGGTAAGCGAACTAGGAAATACTTCAATCCACTCAGTAAACATATCTATAATTACCAGGCAGTATTTTCCCTTCACATTTCTTATTGTCAAAGATATGAAAAACTATTGTCATTATCCCAAACCAGAATTTAATCTGTATGCTTCCCAAATGAAATATAGACCAAATAATGTTCTTAATGTAGCTATTAAAAAATAAAAAATAAACATTCCTCCCCAACTATATATATATATATATTTTTTTTTCAAAGGTTAGATAGGTAGAACTTCATAACTCGTTTTGCTGCAGTTCAAAACGAGCCAATTAGCTCAAACCATCATAACCACGATTTCTTGGCATCCCAAATTATTTCAGAACTGAATGTTATAATAACCCTCTTCATGCACTAATACCATTTATTAATATAACATTATCACAGCCTAACTGTTTATCCCAAACAGTATGCCAGGCTCTGATAAAACTCTAAAATAAAACTTTAAACCAAATTACAATTAAACTCAAAATAAAAGTACATTTAGTTATTTTCCCTTTCTTATTTTTAACCAAATTACATCTAATACCTTTATCAAAACTCTTAAAAACCCATATTAATTGTTTCCTCTTCAAAACATCAGTGTTTAAACCAATCACCTTCCATGTTATTAATTTAATTTGTTACGTTTGATTTTAGTTTGCAAATTATTTAACCTAACTTTCGTTAGGAATAGTTAACATAGACTCGCCATTGTTCTCCAGAAGCCTATCTCTCTCTTTCTCTTCCCCTCCCCACGCGCTCTCAACCTACCATCTTGTATTCCACTCTCATCATAGTTAGGACTGTACACTGTTCAACTCAATCTGACTCCACTCAAATATGACAAATATCTTGTATAGGAGAGGACAAAAAAGAAGCACACTCCTCTCTATATTTATTCAACACAATCTGACTCCATTCAAATATTACTTATAAAGAACTAATCCCTTCTCGACAGGACTCAAACCTGTCACTTCTAACCCACAAAACCCACACAACCCACACAACCGGTACCGGGACCTACAGTTTTGACACACAACAAAGAACAGGGACTCTAACCCTTGAGACACATAAAACACAGAACAGGGACACTAACCCTTGAGACACATAAAACACAGAACAGGGGAGGAGAGGGGTGGGGAGGTGAGGAGAGGTGTGTGAAGGGAGAGAGTGTGTGAGAGGGGAGGGGTTGGAGGGGTGGGGGAGTTGAGGGGAGGTGTGTGAAGGGAGAGGAGAGGAGAAAGGAGAGGAGTGGAGAGGGGAGGGGTGAGGAGAGGAGAGTAGAGGAGAGGATAGGAGAGGGGAAGGGAAGGGAGGGGAGGTGTGTGAAGGGAGAGCGTGTGAGCGGGGAGGGGGTGAGAGGAGAGGAGAGGGGAAGGGAGGGGAAGGGAGGGAGGGGAGGTGTGTGAAGGGAGAGGAGAGGAGAGGGGTGCGAGGGGAGAGGAGAGGAGTGGAGAGGAGAGGAGAGGGGAGGGGAGGGGAGGGGAGGGGTGAGGGAGGAGAGGAGAGGAGAGGAGAGGAGAGGAGAGGAGAGGAGAGGAGAGGAGAGGAGAGGAGAGGAGAGGAGAGGAGAGGAGAGGAGAGGAGAGGAGAGGAGAGGAGAGGAGAGGAGGGAGAGGGAGGGAGGGAAGGGAGGGGAGGTGTGTGAAGGGAGAGGTGTGTGAGAGGGGAGGGGTGAGAGGAGAGGAGTGGAGAGGGGAGGGGAGGGGTGCGAGGGGAGAGATACACATTATTAACCCAACAATGCTAAGAGATAGCGAGAGAGAGAGAGAGAGAGCGAGAGAAAGGGAGAGAGAGAGAGTGCTTGTCTAAAATGCGCCATGCTCGAACCTCGGCATGGCCCCATCCCGACAATGCAATAGGGAGAAAGGGAGAGAGAGAGCAAAAAAGAGGGAGAGTCTGCTTGTGAAATGTGCTCTGCTCGAACCTCGGCATAGCCCATTCCAGCAATGCAGTAGAGAGAGAGAGAGAGAAAGAGAAAGAGAGAGATACATTCACATAATTAACCCAACAATGCTAAGAGATAGCGAGAGAGAGAGACAGAGAGCGAGAGAAAGGGAGAGAGAGAGCTCTTGTCTAAAATGCGCCATGCTCGAACCTCGGCATGGCCCCATCCCGACAATGCAATAGGGAGAAAGGGAGGAGAGAGCAAAAAAGAGGGAGATTCTGCTTGTGAAATGTGCTCTGCTCGAACCTCGGCATAGCCCATTCCAGCAATGCAGTAGAGAGAGAGAGAGAGAGAAAGAGAAAGAGAGAGATACATTCACATAATTAACCCAACAATGCTAAGAGATAGCGAGAGAGAGACAGAGAGCGAGAGAAAGGGAGAGAGAGAGAGCTCTTGTCTAAAATGCGCCATGCTCGAACCTCGGCATGGCCCCATCCCGACAATGCAATAGAGAGAAAGGGAGAGAGAGCGAGAGAGAGAGAGAGAGAGAGCGAGAGAAAGGGAGAGAGAGAGCTTGCCTAAAATGCGCCATGCTCGAACCTCGGCATGGCCCCATCCCGACAATGCAATAGAGAGAAAGGGAGAGAGAGCAAGAAAGATAGAGAGTCTGCTTGTGAAATGTGCCCTGCTCGAACCTCGGCATAGCCCATTCCAGCAATGCAGTAGATAGGGAGAAAGAGAGAGAGAGCAAGAAAAAGAGGTATGCTACTCCTTAAATCTCCACAAACATATTATTTAGAGACTATCAAAAACTGCCAGGTGCTCCCGTCACAGTGTGACTACTGCCAGACCCCGCCTCGTTTCACGCAGAAACTGCCAGGCGCTCCCGTCACAGTGCCACATCTGCCAGACCCCACCTCGTTTCACAATAGACACAATAGAAACTGCCAGGTGCTCCCGTCACAGTGTGACCACTGCCAGACCCCGCCTCGTTTCACGCAGAAACTGCCAGGCGCTCCCGTCACAGTGCCACATCTGCCAGACCCCACCTCGTTTCAGAAACTGCCAGGTGCTCCCGTCACAGTGTGACCACTGCCAGACCCCGCCTCGTTTCACGCAGAAACTGCCAGGCGCTCCCGTCACAGTGCCACATCTGCCAGACCCCACCCCGTTTCATAAAGATAAAATAGAAAATGCCAGGTGCTCCCGTCACAGTGTGACTACTGCCAGACCCCGCCTCGTTTCACGCAGAAACTGCCAGGCGCTCCCGTCACAGTGCCACATCTGCCAGACCCCACCTCGTATCATTGAGTTTGCATCAACGTTAATCTCTCTATGGACAATTTGATTCAAAGTGTGCAGCCCAGAGTCACAGTACAGTGCAGTTTAAAGACACTCACTCCTAAAAGCTAAAGTCCTAAGCTATGCAGATTTCGTTTAAACAGTCTCTGCTTAACTTAGTTTTATGGATCCAAGTGAGTGTCAGTGAACCACAGCTGTCCCGCTCCTGCCGGCTGGGGTCCCCTTCTCAGGGACCTCTCGTCCAGATCTCTCACCCAGGCACGTCGGAAGGTCACCAATTGTTAAGGACAGTGTAAACTGGGTGTTGAGAGGAAGAATGATACACGGTTAAGCATCGGACCAAGTTATTTGTAGTTTAATTAGTAATGATGCAATCACAAGATACACAATGAAAACAACACAACAAGATGTCCGTAGTCTAGTACAATGATTCAGTCGATGATGCAACAGCAGTCGTCCCACCAAAACAGAGTATAAGATTAGAACGAACGAAGGCCTTCGTTGAGAAAGTGGTCGTGACAGAAAATCAGAGAAAGTTCTGCCCCTCCCAAGTTCTGTCTCCCCGCCCTTGGGAGACAGATCTTGTACTCCCCAGAGAGGGAGGTCTGGTGAGTGGCCATTGGTCAGGAGACCTTGGGGTGGTTATTGTTAACCAATTAAATGTCCAGGGCGTTCATGCTGGCGCAAGGTGGGCAGTCCACGGACCTGGTGATGTTAGGAGAGGGAGGGGGCAGAGAAGACCCACAGGTCTGGTGATGTTCAGGGAGGGGGGGTGGACAAGACCCACAGGTCTGATGCAATCCAAGGGGGGGGGTTGAGTTCTCCAGAGTTGAGAGCAGGTCATCTCGAGGTCCTGATGATATACGGGGTGGGGTCTTCAAGGGGTAGGGGAGAGGGTAAGACCACTCCTAGGTCAGATGATGTAAAGGGGCAGATGGGGCAAGGTCTCCAAGGGGGAAGGGGGCATCCAGTGAGAAGGGGGGGGGGCAGGGTCTCCAGGGAAACAGGGGTTATATTATCCATAGGTGGTAAGAACTGTCCGGTCTGACTCGTCCTGAAGCAGAGAAGAGTTATTTTCCCAGCATCACCTTATCTCCCAAGTTGACACTTTTACTCCCATGAGCTGACTAGCTCATTGTGCTCACAACAGTCCCTGAGCGTCACGAACTCGCCTCCCAAGTCAGTTTGCCTGACATCTGCATTCTTGTCCACACACCAGAGTTACATTTCAATGTTTCTTATCTGTTACTTTATTAAATCAATTGATCACATTCAATATTTGTATCTTAGTTATTAGCATTACAAAACATGTGTGTTTACATATTCATATTAGATATTGATTGGTTATAGCAGCATTGATCAGCAGTATAATGCTATCATTCCCTCACACCGACGATGGACACTACTCGCCCTAAACGGGCGCCATCTTGGCTACGTAGCGGAAGAGGAGTCCAGTTGGTTTTTCAGCGTAAGCGCCCTAAGCACTGAAAGTAAGTGCTCGAAGTGCACAAGTGCGCGGTAGTAGACACAGCCCTAGTGTTTATATCTATGGTTCTCCCCATAGTAGACCTTAGGTGCGTTCGACATGGACTGACTTCATGCAGCGCTGCAGCAGGCTGCAGGCGGCTAACTTAAAACTGTGAATTCTGGTTAGACTTTTTGTCCGACTTGAGACGGCTCCGAGGCTAGGTCACTGTGACGTAGCCATCAAAGTACCGTGAGATCGATTCGAGAACTGCCGGCTGTGTAGCCGAGCGCATTTTCTCAAGAGCAACTGCACGGGTTCAAATGACGACACAGCTATTTCATGATTGGCCAGACTCACACACGACAACTTTGACGCGTCTTTTGTAATTATTCTGACACCTTCAGTTTCGCCAATGCTCAAATCCGGACCAAACAATTTGATTGAATAAAACATTTGTTGAAGAAAGGGTTTTGGGCCACCTCTTCTACTAACGGAAAGACTAAGTTTAATTATAAATAAAGTAACGTAAGCAAACAGCGCTTGATCGGCCATGACTGACATCAACGCAGCAAACCACGAGAAGCTGGAATGTCCGACTTCACAGAGCCGTTTTCAACTCCTCCCCGACTGCAAGCGGCTACTCTCGCCGGTAGTCTCATGCAGCCGTAATCCATGTCGAACGCACCTATTCTCTGGACCGGCTCTCGTGTGGGCTTCGTCCCAAAACGTCATTTCCTGTAGAAGAAACATGGCGGATACCACAACACCAGGCGTGTCAGCCCCTCATCCTGAAAGATGTGCATTTTATGTGGAAAGGAAAAAAACGGTTCTGTAAAATGCAAGTTGGAAGTGGAAGAAGGTTTTGTGGGGAGCACGCACATGCGGTAAGAAGCTTAAGGCGAACTGCAAAACCCGCTCTAATATCCTGTAAATGTAGCGTCACTGTGTCCAATTCCGACCGCCGAAAGCTCCTATTGTCCAAACCCGACCAGGCAGTATCAGGTCTTTTTTCCAGAATTATCTTCCGCGATCACCAGCAAAGTGTACGTAGTATTATTTTATGCATATCAAACAATCTCTGTGTCAAATTTCATGAACATACATGGACGTTTACATGTCTAAATACTATAGGAAAGTTACTTTGATGAGAGAAAGCCGAAAGACCACTCGGGCGACGCATGGGCGACGATGAAAAATGTTTCAGTATTGTCATCGTACTGCTACTATGGGTTAGGATATGGGTTTATTTCAACGCTAGCATAGCACTACTTTGTCTAGCCAACGGAAATGCACCATAATTTCTGACGATCTGTAGTAGAGGGGAGGAAGGGAGGGGGGCAGATAAACACATGGTGCCAGACATGGTAGGCTATCACACCATGTGTGTGGGTTAACGAGGAGCTGGATAACGAGGATCATTGTAAATCTTAGCCTATGTTTCCAGATTAATGTTGTATTTTCGTTAGTCTGTTTAGTATTTAAATAAATGTTCAAATTTTTTAAGATTTGCACAAGTTGTCTTTTGCTAACCGTCCTGTTATCTTTGACCCCATTCAATGTTTAACGTCTCTAAATATATGATTGACTTTTGCTTCATATTTCATGACTTCCTAATAAGATATCTTATTTTGAAGGACATAAATACGCATAACTTGACATAATTAAATCAGCTGAAAACGTGATACGATCATTTTAATAAATATTTGAAGTGGCATTTTAGCTAAAACCCGGTCGGGATTGGACACAGTGACGTTAGAGCTCTGTAGATAGTTAGCTCTAGCTAACGTCACTGTGTCCAATCCCGACCGGATTTTAGCTAAAATGCCACTTCAAATATTGATTACAATTATCGTATCACGTTTGCAGCTGATTTAATTATGTCAAGCTATGCCTTAACTTATTACCTTTCGAGCTAAATATTGTTGTAATTTTAGTTAGCTTGGCCTTTACTAGAGCCGGCAAAAGGACGCTGGCGCCGGTAAATTAGCCGTGCGCTACCCTTGTCCAAACCCGACCACATTTATATCGTCGTAGTCAACACTCGTCGCTGCTGTTTTTCCAGGGATATTAACTTGATCCAGGGTCACCAAACTGACCATCAATGCTGTCAACATATTCGGGAACGTAGTTATGTCCTTCACAATAAGATATCACGCTTCAACATCCCCAAACTATGCAATAAAAGCTAAATTTGTGTATACCACCACCTGCTGGATGTTTTGTTTAACTCTTCCCATGTCAGTCCCTTGCAAAACCTAGAAACATCTTTTATCCAAAGAACACCGATGCGTACCGCATGTGTACAGAACATTTAAAACATATCATGGTAATTTAACGTTTATTCAGTTGTCCCCATTAAATTAGTAAGTCACGAAATATGAAGCATACCATGTGTGGCACCATGTGTTTATCTGCCCCCCTCCCTTCCTCCCCTCGACTACAGATCGTCAGAAATTATGGTGTATTTCCATTGGCTAGACAAAGTAGTGCTATGCTAACGTTGAAATAAACTCATATGCTATCCCATAGTAGCAGTACGATGACAATATTGAAACATTTTTCAGAGTACAGATCGTCGCCCGAGTGGTCTTTTGGCTTTCTCTCATCAAAGTAACTTTCCTATACTATTTAGACATGTAAACGTCCATGTATGTTCATAAAATTTGACACGTAGATTGTTTGATATGCATAAAATAATACTACGTACACTTTGCTGGTGATCGCGGAAGAAAATTCTGGAAAAAAGACCGGATACTGCCTGGTCGGGTTTGGACAATAGTAGCTTTCGGCGGTCGGAATTGGACACAGTGACGCTAGCTACATCAAAGAAAGTTGCCCGCCAACGCAAAATGAATTCATAGTTTTCAGTCACGTGACATGCTCGGTGACCTGTAAGGCTGAAAGCTGCTGGAGATAGCGGGTCACACCGTTGAGACCGAGACGTGTTGTGGTTTTATGCTCTATGTATAATTACTGTTATAGTTATATACTATTCGTGGGTTATCTAAATCACTGTTGGATACAAATGCACGGAGACGAGGATGCAGCACAAGTTAGATCTTGGCGGGGCCAATTCCTCAACTGCCAGGCATGAACAAACTATCACAGAACACCGTAGTAGTGAGAGCACCGAGTGCTCGATCCAATTTACCACAATACGCACCCACGTTTCTTTGGATCACCTCTCAGTCCAAGAAAAGGAAAGATATGGACAAGTTTCAAGTCTTTTATTGTCAGATGCACAGAACAACACAGGGTCAGACTGGGCACTGAAATTCTTAGGACAAGACAACGCAAATCAATTTAGTATAACATTAGTACACAGAACATAGATTACATCTATAATAAGCAAAAATACAGTTAAACATCCTAATATACAATAATATACCATATTCAATACAGTATACTAAACCTCTAAATACACATAATACCTATACTAGCCTTATAAACCTATGCTAACCTAAGACAAGTGAAGTACAATTGTGCAATATTGCTCAAACCTACTCAAACACACAAAACTGTAACTGTTGGCGTCTAACACAATAACCCAACTATTTAGCTAGCTAACTTTAACTCACTACAATCACTGCACGCCTCGAGACATAACAAATAGGGTTGCAAACCGTCCCGAATTGTCCCGGACAATGCGAATTATGAGTGATTTTGATTGGTCCCATCGGGGCAGCTCTAGTCCCGTATTCTAATCACAGCCTCGCAGTCGCAGGCCAATATTAGGCTACTGTAAACGTGCCAAAACTCACACAAACGTTGCTATGGGACACGGTTGTTGCTTGTTGGTGAAGAGTGTGTGAACTGGCCACTGGTGAGGTGAGCGTTATCGTGTGTCAAAATGAGAAACTTCTAATAATTGTCTTGACTTACTATTAGAGGTGCTCCGATCAGGTTTTTTGGTGCCGATCACTAAAATCAGTATCTGCCGATCCGATAATACCGATCACCGATCACGGTGTTTATTGAAGCATTATATTTATTGTGTAGCATTATTTATGAAATGAATTATTCTTAACAACATTGGTATTGTAGGGAAGCAAACACGCTAGACATTTTTAAAAGACATCTTAAAGGGGTCACTGACTGCAAAACCGTTTTTACCTTGTCATAGTTGAATAACGACAGTTCGGTGGGTAAAATGAACATACAGTGAACCTCAAAGTCCATTGACACTTATTTCCCATGCAAATCTCAAAAAGAAAAAATCTAGCTGTTAAAACGGTATCTTTTGGAAAAATCCACCCGACTGACGTCAGTAGGGTATCGCGCATTCAATTGGCTCTGGTCTGTGTCTTTGTCATGCCCCAAAATGTACATCCAGACCAGCCCACTCACTGGTGTTCTTGCCCAGTCCGAGGTAGCGACGCTACTTTTCTAAACACATCAACATACCTTACTTAGCAAATGACTAGCTAGACTAGCTGTAGTCGGCATTAGAAGGGAAGCTTCCAAAAAAATAGCCAGAAAACGAAAGCAGTCTAGCCTTTTGCTGACGCCTGTCTAGATTATCTATTCGAAATAACTGGAGAAAGGCTGTGCTAGATACAGGATACGTTAGCATTGCTAATAACTGTTACTGACAAAATCATACTACAGTTTGCGGTTCTGATGAACATAACTAAGGTCGGAACGCACCTCTTTTCAGCAACAGCTTCATAGCAAATCCTGCTTTACATATTCCCAGGTTTTTAAAACCGTCCTTGGTGAAATGGTTCGCGCAACTGCACAGAGATCTTCTATGCTACGGTATAAACAAACATCAGCCATAACCGTCTAGTCAATGTTAACTAGACTCAAGCTCATCTGTTTTTCATCGGTGATTTGCAAGGAATGTAAGAACAGCTAGATAGCGAAAACACCTATAGGGGCCTACTGTAGGCATGTAAACCAGAATAGCTTGCTAACGCAAGAGCATGAATGTGTTATGATTTAGCCTAGTTTATTGGCAATTGGATTTACGTTATTTCATGTTCCTGACTATGTTTCATTCAAATAAATAACCCGTGTTGTTATGTAAATCTACAATTCAGATGCATGTTTGTCCAGATCTATTTTTCAGTAAGATAGCTAGAGCTAACTGAAGCTGTGTTGAATCACGATAGTTTGTATGCTAAGCTGTAGTGCTAACGTTACCCACCTAAGGCGATTCTGTTTGCTTCGACAACAGACGTGGAAACTACCGTAATCATTTCAAATTATATCTAGTCAATCTGTTGAAAACAGTGTTGTGTAGACACAATAGATTTATTTGTACGTTTTTATTTCAAGTCGCCACCTTCTTGTTTCAGTGAGTGCTGTTGGCTGTCTTTGCTCCGCAGCTTCGCTCGTTGTAAACCAACCAATCAGCGCACAGCTCATCTAAATACCAATGATATAAGGGAAAAAGCTAGCGTTTTTTCCCGGGAAAAAAATGATGGATGTAAAAGAGGGCATAGAACAGCACCCGGGCCATTTTCAGCCAAAACAATGTTACATACCCTATTCGGAGACCTTAAGGAACAGTGTAAAATACTCAAAAAACCCAGTCAATCACCCCTTTAAAACCTACCTTTTTGCCGAAGCATTTAAGTAATTTTATCTCGGGTTTTACCACTTTTATTACTTTTTAGTTATATTATTATATGTTTATATTATTGTTATATGTTTTGGAAACTGCAAAGGCAGCTCGGGTCCAAGACGGATTCGAGAGACCGCAGATAGAGTGCGGCCAGTCTGGGTTGTTATATGTTTTAAAAAACTGCGAGTGCAGCTCGGGTCCAAGACGGATTCGAGAGACCGCAGATAGAGTGCGGCCAGTCTGGGTTGTTATATGTTTTAAAAAACTGCGAGTGCAGCTCGGGTCCAAGACGGATTCGAGAGACCGCAGATAGAGTGCGGCCAGTCTGGGTTGTTATATGTTTTAAAAAACTGCGAGTGCAGCTCGGGTCTAAGACCGACTTTTATCACCTACATTATTGTTTTTTTTTATTATTATTGTTTACTGTTTTTATTGATTTTATATAAAGCACATTGAGCTGCAATTATTGTATGAAATATGCTATATAAATAAAGTCTTATTATTATTATTATTATTGTATTTAAATTACGGGACGTATCTTGAATTGACAACCATCAGTTTTATTGCAGGGAACGTGCAACATTCCAGTGTAGAAGCTCTCTCGCCTACTATAAAATGTGTAAATAATACTAAATATTAAAATATGAATTAAAATATAAATCTTTAAATAAAAATCACAACAATAGAATCACATGTGCAACATTCCACTCTCTAGAGGCTTTCAAGAGAACTTGAGCTTATACAGTAGCTTTCCTGTGAAAAAATTATAATACAAACTTAACTGCAACATAAAGAGGCTTTAGCCAAATATCCAATATGTTTCAAGTCAGTCAGTTTCAAGTCTATTTGTCTGCATTTAGGAGGGGATAACAGACAGAATAAAGATTAAAGGTGCACAGGAAGTCAGCAATTAAACCAGAAAACAAAACATGTATATCTATCTGTATAGTATCGCACTCACTCACTGTAACATACTTCACTCACTCTCACATACTTCACGCATGGACGCACTCACTCAGAGAGGGGGCATACTTAAGTATTCAAACCTTACTTCTGATTAAGCAGCATCACTGGCAGATTTGCATTCAGCATTTTTAGGAGCTTTAACATAGATAGCAATACCGGTCTCGCCGCTCACACTGCCGATTTCAATGAGAAAGAGAGACAGATATGTTGTTATATATGTTATAGATATGTTTTAGGCTCCGATCCTTATTTGCTTTCCAGTTTTCTTTGGTCCCTTCTGCCCCAGGCTTGTCCCAATTGGCTTTCCATGGCATAACCCCTCCCCATACAGTGGGGATGGCTTGAAGGCTTTCAAGAGTACGGAAGCTTATCAATATGCTGCAGGGTTTTTCCTGGGTCAAAATGGGTCTTTGGTGCTCCATCCATGTATTTATTAACAAAGAGTAGAGAGGCTATGGGCAGAACTAAATCAAGTAGTTTCATACTACTTCTCTGACTTATTTACCTTTATGGAAAATGAAGGCATACTTGAATCTAGGGCTGTGCAATTAATCGAAAACATTTTTTTGGGGGGGGTCAAAATAATTCCTTTGTTAATAATTTGTTACACAGAACTTTATTATATAAAAAATTAATCAAAAAATTATTCACACCTTCACATGATTCCCCTTGTCCTGAGACCTGCTTTCTTACCTGCCTGTTTCTACATATGTTTGTCCAGCTCACCTGTCGCTTCAGCTGGCTCTCTCACAGCAGCATGTTGGATGCTGTCTTCCTCTCCTACTCTTTCTTCAATGCCTAACAAATCACTCTTTCTCTCCCTGACCATGTATTTCTGCTTGAGCAGCACTGGTTGAAGCCTGAACATATGAATATTTTTTTGCATATATGCAGTAGGGCTGTCCCCGACTAAGATTTTCTTTGGTCGACCAAGACTCGACTAACGCTTGTGAAAATCGACTAATCCAAATGTAAAACTTTTTTTCTTCTATAAATGTCAGTATGTCACAACGTTTTTCATCAAACCATTTTGTGTGATGTTTTACCTCACTCTTTTAAGAGATAATATGAAAGAAATACATACTTAAGAAGGGAGATTGACAACTAGACAAACATAGATGTACAAACATTTTCCCGATTTGACTCATTCTAGCTGCTGGAAATTCCAGATTCAGCCACTACAAAATAAGCTATTACTAATAATAAGTCTTGTGTGTCGTGTCACCAGTCCTGTTGTTACCGAATGCCGATATAATACAAAATGCCTGATAAGTTATTATTTATCTCTTACAATGTACTACAAATAAAAAAAATAGTTTAACATGCTATTATCAGAGTGCGCTGATCACTGTCTGAAATAGTGCAGCATGCGAACTTACGTAGAAGCCGAGTGGGGAACGGTGCAAGATTTTGTTGTCTTGGCTGGAGAAGATAATGTCATTCGATTTGGATGTGATTCTTATAATATGCAAATTCATGTTGCTGTCTACCCAGCGTGTTTTAGTATGAGCGAAGTAGGCCAACTTAAGGTTTTCAGGTGGCTACATAATTTTTGACGTCGGACTATGAATAAATAAATAAACGGTTGTTGGTGAACGTTTTTTCGAGTCACCCGGTACTATGTAAATGTACTTTAATGAAATGCTGCCATACCACATATTTCTTTGCCATTTGCCTAATAACACCAACAAAGTAGGCTATGGCAGAGTTTGTAGTTCGGCAGCCAATTGTGCTTGTGTGCAAAAAAAAACGCGCAGATGAACGAAAGGGAAAACAGTAACACCTTTTCTTTTAAATTATATATTTTTAGAGTTGCTTTAGGCCTATTTGTCTATAATCTACAATTTCTGTAGAACATTAATTCAGCAATGGTGACACCAGCGGGAATCAGATCTCACACTGCCATATGGCAGCTCGACTAAAACAATCTTAGTCGACCAAGAGCATATCGACCAGAAAATCGACTAGTCAACTAGACATTTTTTTGTAATGTCTTTAAACAATATGGGGGACATGAATCACAATATAACGCCAGAATCGAATCGCAATACTTGCTGTATCGCAATATGTTAAGAATCGCAATAATATTGAATCGTGGCCCAAATATCGCAATACTATCGTCACATTTTTGCCAATTCCCACCCCTACATAATACAGTGCAATTAATAATGCCCATAGTGCAACAACTAGTGTCCCCAGACACATTCCAGACGTCTTTTCAAAAGGTACTGTGCAAAAACAACAACAGTGCAAGACAAAGCAGTGGATATAGCAGTGCAGCCAACATTGCACACCTTTTTTTGGCTAGTTCAAGGTTTTTAGAGAGGAAAACTAACATGTCAACACGGTCTTGGGTAAGTCGATCTCATATTTAGAAATTAATTTATCTAGATTAATCACGGTGAAATTTCAGCTCTGTTACTCGCAAATTGTCTTTTACGTCGAGTTGTATTGGTATCGTAAAAAAAGTTTTGAGGGCTAACGTTAAATCTACAGCATAAGCTACGTAGCCTACATAATATAAGCCCTTGTAACAAATGTGCCCACCACCCCAAACATCATGTAACGTGTATTTCAGTATGACAGATTAAAAAAACGGAAAACTTTCATTCTTTGGATGTTTTTCACATGAATCAGAACTCACATGAGTTCCGGAAGAGGCACAGAACCGATGCTGCTAACTGGCATGATCGTCGCTAATGGTGCCTACGGTGCTTAAAAAATAAAAATAGGCATCGTTGGTGTTTTGTCATTTTAGAACCGGAAGGTGTCGGTAGTATCGGTTCTCGTGACATCCCTCGTCTGTATGAATAACTTGCACCAAAAAAACTATTGCGAAATTATCCATAATGTAATCGACTACCACACATTACAGTGCAACAAGTACACAATGTTACCTCACTGTAAAGTTTAGTGACTAACTAAATCCCATTATAGGTCTTCAGTCAAACTTGACAACTTCAACTTTTTTTTTCTAGGAAAAGGAAAGCAAGAAAAGAAGAATATCATGTCCTCTTGATCCAAAGCAGTAAGTACATAAAAAATAACATAAAAGTTAACACTTTCAATCTGGATAATATTACTGTGTAGGCACTTCAGAATATCCACATTAGCTTTGATTAACATTAGATGCCATGGCAGTATGGGGAGCAACAGAAGAGCACTGTAAATAAAGTTTGATCATTCATACATATTGCCAATACAACCACATATACTAGGATGACAGTCATTTAATTCAGTTATTCATTGAAACAGTATGTATACTTTTTTATTTAAGATTGCATGGATTAAAAAGCATAAAATCATTTGTTGCTGCTCATTTACACTTCAGAATACCAAGAGTGAAGTGTAAAATGAAATGGTTCTCTTTTAATTTCCCATATTGCATGAGGGAATGGTGATGGGCTTTATCACAGCCTCACATAGTTGATATATGGCAATCCTGTGTAAAAATGGTCCTTACCTTTATGATTTAAACTTCCCCTTAAGTATTTCCCTTCTAGTGATATCTTAAGCATTTACTCTATTGCCATGGTTCTCAAACTATCGCTCCCTCTAGTGGTACATGAAATATTCAGAAATATTGTGCGCGAGCCTTTAAAATAATCGAAGATTGTTGCTAGCTCCAAGAGTTACGAGTTCTATAAATATACAGTGCTTTGGTTGTTAGTTATAATGTAGCATCCGAAGTGTAAGGCCTGAATATATTTGTTGTATTGGACAAAAACTCCTAGAACTGGTAACTCTTGGAGCTAACCACAATCTCTGTTTATTTCCTTTCTCCACACCTTTCTCTCCGTCGCTCTCTCTGCACGTCATCAACATGCCACACCGGCCATAACAACAACCAGGGCTCGACAATAACGATGGCAGTTGAACTAGCAACTCACTGGCCGATTGGGCCACTGCAAATTATTGATTAAAAAAAATGTGCAATGTCAAAGTTAACATCTTCATATGTTTTGCTATCTGCTAAATGCATAAATAACTTTGCAGCTCGTGGGGCGCACAGCTGGCAAATCAATAGTTGAGTAGTGAGTGACGAGTGGTTGTGAAATTGTAATTCTTTAATCTCTAAAAATGTTTACCACTGGCCTGAGACTGGCGGGAGACGATAAAGTGAAGATGGCAGCAAAGTAGAACTACGAGCTCAAACGGAAGCAACTTTTTAAATGGAACTGTCGTAGGCCTATGTTCCCGTCTAAAGCAGACAAAAGTGGATTTTTTTACACAGGCACCGACAATTTTCGAAAACAATCCCTGACCAGCCATGCTAACAGACAGCACCTGGTGTGCGTGACAGTTAAGCGGATGGTTGATAATCCATCTTCCAGGCCGTTGACCATGCTGGTCAGGAATTACCTTTTTATTTTTTATCATGAAGGACTGAGATTCTTTGTGTCTATTCCAATAGGCCTATGTAATGCTAGTTTTTAATGACACAAGTCTGTGTTCTAGAAAGAGTGGTCTGGAGTCGCAGAGGTCCGATAATATCAGCTTTAATGCAGCAGTTGGAAATCAACAAGTACAGAGCTCTGGGGTTGTCTACGTTTCCCTAACCGCAACAATGTTAGGTTCACAAAGTCCAACTGACTATCTGTCCCTGCCCCAGGATATATATACAGTGCAGTAAAATGAGAATATGAAAAGAGGGTTGAGCTTTCTCATGTATCAGGGAGTTGTTCTTGCTGGCGCCCGGCTTCAAGGTTGCTCCTAAAATGAAGAGATTGAGACAACAAATACAGCCTGTTCACCCCACCCTGAGTGAGACACAATGTTTAAGCCTAAGCAAACTTCTAAGTTCATAAAACATTACTTTAATAAGCACAATGTATAATGTTAATAAGCACAATATATTCTTTAAGACATGCATCCTTTATAAAGTTGTACGATCATTGTTCCTGTTGCCATATCAACTGGTGCACAGTGCCCGTGATGCATTGGGTGGTTAAGATGCCACACATACTGATAACTTGAACTAGCCTATAGATAATGATAGCCCTTGATAGAATTGGTGGCACAAAGATGTCTGGAATTATAGAAGGTGCAGTGCCTGTGATGCTTCTGGTGATGACAGTTCATGTATTGTGCTGTAATGTATTGTACATTCTTTAATCACTAGAAATGTGATTTCATTTTTGTTCTTTTTATATCCAGGGTGTGTTTAATAAATGGTTATTGGTAACAGAATAATATAATTTATATGTCTTTGGTTTTGTTGTATAAATTACAACTTTTCGAGGGGGGGGCAGTCATTTTTATTTATTTATGTTGAGCCCTGCATATACATATGTAAGTCAAACCTATGGGTGAAATTGATTCACTAATGCTATTCTTAACTGCGTGGGTAACAAATGCTGTTTTCCTTTTTTATACAGTACTGTATTTGAAGACCTTTTGGAAAGACATCTGAAAAAGTGCAACTCAAGAGAGAAGCCCAGACCTGTGAGTAAATTAAAATAGAAAACTATAATTGTAAGATTCGTTTATGTCTCTCTATTATCTACTATCTATTAAGTCTGCGGGTGTCTTGCTCAGAAACCATGGACTTGCAGTGCTGTGTGCGATGTTGTTTGGATGAGCAGTTCACGTAGAAATATAAATAAGTCTAAAAATCTAAATGTATCGCTGCACTAAGCAAAGGAGCCATGTGTCTTGCAATAAATACATATAACCGAGTTAAGCTAGTGTTGTCCCAATACCAAAATTCTTGGTTCTTTGATACTGATACTAAGTAAAGCATCACGGTACTCGATACTGAAACACTACTAATGATTTAATTACAAGAGGGAAACTTGACTATGTTTTGGTCTGTTAATTTGAACTTTTGTTTTCTGCTTGACGGGCTAGTAACAGTAACTAAGGTGGGTGGGGCTTTTGCGAATGGTTATTTGTGTGGCTGTCTGTCTATGCCTTGATTTATCTTAATAACTGTGCATTGTATGATATCGAAATTTGGCAGGTGTATTGCTCAGGACCCAAGTACATGCAGGGTTAAGTGTGTGTTGCAAGTTGTTTAGATGAATAGTTTGAAACAAATATAAATGTTGAGCTCCACTAAGCAATGCATGTATATAGCAATAAATAAATATAACCAACATGGATCACTCCAATATGGTGTCCTTCCATGGGTGCTGCACTAGTGCATGTCACTCTCATATTTCTGTTAATATTTTGTATTCTCCAACCAAATCAGGTTTATTATGTGCAAGATATTAATGCAGGACCAGCATGTGATGAAGACAGTTCCAGGTGTGAGGTAAGATCAGTGTTTCCCACAGAACCAACCTCAATGTGTGGGGGCCGAACGCTTGCTAAAAAAAGTTTCTAATGCCCTATTATACGCGTGTCATGAAAACGAGATCATCCTATTTGGCCTAATTGGTGCAGAGAAGACGGCTGGCGAAGGTTTACGAAGCTGGATCGGGGATCGGAAAAATAAGCCGATCCATGGGCCGATACATCAATTTTTTCCCTGCAGCGCATCCTGTGTCATTTGTCAGCAGCATGAGTTAACCGAACCTTTAGATGCGTGAGTTCTAAATATTTCAGACGGTCCCCACAGCAAGCATAATACTCGTAGCAATGCTACTAGCATGCTAGTGTTACCTGTTAGCCTTCTACATATTGAAGCCATACAGTGTTTTGCTAGTTTTTGTCTATCGAAAAATATTGGAATTTTAGAAATTGCATATTTGCGACGTTGCGCTGTAAAACCCGCATTCAAACGATCACATGATATGTGCGACGCTACAGGTTCATCTACACTGTAGATTCTACACAGTATAGAGTTGTTGAGCTGCAGGATTTCGGCGTGCTCCTAGCATTAAATTGGTAGCTCCTTGATTAAATTGGTAGTATTGTACTTAGCAGTACTACCACCACCACTCAAAACATTTACTTTGCAGACATTGCAAACAGCCGACGAACTAGTTGGCGTGGCAAGCGTGAAATATCTCCACACAGCCGACTCTTTGGCTCGCTCCATGTTGCTTTTAAGTTTATCTGTCCACTGGTTGGACACAAGCTGTACACCGCACGGTGCAATGCTTCAAGCTAAAAACCATGGTTCACACACCAGCGACAACAAATCAATATAATTTTTTTTACATGTTTACATGTTTGGTAACTGTTTGATTACTATTGTATGTTTGACCAATACATCATTTTGTTTCTACTGCTACATTTGATTTATTTTAATACGTTTGATTACATTCTTCTTTCGAATTTTGAATGCACAATTGTTTTTTAAATAACAAATATTCAGAAAAAAAGGAAAGTAATGTTTAGTTAGGAAAGTCTGGAAGGAAGGTATAAGGTATACAGTTTATTATTAATTCAATTAATATCGGATCGGTATCGGGTATCGACAGATACACAAAGCCCAGGCATCGGTATCGGTATCGGGACTGAAAAAGCTGGATCTAGTCTAATTTGAATGGTAGGTTTATCACCAGGACCTTAATGTGCTTCTTCTATAGCCACTCCTTTTTTTTAACTTGGCCGTGTGTTTTGGGTCATTGTCATGCTGGAATACCCATCGACGACCCATTTTCAATGCTCTGGCTGAGGGAAGGAGGTTCTCACACAAGATTTGACGGCACATGGCTCCGTCCATCGTCCCTTTGATGCGGTGAAGTTGTCCTGTCCCCTTAGCAGAAAACCCCCCTCAAAAAATAAGGTTTTCAGCTCTGTGTTTGATGGTGTTCTTGGGGTCATAGACAGATTTCCACCTCCTCCGAAACTCGGCGAGTTGAGTTGATGCTAAAGAGCTCGATTTTGGTCTCATCTGACCACAACACTTTCACCCAGTTCCACTCTGAATCATTCAGATGTTCATTGGCAAACTTCAGTGTTCATTGGCAAACTTCAGAAGGGCCTGTAATAAATAAATTCTAAATTCTCTCAAAATATAAACCAGTTAACAACATTAGATTTTCTTGCCTTTCCATTTTGTTACTAGGCAAGTTAGAGCTAGATTAGGTGAAAACGGTTTTCACAAGCACTACTGCAAGCACACAAACTGTAGAATTTTACATCCGTAAAATCACATGTAATGCTGTGAATGCCTTAACATGTTAAGGGATTCTGTGCAACACCCTTAAGTAAATCCCTTAGCGAAGGATAAATTAAGTGTCATACTTAAGGCTGAAATATAGTAGGACGGATTTGTTGAATTTATAGTACTTCGAAGGCTGTGGGTGCTGAAAACAATTCACCGCCAGAAAAGTAGGTGGAGGAACGTTTGAGAAGCCTGCCACATGACGTCTTTGTGTGTGGAACCAATTGCGGACCAATCACAGCCAAGGGGTATCAGTAAAATTACGGACTAGCGGACGGATAGTTAGGAAAATCAGGAGGTGCATGTAGAGCTCGGAGAGGGGCTCGGAGAGGGCATTCCACATCAGAGAGAGTGTTCCCTGTGTCCGTCTCCCTGAAAACGGCGTACTGTAATTCGGCCTTTAAGGGGAAAACCTAAGGTGTTTTGTTCAATCGGCCCCAGCACCTTTCACAAATGTAAAAGCAGCCCCTCAAAAAATTCGAATCAATTGGGGTGTGAACTATCGGCATTGGCTATTGTCAAAACTGTCAACATAGGTATTAATTATGGCCCGGAATGTCACGATCGGTGCATCTTTAATTGAAACACAGTGTACAAAAGTGTGAATGCGGCATAAAATGCATGAATTGTCGCTGTTAACTGCAAATAGTGTTTAGCGATAAGATATGGGAAAACAAATCTCTAATGGGGTTGTGAGGCTGAGAGTAACTACATAAACTGGAGCAACTTTGTTTAGGTGCCTTTAACGGATCGCAGCAAAACAGAGTTGGACTTTCTTTTGAAAAAATTGAGGAGTGCAGTTAAAGGTAAGCTGAAATACCCTTTGTGTATAACAAGAACTATGTATCATTTCAGAAAATGTAAAAAAGATTCAGTTTACTCCTGAATTTACACCTTTTTTATAGGATTGAAATTGGAACATCAGGATAGCATACTGTCTCACCCTTCTCTCATTGAAGCTTTAAATGATCCAAATAATGGTGACTTTGCATGCAAACACCTCAAGCAACAGGTAGTGAACATTTATTTTTTATAAAAGTATTTATAAAATCACTTTGCCCTTTATACTGAATATATATAGTGACTTGATGTATTATGTTTGCTGTTAAAAGGCATCCCTTTTAGGAAACATGGAGGCCTTAAACCTACTTGGACCCAACCAGTGTTTAGTCGAGTTCGGAGCTGGAAAAGGAAAGCTATCCCACTGGATACATGTGGCCTTGAAAGCAAATGACAATACGCATTTTCTACTTGTTGAGAGATCAAGTTCTCGTTTCAAGGCATGTAAAGTATTAAGCTAATTTGTTGCACATCACTTTTGTTTATGATTACCCTGCTTGGCTGATGGCGCATGGCCCACAGTCAGACCGCACTCACTGCACTGCAAACATTTCTGTATGGACCTCGCTTAATGCATGGGAGCATTATCAAGCTGAAACAGAAAAGGGCCTTCCCCAAGTTGTT
Source organism: Mallotus villosus (assembly GCA_903064625.1). NCBI lineage: Eukaryota > Metazoa > Chordata > Actinopteri > Osmeriformes > Salangidae > Mallotus > Mallotus villosus. Next base: position 415,292 of record CAEFZP010000752.1, read on the forward strand.
GCCACAGAGTTTAAAGAGTTTTTTGTTTTAGCGTTCATATTTCCAACAGTGTGATTAATCGCATTATTTCACATGATTAATCGCAAATGTATTTAATCTGTTAAAATCTTACCCCAATAAACTGGATGATAATGGCCATATAACAAAGTTCAGATGGAAAACAACTTAAATTGGGAGGGAGTTTTATTCACTGACAAACTATACTGCTGTATTATAAACATCCACAAAATCAGACTTGTTCTGGAATATATATACATTTAAGACATGTTGTCTCATAGCCTACTACGATATCTTGCTCCATTATATTCAAATCTCACTCAAACATACTTCAGATACTTAAGCAACCACAGATTTACCTTAATATTGAACAATACAGTTTCTATTTTGTTGAACCCAGTCAGCTGCTCGTCAGCTGCTGTTTGCTTTGCTTGCACGTGATAGTTTAGGCTGGGAAGTACTCCGGTGATTACTAAACTCAGCCTGATAGACTGTACACACAGCTTTAGTTTTGGCAACCGAGCCGTCTCGCAACTTTTTGAAATGACTTATGGAGATAACATTCAAATGGGTGTATATGACTGAACAATCCTGACCTACACCTTTAATGGTAATGTAGCCTTTTTAGCCAGCCAAAATGACTGTAGCAAAAAAATAATTGTTCTATTCTTTTTAGGTTGACGGCAAACACCAAGGTACTGATGCAAAATTCCAAAGACTACAAGTGGATATTCAACACCTGGATTTAAGTATGTCATCCTTATTTATATTTTATCCTGGAATCATATGCATATGCAAGCTTTACAATGGTTACAACTGCACAGCCACAGACACAAAGGCCTGCGTCCCATCAGTAATGTTTTTTGTGTTTTGTTGACAAATGTTAAAGATCACATGACTGTACATATACCACCATTTAAAACGTTGACGTCACTTAGAAGATTTTTATTGTTTTCGAAAGAAAAGCAAATTGTGTCCATTGGGATAAATCAAATTGATCAAAAATACAGTGTAGACATTGTTAATGTGCAAAAGGACAACTGTAGCTGAAAATGTCGGATATGCCACGGAATATCTATATAGGCGTACAGAGTCCCATAATCAGTCTTCTCCTCCAATGGCACATTGTATTTGCTAATCCAAGTTTTTAACTAGTCGAGCATCTGAAGCATCAGCAATTGTGGGTTCAATTACAGGCTCAAAATGGCCAGAAGCTAAGAATTTTCTTCTGTAACCTGTCAGTCTATTCTTGCTCGGAAAAATGAAGGCTATTCCATGCAAAAAATGTGCAGCAGATATAGGAGATCTTGTTTAACGCTGTGTATTACTCCCTTCAAAGAACAGGACATCCTGGCTCTACCAGTATAGAAAAAGGAGTGGGAGGCCCAGTATATACAGTCTTTCGATTGACACCTCATTTGATTCAATAAAAGCTTCCATGCCCTGGCGATAGCCTTCTAAAGCCAACCTGGGCTGCATTTCCCGAAAGCGTCGTAAGCCTAAGTTGATCGTAGAATCCATCGTACAACGAATCTTAGTTTTACGTGCCGTTCCCAAAGACATCGTAGCTAAAGTGTCTCTTGAAAATTCGTAGCTCTTGAAAGCGCATAGATTAGCCTACTCCTTTCGAGCATGTTTGGGAAACACGTAAGCAATATCGATGGTTTCGTTTTTTGCATCGTTATCGGAAAACACAGACCAGGTCCGTGTGTCAATCCTGGTGAATCAGATAAAGCACTCCAATGTGTTCATGCTTCAGTTTTTGTGTTTCAGAAATACTAATGGGGGATTTAGCTATATTATATTGAGAGTTCTAAGCAGTGTTGGGGGTAACATGTTATGTAATATAACGCATTACATAATATTATTACTTAACCCTTGTGCTGCCTTCGGGTCACTTCGGGTGACTGAAGGGTCACAATGACCCGAAGATAACACAAGGGTTAAATGTTAGTTTCCTCCAGGATCACAATGAATCTTACTTAGAGATGTGTTGCTCTTGTTGGTTAGCTGTAACTGATTACAATTATTGTACTCCTTGTGAAATATATTTTTTACTGTTGCTTGTTTTTCGACAGGTTCACACTTGCACTTTTTTGAGGTTCATGTTGTTTAATTGTAACTTGCTCAACTACTGAGCGGTAAGGGCTACATAGCCCTATGAATTGAGACACTACTTGGTTAGGGTTACGTACATCGATGCCTCCAAAGCAAGTAGTGACTGTGTTATGCACTGATATAAAACAAAATTAGCTGCTAATAGAGTTCAGTCAAGACAATCACGTATTAGATTTGAGCATTTATTGTTACATGACATGGACATGTAGATTTAACTTTGGCGGAGTGGATGATCTAAGAGAAGCACTCCCTGCCTCCTCGATGCAACACATACATACATGACATATGAGGCAGGGAGCAATAGAGATATAATCCCCTGGATGGATAGAACATACAGACAGCATGGGGGAGAAGGGGATGGTGGCAGCAGCACTGATCATACAATAATTGGGCTGCGAGTGCGTGTGTGCGTATCCGCACGGCCTTTTAATGCCGTCTTATCGGACTTGGCCCAATGGGCTTGTGCTGGCTAACACAGGTGTGGTAATGAGCGGATGACGCGTGCTGCCCGTTTGTCCTGCCTGAACTAGCTGCGCTTATTTCAGTTAAAATAAGCATGGAGTCCATTCAAGTCGGTTCCTTTGTTGGGGTGTTATCCGAGGTGGTTTACAGTTGTGTGAACTGGAATACAATTTCAGGATTGTGGCCTTAAGGTTTATATCTTGCATATACTTCATAATCTGGATACAACATTGATAAATAGTTTTTTTTGTAGATTACAATACATTGGATACCAAGTTTATCATAACATGACAGAAAGTTGCATTAAAACATCAAATTAAATAAACACAGCATAAGGGAAAAACATACATTGTCGCACCAAAATGTCAATAATCCTTTTAATGTCCACAAACAATGTAGTCCTTGAGAAATGTTGGTACATCCATTAAAAGGTTAGTTTTGATGTCCCTTTGTTTGTCTGGAGTAAGGAGAGGCTGATGATGATGGGCCACTTGTCTGGCCCTTCTCCCTCCCATGACACTAAGGGTCTCATTTATAAAACTGCGTAGGATTCTTACTAAAAGTGTAAAATGGCCTATTTTTATTTTTAAACCTAAAATGGCATACGGCAAAAAAAGACAGATTTATAAAACCGTGCGTACGCACACCCGCAAGCAATGTTCCCTTTATAAATCACAGATTACCCACAAGTGTGCGTACGTGAATCAGCATTTTACCCCGCCCTGAACACGCCCATTTTCAACCATAAATGGTCAATGCAAAGCACCTCATGAATGCTAATCCAGTATATTAATGGCCCTGGCATGCGATTGTTCTTATGTTACGTGACGGCGTCAGGAGGGAAAAGAACAAAAAGGTGCAACTTCTCAGACACTGACATTGAAATACTTGTAGGCGTGGTGGCCACGGCAGCGGAATCACCAATAAATACAAAAGCAATGTGAGGTAACAATTTGAAAACAAAATTGTATCTGTAAACACGTTTCTTAATGCCGGTTTTGTTATGAACAGTATTAAAGTGTGGCCTGATAACAAGGACGTAGTGTAGCAATTGCACGGGAGCTTAACGGTTGTATTTCCAGTTTTTTACATATGATGATATATGCATAGTATTAAATAAATATATTTAGTTATGGGCTACACTGTGTTTTGCAGTTATGTAAATATTACATTTTTACATTTACATTTAGTCATTTAGCAGATGCTCTTATCCAGAGCCGAACCTTCTGATTAATTTCCCGATTCCCTAACCGCTCAGCCATCTGCCTCCCCATATGTGATGTTATCCTGTATTCCATGCAGTCAGGGCATCTCCCCCTCCTGCACTCCGGTAGTGGACAATCTGATTGTGAAACAGCGCTGAAATTTGAGTTGGATTGTACAAGGTGTTTATGGAACAATGATCATGCAAATAACACTGCTGGATGTAATCTTCATGATAATGATGAAATGGAGTGAAAAAAAACGTGTGTGAGGAAAACAAAATATATAAATATTACGAGTAATCGTTCTTCCCACATTTACTTTCTGCAGTCTGACTACAGTACGGTCATCTGCGTCCCACTGTCTCCAAAATGTGCGTAGGGCTACGGATGGGTCAGAGTTTGCGTGGAGCACCGCACATTCTCCCATCAAGTTTGTTTTTGAATAATTCACAACCTTTGCGTGGGAAGTGGCGTACGCACATTTTAAGCACCGTTTTGTGCGTACGCAACGTAAATAAATAAATGAAACCCCAGGTCTGGTATCAACCCTTTGAAGCTCATCCAGAAAGATAGTGGCATTGTATGAGGTGTCTAAAAATGCAAAGTCTGGGGTTCTTGTGCTAATGTGGTCGTCAGTAGGGATGTCACGAGAACCGATACTTACGATACCTTTCGATGCTAAAATAACAAAACACCGTCGATACCCATTTTTTTGAAGCACCGTAAGCACCGTGAGCGCCGATGCCAGATGTTAGCATTGGTGCTGCGCCTCTTCTGGAACTGATGGGGGCAGTATTCAGGAGTGTTCCAGTCGACGTTTACATTCAGAAAACCAAGATAGCAACTGCAGCTGCAGCGATAGCCCCACCTCGACTTGTTGACAATAAATAATCCGCAGAATCCATTATGCAAAATATGCTACCGTGGTCTTCAGACCAAGGGAGGTAATACTTCCAATTTAGCTAAGCACCTGAAATGAATCCGTTATCCGGATTTGTTTAAATAATTCGAGGTGAGTTCTGATTCAGTTCCAGAAGAGGCGCAGCACCGATGCTAACATCTGGCATACTAAATGAATGTTCGTTGTGGTCGAACAACGAACGGCGAAATTCAGAATACATCCAAAGAATGCATAGTTTCTATTTTTCAATCTGTCATACTGAAATACACGTTTCATGATGTTTGAGATGGTGGGCAAGTGTGTTACAATGGCTTATGTTATGTACATCGTTTAGGTTAGCTATGTTGTAGTTTTAGCGTTAGCCTATAGCCTACCTTGGTTAGAAGGTAAACTCATGTTCATCTTGTTAGCTGGATGGCTTAATTGCACTTTATTATGATGTGCTATGCTCTATTGCACATGTTTTGTATGTCTTAAGACATTTAGCTATTTTTCAATTATTTTAATAAAGAAGTTTAAGTACAGTAGCCTACATGAAATCTTAGAAAATCCTTTTTTTTTACCGTGGTATCGAAATTGGCATCGAGAATCGTGTTATTTTGCTGGTATTGGCACCGACTACTGAATTTTTGGTATCGTGACACCCCTAGTCGTCAGTACCATGTCTTACTGAGGTGATCAGATTAAGACCGTGTAGCTTGTTAACTTCTGGGAGATAGCTAGCTAACTAAAAACTAAAAAGCAAGACAACTGCAGAAACACCACAAGCAAATGCCAGCGTGATAACATGTAGCTAGCTGTTTCCAGGCTGTGATATCAACACCGTGTATTTTTGTACGGCCTTCAACTGGTTAGCTCTTGCGATTCCCACACATCGGTCGTGTAGTAGTTATCTTAGCTGTAAAACGTACTTACCCGTCCTGGGATCAGGTCTGCATCAAGACTGAGCATAGCCGGCTTCTCCAGGTGAGGAAAATTGTATATTATGCCTGCTAGGCTGTGCTCTTCTATAGCAGATAATCCAGTTCTCCAAAGCACAAGATGTTACCAACTGTGTTAGCCAGTTAGCTAATACTTAAGCTTTATTAGGGTTCCTCCGGTAGGAGGGAACCTATTGTTTTTGTTAGTATTCCTCTTATTATTATATGACTCCATTAAATGGCTCAATAGCTCAAAAAATCCTCAACCCGATTTTGAAAAATGTGGCCCAATGATACAACAGTTCACTCACTACTCCCAGACGGCTAGTGGCCCACGTACGCCCATAGGTGGCGCTATAAGCCACGCCCAAAGTCTACATGATTTCGCCAGCGCCCCATTACTCCAAAATGCATGAAAATGTGTATACTTGCCTTATTTCTCATGGGGAACAAAAACGCCTCAAGGACCCATAAGGTCCGCCATGATGGATTTTCCTGTACAGCGACATTTTGCAAAAACCTTCAAAATCGATCTCCTTCTTAAACAAAATACGTTTTGAAATGTTGTACAGATATGCATCATTGATTGTATTTAAAAACGTTACTTAAGACAGATGAATCAAATACAAAATGGCTGAAAGAGGTGTATTTATGTAAATGTCCACATTGCCTCAATATCTTTGTGTCAAATCAAATATAATTTTGATTGATGGTTTTTCAAACCTAATAGGGTTCAAGATGACATCACTCTGAGGTACCATAAGCAATTTCACCTTGGTATGTCCAAATATGATTGAATTACAGCTGTTTAAACTTTGGCCGAATCTAACAATGCTTGCCACAGTAGAAACAGATAACTTTTTTTATACAGTAACTGACCGAAGGAGTTGCCAACACTGAGAATAGCTGAATGGGCTTAGACAGTGTACTGCAATGTGCATGGTCACAGGTTTAAATTCAGCCACAGCCTTTGGGCCTGTCATGATACTGATTATCTGTTTATTTAAAGGATGACATCTTTCTGAAGTACCATGCGCAATTTCACCTTAAAATGTCAAAAGCTTAAACTTTGTCCCAAAGCTGACCAAAGCTAATACTCTGCCCTTTTCTATTCATAAAATCTCAACAGTTGGTGTGTTGCAGAGAGTATAGAGAGGCTGACTTGTAACCTTATGCTCATGAGTTCAAATCCCCATTCAGCCTATTGTTGTTGGCCAAACATGAAGTAGTTTTGCTCTCTTGTTGTCCAACTCTTGACCTTCTACAATGTACATTTTTATAATATTTTGCGGAGGAACCCCGCTATAAGTATACATCTTATTTAGGTTATAATTACATACATCTGCTGATAGAAAAGTGAATCGCAGTGAAGTGAAAGGCAAGGAAAAAATTGCCAAATGCGCAGCCACAGCAATTGACAAAACAGGAGGAAGATAGCTTTAAACTAACTTTTCCCATTGTGATAAAAATTATGGCTGATGAAACACACATATCTAGGTTAAGTCATGAATGCAGGATCCTGGAATTTGATTGAGTGCAAAGATATCAAATTCAATGTATGACGCATCATTTTAAGTTTACAATTTGCGCTGTCAGAATAAATAAATAAACTGAGAAATTACCTTGGCCAACAATGGCCCCTTTTCACCCGAGTGTGTAACAAATGTGTTTGCTTTGATTTTGTATCTTCTAGGCAAAGTTCCCATCCTCAGGGAAAAGGGACTTCCAGTGGTTGGCATCGGTAAACACTTGTGTGGTGCAGCAACAGGTAAATACAGGGGCCGCTAGGGTGGGACTCAATGCTTTTGAACTTTGGTACATTTTACGTACATTAGTGCTGTTTTATTCCACTGCTGGGAATGTTAAACCACTGAACATGTGACTATTCAGATTGGCTTTGGGGTTATAAGTATATCTGACTAAGTATACATGACTAAATGACTAAATATCTGCAGATTGTTTAGGTTTCTTGTATTCATGCACACATGAATGAACAATAAGACATAATACAGAATAATAACAGATAAGGCATTATCTTATCTACTGATTGGGCCTCATTCACCAATATCTTCCTAAGTTGTTTCTTACATTTGTTCCTAAGAAAAATCTACGTGTTATTCATGACGAGTTCCTAAAAAGCAGAATTGTTCGCAGGTGTGGTCTTAAAATGGTGAATCCCAATATGTCGTAAATTGAAAGCTTATGCCCCGTTGCTCCAATATAGCATAGGTAAAACTACTGCTGCAAGAAATTAGCAACAAATTTCACATCATATTTAGTAGCGTCAGCGGTGGATACAAAGCAGTAAATAAAACCGATACATGGAATGCAATTACTCATGCAGTGAACGCTGTATCTGGAAAAGGGCGCAGAACTTATGAAGAGAAAAATAAATGGTTTGATTTGAAATCTGGGGCAAAAAAACATATTTGATGACTGTTAACATCATTTATGTGAATTGAAGGCAAAGCAAGGCTAGTTTATTTTTATAGGCCGAGCACAAGTGCTTTACAAATGAGCAGAAGTGTAAGTGTAGTGTGTATTTATAAAAACAAACAATCCTACTATTATGTTTAATTTAATGAAAAGTATTAGTTGCAAAATTATATTTATATATTATTTAATTATATATTATGAGAGAACAGGGCTCCAGACTAACTTTTAGCCTTGGTTGCACTGGTGCGCCTAACTTTTATATTTAGGTGCACCAGCACAACATTTAGGTGCACCAAAATGTTTCCTTGCGTCGCCAACATTTCAAGGTCACCTTTTTATCACGCTCCATATACATTCATATACAGTGCCTTGCATAAGTATTCACCCCCTTTGGACTTTTCTACATTTTGTCATGGTATAACCACAGATTAAAATTTATTTCATCGTGAGTTTATGTAATGGACCAACACAAAATAGTGCATCATTTGGAAGTGGGGGGAAATATTACATGGATTTCACAATTATTTACAAATAAAAATCTGAAAAGTGTTGAGTGCATATGTATTCACCCCCTTTACTGTGAAACCCCTAACAAAGATCTGGTGCGACCAATTGCATTCACAAGTCACATTTGCAAGTCACATAGTTAATAAATAGGGTCCACCTGTCTGCAATTTAATCTCAGTATAAATACACCTGTTCTGTGACGGACTCAGAGTTTGTTGGAGATCATTACTGAACAAACAGCATCATTTCAGCATCCAGAGCTTTGAACATCTCTCTGAGCACCATAAAATCCATCATAAGAAAATGGAAAGAATATGGCACAACCGCAAACCTACCAAGAGGAGGCCGTCCACCCAAACTGAAGAGTCGGACAAGGAGAAAATTAATCAGAGAAGCAACCAGGAGGCCCATGGTTACTCTGGAGGAGTTGCAGAGATCCACAGCTGAGGTGGGAGAATCTGTCCACAGGACAACTATTAGTCGTCTACTCCACAAATCTGGCCTTTATGGAAGAGTGGCAAGAAGAAAGCCATTGTAAAAAATCCCGTTTGGAGTTTGCCAGAAGCCATGTGGGAGACACAGCAAACATGTGGAAGAAGGTGCTCTGGTCAGATGAGACCAAAATTTAACTTTTTGGCCTCAATGCAAAATGCTATGTGTGGCGAAAACCCAACACTGCCCATCACCCTGAGCACACCATCCCAACAGTGAAACATGGTGGTGGTAGCATCATGCTGTGGGGATGCTTCTCTTCAGCAGGTACAGGGAAACTGGTCAGAATAGAGGGAAAGATGGATGGAGCCAAATACAGGGAAATCCTTGAAGAAAATCTGATGCAGTCTGCAAAAGACTTGAGACTGGGGCGGAGGTTCATCTTCCAGCAGGACAATGACCCTAAACATACAGCCAGAGCTACAAAGGAATGGTTTGGATTAAAGAATGTTAATGTCTTAAAATGGCCCAGTCAAAGCCCAGACCTCAATCCAATAGAGAATCTATGGCAAGACTTGAAGATTGCGGTTCACAGACGGTCTCCATCCAATCTGACTGAGCTTCATCTTTTTTGCCAAGAAGAATGGACAAACCTTTCCATCTCTAGATGTGCAAAGCTGGTAGAGACATACCCCAAAAGACTTGCAGCTGTAATTGCAGCGAAAGGGGGTTCTACCAAGTATTGACACAGGGGGGTGAATACTTATGCACCCAACAGATGTCAACTTGTTTGTTCTCATTATTGTTTGTGTCACAATAAAATGTATTTTGCACCTCCAAAGTACTATGCATGTTTTGTTGATCAAACGGGAATTTTTTTTTAAAGTCTATTTGAATTCCAGTTAGTAACAGTACATAATGGGAAAAAGTCCAAGGGGGGTGAATACTTATGCAAGGCACTGTATATTATGTAAATTATCTTAAACAAGAATAGGGTGTAGGTAAATATTGGTTTTATTTTAAGCACAATTATACTGTATATAAAAAAGATATTTTAAGTGCTTCACTGAGCTGCCAAACTAAAATATTGCAAGCACAATAAAACATTTCAAAATAGAAAGTGCTACTGTTTAAAAGTGCTTCCCTGAACTGAGACCTAACATTTTATGGCTCAAAGTCTTATAGCAGGTCCCCCCCTTGCTGTCGCATGCCCTTCAGGTGGCCAACACCTGTAATTTGGCTGTCTTGCCCTTTGGCCTTGGCTAAACCTGCTTGCCACACTCTCATATTTAGAAGCGTCAGCGGTGGATACAAAGCAGTAAATAAAACCGATGCATGGAATGCATTTACTCATGCAGTGAACGCTGTATCTGGAGAAGGGCGCAGAACTTATGAAGAGAAAAATAAATGGTTTGATTAGTTTAGAACACGATATGATCCAACCATGAGTGTGAGTTCCGTCAAAGGAGAACAAACGCTGGCTGTGTCTACTACCGCGCACTTGTGCACTTCGAGCACTAGTACGAGCACAGACTTTCAGTGCTTAGGGCGCTTACACTCACAAAACCTGAAAGTACCCGGATGGCGCACTACAAACGGTCCAAAAAAACAGTGTACAACGATGGACACTACTCACCCTAAACGGGCGCCATCTTGGCTATGTAGCGGAAGAGGAGGAGACCTTTTGGCAGCTTTTTCCACTTTGGGTGGAGAAGCGCGTTCATTTTGGCAGGTTTCGCGGGTGTCGCGTTCAGATTTGCGTCTGTCACTTCCCGCTAAGTGGTTAACGTAAGTGTTCCGTTTGAGACAGCACTACTCAGCGAAGGAAGTGCAATACAGATACAGTAAGTGCACTGTATTGCAGTGTACTTCGTAAAGTGTTCTGTAATAGACACAGCCGCTTTGTTAGTGGAGAGGCTTCGGGTTTGGTCGCACTCTAGAGCCCTGAGAGAAATATTACATTATCATTACAATTATAACGGACAAAAGCGGTATAACTACTTTTTTTGCAAACACGTAAGCTCTCAATTGTGTGTAAAAGTGCTCTTGTGTGTGCGTAAATTCTTTTCTTACCTAAGAACAAATCCCAAATAAGAAAACATTGATGAATGCCAGAATATTTGTGAAAACTGCGTAAATGGGGTTTAAGAACAAATTTGTTCTCAAGAACATTTGATGAATGAGGCCCATTGTGATTAAAGGCCATGTTGCATGTTTATTTTTCCAACAAATTTGCTGAATTTGCTTGTTGGTAATAAAAATTTAAACTGTTCTCCATTGTATTTGATGTTGAAAAATTAGGTACTATTTTACTGCGGTTTTCAATGATTCTCCTTTCCCCCACAATGCATTGCATGATGTCACATTAGGGAGACGACAGACCAAAGCCCGCTGTGAGACCCTTGAAATCGATTCAAAATCATCCCTAGGCTAGTACCATCAAAACGTGGGATATATAATCGGAAATGTATTTACAACGTCAAGGGAAAGATTTAATTAGGGATTATCTTGGGGGGATTTTACAGTTGGGACTGGCAAATTAGCCCATAGCTAGCATGATGTCTTCTATTTTCTAGATGGCGTTAAGTTTACCAGTAGCTGAACTAGCATTATCCTTGTGCCGTTCTGTAGCGGCAAGCCACTCTAAAGCCCCTTACCCCCTACTTTTCTTGTCTATATCAATGCGACAGAGCTTACAAAAGGCATTATATTGATCTTTGCTGCTCTTAGTGGCAAAGTGGAGTTCTGAAGCCCACGCAAGGGGAAAATTGCGACAGTGGGCAGGAAGGATCAAAAAGGAGGACAAAATGGCGAAAAGGGGGACACACAACAGCGGTCCAGACAAAGGGCTGGAAAACCGGACTGTCCGAACAAAATCTGGACGTCTGGTCACCTTAGTCGTTAGCGATGCTAGCTAACGTTAGTTTACTAGCTGTATATAACATTTCACTGGGTCGTGCAGCTGTTTGATTTACTGAAATTACTATGAAATGTTATGTTCTACTAGCCATTTGCCTACTTAAGTAAGTTACAGTATTTCCAAGCCCTGCTTATGTAACTGAGACGACACAGTAAATAATTCCTCTTTCAAGTAATAAGCCCCCGTTCAAGTGTCAAGCATTAAATTAGCTGCACGATCTGTAGAGATCTTGGGAGAGTTTAATCAAAGAAATACGGTAATTTGAAATAAATCACTGAGGTCATAGCTAAAGGTTCTCAAATTTGTTGTGCTGCCCATCTTGTCTGTGTGCTGTCATCCTGTCTAAATGAAGTAGATGTTGTCCATCCACCAGTAAACATATTTCTTTACATTTATAGTTTGTCAGTGGAGGTAGCATTCAACAGCATCTCAACATGTATAGTTTTTTCACATAGATCTTTGATTTAGGATACACTGGGATCAGAAAAAAACTAAATTACTTTAAGTACTTCTTCTTTGGATTAACAAACCTGCAGAAACAGACTAATAATATTATTTAGCTGCCAAATGTATTCTGCAGTATGGAACTTGAAATGTGTACAAGATCGCATTGACCATTTAATTAAAGTCAAATCAGCATATTCATATGCAATATATAACATATACAGATTATTTGTTGTTGTTTTACTAGTGGTTGTTGGAACTGTGTTTTGTGCCCTACTGTTAAACCTCTACTGCTCTAAACAGATCTCGCTCTAAGATGTCTGCTGGAAAGATCAGGAAAAACTCATCATGGGATGGATGACCAGCCACCCAGAAAAATTGCTAAATGTCTGCCTCTACCCATAGAGGATTTAGAACCAGATGACAGAGCTTTGAATGGCGAGGTCAAAGTATCTGGAATAGCCATTGCCTTATGCTGCCACCATCGCTGTGACTGGAGGCACTATGTGGGAAAGGAGTTCTTCACAGAGCGAGGATTAGGTGCTTCAGAATTTGATGCTTTCCAGCGCATGTCAAGTTGGGCTACCTGCGGTATAAGAAAGGCCAAAGAGAGTCCTATGCAGCCATGTCAAAGTGACCATACTACTGAGAAGTCAACTAAGGGAGAGGATGGAAACAGCTTGAAGGAGTAAGTATTGGCTTTCGGTTAATCAGATCATATTGTGTGATAAATACATGTAATTTTTGGGGGGGGGTTTATTTGGAAGCATAACATTATGTGGCGTCTTAATCAGTTTATTCACACATTAGCTACGCAAACTTTGGAAGCAGTGTGCTTTAGATCATTGTCTGCTTTTGGGAAGGGAAAGTTGGGCAAGATATTAGCCACAAGTAAAAGATGTCAAAGATGTCAATGTCTTAACTTCATCTATACTGTACCTTGAAAGAAATGGAGGTCCCAGGAAATTCGCACTCACATAGGGTCCAACGATAGTGTTGAGAATATGCTCTTTGTAGAAAGTGCTGTCCATAATACCTAGTGATATGGATACAAAAATGTGTCCAGAATGTTGAATGTATATGATAAAAAATAAACTGAAGTACTCGTTTATAAACTTAAGGAAAGTTTTTTTCTGAAGTCAATATCTTGTTACAAATCTGACTTTGTCATTTTCTCGGTTCTTTGAATCTCGTTCAGTAAAATGAACGAATCATAGAGTCTTTAGATAATTTTTCACGTGACCTGCATAGGCTCAGTACTGGTAGCTAGAGGAAACAGAAATGATTCTTTCATTTTGACTGGGTCTTTGGGTACGAGTCTTTGGATCATTTTTCACGTGACCTGCATAGGCTCTGAAGAGGAAACAGAAAGTATTTATTTACCTCATTCACTTTCGCGTGACTAGGTTTAGTAAGACGTGAATGATATTAGTTCACAAGTGATGATTACAGGTTTTGTTATTTATATTAAAACAAAATTCTCAGCCACGATTCAAAATGAACGAATCGTTCACGAACGACACATCACTACTAGCAACATTTTACTGTTGTGTATAGTTGACACAACTTAATGATTTCAGTGCCGTAATAACGGTGTCTAGTTAAGACGCAGCTACAGACTGTTGATGGTTTTATAGCTCAGTGGTTTTTCCAGTGCAATATACTATCTTACAACTTGACTTTGGTACTCTGAGCATTATTGCATTGTAACATTTATTGAAAACAAATAAACCCTTGTAAAATGTTGGCATGAAAATACAACGTTTCCTACAATGCTCAGGTGGACTATCAAAGTCACATCTTAAGGGATCTAAAATGTCTGGAAAAGAGAGAGGAAAAAATCAACTACATTAAAAAGCTTGTAAGTGCAAAAATAAGCTGTATGTTAAAAATATGTACTTTTATTTTTTCAGAATCTTAGCAATTGAGGATCGTGAACACATAGGCAGCCTCTGCAAGCTGCTAATTGACCAAGGACGGGTTCACTTCCTAGAGCAAAAAGGATATCAATCCAGTCTGAGCTACTATACCAGCAAAGATGTATCTTTAGAAAATGTGTTGCTTACTGCATTACCTACCTTTCCACAGTGAGGTGGCAGCGTGCTTGTGCAATGACATATTTGGCAATATGACTAAACTAATTTTAAGAACAAAACTTTCTTTACCAGAAACTTCAGAAGTTAAACAAAGTTCTGTCTCTGAGAACCAGTGCCAGTTCACTCGTCAAAGATCCTGTTAACACCAAATTTAACATTACCACACCGTTAAAGTGTATATGTATGCTGTTGTTTGTCCAACGTGTTGTAAAGGCACTAAGTGTAACAAATGTGTTCTGCATACATTTACAGCATAAATTCCATAAACTCTCAAAGGTGGGAAAATACTACAGAAATTCCAAAAACAAGTGACAAAAGGAATACATTCTAGCCTTTAATGTTTAGAAGGGTGCATTTTAAATTTTCTATAGACACTGTTATTTCACTCTGTGTCACTGGTTGTATATTTTTTATTTTGAACATTGTAGAGTTGTATTGGGGGGGGGGAGTTACCTTGCTTGTTTGTCAACTGATGGAAACTGAAGTAAAAATTAAGTAAAATATGAAAACTGTGCCCCCAATTCTTGTCTGAATTCCAACTCTTTACTCCAGCTTGAGTTTGATTGACAGTGGTATCACAAAATATGCCAAGGAGGAAATCATGCCTCACAAGAGGCAATTGACCTTTAGAGTAAGCCATGCCCACCTTAGTTACAGTTGTTAGTCCGTCAAGCGTTGCTTCTTTGTATAGTGGGTACTACTGTAAACTGCTGTATTGTAGCATACTGTACCGGTCATTGTAAGTAATTATTTTTTAAATAATAACTCCTGATCGAGGAGAAATGGATTGCAATGTGCAGTGAATATATTCTGAATATTAAAATCAACAAGGAAGGGGACATATCAACAGGGGCCGATCTAGAAAAATATTCATGGGTGGCAAGAGGGTGGCAGGAGACATTGAGGGGATTTTGAGCAGCGCACAGTCCTGCCCTGAGAGCAGCGAACAGTCCTGCCCTGAGAGCAGCGCATAGTTAACTATAGCAAAGCTACTATATCTTGCAGCGCTAGAGCGGGAGATTAATACATTGTTTAAATGTCTGTATCAATAAATGAAACGTTACGGAGATCTGAAGCAATTATGTTGTCGCATACTGTCTTTATAGAAAGCGGGCAAAAAAAAATTAAGCGCATTTTACCACATCTAACGTTACAGCTAACAGTAACAAAATTCATACAGTAAGATGTTTATTAGTTCTGTGGATCAATGTTTGCCAAGGAGTCAAAAATCGAAATGCATACGGTAAGATGATTATTAGTTCTGTGGATCAATACAAGCTAGCTAGCTACACCATGAGCAGCTTTGATGCGACTGTTAAGGAGTCAAATCAAAATTCTGAATTCCGATTCCCAACACAAACGTTTTCTGAGCCCCCCTCACCTTCAATTTCATTGGTTGAATCTGTAAACCAATAATTTTACTTTCTGCCCTCGGAACATGTTTGAGTTCGTAAAACTCCCGTCTGCGTTATCGTTATGGTCCTTGTGGTTGAATGGAATTATTGCCGTCCTGCAAAGCAGATTGCGTGGTATCGAATACGGGAGCGATGGTTTTCATTAACAACAATCGGGTCAAATCATGATTTTCGAACTGTGTGAGACAATAAACTCAGTGTAAAGTTGTTACATGTTCCTATATGTATTTATACTAGGGCTGTCAAGCGATTAAAATATTTAATCGCGATTAATTGTATTATTTCATATGATTAATCGCGATTAATCACATTTAATCGCAAATGTATTCAATTTAATCTGTTAAAATCTTACCCCAATAAATGCTTTGTTTTTTTATAACATTAAAAAGGTGTACTTCAAAACTTCTAATAGGCCTAACTGGATGATAATGTCCATATAACAAGTTCAGATGGAAAACAACTTAAATTAAGAGGGAGTTTTATTCACTCACAAACTATACTGCTGTATAATAAACATCCACAAAATGAGATTGGTTCTGGAATATAAAATACATTTAAGACATGTTGTCTCCGATATCCTGCTCCGTAATATTAAAATCTCACTCAAACATACTTCAGATACTTAAGCAACTACAGATTGACCTTAATATTGAACAATACAGTTTCTATTTTATTGAACCCAGTCAGCTGGTTGCTTCTTTTGTGAGTTGTCTGCCATATATTACCGGAGCGAACGCTGCTGCTGCTACCCCTAATGCTGCTGCTGCTAGCTGTGTGCTTTGCTTTGCTTGCATGTGATAGTTTAGGCTGGAAGTACTCCGGTGATAACTAAACTCAGCCTGACAATCAGTACACACAGCCTTAGTTTTGTCAACCGAGCCGTCTCGCAACTTTTTGAAATGGAACTTCCCATCTAAAAGCCCTCCATCATTCAGCTACCGTCGGCAGTCAAAGTCATGTGACGACAGGTGATTCCCAGGGTCAAAAAGAAACCTGCGTTAGCGTCACTATTTTTTTTTCTCGCGTTAAAGTGAGATTGCGTTAACGTTATTAACGTTGACAGCCCTAATTTATACATCTTGTTTAAATTATTTAAACAGGATTTTGCTAATGGCACACAAGCAACTAACTTAACGGTCTCTAACTTTCTCAATCTCTCTCAAACTCTCACAATTCTCTCAACCAAGGTCTCACGCATTCCAAACTTTTGGTTTTGCCGCCTCATGTTATACCCCGACACGTCAGAATCTTTTGGCAAGTGCAACATAGGTTCCGTTCAAGATCACGTCACAAAACGTTTCGAAACACTTTGTCACTTGACTGGAAGTGTTTTTAAAACCTGTCTCGAAACGTTCCGATGCAGTGTGTTGAATGTGTCGGGACAGTATCGACACCGTAGTACCGAGCTGTCCATCACTAACTAGCAGCATTATACATTTAAGCAAATCAAGACTTGCATGTAGTACAGTAAGTAATGTCACATTAAATAATGTATTTAAACTTAAGCTTGTGTGGTGCGTCGCTATCTTCAATGCCACAGCCTAAACTTTGTCAAAAGAAACTTTTCTAATTTCCGGCGCATTCAAATAATCCCCTCAGTGAAGTTTGGCTAGCAACAGCAGCTAGCTTGCTCGTATCACAATTTATCTGGGTCAGTTTCTCCCTGCAGGGCTCTAGACTGAGGCCAAATGGTCGTATTTGGCATTGTTGCTGACAATGATCGCTTCCTGCAAACTTCTTTTGAATTAGCCCCTCAAAAGCCCCTAAATAAATGTCAATCTTATTTACATTTTTGGGGTCATATTTTCAGTTAGCAGATGGTACTGTTTGAATTGCAATTCCATCTGAAATAATACCGGTGACAACGTTGTTTGAATATTTTGTTTCAAAGGGGGTTCAGCTTGTTTCAAAGGGGGTTCTTAATGAATGAATATAATGAGTAGGTTAAATGCTTGAAAATATCACTAGAAGGGAAAAACAATGACGTTTAAGCAGTGTTGCCACAGTTACTTGGAAAAAGTAATCCGATTACTGATTACTGATTACTTCTTTAAAAAGTAACTTAGTTACTTGACAGATTACTTGATTTTAAAAGTAACTAAATTAGATTACAAGTTACTTTTTTAGTTACTTTCAGCAGCTGTCGACAACACCCCCCGCCGCCTCAACATAAAAATGACAACCGGTTTTGCCAACACTCACTTTATTAGAAGTGCATTTTACATGCATGTACAAAACAACAATGTATCTTTCTTGACCTCACTTAACATACTTGTTTTTATACAAAATAAAATAATGACAGTCTTTCTCGACCTGACATATTTAACTGTTAACACTGTAACACTGCATATTATGAGTGAAACAGTTGAGTGGGGCGAGTAAACCAGTGGTTGTACCTCATTAACAGAAGCTTCTCAAACCTCTTGTCAGAAAGTCTATTTCTTCTAGGAGTGAGCACCAAACCTCCCAGACTGAAAAGCCGCTCCACAGGAGCACTTGATGGGGTTGGAGTGTTCAAGAGTACTTCAAGAAAATGCTCTTTATGTTTGAAAACCGATGCAGAATCTGAAGGTCATAGACTGCCCTCAGGTAGTCCATGACTTCATTTTCTGCAGAGTAGGTCTCCTCTGGCTCTGCCTCAAAAGTGAAAAAGTCCATCTCACCTTGGGTGTCAGATGTGGTGGGCACACTGGCAGGGTTCTGTGCTACAGGAGCAGTTGTACGGCGGCACTCTGCTGTCAGAAGCTCTTTTACTCGCTCCCTCCTACCTGCATCTCTCAGCAATCAGAGTTAGAATTTTGGAAAACTGACAGCTGCGAGAAGAGCATCTTTGTCGTCCAGCACACCGGCGAAACGTGTTTGGATAGCCTGAAAAATATAATTCATATGTTTATGCCTACAAGGGCTACAATTTATTATGTAATTGAATTACTTGCAAGCCACGCCTAATGTGGGATCAATATTATGGATTTAATTTTGTTTTAGGTTACTTACTGAGACATTTGTATTTGTTTTATACTTCTTTTGCGATGATAATTAACATTATGTTCCATGTTCATAAATAGTGTAATGCAATAAATGTTAACTAGCTTAAAAGATTATAGAGTATACCTGCACTATGGCATCTGGAAGGCCTGCAGTTGTCCTGGAGAGGGCATCTTTTACAGCCAGGGTCTTCTGCATCAGAACTTCAAGTGTGGGTAGTAAAGTCCCATAATGACAGTCGCCTTGCAAAATGTCCAGTGCTGCAGTCAGAGGCTTCATGGCGGTGCAGTACTCATGCAGGAACTGGTACTCTTTGTCTTTGAAGCACTTAATTCCCAGCTTGATGCACAGAGTATTCAACTCAATCATGGGGATATCTGCAATTCTCTTTACAGCATCAAAAAAGGAATTCCACCTTGTGGATGTTGGTACCAAGAGCTTTCTTTTGCTGACTTCCTCCACTGTTTCTGATGCAAGGGTAGATCTGCTTGATTTGGTCCAAAGAGCTGTGCATTTTGCTGTGCTGCTCCTATACACAGCCTTGCTTTCTGCATTGGAAGTTAAATATTTCTCCACATAATTTGTAGAAATGAGATTGATGGTGTGTAAAGCACACCTGTGGTGCGGGGGAAGAGACAGCTGGCCATCACTTTCATCCTCAGCTGAGAAGATTTCTGAAACATCTAAAAAAGTGACATCATCATCATCGGTGGGGGTGGACTCTCCCTCCTCATCATCGGACTCTGTGACAGGCTGATAGTAACCATAATTTTTATATCCAGTTTTGAGTATGTAATCTCACATCTAATAGCTAGCTCACGTAGGGCTTCATAGAGAGTAGGCCTATAATACTTGCCAAAAAGATTTAATATTGCAATTTCTGTATCCAATATCATTGGACATCGTAAATACAATACTTCTAGTCACTATGCAGTGGTCTTTATTTGTCTGACATCATCAGAGTAGGCTTGACCCTGCTTGACAGTAGGTCCATACAGAAAAAACGCAACCTAAGTTCAGCGGCATATTAAATTCTATTTCTCGATGATAAGGCTGGCAAATTAATTTAAATTAAGTTACATGAAGTACATTGAGTTACTATTGCAGCAGAATGAAGGGCTTTAACCACTGACTGAAACACACACAAAAATGTGTAAAATGATGCTTTGTTAGCAAACAAAAAACGTTTTGTGGCACAGCATTCTTCAGGTAAAGTGGGACACCGTTTTTAATACCGATGGATCACGCTGCACTGAAGTTCGCAACTAAGTAATACCTTACACTGGCATTGAACCAACGCTTTCAGACTCAGAACCACTTTTCTTTTACATTGGGGGACCTGGGGGATACACTAGGGACCTGAGAGCGAAGCAGGAGAAGTGACTGCAAGGACAGGGGGAGCCCAAAGACAGGCAGGGGCATCCAGTCCAGACAGAAATAAGGCAGGCAGTTGCTTTCAGAGAGACATTTTTCACATGAAATACATAATGTAGTTTACATTAGTAAACTGAAGCTCATGTTTGAAGATCAGATTTGTGCTGAAAAGAAAAACACTAAAATGTTTATTGAATGTTGCAAAAAATCTTTGTGTACCTCTATGTTCCAAGAATGAATAATACCTTTCTAGTTATGTTAGGAAAGGTGCTGTTTATCCAGTTGTGGTTTAGGCAAGTTCTAGGTACGGCATTAAGGGGGGAAGAACATGACAATGAAACCAAGTAAAATTGTATAGAAAAATATATTTCTTAAAGATGTACATACATATTTCTCTTATATTGAGAAAAAAAAGAAAGAATAACAATGAGATTAATACCATATCAGTCAAGTACACAACAAAGTTAAGGAGCAAAGGGTTTTGATACAAAGATCTTTTCACAAGACTAATCACAAGAGATTCTAGCTTATCAATGTGTTCAAGTGAAAGGAAAGTAATCAAAGTCCGGTAGCAGTATTATTTAATAAGTTTAGGTCTAAGATTACTTAGAGCACATCAGACGGTGAATATGTCACTGGAGAGAGGAACAAGGGTCAGAGGGAGCGTGTTTTTCAGAATTCTAAAGATCTTGATACATTTAAAGGGGTTATTGATTAGGTTTTTTGAGTATTTTACACTGTTCCTTAAGGTCTCCGAATAGGGTATGTAACATTGGTTTGGCTGAAAATGGCCCGGGTGCTGTTCTATGCTCTTTTACATTCAGTTCCATCAGTTCTAGTTCCAGTTCTATCCTGTTCTATTCTCTTTCACATCCAGCATTTTTTTCCCGGGAAAAAACACTAGGATTTCTCCTTTTATGGTATGCTCATGAATATATAGATCAGCTGCACGCTGATTGGTTGGTTTACAACGAGTGAAGCTGCTGAGCAAAGATTCAACATCACTCACTGAAACAACGAAGGTGGAGACTTTAAATAAAAACGAACAAATAAATATATTGTGTCTACACAACACGGTTTTCAACGGATTAACTAGATATTATTTGAAATGATTACGTTAGTTGTTTCCACTTCTGTTGTCGAAGCAGACAGGATCGCCTTACGCTACGTGTCCACGGCACAAATTACATGCGTTAAATCGCTAGGCGTAAAGTCGCCTGGGGGGCATGGTCAGAAAAATAAAGTTTGGCTGTAGCTTTTTAGCGCTCGCGGTTATGTTGGAAGCACCCACAGTTTTGTGCTGTCAATAAAGTCATCATTAAATACATAATTAAATACTCAAAACTCCGCGTAGTGACTGAGATCGCTAATATTGGAGTGGGTCATTCGTCCCAAAATGTGCTCATGTGCAAAGTAATCAACAATCAAGTAAACGTTATAGGTAACTTATTAGCAGCTAGCTAGCTAGCCACTGTGTTCCAATGGGTTTTCGGTTAAAGTGTTAACGGCAAGCTAGCAGTAATGGAGAGTCGAGAGCTTCAGTTAAGACCTACAATATTCTGTTTGACCTCGCAGCATTCGTGTAGCATATAAACAACAAACCGAGTCGATTAGACATATAAAAAGTTGTGTAGATAACCTTTATTCACCTACAATATTTCCCAGTAACAGAGTCCCGAGACACCGCCATCTTGTTTCAATATTTTTTATCCCGCCCCTCAGCTACGTTGTCCTCCAAATCTCACACCAGCCGAACTGATTGGCTCAGTAGGCAGCAAATTGCTTTCATTTGCATAAAGTTAAACAATTCCCAACTTTCTGCAGGCAGCAAAGGCGATTTTTTCCTCGCTAGGCAGCAAATTGCTGCCATTCTATCCCAATGAGAGCAGCGCGATAATGCGTGCCGTGGACACGTACCGTTAGGTAACGTTAGCACTACAGCTTAGCAAACAAACTATTGTGATTCAACTCAGCTTCAGTTAGCTCTAGCTATCTTGCTGAAAAATAGATCTGGACAAACATGCATCTTGAATTGTAGATTTACCTGTTATGTATTTGAATGAAACACAATCAGGAACATGCACTAACGTTAGCCCCTTTTCCAATAAACTATAGGCTAAATCATCACACTTTCTACCTATTCTCTTGCGTTAGCAAGCTAAACTAGTTTACATGCCTACAGTCTAGTTGTTTACGCGATCTAGCTGTTCTTGCATCCCTTGCAAATCAGCGTTAATAAAAAGCAGATGAGCTAGAGTCTAGCTAACATTGACTAGGGAGGAACGCGTCATTTTTGGCCAAGGCTAACCAACTGTCAAATACTGTGGATCGCTGTAGCAAACGCATTGAATAAAATGCTAAGCTAGCCTCAATGTAGCTAAGAACACCAATGAGAAATATGGCACCGGAATTTTCAGGTCCACTTCCTTTTCTTAGCTCTATAACGTGCGACTGCTAGCAATATATAAAAAAACAAACATGCCAGTTAGCATGTAGACAATTACCCCTTAATGCTATCAAATATTGGTTGCAATACACATCGAGGAAGTGTATGAAAATAATTTTTATAGTTTTTGTTGCTTTGGCTACCTTTCATAGAAGGTCGCACCACCGGGAGACATATCTTTAACGAAAGAGTAGGTTGTTTTCTTTAAAATAAGGTATAATTAGTACATTTTAAAACATATACATTTTGAGAACGGAGCGAGAGAGAGCACATATGAGAAGTTTGGACCATAAAGTTATAGGTTTCGACCAACTTCGAAGTAAAGAGGCGACAGAAAAAGAAAGGTTAGTATACATTTTTACATGTAGCCCTCCTCCTCTTTTACAGCTTTTTAAACTCCAAACTTCTCATATGCGCTCTCTCTCGTAGCCTGGTCCTAACCAGACTGTCGTACATTTCATTTGTACAGAGAGTCTAGCCTCGCTCCATTGACAAACGTTGACTTCCTTGTAGGCGGGTACTCTGTTGAAGTTGAAAACTATTGGATCTGCCCAGAGACACTCTGATCTGAAGCCAACTCCTTCACCAGTGCAAACTGGTGCACTGAAATGCATACCGAAAGACCAGACCTAGTACAGAAGCAAAATCAAAATTGAGCGGAAGTACGTAGGTGGGCAGAGCCAGGCTATCTCTCTCGCTCCGTGGGGGCCGAAAATCAAGCTGTTCCACTTAGCGCTCCCCCTAGAGGCCTAAAGAACTTCCGTTGTGAAAACTGGATGCAGCGTTTTCGGTTTGCGTGCTTTCGTTTTTGCAACGCGTTTGTGTATTTGGTTGTGTTTTGTGTATTTGCAGCGCGTTTGCTGAATGCAGCGCATGAGTTGTCAAATTAATGAAGATGTTTTCTTAATTTGCTTGTGTTTTATCTATTTGCATGTGTTTTCTTAATTTGCAGCACGTTTGCACATGTCGGGCACCGTAGCATACGGTTGGAAAAGCATCTATTTTCAGCAGCAGCTGCTTAGCAAATCCTTCTTCAAATTGTCCAAGGTTTGCATTCAAAACTGTCTTTGGTGAAATGGTTCGAGCATGATTCCTTGGGAAGATTATGAAAAGTGTCAGCATTCCTTGTACAGCCTGTAACACTGCATTTATCACCGTAGTCCATTTTCAATATGCTACAAAAACGTTATTTTTCGTAATTCTGTGGAAGTACACAGAGCAGCGCGCAGCAAATTTTGGGGCGTAACCAGGCCCGGAGTGGCCATCGGAAGAATCGGGAGAATTCCCGGTGGGCCGCTCTGCCCGCTCATAAATTGGTCCGACAGATGCAAACTCGTTTTTTGAGCTTTATGTAACCTAAATGGGTGGGTCGAATATTTATTCTCAAAAGCCCTGAATCTTTCAAGTAAAAATGGGCAAATATTACAATATGAGTCCAACGTGATGTTTATATTACATAAAGCTCAAAAAACTAGTTTGCACTGAAATGAATGCAAAAATCTTGCTACGTGCCCTCGCATTCCTGTAAAGTTCCGATTTCAGCTCGCATCAAAACCTTGATTAGGTCCTAGGTTCGTCCTAAGCCTGATGTCAGTTCATTCGCTTTTTCAAAATTTACCGTTTAACAGCAACATTTTTTAATTGTGAGATTTGCATAGGAAAGAGGTGTCAATGGACTTTGAGGTTCACTGTATGTCCATTTTACCCACTGAACTGTCGTTATTCAACTGTGACAAGGTAAAATCGGTTTTGCAATCAATCCCTCCTTTAAGAAATGCCAACTTTTTCTAACTCTTCCTAGGCCGTTGCTCCGATTTTCATGAAAATCATAACAGATCATCTTCAGACCATGCCGACAAAAAGTTATTCAAATGTTATCGATAAGTCAGTCGAGTAACACGCAAATGATTTTGACAAAGAGCACGCCAAAGCGGACGTGAGGCCTTTGTCTCTGCGACGGTTTACCATATGGAGACGAAACTAATCATCTTCCAACCACAATCACTTTTATATGTCAAAATATTACTGAATTACAGCTGTTTATACTTCAAATCTGACAACGCGCGCCACGGGAGAAACGGCTTCCTTTAAAAAAATAAAGGAACCGAACATAGTATTTTTCCAGCAGTGAGAATAGCTCACTGAGATAAGATGGGTTCCTTTGAAACGCATGGTCATAGGATCGATTCCAGCCACAGTCATTAAGCAAGTCTTGATACAGGATTATCTGTTTAGCAAAGCCAGGTACACCACAGTAGCCTAGCAGTATATTCATAATGGTAACGATAACGTTTCATTGTCAGGGGATTTATAGTCAAGAAAAAGTGGATTTATTGCGCTTTGTAGATATAACGCTGCTCCATCTAGCCAGCGCATGAGATTTTTTGGATCATAAGTTCATCAATAGTTTGACCCCAAATCACAAGATCGGACCCTTCCGATTCTTTGCGGCACACCGAGTCGTAAAATATCACGCTTTCCCACGTCGGCCATTTTGGACGTCGGCCATTTAGAATTTTCAGTGCCACCGCGTTGCTGAAAAGTATAATGCGATTTTTATAAAGCAAATATTTTTTTATACGTTTTGCTTTGCTGCTTCAGCTACTGAATTTCTATATCGAATGCTGCTTGGCCCCTTCATTGCTGCTTGCAGCTATATTTATCATTGTATTGATTATCTTACTATTTAGATAATAAACTATTATTGTGCAATTTTAGGTTACTTGTTCTCCTTGAAACGTATCTATCATGCTACGGCGGTGAAAACCTTGATCTCGTTGGGTCGATGTGGCTATACTGATTATATACATAGACTTTTGAAGTATGTTTTAACTTAAGGCCTCTGAGTCACTTACAGTGGATCTCCACGCTCCGAAGGAAATAACGGAGCCTCTGAGTGGTCGGTTTACATACTAGGTTGGTGGTTTAATCCATGTTATAGTAGAGATAAACAACTGATTAGTGAGTATGCATACTTTAAGGTCGGTGCTCTGATCAAGCAGACGATTTTTACCTATGCCAGAGTTTCATGTCATTACGCCACCCCGGAGGGTGGGGATCGAAAGCTGCTCAGCGACAACCACTGGACAGTGAAAATGGCATAGAGTCGTGGGTGCGAGCAAGGACACAGAGGCGATGAGTACAGGGAATCAAAATTGTTTTATTCACCCGGTCAATGCTGGATGGAACCAAATCAAAGAACGGAAAAGAAGACGCTCCTCCCGCCTACCCACCCTAAGCTGGCACACGATCAAGGCGCCCTTTCCAAAACACAGAGGGTGGTCAGCCCAGACGTCGCCTAACGCGTCTAACAGACAAGTACAAAATGTAAATAGTTAGCGATACACAAAACAGGATAGACAAATGTACGACCCACCAAACGAGAGAGAGCGCGCAAACTGAACATTGGCTGCTTTTATACCGTCCCAAACCAGCCTCAGCTGGTAGCGCGCTGATGAGAGGGTGGGGCTTGACGAGCACCAGATCGGAGGCACTGGCTGGAATCGAGGCGTCCTCTCCGACCCGAATGGTTCCTGCTTGGTGACTTATAGGTGCCCAAACACAGAGCATAAAACAGCAACTAACACAACAAACAGCAACGGTTAACTGAGGGACGTAACACGCCCACCACAAAACGAGCAAACCACTACGGTTTGCGATACAATAACCACACACAACATTCTTCAATCACCAAAAGAAAATTACGAACCCCAGGGTTACGCTCAGGACAAAGCATCTGCAACTACGTTCGCAGATCCCTTAACGTGCTGAATATCCAGGTTGTACTCCTGTGCCACCAGAGCCCACCGCATAAGCCGGCGGTTCTGATTGTATATCCGACTTAAGAACATGAGTGGGTTGGGGTCAGTAAATACCTATACTGGCTGAGAGCTGCAACCTACGTAAACCTCAAAATGCTGTAATGCCCACAACAAAGCCAGGGTTTCCTGCTCAATAGTGGAATACCTCGACTGACAGGGGTTGAACTTACGGGAGAAGAAGCTGATAGGCCTATTCACCCTCGAAGTCCTCCTATAAAAGGGCAGCCCCCACACCCATGTAGGGGGTTAAAATATGATCGAAACAACCAAAACGAATTCCCCTATGGTTTAAAGGAAGATGGGAAACTGAACAGTGTATTAGCATGAATCAAATAATGCCAATACAAATGGAAATTATAGTTATTTGACTCTATGGGTTAAATCAGAGCAAGAATGGTCAAAGTACGTTCAAATGGAATACGCATTTAATAACATTGCAAATGAATGAAATCAATTACAAGGCAAACATGTTACAAATGAATGCTTTAAATCTCACCCACTCTACCATGATCATTGTAAATCAGAGAGAAAGTAAGAGCGCGCAAGGAGTAGGACAGTAGGACCAGGAAGAACTGAGGAGAAGATCTCAGGAGATGAAGAATCCAAAGAACAATGCATTACAATTCCCTTTATACATAAGAACAACCAATCAGACTACATCTTGAATGGGGTGTGAGGGCCATCAAGTTGAGACCGTCCAGAAACTCCAGACTTTAGCAGGTTTGACACCCAGCCTTACACCCACAGCACTGGCATCCACCTCCAGCTTGAAGGGTTTACCGAAGTCGGGGGCAGCTAAAACGGGTGCATTACAGAGTAGTGCTTTGGCTGCCTCAAAGGAAGCACTACACTCGGGGGACCACACAAAAGGTACTTTCGGGCTTAGCAGAGACGTGAGTGGCGCCACAACAGTGGAAAAGTTCTTAGCAAAAGTGCGATAGTACCCAACCATCCCATGAAACCTACGC
Organism: Mallotus villosus; assembly: GCA_903064625.1. Classification (NCBI taxonomy): domain Eukaryota; kingdom Metazoa; phylum Chordata; class Actinopteri; order Osmeriformes; family Salangidae; genus Mallotus; species Mallotus villosus. Next base: position 442,739 of record CAEFZP010000752.1, read on the forward strand.
AACTCTCTGTGAGTGGTGGGAGCAGGGAACACAAGCATCGCCTCCACCTTACTAGCTAAGGGACGTACCTGACCCCGTCCCACCTGTTTACCAAGGTACGTTACAGTTGCCTTGCCGAACTCCCATTTAGCGAGATTGAGGGTTAGAGATGCCTCAGGGTGGATAGGTGGTCACATTAACGAGCCTTTGGAAAGTAGCCGGCGCATTGCGCATTCCAAACGGCATGACAGTATACTGTGCAAAACTGTCAGGCGTCACAAAAGCAGATATCTCCGAGGCACGTGATGTAAGCGGGACCTGCCAGTATCCCTTTAACAGATCTAGCTTACTCACAAAGGCTGCAGACTAGGGATGTGCATCTCCATCACTGAGGACGATGCGATACACATCTCGATGCACTGCCAACGATCCGATACATTAAAGATACATAAAAGCAACTACTAATGCGATACGATACGATTCACCCCTATTGCGATGCAGTGCGATTCGACACAATGCGATTCAATGAGATGCGATGCAAAGGGAATATGATGCTATGCAATTTAATATGGTACATAATGATTTACATTTATGCTATGATTTATTTCTTTGTCAGACTGCAAACCATCAATTAACTAAACAAGTGAAAGTTTTATTTCAAATATTAAACAAAGTCTATGACAAAAGATATACAAAGATAACATCAGGCCTGGACCTTGCCTTAAACCAGTCCTTCTTTCCTTTTGTATGTGTTCTCTGAATGTAAAAATGGGTAAACTATTACTGGTAGTCACAAGCTGCTGTAAACACTGTCATAACGCTACACACTAAATTGAACTCATACATCCTACTTTGAGATTGTTCTCAATGACTCAGCTATCTCTCGTCTTACTTTGTGGTACACAACAGGGATTTGTTTTGTCGGAGAATAGCTTCCTATTCTTGCTAGGGGTACCGGTGGAGCTAGCCATTGACTGTAGCCATAGCTGAGAGGGGGAGGCAGACGTCTCCACACAAATACCATGTAGCCTCTTCAGGTGACTACCTAAATTAGCCGTGCTGCCTGTGTACTTTATAGCAGCAGGATATATCTTGCCAATCTCATGGGTCTCGTAAAATTGCCCATCTTTCTTGTAAAATCCGAAGTGTTGCCAAACCTTGGATTTATTGCAATTCGTAGGAACTTGTAACTCTTCCTCCGCCATGATAACACGCCCGAACATGCCTCCAACATGCGCGAAACTTGCTTGGCCGAGAGACTTCACGTGAATCGGCCACTGACAGCAGTGGAGATGAGAGGGCACTTAAGAAACTATCTAAATATAAAATTATAGGTCACAAATAATTGGTCAAATTTCTAAATACTAAAGCTGTTCGCATACACATAATTCTATATCAATACATCGGATTATACCGATGCAAAGATATTAGAAACGATGCAGTTATTTCATCCCACATCGTATTCGGTGCACACTATTTTGAGCTTTTATGCCGATGCACCGATGTGAATCGGTGAATCGTCCCATCCCAACTGCAGACCCAATGGTGTCCACACAGTCATCGATCCTTGGCATAGGAAAGGAGTCAGTCACAGAATTCACACGCCGGTAGTCCGTACAAAACCTACAAGTACCGTCTGGTTTAGGTACAAGGATACACGGCGAACTCCAGGCGCTGCTGCTGGTTTTGTCTTTGCCATTTTCCAGGAGGTAAGCTACCTCCTTTTTCATCACCTCCCTCTTCGCAGCGTTAGCCCGATAGGGGTGTTGGCGTAACGGGGCGGCACCCGCAACATTTACATCATGCTCCAAGACGGTTGTCACGCTTGGGACATCGTTAAACACATTGGGGAAGCATTTGATAAGGGCCACAAGGTCCTTAGTTTGACCGTCATCTAAGTGCTCGGTGAGAGAACCCAACTGTGTTAGCATAACAGAATTACTCAAACTGTCACACTGCGGGAGTGAATTGCAGAGCCGTAATCCGTCCTCAGCTTGTTCCTCCAGGTCGTAAGAGCACAGTACCACCGTGGCCACACTAGACTTGGTGGTCTGGCTTGGAGCACCTGGACATAGAGACAGTTTACGGACATGATATGGCTTCAACATGTTGACGTGGCACAGCTGAGTCGTTCGCCTCCGCTCTGGAGTCCTAACAACGTAGTTGGTTTCACTGACTTTTCTGTCAATGGTCAGTGGTCCAGTGTAACGAGCCGACAGAGACGAGCCCTGATATGGCAACAACACTAGAACCTGGTCACCTGCTTTGAAACTCCGGCTCAGTGCCAATTTTCTGAGAGGATAAGAGAGACCCCTGTGCTATGGCACACACGTCATGAAGCCGGTTACGCATGTGATGAACATACTCAAACACATTCCTTGGAACACACGTAGGTGTGTCTGCTGACAGGATATTTCCTTTAGTACTTGTAACGGACCCCGCGGGGTTTGTTCCAAAAACTAAGTCAGCAGGGCTGAAACCCAGTGTCTCCTGCACGGTTTCCCTTATGGCGAATAACACGAACGGCACACCCTCGTCTCAGTCAGCCTGGGTTTCCCTGCAATACTTGCGTAACATGCCCTTTAGCGTTTGGTGCCACCGTTCCAGCGCCCCTTGGCTTTCCGGGTGTTACGGACTGGAGACCTGATGTTGGATAGACAGGTTCCGTAAGACGTGTCTAAAGAGTTTGTACATAAAGTTACTACCCTGGTCCGACTGAAGGACTTTTGGAAGGCCAAACGTGGTAAAGAACTTTATGAGTGCCTTTGTCACTGCCTTAGCGGTGATGGTGCGCAACGGTATTGCTTCTGGGTAACGAGTAGCGCAACACATAATCGGTTTCCTGATCTGGTTCTAGGTAACAGGCCTACCCAGTCAACGATAACCCGCTCAAACGGTTCCCCTATCACTGGAACCGGACACAGAGGAGCGCGGGGAATGACTTGGTTTGCTTTACCCACTACCTGACACACATGACATGTCCTACAAAACTGCACAACATCCGACTTTAGCCCTGGCCAAAAGAAGTGCTGGAGAATGCGATTGTACGTTTTAGTTATGCCAAGGTGGCCAGACCAAGCCTGGTCATGGGCCACAGACAGCACCTGCTGCTGAAACAGAGTGGGCACCACAACCTGAGTCAACAGTACTTCGCTAAATTTGGCTATGTCACCAGCTCGCGAGACGTGACATCACATTGCACCTCGGTGCGCTCGAACACAGTCAGACAAATCTACAACTTCACCCTGCTTACGAGCTTGTGCTCTGGTGACCACACAAGCGGGAAATACATGGGAAAAGCGTTAGACAGCTCGTCACCCTCAGCTCCTGTGGGCGGTGTATCTATGACCTCTAGTACTCGGATCACTTTTCCACCTGCGATGTCGTTTCCGAGCAGTAGAGCAACACCACTGACAGGTAACTCGGGGACCACCCCTACACGGAAACAGCCAGAGACAATACCTGGTTATACCTTTTCCTAACCCCTGTAGGAGGACTTGGGACCCCACAGACGTGCTGTCGGACCACGGCAGCACACTGGCAAGGATGAGAGATTGCGCAGCCCCAGTATCGCGTAACACATTAACAGCCCTGGGGTCAGCCACACCGGCGGCTAAAGACACCCAACCCTTCGGAACAAAGGGTGAATAACTCGGATCGGCACAGAGGTGGGTTTACATGACCGTGCTACTGACTGAACCAACCCAACCTCTTTGGACTGACGTTGGGGTGACTTTGGCTTACTCTTCAAGGTAGGACAGTCAGCGATCATATGGCCTACCTTGTGACAATAATAACACTCCCTCTGTTCAGGTCTCTGGCCTGCCTCGGTAAGCAGCGGACGAGTACCACGGGTTGGTGTTGTAGGCTTTTCCTCGTAACAGGATGCCGGGGCCGCCGAAAACACGGTTTTATGCGTCAACGCATACTCATTGGCTAGGACAGCTGCCTGAGAAAAGGACTCCACCTTTTTCTCATTGAGATGCACTACAATACGGTCAGGCAAGTGGTTCTTAAAATCCTCTAACAGGAGTAACTCCCTGACTTCTGCGAACGTGTGGGCCTTGCTAGCAGCGCACCACTTGTCAAACAACGTTTCCTTGTCCCTGGCAAACTCAACATATGTCCTCGTCTGCACTTTCTTGATTTCTGAAGCGCTGCCTGTACGCTTCAGGCACCAACTCATATGCCCTTAACACCGTGGCCTTTACTGTGTCATAGCTCAGACTGTCCTCCAGGGAGAGTGAAGCCACGACTTCTTGGGCTCTACACGACAACCAACATTGGAGTAAGAGGGGCCAAACCTCCTTAGGCCATTTGAGAGCCGTTGCTCGAACGCTGAAAAATAGCTATCCACCTCTTGCTCACTTCGAAGTGACCCTGCACACCGGCAGGCGGAGGTACCGCGTCCAAACCACAAAAATCACAACGAACGCAGCAAAAAAAAATTAAAGTAATTTCTGTTTGCGCTTAATTTGACTAGCTGCATCATTCTCTGTGACAATTAAATGTTCTGAAGAGATGGACAATTTTGACAGCTTGTCTTTGTAAGAGTCTCTCTAAACACAACTTATGTACCTCTTGCTGCAGTATTTCACACACATGACATTGTCCCCCATTGTCCTGGTTGTCCTTGTCTTCTATGTAAGGAACAATCTCTGGTTCTGGTCCAGCTGCAGAATAAAGCTGTTTATCTGCTGCTCTCTTTGCAGATGCGGTTGGATCGGCTAACTCAGGTCCCAGCTGTTGTGAAGGAGCAAAGCCAGGGTGGTCGGGGTTAGGGTTCGGACAACCTGCATAATAAACATAAAGACAGACAATTTAAGCATGTGCTCTCAAGTGACTATATTTTACCAAATGTTTTCAACTTAAATTTTGGACACTGGTTAGAGTTCAAGTTATGCCTAACAAATCAAGCATTACAATGAACACTGCTGTTTGTTAACCTGGGCCTAGACCTTGTAGAACATGTCCCCTCTGTAAGGTAGGCTACAACATTTCATTTTAATGGAGATGGGCAGTTTACGTTTTATCTTTTAAAAACGGCACAGAACACAGAAACTTCAGTAGAACAGCAAACTTTGGACAAAAGGTGTTCAGTTAAAAGCTTGCAGTCTTTTTTTAAGTATAAACAAACACTTGATGAAATCGTTAGTCAACATTTAGTTGGTTTTCAGTTTGTTTCAGCTCCTACCTTTGCCCTTACATTTACACATTTAACTTTACCTTCTATTGTGTCAATTGGAAAGCATGTAGATGGAGCAAAGTCAAGACGGTGACAGCTAGTTCTAAACCATCAGCTATCCCAGATAGCACACATGCGTCTTGCCGACGTCGGCCCGATGTTTAGAACATACGTCGGCAAGATCGTATGGAGATCGTTTGCTAATTGGCAAGACGTCGCCGAGACGTCGCATTTTATCGAAACTGACCTCCAGACGATGTCAAATCAAATCAAATTTGATTTTTATTTGTATAGCCCTTTTTACACGCAAGCATGTCACAGAGGGCTTCACATACGCCCATAAAACTGCCCCTCAACCAACCTAAACCCTCAAGGAAGACAAGGAAAAACTCCCAGAAAAACTCAATGCAAGAGAAAAAATGGAAGAAACCTCGGGAGGAGCAATTCAGTGAGGGATCCCCTCCTCCAGAAACGGTTGGTGAAAGAGAGGAGCAGAACACAGGCTAAACATAGTAATACAACAGGGAAGTGCCAATGGGTTTAGAAACACCAAAATCCATTGTCCAGCTTGGTAGATGTAGGAAGGGATCGGGAAACTCGTTGTTGCCCGTCACGGAGACTAGTTTCCGGTTGGTGACCAGGTCCAGCGTTGGCGGACTGACGACCAGGCAGGTGCTGACAGCTCAAAACCCCCCACACCACAGGGGATGTGTGGAGGGGGGACAGAGAGAGGAAAGCAGGGATTAGAGAATGCCAGGAGCAGCTAACAGTTACAGTCATATTAGAATGAGATCCCCACCGGTCAAGTGTGGACTAATGCAGCGATTTAAGGTATTTGATGCAGCCTTAGACACTAAGACACCGCCAGCCCCCCTCGGTTGGAACATAAAATCTGTTCCAGGGGAAACAACTCTAAAATAAGTTATTCATAGAATAAGGGTGAGAATGCCTCGTCCCCCGTCGACACCACACCATAAGTTTACATTGAAAGTACATACACACGTACTTACCTTTAGCAGCCATAGATTTGACTAAACAAGAACGTTTTTAACCAAATTTTGAATGTCGAAACAGTATCAGCCTCCTTAATTGAGACAGGTAATTTGTTCCAGAGAAGAGGTGCTCTATATGAGAACGCCCTGCCTCCAACAGTTTTTTTATTTATTTTGGGAACCACCAGATAGCCGGCATCTTGAGATCTAAGTGACCTTGTGGGGCGATAGGGTGCAAGGAGACCAGAGAGGTACAGCGGTGCTAATCCTTGCAGAGATTTGTAGGTTAGTAGTAGAACCTTGAAATCAGCTCTGGCTTGGATAGGAAGCCAGTGTAAAGAGACGAGAATAGGAGTTATGTGATCAAACTTTCTGGTTCTAGTCAATAGTCTAGCAGCAGCATTTTGTACCCGTTGTAATTTTTTTATGTAGGTATTTGGGAGGCCAGAGAACAACACATTGCAATAGTCCAATCGGGATGTAACAAATGCATGTATTAGTTTTTCAGCATCATCTTTTGAGAGACATTTTTGTACTTTGGCAATGTAACGTAGATGGAAAAATGCAGATCTAGCATTTTGAACTGACCACACGATGTGTGGACGATGAATCAAAGCTGCACCAACTGCCCGTTCTACAGATATATCCTCTTAACTACTATATTTATTTATTTAGTTCGGATCTCTCAGACAGCAAATAATTCACTATCCATAACCGAACTGAAAATTCACACGTATTGGCAGAACATCAACTTTGATAGGAATATAAGGAGACAACGCTTTACCACCAAAAATGTGTGTGGGTATAATGAAGAGACACAATTCAAATTAATGACTTAATATCAGGCTGGATGTTGATACCATCAAGCTCTTAAAATAACTCAAAGAACAAAAAAAAACCTCAAAACAACATAAACAACAACAGAACAACATAAATATACAAACATAAAATTAACAGAACAGAGTTGTAGGTAAAATTGAAGATGTAACATATTTATCCTGTATAAGAATGATTCTGTGTTCCAGTATTCCTTGTATGCAACGATAGGCCTAACCCCAAATCTGAACTCTGGGTAACACTAGGCTTACATAAACAAGGGGACCTGGTCTTGACCACTATCTTTTTGGAGAGGCCATAAAAGAAGTGGGGGAGGCTTACAGGGGTCAAAGAGCACACATGCACACACTCAAACACGCACACACACACGCGCGCCAGGTCTATGGAGAGGAGCCAATGAAGAAGAGCCATGGAATATTTAAATGCTTTGACTTAACCAATAACAGTCAAGAGCGCCTGTGTTTAAATATCTAGCAACATAGGTTGCTAGTCAGACAAACTTGTAGCACAATGGCGTGTGATGTTTTTGTCTCCTTGTGGCCGCAAGCAATAAAGCTTTCTTAACTTGCTCACCGACTGACTGTGCAATGCTCGATAGATTAATATCTCTGACAAGAGTGATGATGGGCTGCACCTCAATTATCCCAATGTGTGTATTTACACAATGCCTCTTAGTTTTGTTCATATATCATATAACAATATAAATATAATAAATAATAAGAACATAATATCTTAACAAGAATAACTAGAGAGCATACAATTTCTGGGGAAATTGTGAGGGTGTGCCTGCTTGTCCGTCCCTTTAAGTTTTTCCCTTCTAGTGATATTTTCAAGCATTTAGCCTACTCACAGTCTATTGCATAATAATTCATTAAGAAACACCTTTGGAAAGAAGCTACTGTAACAACGTTATCACTGGAAATATTTCAGATGGAATCGCGATTCAAACAGTAGCTCTATGTCTGCTAACTTATGACATGCCCCCCAAAACGTTAATAAGATTGACATTTATTTAGTGGAAAATCGCTCATGCATAAAAAGCTCAATAGCGATCATTGTCAGTAACAACGCAAAATGCGATATAGCCCTTGTGGAGAAGCTGTCCCGGTAAATTGTATACTACAGTGTTTGTCTTGGTGGCGATCGTTGGTTGAACGTTCCGTTGTACGGTTTAGGCTGAAATAAAATATTGCTTTCATGAACAGATTGACAAGTTTAGGCTGTGTCAATGAAGTTCGGGTTAGTAGTCAGACAGTTTCACCTATTGAAATACTTTTGATTTAAGGGAGTGCCGAACATGTTCTGTCGCCGTTTGACTTCCTACTGAACAGCTGTGGATGTTTTTGTTAGCTACACAGTGTCTCGCGTAGGCTACAGCGTTGCAGTAGGCCTACTGGTTTGAAATCACAGGTAATGATTATTTCACCAACAAATCTTTTACTTGTAATCTAATGTCATAATAAATCGTACAACGAAAATGTATTTGTGAGTAATGTTTATTTTAACGATTGAAAACAGGATGCATCATAGACCACTGTAGTATGTGTTGCCCGGGCAACATAGGCTAATGTCATGATGCTAATGCTTCAGTGAAATAGTAGACTACCGTTTCCGAAAGTAGATGTAGTTCCTCAATAATATCAGCTTATATCGTACATTACACTTCACAATTGTGTTTCATATCACAAAGTAAAATGAGTAAAAAGTTATCACCCTGGCCTCTTTGCTTGTGGCGTTTCTGCAGCTGCCTTGCAGTAGCGTTAAAGCTATAGCCTAGCTATCTCCCAGAAGTTAACAAGCTGCTAAACTAATGTTCTGCTAGAGGTAGTCACGCGTGTTTCGTGACGTTAGTAGCGTCAGTGACTGTGGCTAGCAAGTTAGCCAGGTAAATAAAAAGACAAGCAACTCAACCAACTTTTGACATGACGTTTTCTAAGTAATCAAAATATTGACGGATGGTAGGGGGGCGGCACGATATCATCCTTGCAGTCTTCTATGCACGTCGTATCTAATGCGTCGTTGCTAACATGTGCCGACGCTGTGACGTAGGTTATTATAACTGAGTAGTCTACCCTTTGCCGACAAAATCAACTTTATGCCACAAAAACGTTGTATCCTCCTAAACTGTGCAATGGAACGTAGACAAAAGTAATGCCAACGCAATCGAGACCAAGACGAAACTTTTGACACTGTCGTTTTCTATGTAGTCCAAATATTGACCGAGCCTTAGGGGGGCGAAAATAATAATAACTAGAAACGGCTGTTCCTGCGAAACAGCAGTGAGAATGCTGAAAACCTGAATGGGGATAGCCGACTGTGCTAAAAAAGCTGAAAATTGTGAACATTTCGTAGAAAGTTATAAGCTGAAGCACCTGAAAGGAGAAATCATTCTGAAGAAATATAAGATTTAGCAGAAAATTATTTGCTGGAGTTTTAAAAGGCCTGAAATGTATGTTAGAAAGGACCTGCAACAAGATGAAGGCAGAAAAGTACAGAAAAGAGAAAGTACTGCTGTGAAAGGTATTTTTGAAAGGACCTGGGGTCTCATTTATAAAACGCGTGTGCCCAAAAAAAATCAGATTTATAAAACCGTGCGTACGCACACTTGTAAGCAATGTTCCCTTTATAAATCACAGACTACCCACAAGTGTGCGTACGTTAATTTCCATTTTACCCCGCCCCGAACACGCCCGTTTTTAACCATAAATGGTCAATGCAAAGCACCACATGAATGCTAATCCAGTCCTTGCATGCGATTGTTCTTACTCTACATTGCACTGAATCATGGCGTCAGGAGGGAAAAGAACGAAAAGGAGCAACTTCTCAGAAACTGACATTGAAATAGCCTTCATGTAGGCGAGGTGGAGGAGCGAAAGCCTATTTGGTGGCCACAGCAGCGGGATCACCAATAAATAAAAAAGCAATGCGAGATAATAATTTGAAAACAAAAGTGTATGCGTAAACACACGTTTCTTAATGCCTGTTTTGTTATGAACAGTATCAAAGTTTGGACTGTAAACGATATGTAGCAATTGCACCGAGCTTAACGGCTGTATTTCCAGTTTTTGACATATAATAGGCTATATCATATATATGCACGGTATTAAATACATATATTTAGTTGGCTACACTGTTTTGTAGTTATCTAAAGGTAGTCCTATGTGATGTTATCCTGTGTTTTCCATGCAGTCGGGGCAGTCCTGCACTCCCGTAGTGGACAATCTGATAGTGAAACAGCGCTGAATTTTGATTTAAAATTTGAGTTGGATTGTACAAGGTGTTTATGGAACAATTATGATTCAGAACAAGCACAAATAACACTGCTGGATTTAATCTTCATGATAATGATGAAACGGAGTGAAAAAAACGTGTGTGAGGAAAACAAAATATATAAATATTACGAGTAATCGTTATTCCCACACTTAGTTTCTGCAGTCTGACTACAGTACGGTCATCTGCGTCGCCAATTCCAACTGTTTCCAAAATGTACGTAGGCGTACGGGAGGGTCAGAGTTTGCGTGGAAGACCGCACATTCTTCCGTCAAGTTTGTTTTTTATAAATCACAACCTTTGCGTGGAAAGTGGCGTATGCACATTTCAGCCCCGTTTTGTGCATACGCAAGCTTTATAAATGAGACCCCTGGAGCAAGATTAAGGCAGAAAACAGAAGAAAATAAAAAGAAAAATGCTAAACAATGAGGGCAAAAATTCAGAAAGATGAATTTGAAGGTAAAAGGACAACACTGGAATTACTTGAACTTGCTGGAAAAAAGGCAGAATTGATTAAATGGCTGAAAAAAAGTTTTAAGAAGGAGATGGGAGATGAATCCTGTTCATATTTTGAATTTGTTTTCAATCCTTGTAAAATGAACTCACCTAAAGATGCTAAATAAGTTGAGAAAAGGGAAAAACTTGCAGAAATGTATTTGCTGGAACTCTTTTCAAAACTGGAAAGTACTTGTGGAAGGACAGTGGAACAGTGAAGAGCGTTGGCCAATCGTATTGGTTACTTGTAAAGTAGCAACCGTTGGTCTTTGGCAACATTTATAACCTAGAATCTAGGTTTCACGTTCAAGGTGGAGGAGAAACTAATCATGTGTGCCTTCACACCCAGTCCTGTTCAGACACTGAATTTAAAGATGACATAAAAATCATAATCCATGGTGCAAGGTTGCCGATGTTGCCCCTGGTGAGTTTGTTATTCTTTTAAATTGAATCTCGTCACATTAGCGTTACGTGACTCTGTTGTGCTACTGAAAAAGCTACTCGAACTCAGATTTAAAATCTGATGCTGCAAAAAGCTGAACTACAGTATTGTGGGTATTAAATAAGATCATGCTACATCTAACCAGCGGATCATTTCTTGCAAGTGTTTCAAAGTGGTATTTGTACATACTGTATTAACACCTTAGGCGTGAACAATGCATGCATTGTCATCCATCTGACTTTAGCCGAAGCAAAGCTAGAGAGAGGATGCATTGGGAGATTTCCTACAGTAAGCTAGATACTGCTTCAAATTGAAAACGGAGAAGATATTTAGAGTAAAGACAAGTTACTTAACATCTGTGTTCAATATCGTCAATTAAAAGTAAAAACGTTCCAGTTACGAAGCGTTTTTTACTTGGATTACCGCCATCTGCAGCAAACACTTGGCGTTAGCTACAGTAGCTAGCTACCCCAGCCCCGGTTTGGCTGTTCGTGACGGTCAGCTACTGTATGACAGTCTTGAGCCTCGATTTGTGCAGTTTCTGGGAAATGTGCTCAAATAAAAACGATCTAACTAGATTATGTACACTTTAAGGTCAATGTACATACCTTGTTTGGCCAAGTTGGTCGATTGTGGAAGTCCAACCGTTTTTAGTTATGGAGAGCCATCGCGCTAGCTCAATTTGAAGAGACAATAACCGAAATGTTGCTAGACCCACACCTCAAACGAGTTAACCTAGACGCAAACCTATATGTCCAATCCAAAAAATAAGGATATTTTCCGAGACCCAAAACTCTACCGAAATCAGAGATGTCCTTTATTTGTCTGTGCAGTCAGAAATACGACTCTACCGGCAGTTTAAAAAAACGTCTACTTTCGAATTTCCCTGACGAATTTTCGCCACCTGTACGCAGTGGCGGTTCTACATGGAATTACGCCCCAAAACGTTGTAACAGTTTTGTTGCAAAGCACAATCTTATCGTGAAATTAGATCTCGTGTTTGTTGAGTTAAAACCGAATTATTGTTGTATAAGCATAGGCAGCATAATAGCAGGCTAACAAAAGTAAGAGTTATACCCATCAATTAACATTAGCCCTTAATTCATGACATTGATACCGTAATCATACAGAGAGAACATAGTGGCATACCTTTATGTTTTTCTCGTTTCTCCTCTTCTTTTCTTTTTTTTCGAAATTGGGCACCTGACGGCTTTGACCTTTTCTTGTCCATCTCTGTGCTTATTTTGCACTCGACAATCAACAAATTTCCCATCCCCCAACACTGTCACTCGTACAGAAGTTAAGACTAAACCAATTCACCTTGCCCTTGGTGACACATAATCGTTCTGTATTACTTATTTGTATTAGCCATTTCACACAATTCAGAAAAACTAAAACGTGCAGGATTTATAGGCCTGTAATTATAATGTTATGAATGTACGTTATTTGGAAGAAAGTCGAGGTGTGACTGACTTACGCCCACTAATTGCATTAGAGTATTGCTCTATAGCCTACAGTGGATCCCCCCGTCCCCCCCCTTGTCCGTTCCCTTTGGGAGACCCAGAGGTGAACTTTTCGCCCGCGCCCGCGCCCGCGCCCCCTCCCCTTCCCCCTTCCCCCTTCTCACACATGAGCTGTAGACGGCACCTTCTTAGCAAGCAGGGGCGCCTGCAGCTGCAGGGGGCGCTAATTTGCCAATTCCCCACACAGTTATATGATAAATAATGGAAAACCGCTTCGCGGCCCAGATGATAAGTGGTCGTGCCGCCCCCCACGTGTCATGAAAAAGTGCCGCCCCGGGCGGCTGCCCGGGTCGCCCGTGCCTAAAACCGCCCCTGCCTGTACGTGTCTGTGCGGTCAGAAATACAACTCGTTTGGCAGTTTCAATCAGTCTGTTTGGTTACCACGGTGACGGCGCAGGTGTGAAAGCTAATTACAGAGAAAAACGACCATTTACCTAGCATTCATACCTCAAACAAGTTGACCTAGACGCAAAACTATACTTCCAATCAAAAAAATGAGGATATTTTCCGAGACCCAAGACTCTGCCAAAACCAGACATGTCCTTTATGTCAGAAATACGACTCTACTGGCAGTTTCTAAATCGTGTTTTTTTTTGGTTTCTCGGACGAATTTCTCATCAGATTTGCATTGGACTCTATGGGGCGAGAGTTGGACTATGTCTCGCTTTCGTGGGGCTCTGAACAAATGTGTACGTCTGTTGGATTCCACAGACAACTGTCTACGACCAACACAAAATTAGCTACATATTGATCCAAAAACGAAGCATGAAGAGCGAAAATTGTGTCAATGCTGGCAATCTAGAAATATTTTTTCAACGGCATCTGAAGCTCCCCTCCACTCTAAGCGTTTCAGTCTGCACTCTAGGCTTTCACGTACACACCCATGTAAATCTCAGAAACTATTTGAAAAACTCATGAAACATAATCAGTGATATTGAAAAAAGTTGAATAGATATCAAAAAGCTGAATTAGTTAAAAATAGTTTAGGGTTTTGTCAACATTTTAAAGTTTAAATGGTGGCTCTAGCTGAAAGATTGAGGAAGAAGAAGGATTTGGAAGTTGAAGAAGTTTAAAGAAGTTTGAAATGATTTGAAAGAAAACTCCATTGGAAAACCATGTTAAAAATATGATGAATATTGATTTATATTAATTCAAGCATAAGAGGTACAAAGCTGAAATGTCATTGCACCCATGGCCTGAAACTGCTGAATTTTTTGATAGCTGAACGGTTTTAATAGCTGAAGATTTGAAGGCGCTGAAAAGTGTCAATGAAGAAACAGAATAATAATAAGAAAATGCTTGAATAAAGATTCAAAGAACAATACTTGGAATGCTGAAGCAGCATTCCAACAATAAAGAGAAACAGGAAATGCATTCTCTAACAGCATTCTCACAATGCATTCTCTAACAGCATTCTCACAATAAATATATATGTGAGATAACAAAGGATGCGCCACGACTTCGTGGTGGCACACCCAATTACATAAATAATAACAACAATAATAAACATAACGATGCCAGCTAAAAAATAATAAGAAAACGTAATCCTGTGTCTGCTGCTGCTGTGTATCCCTCCCTGGTTCCCTGGCATTCTGGATCACCTGCAGCATATAGATGGAGCAAAGTCAACACGGTATTGTGCAACATGTAAAGAAAAATACGTATGGTAATAATCTTAATGTGTTACCAGTTCATACATGTTTCAATCAGCTCCTAAAGTGCGCTGCATTTGGCACCGGTCTAAAATAGAGGTCTTGCATCAATAGTTTTACAGTTTACAGTTCTGCGTCTTCCATCCACTTCCACCGCCCTCTGACTCTGTCTTGATTCAACCTGAGCCAATTTTGCAGGGATTGCTCTACTTCAGCTTCGGACATGTTTGGCAGGACTCCATTTCTAAGAACGGATACTAGAACAGAAAATATGAATGAGAGGTGATGGGCTGCACCTCAATTCCAATGTGTGTACTTACACAATGCCTATTCGTTTTTTAAATATATCGTATATGTAAAGGATTATCCCGCTTATACCATGGTCACTTATGGACAACTTTTTTTTTACAAACATTAATTAAAATGTCATGCGTGGAATTCTAACATTTTTCAACGTTAGTCAACTCTGATATTTCTACAGACAGTGGAAATATCATAAGTTCTGCTGGAACTACTTAGAAGGTGTACATTATCAACTGATAACGGACACCCCTGCAACCAATTAGAATCAAGTATTCAGTATACCCAGACCATGGTATAAAATAATACAAATATTAATAATGACCTAACAAGGATATGGATATAAATGATAGCAACAATAATACAAATAACGATATAGCACCTTTCTAGATGCTCAATGTGTTATTTGAGGGAAGGGGGAGTAGCCATTTAATCCACATCCAATGTCACCAATCACCACACATCAGCTACAGAGATGATGAAAGGGGGGAGGGGTCATGCACCTCATCCAATACTAACGTAATGTGATGCTCAGCAGCCAGTAAAGGTTTGAACTTACACAGTATATTTTCCTTGACTGGTCTTGACATGATGCCAGTCTTCTGTAGCCTGGCTCTGCCCACCTACGTACTTCCGCTCAATTTTGATTTAGCTTCTGTACAAGGTCTGGTCCTTCAGTAGGCATTTCAGATCTTGGAAATAGATTTTCTATTTGGCCCAATCAGTGAACAGAGGGAGTGGCTGAGAACGATAAAGTTGATGTTGTGCGCTAGTTTGTGTTGTAGTTCCGTAATGGCGGCGGAGAAAGATGCGAGCAAAGCCATTCGGTCCGTTGTGGCAACAGTGCCGAATATACAGAAACTAAAGCCGGAACAAGAACAAGTGTTGCTGAGTTTTTTTGGTGGCAATCAGAGGTTAAATTGGACCGGGGCTATCCGGGGCGGAGCCCCGGCACATAAGCGGCCGGGTCTGGAGTTCTGCACAGCAGATCTGCTGCGCAGTAGCTCCAGCCGATTTTGGCAGTCTGCCTAGTCCATCACGAGCAATACTCATTTACAACTTTTCCATTGCAAATCAATGTTGTTTTAAAACACAATTCTAAATAATGGTAGGGATAGGCTGGCCTAGACATCTGGAGCAAGTTTGAGAAGTAGGCATATCGCTCACGAAAATTATAAGTTTACGCTACCGTCTTTGAAGAGGTAGATTTTGAGGTGAGGGGACTGACAAGGCAGAAGGTAAGGTGGTCCACCGGACTGGCCATCGGGAGCACCGGGAGATTTCCCGATGGGAAAGTCATTGACTTCTGGGCCGGAGGGCCGCTTGCCTTATAATTTTTTTTACTAGCCTACTAATAAAATGAACGTCTATGCAGCCCTTAGTGCCGCTTACACACAACAGTGACACTGACAGATGGAAAGCTAGCTATAGAGACAATATAAAGATGGAAAACCAGGCTAAGAAACGTAAACGTATTACCTTCACTAGACAATGTTTTACCAATTGGACAAACGGATGTTTGTTTGTTTTACATCAAGCTCCAAAAACTATTTTTCGCTCAAATCAGCCCAAAAAATGTACAAACGGATGTTTGTTTGTTTTACATCAAGCTCCAAAAACTATTTTTCGCTCAAATCAGCCCAAAAAATGTGCGCTCTCGCATTAAGCATGGAAGTCTCTAACTAGCCTCATGACTCATGGCTGAAGTTACATTTCTCCAGCTCTCCCCAGGTTGGCAAAAGAAGTATCTCAAAATGCATCAGATTGATGCTTTAAAATATGGAATATTTAATTTTTCTTATGGGGGAGCATGCACCCGGACCCCCTTAGAGGGGTAATCACCTTCTCACCTTTTTCACCCCTGACCCGTTTTCATGCCTGTTATTTACTGCATAATCCACGAAAGATTTGTGAAATTTGCCCCTCGGTCAAAGCCCCCCCACATAGAAAATCCCAATTTAACCCCTGGTGGCAATGATGTTGTGGCCCTTCTCCCCACGGGGTTCGGGAAAAGTTTGATTTTCCAGCTACGGCAGCAAGCTCCGTTACAGTAGTGGTGAAGGAGTTGGCTAAGGCGAACGCTAGCTATTGGTTATGGCAGATCAGAGTGGCTGGGCAGATCCAATAGTTTTAAACTTCAACAGAGTACCCGCCTACAAGGAAGACAACGTTTGTCAATGGAGCAGAGCCAGACCCTCTGTACAAATGTAGTATGTACGAGAGCCTGGTTAGGACCAGGCTAAGTCTTCTGTCCTCTCCCACACCAATTTAATTGGGTTGCTAGTTCAGGTGTGAAGACCCTCCCACACCAAAGCCTAGTGAGTTGAAGTTCTATAAACTATCTGTGAAGGATACTTACATTCTGAAATATTTGGCCCTTGATGGCAGTATGTCACTGGTCTGGCCTCCAATTCATACATCCAACTCGATGTTGTAACTTAAAAATAATAATAATATTGGTCACACATTTCTTTCACCAATGGCATAATTATGAATGCTTGTGTCAGTGAATTGTTCATGTCCATATCTTCACTATGTCCTATCTCTTACATTTAGAAAAGTCCACGTTGCCAGGCTCGAGCTAAATCATGGCAGCTGTAGGAGGCTGTTGGTCGGGCCTGTGAATTCTCTGTTATGAATTGAAAAATTGAATTTCTAGATCAATCTAGCATGTTTTATCAGTGTACTATTAGGGTTATTTTAGATCATTGATGTGTTTTATTGATACAACATAGATACAACTTCAAGGATCAAGGAAGTCTGACAAAATAAACATACAAAAACAAGATGGATCAGGCTTTGATGAATTTATGTAGTAAATTAATTTGGATTGGTGGGATTCGGACAATTTGGAGCTCAAGATACTCTGTACAACCTATGACATCAATTAACCTTTTTAGCTGTATACAAGTAATTCAATTCAATTCTTCACAACTTGACTGCAGGAAGATCCTGGTTTCCTCACGAGCTTCTTTAGCTTTTGCATAAAATATTCATACTTGAAGGCACTGCAGGAGTCCAGGTTCCCATGCACCTTGACGTCTTGTGCAAGATGCACAAGGTTGTAAACATTGTAAGAGAGGTACATCTTACCATACAGCTCCCCAAAGTGCTGAATAAACAATACGAGAGCCTCATTTCCATACTCAGTGTACTCCTCAAGCAGTGCCTAAAGCAAGAATGGCGGAATTCCAACGCTTTCCATCGGTTTACCTCCTTCAGGGATCTTGGCCTTCTTGCACATTCCACTGGCACACTTGTCTTGATCTTAAATAGCTTCTTAGAGAGCATCTTCACCTGAAACCCTGAGAGCCTGCAGGCCAGTGGACCCTTGAGCCACAGGTACAGGATTCGCCTCATGACACCCAAGCAGACAAGATGCATGTAGTCTAATGGGAACCCACTGACCATGCCCAAAGATGTGGCCCGAGATGATGCCCTTCATCAGCCATTTCTTTGAAGTTCTTGTGCGGAGGAGGGCATCAGTTTGAGGGAATATCACCCAATTGCTCACATATTCCCCTCCTGCATGCATTCTCACACCCCGAGTAGCCTGGGTCCTATGACATTCTTTACAAATGCTCGGGCTGGAGCATCACAGACCATGGAGGACAGTTGAAGCCTCATGGTGATTCCTTGGAATGTGGTGAGAGAAAACATCAGCCACCGAAACATCAGCCACAAAATCTTCCAGGTATTCATTGACTGATGGTTTGCTGGTACCACCAAAGAGGCTCATCACGAATGGCTGATGCTGGGGAAGGTTCTTGATGACTCCAAGAATGGGCCAGAATTGTGGAAGAACTTTTAATAATTGGCAACCCGTCCACATTCACTTGGAGTTCCAAGCAGACACCACCAGCCAACTCGCACTTATTTGCATCCAAAGGGGTCTTCATCGACTTCAGGACTCCAATGTCCCACCAGCTTTTTCCTTGACAACTGCTGCCTCTGACCGTGCAGTGTGCAGCAGTGTTCTCGCATCAACTGGCAGTGATGGATGATGGTACTTTAAATATTTTTATAATTTATTCAATGCGCTGTGTTATATTTTCTTCTAACGCCAAGGTTGCCAAATTACTTTCCAAATGATTCCCCTCGTCTTCGCTATTGTTGTCAGAATCAAAAGCGTCATCAAACTCCTCAGGCTCAGCAAAATATGATTCACAATCCATAAAGTCCTCGTCAACATTAATTAGAAATTCAATGCAAGCATCAACAAATTCCTCTTCATAAGCCTCAAAACCAGCGTGGATAGACTCTAATTGCTTGTCAACCCTTGCCCTAGATTGTCGCTTTAATGTCCAGTAAGAGGGTGTATTTGTCATACTTCACCCATCAACATGTACAAATAGACACATCAGGAAAAGAAAAATCATTCAAAACGACATACAATGCTACTCTAATTTACTTAATGCTACTCTATTGTACATAATGTGTCACACATACTGTACCTTATTGGCAGGATGGGATGGTCTGTAGGAGAAACAAAGTTTCATATTAATGTACTGTGACAGGATAGCTTTAAAGACAAGACTATCATATTGCATATGATTTTAATCACACCAATCACACATCTGTGGTCATTGTCATTCATCTAAGTCTGTTGAATCAGTGTTTTGTCATTGGCTGATCAAATTGTTGTAGATGTCATATTTATGTACAAAGATAAATGTAATTACTGTAAACTACTCTGAAGCAAGGCAGATTGTTTACATGGAACATGTCATTAAATATAAATGTGGTTATTATTCATAAACATTGATATTATGCCATATAGATGTTAAAGTTCAGCTGGGTATTGTTGCCTGAAGGCCAAGGTAGTTGTAGGGCTGTTTTGGCAGCCCCTTTGTCACTGATCACCCAGACACTCGTCTGGGACAGTCATCGATTTACATGAATGCTAAAATGTCAATCACACCTGAATGACACACCTCTGGAGAGGTGGTCTCAACAGTGAAGAGGAAGATGAACAGAGGAAGACTCTGAAATTATCATTAAAAGTTGTGTTCTTGTAAATATAGTTCTAAACAGCTTTTAATGTCATGTTTGATATGATTTTGTTTCTTATTTTATGTATTACATTCTAGTACTAATGTTGATACTGTAACATGTACCTTTACAGGGTTTACAGAGTTTGTGCTTGCAGAAGACCAACATGTGTTTAACATATCCCCTTGTCTTGCAAGGGAACCACTTGGTCTGCTGCCGCCTTGATTAAGGATCCAATTTGAATTTGTATGCGTTAGAACACTTTTCTGTCATATGGCCGGTGTCCCAATTTCTAGCCAAGGTTGGGTGGATATAAGGAAACGTTTTTACCAATACTTCGAGTTTTTTGTACTATACAGCTCCGGTGCATCTAGGCATCTAGTCTTCTTTGTGAATACCTTTTGTTTAACCATTGCTCTGAAGGTATGTTTGTATTTGATGATATTCTATCATCATTGTATTGATTATCTTGCTATTTAGATAATAAACGATTATTGCACATTTAAACGTTGCTTGTTCTCCTTGAAACGTATCTATCACGCTACGGCGGTGTAAACCTTGATCTAGCCGGGTGGATACGGCTATTAACTACTTATAAACAGGGACTCTTGGTGTACGTTTTAAACTTAAGGCCTCTGAGTCACTTTACAGTGTCGATTTACATGCTAGGTCCTTGGTTAAATTCCATATTATAGCAGAGATAAACGGCTGTTTAGTGAACACGCATACTTTAGGGTCGATGCTCTGATCCAGCAGACGATGTGTACCTACGTCAGAGTTTTATGTCATTAACTGTTTGGCGCTCGAGGTTACAGGTAACGTACTTGTGCACATTCTTAAAATTGGAGTCAGATATTAATAACGAGTCATTATCTCCCTGAACATTCAACCAGATTGACGGTGGTGTCTCCCGCGCCGTTGACGAACACACGCGTCTCCGGCCTGTACGATTCACCACCTACAATTTGATGTACCCCTACAACGTGATCCTGTGAGCTGGCTCTGGAATCAACGGAACTGGGAATGAATTGGATTAGTGTATTTTCTATGTTGTCTCTCCTGGGGTAAGTACATTTCTACAATTCCTATCAGCAAAGGATTGAGGGATACTCAGGACAGGCTTAGAACGTTTTGAATTGTTGTTTAATCCATTTTTATTCCATCTCAAGGACAAAGAACATGAATATTCAGGGACATGACAGTTTGAGTGTAGGAGAGGGTCAAGACTTCCTAAACTCATGGTTTCTCAGTGTGAAAAAAACGCTAGTCCGTCTAGACGACAAAGGTCATAAACTTTGTTCTGCGGATAATGATACACTCATAAAGTGGTTTGCGGAAACGGGCGGTAAACTTGACAAAAAACCCACGTTTGACAAACTAAAGATAAAATCTGCGCTAGGATACTTAATGCATGGCAATATGTGCAAAACCGTCGATAAGATTCAAACTACGTTGACAAATGTTCTACAGATAGAAACAATACGCTCTGCCGAAATCAAAAGACTACACCAGAAAGTTGAAGGATTTGATTATGACAAACAAATGTGGGCTAGGCAAACTATTGCATTCCAAAAGGAAACTAGAGAGCATGCAATTTCTGGGGAAATTGTGAGGGTGTGCCTGTTTGCGTAGGTTGCAGGTGGGTCCGTCCCTTTAAGTTTTTCCCTTCTAGTGATATTTTCAAGCATTTAGCCTACTCATAGGCTATTGCATAATTCACCAACACACTTGGAAAGAAGCTACTGTAACAACGTTATCACTGGCAATATTTCAGATGGAATCGCGATTCAAACAGTATGTCTGCTAACTGAAAATATGCCCCCAAAAAAACCAAATAAGTTTGACATTTATTTAGTAGAAAATCGCTCATGCATAAAAAGCTCAATAGCGATCATTGTCAGTAACAACGCAAAATGCGATATAGCCCTGTGTGGAGAAGCTACCCCGGTAAATTGTATACTACAGTGTTCGTCTTGGTAGCTAGCGACTACGTTGGTGGCTGGACGAGCTGGTGGCTGGACGATTTGTACGGTACCTCCCAGAAGCGGTTTCGAACGGAAGACTAAAAGGTAGCAAATTAGCTGTAGCTAGCTAGAGCTAGGTTTAACACTTTTGGTAACAGGTACAGTAGTAGAGATGTGCCGGTGTAGCAGTTAGAGGTAACTCCTCTCTGAAATAGCAGACTACTGTTGCCGAAAGTAGATCTAGCTTAGCTCTAATCAGCGTACAGTTATATAGAGCTATCATATTTTAGCTGCCTACATTTCAAAACTGTGTTTCATAGCACAATGTAAAATTAGTAAATAGTTAGCTATCACCATAGCCTCTTTGCTTGGGGCATTACAAATCGTTGACTTGCAATGTCATGTCTAATAAATACCAAAACAAACATTTATTTGTGAGGAATGGTTATTTTAACAATTGAAAACAGATGTATCACAGACCGCTGTCGTATGTGTCGCATGTCGCCCGGGCAACAGAGGGTAATGTCATGATGCTAACTACAGACTACTGTTTCCGAAAATATATGTACTTAATAATATCAGCATATATGATATTGTACATAACATTTCAGAATGTTGTTGTGTATGACAATTTTAAATTAGTAAAAAGTTATCACCCTGGCTTCTTTGCTTCTGGTATTTCAAGTTAGCCTAGCTAGCTATCTCCCAGAAGTTAACGAGCTGCTAAACGAATGTTCTTCTACAGCCTGGCAGTCACGCGTGTTTTCGTGACGTTAGTGACGGTAGGAACGTCAATGACTGTGGCTAGCAAGTTAGCCACATTAGCTTCACTTTTCGGCACAAAAATGTACTTTAAGCTTAAACCATGCATCGGAACGTAAATTCTGATACAAGCAACTCAATCGCTACCAAGACGGAACGTTTGACCGGGTCGTTCTCTATGTAGTCCAAATATTGACCGAGTTTTAGGGGTGGGAAAATAAACAATAATAATAAATATATATGTGAGATAACAAAGGATGTGACGACGACGTCGTGCACACCCAATTAACGAGTTGCGGATTCAGCTCCAAAACGTCCAGGGCTATAAAACTAAGCTAGAAGAATGTTGCATCAATGTAGGTTTCCCGGTAGCCTCGCTGAAACAATCTCTTTTGGATTCTATAGCCTACGCCGCGAACAGGACAGTTCTGACGATGATATACTAGTTTCAGCTAACCTCGCCCCAGTCCGAAGGGCCAGGGCAGAACGCGTCGACGAGTGGGAAGAAAATAATGTAATTGAAATAAGCGATTTGACTAATAGTCTTGCGTCTAAAGTTTGCGACCGTAGCCCCTTGCACAGGAAAAATTCAACCAAGACACGTAGCCCCGTGATCACTAGATCACTCGAGAAACAGACACCTGGTAAAACTTCGACTCAGCAGGTAGCTGTGATTAAAACCATTGTCGGACCAGAGGATACACGAACAACAGTGAGCCGCGCACTAACTTGCGATGAATGTAATGCACACAAAAATATTATAGGCGATCTACCTCGTAAGGAACCTTTTGAACCGTATTGGCAAGCTGTACTAGCACAGACTAACACATTTAATTTGGAATTGCGCGATGTTTGGCAAATTGTTATGGTCACAATCCCACGAGAGCTAAAATGCAAACTTTCACCAGAATTAGCTGATGGTTCGATCATGACTAAAAGAACATTCGAAACGGAAGGCGAGGTTTTAGAACGATTAAAACAGGCTCTTCTGGTAGTTAGAGGGCCAACACACACCTCATGGGGCAGGATACTTTGCGTAAAACAGGACAGAGATGAACCGTATGAAACATTCGCAGGGCGTTTATGGATTGCGTTTAATGAATTCTCAGGAATTACTAACCCTAGCCGCGACGATGAAGTGTTAGTTCAGCTTCTAAAAGAAAATGCAGGCAGCCACGTACAAAAAGCAATCGCAGTCGGATCGTGCCCACCTCAAAATACATTCGACGCCATTGTTAGATGGGTGACAGACATGGAACGTTGCCAGATTAACATGCAGAGCGAGGGACAGGTCGCTGCTACTAACTGGGTAACTGAAGGCCCAAAACAAAACGGAGAATGGCCACAAACAGGGAGGAATTATAGGCCCAGGATTGAAAGTCATTTTCCTATATGCAATTTTTGTAAAAAATCAGGACATAAAACTGAAGATTGTCTTAAACTGCAAAACAAACCTAACTTTAGACGAGAACTTAATTACACGCCTGGTAAACCGTCGGCGCCAAAAGAGAATAGAGATGAGTCGGATGAAATGCTCTTTATTAAGAACACAATCTCGCAACTAACTAAGAGAATGCATGAAATCAACAATGACAAAATGCCGTTTAAACCGCAATAGGGGTGCGCGGCCTCCATTTCGATAGGGAGCGTGATTAACAGTGGGAACCGTATCAAAATTAGAGCCAACCTCGGAGGTCGGTTATGTGAAATGCTCGTAGATACTGGTGCCGCTTGCTCCTGCACAGACATTCCTATACCCCTAACTAGCGAGACAATGGATATTGTTGGTATAGGCGATACAAGAATGACCGCAACTCGCACAAAACACGCACGTTTGGACTTAGGCTCAGTAGTGATAAACGAACCATTTTGGTATTTACCTAACAATAGCGAGGGAACTGTTTTGGGTATGGACATTATGCAAAAACATGGATTTGTCATAGATTGCCTAGAGAAACACATTGAAATCATGACGAACAAAACTACAAGGAGGGGCTCCTCCTTAAACACAGTCAGTGTTATGTCAATGTCCTCTTCAGATCCAGTTCAAATGCTAATGCTTAAGCACGAAAATCTATGGGCCAAGGACAAAAACGACTGCGGTAGAATTAACATGGAGGTGTGTCTTGAGGGCACACCCCACCCTCCACAGAAGCAATACCGAATCAAACCAGAGGCGGAAGCGGCGGTACAGCTAATAGTAGCAGATCTTGAAAATAGAGGCATAGTCAGACGTTGTAGCTCTACGACTAACTCTCCCATTTATCCTGTACCAAAGCCTAATGGGTCATGGCGACTCACGATAGACTACCAAAGACTTAACAAAGTCCTACCTAAAGCCACGCCCACTGTTGCTAACCCATCAACTGTGTTAGGTGAACTGACAGCAGATGCAGAGTGGTTTACTGTTTTGGATATTGCTAATGGTTTTTGGTCTCTCCCTATTCGGCACAAAGATCAGTTCCTCACAGCTTTCACGGTAAACAATCAGCAATATTGCTGGGAAAGACTTCCACAGGGGCTACACAACAGTCCCTCAATATTCCATCGTGCAGTTGCTGATGTCCTCGAGCCACTGACAGGGAAAGGTGAAGTCCTCCAGTACGTGGACGATATATTGGTAGGGACATGTGGATCTTCAGAAGACCACCTTGTCCTAGTCGACAATGTGCTACAAGCTCTTTCAAATGCAGGTTTTAAAATGAACAGAGCAAAGGCTCAAATTGCGCGTCAAGAGGTACAATACTTAGGGTACACTATCTCTAAAAATCATAAAAACCTCACTGAAGACAGACGAAAATGCATTGCAGAGCTCCCTCGTCCGCACACACTAAACTCGCTGCAAAAAGTGCTTGGCACAGCAAATTACTTGCGTGAATTTATTCCTAACTTTGCTAGTGCAACCTCTCTCCTGTATAGTCTGTCCAAAGGAAAGTCAAAACCATCAGCCATCCTAGACTGGAATGCCCAGCATGAGGAGGCGTTCACTCTCTTGAAACAAAAACTTTGT
This sequence comes from Mallotus villosus, assembly GCA_903064625.1. Lineage (NCBI taxonomy): Eukaryota > Metazoa > Chordata > Actinopteri > Osmeriformes > Salangidae > Mallotus > Mallotus villosus. The sequence continues at coordinate 468,142 of CAEFZP010000752.1, forward strand.
AAAGCACCAGCCCTAGGTCTGCCTGACCACACAAAAACCTTCCACATGCAAGTGGATGCACAAAGTGATACACTCAGCGGAGTGTTAGCTCAAGACCATGGGGGTAAACTACATCCTACAGCCTATTACAGCCGTAAAATATCTCCAGTCGAACAAGGTTTTGATGCATGCACACAGCATGTGCTGGCTGTATGTTGACAACAACAGAACCTATAGTCGGTTTCCAATCTGTTGTGGTGCACACAATACACACGCCAGTCCAAATGCTTCTGCAAGGCAGAATCAAAGGTGTTTCATCTCAAAGATTAGCCCGATGGCTAACGGACATTCAAGCTAGGGACATTTCAATCACCAACACGAGAATCCTTCCACACCTGCTTGGTGATGTGGATGGCCATGCACACAGCTGTAAGCCTGGGCACAGGTGTACATTGATGGTTCTAGATATTGGCTGGATGGCAAGTTCAATGCAGGCTGTGCAGTATGGTCTCCACACCCATCAACCCCAGATGCAGGCAAAAGGTTGTTACTCAAACTTTCTCCCACCACTTCTGCACAGGAAGCAGAACTTGTCGCTTTGCTCGAAGCTGTAAGGTCACACCCCGAGCCAGCATGTGTTTACACTGACAGCCGCTATGCATTTGGAGTAGTGCATGATTTCATGGTTCAGTGGCAGCTGCGCAAGTTTCTTACCTCAGCAGGTAAACCTATCAAACATTTTGATATCATCACAGCAATCTGGCAAGCTATTGACCAGCGTGTGAACACTCTCTCAGTTGTCAAGGTGTAGGGGGGTAAAATATGGTTGAAAGAACCAAAACGAATTCCCCTATGGTTTAAAGGAAGATGGGAAACTGAAGTGTATTAGCATGAACCAAATAATGCCAATACAAATATAAATTATAGTTATTTGACTTAATGGGTTAAATCAGAGCAAGAATGGTCAAAGTATGGTCAAAAGGAATACGCATTTAATAACATTGCAAATTAATGAAATCAATTACAAGGCAACCATGTTACAAATGAAGGCTTTAAATCTTACCTACTCTACCGTGATCATTGTAAAATCAGAGAGAAAGCAAGAGTGAGCAAGGAGTAGGACAGTAGGACAAGGGAGAACTGAGGAGAATATCTCAGGAGATGAAGAATCCAACGGACAATGCATTACAATTCCCTTTATACACAAGAACAACCAATCAGACCAGATCTTGAATGGGGTGTGAGGGCCATCAAGTTGAGACCGTCCAGCAACTCCAAACTTTAGCATGTGAGAGGTGAGGGCAGGTTTGACACCCAGCCTTACAATGGTACGTGCCCACATTACCAAAAATCCAGACGCACATGAGCAAAACAACAACATTGTTGATCGACTTGCTAAATCAGCAGCTCTGGAAGGCCAGCTCTGGCACCTAAACATACCCTCGCCTACACAAGTCAGTGCAATTAAGGCCACTCCTGTGGATCTGAAAGAGTATCAGAAAGAACTCTGGACAACAGACGGGGAGTTGACACCACATTTACAACACAATGCTCTGATTACAGTGGTTGATGGTCTTGTACTGCGAGATGGGAAATATGTTGTTCCAAGTGCCCTACACAAGCCTATTATCAAGTTGTATCACGAATATGCTCATGTGTCCTCAGATAAAACGAGTGAGATCGTCAGACGACTGTACTGGTGGCCTGGCATAGCTGCTGACACTGACAGCTGGTGTAAGACATGCTTGGTCTGTGCCTCTGTCAACCAGGGCCGGCCTGGGCGAACCAAGCTCCTCAGACCAAGGGCTCCCAAAGGACCCTGGGAGGCGTTGCAGTTGGACTTCATTGGCCCGTTACCCGTTGCAAGGGGGGGGTATCGATATTGCCTTGTCATCATTGACAAGTTTTCTAAATGGATTGAAGCCATTCCCACTCGCAATAACACTGCTCATACTGTTGCACGGTTACTTGCCAATCAAATCATTCCCCTGTACGGGTCTCCCATTCAGATCGAGTCTGACCAAGGTACACACTTCACTGGGAAAGTGATGCAGGATTTGTGCAAAATGCTCGGCATCAAACAAAGGTTTCATGTCCCCTACCACCCCCAGAGGTCTGGTATGGTGGAACGTGCCAATCGCACAATCAAAGAACAAATAACCAAACAGGTAAAGCAGCACAACAGCCAATGGATTGATGCTCTTCCCACAGTGCTGACTGTGCTAAGGGCCACTCCCTCCAGAGCCACAGGTATCAGCCCCTTTGAGCTCATGACAGGGAGAACCATGAAGCTGCCCATTGACCCAGACGTCTCCCCAGCAGACCTGGGCCCTCTTATACAGACTACACAGCAAACTGTTTTGAAACAACTCCAAAACAGACTGACTGTGCTGTATGCACAGGCATCTCTGAGACAGCAGCAGAGTGACAAATGCAATGATGCTGCATTTGACCCAGGGTCCGAGACACTCTTCACTGAAGGCGACATGATAATGATCAGGGTCTTTGTGAAAGAGAATGCCTTTGCGCCACGCTGGCATGGTCCATATGAAGTCAAATCTGTATGCAACAGCTGTCTGGCTGTCAAAGCCAAGAACAAATTGAAATGGTACCACATGTCCCAATGCAAACAATTCAAGGGAAAAACCTAAAATGCTGTTGTTCACAACTAACCTTGTAGAGATTTGTTTTATTGTGTTTCTAGACTGACAGCTGCCGTTCCATGGACCCCGGATGCCAGGAAGGTGACAGGACCAACCTGCATCGAATTGGGGCAGCGAGTGGAACTCAGTCACTCTCTGAAGTGTGGGAGATGGGTATGGAGATCTTTCAAAGGGCCATTCACAACTACATCACTTCCGATTTTACCCAGACAGATAGTCACATGGTCCCCTGGAGTAGAACCAGGACTAAATTGTACTACACGAATTTGCTGTAAGTCAGGCTCCACCCATCCTCCTACCCAGAGCTCTATAGGACACATACCAGTAAATGATATGATGTTTAATCACACCACTTGGCTTAAACTAAGCATTGAAAAAGATGCCACCCGAGGCACATTAGACACTATATATTAGCAAAATAACAATGGCTTAGATCCTAAGAAGTGTTACAACACCACAGATCTCAGCCAAGCCATGTACAAGTGTACACACATAGAACCACATAATAGAACACATTTTGGGTACACGTCCTTCTTGTTTGACCTTTCTTCCCCAGCAGAAGACTACACAAAACCCAAACCCTTTGTTTGGACAAAACGACGAGAAGGTATGTACTGTGTTGGTTCGTGTGCCACAAGTCCCACACTTTGGACACATTTAAAAAATTGTACTTGGACACCTACACAGTGTTTTAACTTATCTACATGTGGTTACCACAAGCCAACACAGTGTCCAAAAACCTATCCTGTCCCCAAGGGGGGGCTTATTAAAGGGAACATTAACAAGACCCTTTTGCATGATGTTAATTTGATTATGGTGCATGTTTCTTATAACATTTCTAATGTATTATCTGCATATCTCTCACACTGCACCCCACATGACACTACATTTGCATGGCTCAAGTCACGTATTGATGACCTAGTATCTGATTACAAGGATAGGCTAGCTGTCCAGTCCCCAGCTCCACAAACACGCTCTAAGCGTGACTTATTTGCTGATGTAACAGGTCTTTTTGGCACTGGTAATTCTTTAGCCAACACATATCAGATAACTAGACAATCACAATACAGCACATGGCTTGCAAATCAAATTGCAACAGGTTTCCAACATATCACAAGTAGCAGTGATAACATAATTAAGGCAGTGAGCTCAGAAGCCAAGGCTCTATTGTTGCTTAGTCATACAATGTTTAATCAGACACACAATCTAGAGTCTGAATTAGCATGTAGAAGTTATGCTCAGGATTTGTACGCTGCTGCGCGTCAGGAGATTCTTGACCTTAGACTCCGAAAAACTCCTCGTCATGCATTAACTGACCTTGTTTCCCTGTTGGACCTGAACAGGTGGTTCAACTCCACCAACATGAAAAATATCCATTACTAACTACTTACTAACCGAGAGTGAGGTCATGCCGGGAAATATCAAACGAGACTTGAACGTATCGACCGAGCGATAGCGAGGTTGATACGGCAAAGTCGAGGTTTGATATTTCCCGGCATGACCGAACGGTCGAGGTTAGTAAGTTGTTTATTATATGGCATTTTTAGCTCTTTTCATTTTGTAAATTGTAGGCTAATTGTAGCTAGCTAGGCTAGCTCTCAAGTCTTCTCACGGTGTGTTTCAGGTGTTGTCTAGCAACCAATTACTTTTGATAGAAAGCGGACAGTACGGTTCTGCTAAAATGGCTTTAATTCCAACACAAATAACGATTATTTTAGAAAGTTAACAATTTCTTCGTCGCTGTTGATGTCTTCAGTATCGTCTGGACTCAGTTGACTTCGATATCGCTAATTTTGAAGATGACGTCAGAGGAGGGCAATAACAATACTTATTGGACCGCTGGTCAATACGGGTTTGGCATGACTACCCATTAGCCAATCAGAAGGCTCGTTCTGTCGTTGCCATATAATAAACTGAGTTATTGTCCACTATAATGATGTATGACAATAATGAATGTGAAGGTTGTATTGGTTTTTATGTGACTTTTCCATTTATACACCCCAACCAAGTTTTTCCAAATTCCACTACCATACGCTCCCTGGGCGTCATTGTTAAAGACCAAATTATCAAGTGGGACCATATTACCGGCTATATGACTGTTAAGGGTGATGACGTTTTATTTACCACTCGTTCTTGCTGTCATGAGACTTCAAGTTATGTTATTGGGTGTGCCACGAATCGTGGCCCATCCTTTGTTATCTCACATATATATTTATTATTATTATTTATTTTAGCCCCCCTAATCCTCGGTCAATATTTGGACTACATAGACAAACTACGTGTCAAAAGTTTCGTCTTGCTAGCGATTGATATGCTATTACTTTTATGTACGTTCCGTTGCACAGTTTAGGACCATACAACGTTTTTGTGGCATAAAGTTGATTTTGTCGGCAAAGGGTAGACTACTCAGTTATAATAGCCTACGTCACATTGTCGGCACATGTTAGCAACGACGCATTAGATACGACGTGCATAGAAGACTGTTGCACAGCAAAGATGGTATCGTGCCGCCCCCCTAAGCATCCGTCAATATTTTGATTACTTAGAAAACGTTATGTCAAAAGTTGGTAGCCATTGAGTTGCTTGTCTTTTTATTTACCTGGCTAACTTGCTAGCCACAGTCACTGACGCTACTAACGTCACGAAACACGCGTGACTACCTCTAGCAGAACGTTAGTTTAGCAGCTTGTTAACTTCTGGGAGATAGAGCTAGCTAGGCTAACTATAGCTTTAACGCTACTGCAAGGTAGCTGCAGAAACGCCACAAGCAAAGAGTCCAGGGTGATAACTATTTACCAATTTATTTTACTTTGTGATATGAAACACAATTGTGAAGTGTAATGTACAATATAAGATGATATTATTGAGGAACTACATCTACTTTCGGAAACGGTAGTCTACTATTTCACTGAAGCATTAGCATCATGACATTAGCCTATGTCGCCCGGGCAACACATACAACAGCGGTCTATGATGCATCTGTTTTCAATCGTTAAAATAAACATTACTCACAAATACATTGTCGTTGTACGATTTATTATGACATTAGATTACAAGTAAACGATTTGTTGGTTTCAAACCAGTACTGCAACGCTGTAGCCTACGCGAGACGAGACACTGTGTAGCTAACAAAAACATCCACAGCTGTTTACAGTATAAGTCAAACGGCGACAGAACATGTTCGGCACTCCCTTAAATCAAAAGTATTTCAATAGGTGAAACTGTCTGACTACTAACCCGAACTTCATTGACACAGCTTAAATTAGTCAATCTGTTAATGAAAGCAATAGGCTATTTAATTTCAGCCTAAACCGTACAACGGAACGTTCAACCAACGATCGCCACCAAGACAAACACTGTAGTATACAATTTACTGGGGCTTCTCCACAAAGGGCTATATCGCATTTTGCGTCGTTACTGACAATGATCGCTATTGAGCTTTTTATGCATTAGCGATTTTCCACTGAATGAATGTCAAGTTTATTTACGTTTTCTGGGGGCATGTCATAAGTTAGCAGACATATAGAGCTACTGTTTGAATCGCGATTCCATCTGAAATGTTTCCAGTGATAACGTTGTTACAGTAGCTTTTTTCCAAGGGTGTTCTTAATGAATTATTATGCAATAGAATAGACTATGAGTAGGCTAAATGCTTGAAAATATCACTAGAAGGGAAAAACTTAAAGGGACGGACAAGCAGGCACACCATCACAATTTCCCCAGAAATTGTATGCTCTCTAGTTTGTACATGTAATACATTACAGCCTGTGTCCTTTAATGACACAAAATTGATCAATGTTAATTCACTTCATGCTTATTCTGATGCTATTCAAGTATCTCTCACACAGTGGTGCGTGGTCAGTGAAATGACTTCCTTTTCATACGGAGGTCTAACCTGCCCAGCTAACCACACCTTCTGCCTGGAGGTGAGGGATGACTTTACCATGGGTGAACTGAACATTCTGGGAAGGATGCCCATGGACAGTGACGTTTCTCCTTGGTGGGAAGACACCTTTTATGAGGAAAGCACCAGAACCTTTGCTGACACAATGCAGGTAGTCCAGGAACTGATCCAGGACACAAACTACCACCTTGCTCAAGCAAAGGTGGAGGTTAACCTGGCAAAGAAAACGGCAAGGATCCTGTCAAGTGCGTCAACCCTCTATGCTCAACAAGCCTACACCTGGTGGGACTGGGTGTTCCGTGGGTGTGTCATCGCCAGCCTCCTCATTTTAGCTGTCACACTGTTCCAATGTTGCTATTTTAAGCATCTCATCAATTCCCTCCGAACAGCCATGGTCTCTATTACTCTGTTCCCCTGAACCTTCTGGTGTTCCATGGGAACAAAAGGAGGAATCTGTAGGGCTGTTTTGGCAGCCCCTTTGTCACTGATCACCCAGACACTCGTCTGGGACAGTCATCGATTTACATGAATGCTAAAATGTCAATCACACCTGAATGACACACCTCTGGAGAGGTGGTCTCAACAGTGAAGAGGAAGATGAACAGAGGAAGACTCTGAAATTATCATTAAAAGTTGTGTTCTTGTAAATATAGTTCTAAACAGCTTTTAATGTCTTTGACTTTCTAACCCTAACCCTATCAGATGACTGAGAAGGGTGATGTTCATATGCTGGTATGGTTTTGAAGTGGGATGAGTTTCTGGTGATGACATGGTTGTTGCGTTTAGCTGTCACCATGGAACTTTGACAGCAACAACTTTGTATGGGTGGGGGTTGTAGGCAGGGCATAGCTTCCCTTCCTTCTTTTGACGACACAGGACTATGTCGCCCACTTTCAGAACCGAAGGAGCAACCCGGCGCATCCGGTCAGCATTTTCTTTCATCTTGGTTTTTGCCAGGGCATCTGCCTGTCGCAGAGGCGCATCAGTCGGAGATTGGAAGGAAAGAGGAGATCCAGGTAGCTTGATTCGAAGGGGCCTCCCAAACAGCACATCAGCAGGCGCCATTCCAGTCGAGCAGTGAGGCGTGGCACGGTAGTTGCGGAGAAATGCGTACAGAGTCTGTTTCCATGGGTTACCTTCAGCATGTGCAGCACGTATAGCCTTTCCGAGGGTGCGCATAAAACGCTCAGCCTCAGCATTAGCCTGAGGCCAGAGTGGACTAATCTTTCTATGTCTGAACCCCATATATGTTGCAAAATCTGCAAATTCTGAGCTTTGAAAGGGTGGGCCGTTATCTGTCTTGACTTCCAACGGAATCCCCAGTGTCGAGAACATTTTGTCAAGTTTGGGAATTGTAGCTCTGGCTGACGAGGACTGCAGAATCTCCACCTCTGGATATCTGGAGTATTCATCAATGACTACTAAGAGGTAGTCACCAGAGGGGAATGGACCACAGAAGTCTACACCAACTTTTTCCCATGGTGTTGATGGCAGCTCAGACATGCGGAGAGGTTCTTGTGTGTGATCGGGAACAACGGCCTGACATGGGATGCAGCAAGCTATCATGGTCTCTACCTGTCGGTCAATGCCAGGGAACCAGACTTTTTCCCTAATCAGTTTCTTTGTTTTGACCAGCCCCTGGTGGCCTTCATGTGCAAGTGATATTGCCCTGACTTGCAAAGAAAGGGGGATAACAATCTTCGTGCCCCGTAGTACAGTGTCATCAGTGGCGGATATTGTCAGTTCATTCTTGATTCTATGGAATGATTGTAACGCAGCAACATCCACTCCATCAGCAAAGCCTTGTCTTCCAGACAGCGACCCCCATGTGCCTTTTTTGATGAACCGAATGACTTTGCAGAGAGTGGGGTCAGCTGTGGTTGCATTCTGAATGTCTGTTAGTGTCATAGCCTTAGGGATGGCGTTTGCAGCAACAAAGTTTTCACATATTCTTCCGCTTGTTGTTCGATGTTCCAAACCTTGTGAAAGACATGTAAAACATGTGCAGGGTGGCGTGACATGTAGTCCGCTGGGTTGTCCTTGCCAGCCTTGTAACGGACTGTGTAGTTGTAAGACTGAAGGCGCAGACTCCAGCGTTCTATACGAGCAGGCGGCTTTGATTTGGGGTTATTGAAAATCCATTCCAAGGGTTTGTGGTCGCTAACAAGTGTAAATGGTGCCCCATAGAGATACATGTGAAAATGTTCGCAGCCCCACACAATGGCAATAGCCTCACGTTCTGAGTATTTTTGTTCGATGGGAGACAAGGCTCTGCTTGCATAGCTTATCACTCTGGCTGATTCATGTGGGCCACTTCTCTGTGCCAACACAGCTCCAAGACCCACAGGACTCGCATCAACCACCAGTTCGGTGAGTTTGTATGGGTCAAAATAGGTAATGACAGCATCACTTGTTGATGTCAAGTTCCTCTAGACGTTGTAGTTCAGCTTCGATTCGCTTCCTTACATGAAATGGTACTCTTCTGTGAGGTTGCATGGTTGGAGGAACATCTTTCTTTATGTGCAGCTTGACTTGAAAGTCCTTTAATTTTCCTATTCCATGGAAGAGGTCATCATATTCAGTGAGGAGATCACCCGCTGCATTCTTCTCCATTTGATGTGGGATCACCCTAGGCTGTACTGGCTGCTCTGGAGATGTGTAAAGTTTATTAGCCACTTTAATTAATCCCAATTGACTGGCAGTGTCATAGCCAAGTAAGCTGCCGTTACTGCCTTGAAGTACTTGGAAAGTTGCATTTGTGATTCTTGATTTGGATTCCACCAGTGAGGTGAATTTTCCCAGGGTAGGCAGTGGGGTGCTTGAACCATAAGGAAAGATGGGAACTGTGCAATTAGTGAGTGAGGGCTTATGTCTCAGTCTCTGATAAGTTGCTTCATCAATTATGTTTACAGTTGCCCCAGAGTCAAGCATCACTTGTATATTACAGTCACTGACCTTTATTTTTGCGTGTGGGAGATTCGTTTTTGGTCGGGTAACTGTGTACACATATTCCTCAGAAGATTCTGTGTCTTCTGTACCTGCTGCCTGAGGTGTGGTGCTGCTGCTTCCACTGGTGTTTACATAGTGCACTTCATGTCTGTCCCTGATGCCGTTTTGTGGCCGTTTAGAGCGACAACATTTGCCAAAATGTCCTTGTCTTCCACAAGCGTTGCATGTTTTCCCCCGTGCCGGACACACTTCCCCGTTCCCTCACGGTGGGGGAAAACACCGGAGCAGTTGTAGCATCTTTTCTTTTCCGCCCCTATATCCATTTCAACAGCCATGACATCTTCCCGTGAATCTTCTTGCGCTGCACCTCGTCGTGTACGTTCTATGCCCAACGCTTGAGACTCAGCAAGCGCCATGGTTCTGCCAAGTGACAAGAGCTCCGTCAACGTCATCTCTGGTTTCTGTAGAGCCTGACGGCGCAATTTGTTGCACGTGCACGTTTGGATTATCATTGTTTTTATCTCTTTTTCGACATCTGGAAAATCACAAGTTTCTGCCAAGTGCCGTAATCTGACGTGATAGGAATCGAGTGCTTCCCCTGCTAATTGTTGAGCCTGCCTGAATTTGTATGTCTCATAGGCGATGTTGATTTTAGGGGGAAAGTATTCACTTAGCTTGTCTTTTGCACGTTTGTAGTCTTTTGCTTCTCCGGTGTCAGGAAGTGTGTCAAATATGTCCTGTACCCCATCCCCAGCATAGTGCAAAAGCATTGCACGTTTCCTCGTATCATCTTGTATATCCAGGACAACTATGAAGTTTTCAAAACGCTGTAACCACTTTTTCGTGCTTTTTTTTGTGCAGTTTCAACAGCACTAACCAAACTAAAGCGCCCTCTAGTGGACGAAACAAAACAATGTCTCCTCATAAACTGAGACAGGTCACATGTGGAAACACCACAACAACTCTAACATCATATGTTATAAATCATGAACATTACAGATGGTGATAAAAGTCAAGTCTCTGACGACTTCGTATGCCACAATCTTTGCCAACAGCCCAACACGTTTCATACTGTTGCAGAATAGGTAACACCTGGCTGTTTAAATGGGCTTGGCTGGTAGGGGTGGAGCTACCAATTAAGACTAGAATGATATGGGTGGAGCTAATGATTAAAATAGCTCCCCCTACCACACTTGAACTACAATGTTTATGCCTCAGTTTGTGGTGTTGGCTGTGTCAGGTGGATGGTCTGTCATTCTCTGTCCGCATGGTGTCGCATATAGTGTCAAGTTTAACCTATAGAGGTTTTACCATTATAGAGGGCATGGTGTAACGTTTTAAGTTTGGGATGCAAAAAGGGGAAGTCTGCTGTTTTCTGTAATTTCAATGTGACCCATACACGGCTGTGACACGGTCGTCGTTGTCTAGGGGAAACAATAAGGCTAAAACACAGCTAGCGCTAACAGCGGCGGGCCCCGACAGGTGATAAGTGTAAGGAGAGGTCTCTTACCGGCTCCAGCCAAGTACAGGCTACTCCCTCCCCAGTCTCCGGGACAGCCCACGCAGCCGTCTGGTTCGGCGGACAGCTCGTTCACGGTTGGTAGTTGTTCAGGTACATGTGTTCGGTACATTAGGCACGGCGTGTGCACAGGATCGGCAGCAGTCGAAGAATCCGAGAACGCGGAGGCGACCGGTCGGTAGCGAGGATGACGTTCGCCACAACAACTCTGATGGTTCCCCCCTTGCTTCCGCCATCCTGGAGTTTAAAAATAACAAACCCCTCCCCTTAATCACCGGGTCTCCAATCAAGACAGTATCACTCCCCCTTCCAATCACCACCATGTGCAAGGCCGCCGTGCCACTAAAGTGTCATATTAAAAGTTACCATAGAGAAAGGCCTCTAAACCTCCTTTCTCACCCTGCCATTAGGCGTGCGCGTAACAACGGCAAAAAACATTTTCCTTTCACTTTGATCAGTGAATTTTGTGAAAGGAAGAATCCATCAAGTCAGCTTTGGAATCTGGATGTTTCTTATTGAAATAGTCAAAAGCAAAAATATCTGACAATAACCACACATTTTCGTGATTATTGTCATTATGTATTAACAGTAAATGCAGTCACCACTTAACAACACAATAGACAACAATTAAAGAATGTTTTAATTGACATCACAAGAGAACAAAAAACTCAAATTACGTCCACACAAATCTATTAAAGAAAACATAATGCACGTTCAAGTCCAGTTCATTAAAACAAGGAAAGATGACACTTAGGTAGCCCCAAAGCAGAATTAACCACCCAGAGCAGCATGGGCGGATCTACAGGGGGGCAAGGGGGGTTACATTTGTAATGAATGTAATTTATGCTAAAGACTATTCAGCATCAGCAAAAACAGCGAGTCTAGGCCTATTACGTTAGCCAAAAGTTAAATCATTCCCTCATGATTTGTAAGAGCACATATAATAAAAAAATTATAAAATATAAAATCTTGTTTGTATCCATAACCTTTACTGAACGTTCGCTGTTTCGCCGACGTTACGTTACAACACACAATATAGTGCCAGTTGGAAGATCGATAATTTGTATATGATCAGCTAAGCAGTCCTACAAAATCCACTTAGCCTACTCTCACATATCGTTTGTGAAACGTTTTGCTGCAAAGCACAACAGCCGTCGCCTTAAGCTTTCCTAAAAAAGATGGGTGATCATGGGTCATTTGTGGACTGTAGCCTAATTATACGTTTTTAATTATAATAAGTAGGCTACTTAAGTATTGTATGCTGTTTTATACTTCCACTGCATCTTGGACACAATTATTGTAGGCCCACTGAATTTTCATTTAGCTTTTTATACTTTTACTTTTTAATAGATGCACAGTTTGGTTTTGTTTGAACACCGGGCTGGAGTGGCCATCGGGAGAAGCAGGAGAATTCCAGGTGGTTTGCTCTGCCTGCTCATAAATTGGGCCGGCAGATCACCTGCTTTCTCTTTGTTTTTTCACACACCGAATAAAACGATATGTGTTAAGTTTGTTAAGTTACTGATAAGTAAGCTAATAGGCTATATGTTTTAATTTAAATAAGCACATGATCAGACCTTGCATTAAAAAGATGCAAAAAAAATACAATGGATGGGAAAAAGATGCCAGGAGGAACTGAAAAAGCCAGGTAAAAAAAGATCTGTCACTTCATAAATCTAGGTTCCTGCAAGGGTAGGAAAAATATGTTTTCTTAAAAGCCCCGAATCTTTCAGGTAAAAATATACAACAATACGAGTCCAACCTAATGTTTTTATTACATAAAGCTCCCAAAACTTTTTTGCACTGAAATTAATGCAAATAATCTTGTTAGTTACGATTTCACCTCACATCAAAAACTTGACTAGGTCCAAGGTTCGGACTAAGCCCCGAATGTTCAACGTATGGCTCGGCCCCTGGTCGAGATGGACTGGTTTTGGCCATTACACTCCCGGACTGAAAATGGGTCCCACTCTAGCCCTGACAGGGCTTATTCCTGTTGTGAATTAAAAACTTGTAGTGTGTTACGACATGATTAAACAAATACCTATTGTAGTTTTTCTTTTTAATGTGTTTTTGTTAAAGCCAATTCATATAGGGATTCACACGTACCGTTTACCCATGCCACCCTGCCGTGATTTCTTGCCACCACTTTGCCACCCCACTTTTCTAGATCCGCCACAGCAGAGCAGAATAAAAGTATGTCAGTTCTGTCAATCATTTGGTAGCCTACATTAATCTGGCAGAAGCGACAAAGATGTGACTTGTCAGGTGGCTGTGGTCTGCACAGCTCCCATTAAACTGTCACTTCCAACAAAGCGACTATACTAGACTATAATTAAGCACTCCAAAATAAACCAAACTATTCACTTATTAACAGGGGTTTCCCCAAGCTGCTTACTGGAGTTACATGTCCCTCTCCAAAATCTGGTGCCGCCGTTCCAATGCATCAGGTTGGTAGTTAATGAAAAAGCCGTAGTCAGAGCAGAGTTGTGACTTTGAAACATATTAAAAAGCATTAATATACAAGTTTCCACGGTTTTTGGGTCATCTGCAACATATTGTACTAATATTGCAACTAACGAATGACACAATGCATGTTAAGCACAGCATAAACTCTTTTCCGGGATTCCTGGATGTAGAAGTGCATAAATTCCCGTCCAAACATTTCTTGGTTGTCCTCATCCTCATCAGATATGTTGAGGGCTGGCAGTTCCATTTCAAATGTTAAAGGATTGTCTCGAAAATTCACAAATCTGCAAAAATAGATATAGATCAATTTATGGAAATTCCTTTAGGAATTAGCAATGGCCATTTCATCAAACACTGTCTGGTGTTTATGAAAAGCTTTTGAAGATGTCAATCCAAAGACAAAAGTTACATTAAACATTGTTTGATTGTTTGATTTAATATGTAGGCATATGTAAAGTATTAAACAGTACCAGTCATTTTCTGGGAAAATGTGTCAAAACTTTTGACTAGGGCTGGGAATCGATACAAATAAAATAATGATAAAATAATAAAATAACGAATTAATCGCACAATATGCTGTGATTAATCGCATTTTCTCCTGAGCTTGTTATCATCATGTAAAACACTGAATTAAATCAATTAAAACAAGTATATTTTAAATAAAACATTCTATGACATCTCGTGAACTGTAAACAGTCTCTCCTGGGAACTACAGAATAGTCATTCCCATCAAATATATGCAGCAACTTTATTAACAACAAAGTGCACGTTGAATATTTTAAGTTTAAACCCTGAAAGTTATCAAAAATACTGGACACAATAATGCACACATATCAAATGCAAAGATCCGTCCGTCTCTTGCAATTTTGAGGTTCATGTTGTTTAATCTGTCATTTGTTTGACTACATGCTCTTGTGTTTCTTCCTATTGGCACTTATTTGCTTTTCACAATGTATGCTTAATGTTTTGGCTACCTGCAATGTTCTTGTTGTTTATGATCATTGACCTATGTACTTTTGTAAAGCTCTCTCTTGGAAGTCCCTTTGGATAAAAGCGTCTGCTAAATGTAAATGTAATGTTTCTGACACAGCACTCTATCCAGGTGTTAGTCCAGGCCCTCTCCCGTCTCCAGACGGTAACAACTCCCTTCTCACTGGCCTATTGGCATGTGCCACATCTGTAACTATATATATTTTTACGGCAACTGGAAGTCCTTCTCCATGGCCATAGTACCGGTCTGCTGCTTACTTGTGTCTATTGAAAAACTTTTAACAATGTGAATGGGGGTAGTGGTCGAAGAATGAAAATACATCAGCGTTGCAATTCAAATTAGACACTTACCTTAAATTGCTCATCCCTTCCATCAGTGAAGGAATGTCACGGAGCTTGTTGTTGCTAAGGACCAAGGTGTCCAGCCTATGCATATGGCTAATGTTGTCAGGTAGGTACTCTAACTCATTTCTCTGCAACCACAGTGTATGCAGGTTCTCCATTCTGGAATTCAAGCACATTAATAATTCAAATTCTATACAAAACAAACTCTATTGTGGGGTGAAGTTTAATGGTGACTGCATGAATGGGGAATGCACCTGTGTATGTTGTCTGGTAAGCTCTGAAGTTGGTTTCCCCCCAGGTCTAACCATTCCAGTGCAGGCAGAGTCACGACACAGTCAGGTATTGCAGTAAACTTGTTCATGGAGAGATCCAAGTGGTAAAGCTTTTTCAGGTTCCTAAGCTAAGAAGACAGGACAGGACTACACTCAATTTTTCAACATTCAACTGACTTGTATTGACTGTTTTGAACCTAAAAGCATGACAATGAACCAGACAATTTAGCAGGGTTACTTCAGTTTAAGGGGCAGACAGGTAGTCCAGAGGCCTATACAACAAAGCAGGTTTTGGAGGTTAGCGAGGCAACTTCAGATTTAACCGTAGGTTCATTGTTATGACTATGGTTCACTTTTTACCAGGGTACATCGCCATGGCAACTTATTCTGCACAGATTAGTTTTAGGGCCCTATTTTAACGATATGAAACGCAAGTATCAAAACGCAAGTATCAAAACGCAAAGCGCAAGTAACTTTGTGGACGGGACTCCGGCAAGGTTGCTATTTTGCCGGCGGGATAAATGACTTTGCGCCTGGCGCATATCTAAAATGAGTTGGTCTGAAGTAGTTACATTACTAATGGGTGTGGTTTGGGCGTAACGTGCAATAAACCAATCAGAGCGTCATCTCACATTCCCTTTAAGAGCAGCGCTTGTTCCATGGCGGATTACTATTATAACGGAGGATTTGCCAAGCGCACGCCAGCGGTTCACAGCCGAGTAGACCAACGTTCTCGTCAGGGCCCTAAAATAAAGAGAAGTGACATTGTATGGGAAAGGCAGAGCAGTTTTCTCATTGCACTAAGTTGCCCACTCATGCTTCTCATTAAAATTATTATTCAGATTTTTACATATATTTATGTCATTTTTTAATTGTTATATTTTAGTTTAACCATTGTACTTTTTAGTAGGCGTGGGAGGAAATTACCACAGTTGTTACAAATCAAGTTCACACACATTGAGATTTCTCATGAAAATATTTGTAATCATTGACATGAAAGAAATGTAACACAACTAGCCATACAATAAATCAAAACAGTACGTAGTTTCACAGGAAGAAGACCCTAGCTTCGCCAGCAGTGCGCACGGGCCAAGCTTTGCCCTGCAAAATAGCACCAGGGAACGTTTGCGCAGGAATACGCCTCCTTTTTTCGCTGAAGCGCCTCCGGGAGCACAAAGTCATTCCATTTACCGACGTGCGTCTGTGGAGGGAAAGAGTCCGCTTTGCGTCGAGTGCAAACTAGGAATGATACTTGCGTCGTTGACAAAGTCAATTGCGCTGGGTGCACGATAGGGCCCATAAGCTTATTTTGAGTAAAATATGTGTCTCTGGGGCATGGTCCATAAAACGAGTAAAAGAAAGTGGGGATTATTGAATTAACCCAATAAATCAGTTGGTGCGAAAGCAGTTCCATACAGGCCAATTCTAGTTTATGCAATCAGACCTTTCGAGCTTTAATTCAAGCCAAGTTATGGTAGTCAATAAATTGTGTGTGCACTCTATTCTTAAGCAGCCCACGAGGTTGAACATCAAAACGATGCACCATGGCAAAAAGCAATGTTCACGGCTATGTGACCTCTCCCTGAAAGTACGTTCTCTGCAAGCCGTTAACTATGAAAGCTATGAGCATTTTATGTAGCATAAGCCTAAACGTTTTATAGCCTATATCACATATAATGAAACAGTATGTTGGTTTGTATATTATCATTTATCACTGAATAATTTATATTTTTATTTAAGCTGATTTTCTATAAATTAAAATGTTCCGTCTGAAGGTTATGGTTAATGAAGGTAAAATTATGGCAGCACAGCAAAAAGTGCTGTGTACTAAACCATTGTTTTCATCAGTGTTACAGGGATGTATGGTTAACCAACAACACAGGTTAAGCCTGACAGTTAGTCTGCTAAAATAAACTAGTATTAAAGTCCCAATCCTGACTTGAATTAACCTAACAAGTCAATTGGGGCTAAATCGGTTCCATTAAGGCCAGTTCTAGTTCACACAATCCGACTAATTTGAGCCAGGTTCAAATTGAGATGTTGAGGTCTTTTTTATAGACCTTTACATCATTGATAATAAAAAAAAACATACACCCACTAAACACATCTAAGTTGACTTTTTTTGACATTGTTTTAAATAACTGCTATTAACCAATACATTAACCAATAACTTGTTTACATTCTGTACCCTGAAAGAGTATAGAGGCATGGATTTAGTTTTTTTTTGCAATTGTACTGTTAACTATTTATGAAGCTATGATCATTCTACAGAATAGGGGTAATTTAGGTTGCCACATATTTTATGTAGCATCAGCCTAAACATTTGATAGGCTATGTATGTTTGTATTATTCTGAAATCCTTGTTCATCATTGTATAATGTATTAAATATATAACTTCTTTAAGTTGATTTTCTATAAACGTACGTTTGAACTGATAGTGGTTAATAAAGGTTTTAGTGGAATTAGTGACACTGACAGGTACCTCAGTGGGTAGCTCATCAAGTTCCCTGTTCATTGCCAAGTCCAATTTCTCTAGGTTTTCACAACATCCCAGCTCCTTTGGAAGACTTTGTACTCTATTGTAACTAACCAGCAGCTCCCTTAGCCTGGCAAGTTTACCTGCAATGAGAACAATTAGCAGTCAACCTATTTCATTGGTCCATAGTTTTGATTCTTTAGACATTTGCATCATTATTTTAACATTCCATTTCATACATGTTTTTTCTGTAAAATACAGGAGTTGCTATATTGGCAAACAGGAATGGTGGCAATAGGAATTAGCATTAGTTTTGAACATCAACAAAAGCCAAATACAGTTTCACATTAAATAATGCTTGTGCTTTTTTAAAGTAATCATTATTTAAATGGTTTACTGACCAATCTCCTTTGGAATATCTGTTATGGCATTGCGGGAGAGGTTGAGAACAGTGACATTTTCAAAACTAGCAATGAAATGTGGGATTTTCTGCAGTCCAGCCTTGTGTATCTGCCATTCATGAATATGAGGAAGATGTACCAAGCATGGCGGTATAGTCTATAAGAGAAATTCATAAGAGTTAGAATGCACGACTATGATCTTAGTTATCTGTTTAATTTGAAAAAAGTAGAATGAATGAATAGTAGAATGAATGTATAAAGATATCCACCTTCCATTCTTCCTTTTCTATCCTAAAAATCACACGTCCTTCTTCTATTACCACTCTGTCTCTCAACTTGGCCAAGACTATCCGGTCCTCCCACGGTTGGGCCAACCTATGGAGAGAATAATGAACTCTTGTTGTGTTCTCGGGGTATCTCTCCAAAAAATGCTACCAACTTTCACTTTCAGTATACACCAATTCCTGTTACAAGCACTATGAAACTATATAAAACAGGAATTCCAAGAGGAACCGATTTTCATAATTAGTTCAGCCTTTTCCCAGGGCAAGCACCGGAGGACATCTACAAGTTACAAAGCAGTAATTGGACCTCATTGCAGAGGTAGAGAGCTCAGTGGCGAGCTTGAGAGCTCAAGAGTTCAATATTCTTACGGCCTATGGGAGGAAGTTGTCCCTGAGCCTGGTGGTGTGGAACCACATGTTTTGTTACCGTGTGATAGACGGCAGCAGGCAGAAAAGTTTGTGGCTGGGGTGATTGGAGTCTCTGATGATCCTGTTGGAATTGTGGAATTCCTTTCTAGCAAATCAAACCCAGAATACGTTGTTGGTTTGGGCTAAGCCCCGAACATTTACAAAGCCTGATTAACACTCGGATCGATAAGCAGTCTCAAAAATGGTAGCAAAAAATGCCAGCTAACATCACAAACCTCACCAAAGAGAAACAGTTCCAGCCATCACATTAGGGGTGAGTTAATTCAATGTTTGACCAAATATAGCAGGCACATTTTTAAATTGATAATTCTGTACGGCCCCCAAATGATTTTATAAATATCAAAATGGCCCTTGGCAGAAAAAGCTTCCCCACCCCTGCTCTAATACCTTGCGGTTGAGGGTGATGCAGTTGCCATACCAGGCAGTGATGCAGCCAGTCAGGATACTCTCAATTGTTAGCTGTAGAATTTGCAGAGTATCCTGGAGTCCATGTTGAACTTCCTCAGCCTTCAGAGGAAGAAGAGCCTTTGCCTTGCTCTCTTTGTAAACGCTGCTGACTCTCTCCACCGTGGTCCCATTTATGGAATGGGGGCAAATCCTGCTCCCTGTCACTTCCTGTAATCCATAATCATCTCTTTTGCTTTTCTGACATTGAGATGGAGGTTGTGGCATAAGATGTCAAGGGCTCTGACCTACTCTATGTGGGCCGTCTCATTGTCGCCGATGACAGTCTTGTTTTCAGCAAACTTAATGATGGTGTTGGAGCTGTGGGTGTCAACACAGTCGTGCGTGAACATGGAGTATAGGAGAGGGCTGATCACACTGCCCTGAGGGGCGCTGGTGAGTCAGGGAAGAGGATGTTGTGCTGCCTAGGTGCTTAACCTGGGGTCTGTTTGTCAGGAAGTTCAGGATCCGAGCCTAGAGGGCGGTGTTGAGTCCCAGATCTCTGAGCTTGATAACAAGCTTTGAGGGCACAAGGGTATTGAATGCTGAACTATTGTGTTCCTTTGGCCCGTGTTGGAGAGGGTAGTGTGGACTTCCTCATGGTGGAGGTGAATGCACTGGGAGGTAGTTCTTCAGGCAGAGCGGTTTTCAGGGACAATGGTGGTCTTAAAATATATGGGGACTACAGACTGGAGCAATGAGAGATTGAAGGTGTCTGTGAAGACATCTGCCAGTTGATCTGCACACATCTTGAGAGCTCTACCAGGGATGCCATCAGTTCCAGGTGCCTGGAATTTGCCCTGGATATTACGAATAAGTGGGCAGTGGTCCTGGGCCTTTTGTACCTCCTCAGCCGGGGAATTGCTGTTGAAGCCAGCATAGAAGGTGTTCAATTTATCTGGGAGATAAATCTGGGTTGCTTCGCTTTGATTTTACGCAGCAACATTTTGGTTGGCCCCACCAAATCTCACTCCAAGTTTTTTGGAGTTGGCAACCCTGCTGACATTATCAACATTTTATAGTCGGCTGACAAAATCGCGTTGTTGTCCCCAGTCAAATGTATAAACAAACACACAGGAACATCATACATTCAATGGTCTAATTCGATCCAGTTATACTGTCAAAACATGTCACGTTCTTCATTGGTGGACATCGACATGGTCGAAGTATTGCACAAATGGAAGCAACAAATTTGTTTGGAAATTATAGGCTATAGGCTTACTTGATGTCAGCCTGTTGATGCGTAGCCTATTCAATTTAACAACTTTCGGAATGACAAGACATGTCAGGTTGAATAGATGTTCAGGGTCTGGAGAAAGCACTGTGTAAACGTCTCGTGATGACGACGGGGAGAGCTCCACCTATGATCTCTCTTTGCCCTGAGAGTGGTAATGGGCTGGGAGCTGTGAATCTCTTTCTCTGAGACTGTTGTAACTTCATTAATGCCTGACTGTCACTATCTAAGTCTACATTCTTGTGTCCTAAAAAAGATGGTCCTCCGACCTCCAGAGCTGAGAGAGACATGATTGAGACCTAAGCCTGTGTTGTGTTGCCCGTAACTCTGCTACACAGCCCCAGAACCAGTGGTGTTGACAACGAGCTACAGGCTTTAGGACCCCGGGTGTCTATATATAAGCCTGTGGGTAATACGTCAGGTAGCCTAATCAATCGCATCCCATTCCCCAATTAGTGACGTAGTGCTGAGTGACAGGAAGAGAGAGACAGGGAGAGACTGGGGCAGAGGGTAGGCACCAAACTATTGCTACTTGCCCACTTGCTACACTTATATTAACGCATTTGCGTGTGTGCTCTCTCTCTCCTACATAAAACATTATGTTAACCGAGAGAGACTTACTCAGTGATGAGCAATCCGAAACAAAATCTGCCGATTGTTTTTACATTTTCTGTGGTTATTCAGACTGAAAATCTGCGGAATTACGCTAGCCTTCCTGTTCTTATGTCAGAGCAACCGAAGATCTTCCACAACAGCTGAATATGGTCGATTGAATATTGACAGACTTTGCAAAAGTGTTGATCCATCCTCATAAAGATCACCTGAAAACTCCCTGGCCCTGTCTTTTGCTGTAATTTTGGTTGATAAGTGTTTCCATGCCAATTATCTTCAGGGCTGAATCTTGGGGTTTTTGGCTAACGTTTTAATATTGGCTACAGTAGTCTAATGTGAATGTTACTGTATCAGTTTATGGGTTGACAGACTTCCTTCGATTGCTATCACAGGCCTACCTACACTGGTGGCAATGGTCTCTGTTTACAGGTAAACTATTTTGAAAGATTAGAGACGTAATATATGAGTTGACAAGATAAAAATGTTGCCTCAGACCAATGCATTCTATATGAAATTCTGCAGATTTTTGTCGGAATTCTGCGCTCGCTAAATATTTAGGATGAACATGATTATTGCTGGCACCCTGGCTGGGCCCCAGAAAGCTTTCCCCTTTTCCCCCCTTATGGGCGGGCCCTGGCTCACAAACCCTTTGTGCGAGTACGCTCACAATCACAGTGGTAACTGAAGCTTTTTATTTACCTTGATCTTTTTTCATTTTAATTATTAAATTTGATTCTTTTTAATTTGCATTATTATATGCTCTGTAGCACTTTGAGATCGTTTTAATGTAAAGTGCAATACAAATAAAATGTATTATTATTATTACAATAACAAACCAATCAAATTTTGGGGGGCTAAGAAATTGATCTCTTCAAGTTTTGTTGATAAATAAATTACTGTGCCAAGTAATATACATTATAGAGTGAGTCGTGAATATTAAGTCCATGAATGTAAAAGCAATTATATTGAAAGTTGTCAGAAATGTATATGATATTGGCAATAGCAATATCGTTACATAAATTATTGTCTCCATCATGTTTGACGACTTCCCGTGCTAAGGACCAAGTTGTGATGTCTTCTCAATGTGTATTTAATAAATACTTATGTAATTTTGCTGTAAGTTAGTATATTTTGCCAAAGCCTATTCTGCATTCTACCCCTGTAATTCTGGCTGTAATGCTGTCCAGCAATTTAAAATACAATGATAAACTCACCTACCCACAGCACCCTTTGTCCTTTTTTCTTGTTGCAGGTCTTCTTTGCTTTTTTTTATTCTGTTCTCCCAGATTGTCTTTATAGAGCTGACAGAGCCAGCACACTTTGCCACTCCAGTCATATTGGTCAACACTAGAAATAGAAACAGAATTCCATCTCACAAGACAAATTATGTGTTGCAATATTATCATATGTAATAATCAATTTAACTTCCATGGGGAAGTCTAAATTGTACTGTTACTGACAATTTCAGAGGATAGAGCCTGCCCGACAGGGGCGGACTTAGCTATGGGTGACATGGGCAGCTGCACAGGGCGCCCACACACAAAATAAATGGTCTTGTATGGTGTATGGTGAGATTTGTGCGATCAGTCTCTGTCGCTCATTTGCAGGTCACGTAACTGATAGCCTACACTTTCACAATGTTGGACAATTCACCTTGACCCACACTAAGTGGCCTCCTGGTTTTAGTTTGAGAAAGGTCTTCCACTCAGACGCATCAGATGGGGAGGGGGACGGGTAAAAGTGGAACTCGGGTCTCCCCACTGGAAGCCCGAAGGGGGAGCGGGGGAATGCATATAGTAAAATCAGTCACACTATGAAATGCTACCAAATATTTCACAACTTATTTGTAATACTGGGAATACATAGTTTCTGTTTTGCGAAATCGTTACGAACTAATATAAAACCAGTCTGCACACCACCAAGGTGAATTGGTTTAGTGTTGACCCTTGACAGTGTTGGTCATAGGCTGTGGCTTTCTGGGGCTTGAGACACAAATCTCTCTAAAGCCCCGAATCTTTTAGGTAAAAATGTGGGTTGTCATTTTTGGCATGTATATAACAAGATGAGTCTGATGTGATGTTTATTTTACATCAATATACTAAGCTCATATCAAACCAAGACTAGCTCCTAGGTTTCGGCTAAAATTCCTCTGTAGAGGACAGATCAAAGTGTAAAAAATGTAGACAATGCAAGATGCATGTTTACAGTCTATAGATATGGAAGCAAAAGATTAAAGATCCTGTAAAGTGGAATTGAAAATGAGTTCATCACACCACAGAATTATGTGTTGTTAACTACCCATCCACATTTGAATGAAAAAAAACACTGTCAAGTATGTTAAATTAGGCATTGAAATTGAAGAAAATCAGCAGTCTTCTCTGCTTGAGACTGGGGGGCGTGTCGCCTGAAGGATCTGAAGCTCTGCCCCCTCGAATTTATTGAATTTAGCAACAATAGCAATACTAGCTAAATCAATTGCAGATATCAGAACAGACCTACCTGCAGTCTTTGATTGTTTTATGTATTATTACTTTGTCTTTGCATCGTACCAGCTGAGTAACAGAATTCAACCGTGATCTGATGCAGATAGGTCGCTGTGACGTAGATCGTCGGTTTTTGGCTCCGCCTATACAAAACCTGAGCTGAAAACGGAAGAGTTCAACGGTATAACTCCACATTTCAGTGCTACAAACTTTTTGAGCTTTGCACATGCTTTCAGGAACTCATTTTACACTTACATAATGTACTGAGAAGCAAATCATGGAATTTGCTTTACAGGATCTTTAATTCTCGGAAAGTGTTCACAATCAACAACAGGGGCGTCACTAGACCTTTTTTACTGGGGCAAGTGCCCGAGTATATATCTACTGTGCCACAGTAACATCTGAGTTTAACAATTTACTTTATTAATCAGTGCATTCATTTAGATTGATAATCGAGGAAAAAAAGATCAAACAAAGCTTGATTTTTTTTTCCTCATCTGCACTAATGCAGGTATAGTCATCTCTAGGTAGTTTTTAGACTTATATATAGATATTTACAGAAAAACAAAAAATATTAAAAATTCAACAGCCATCCCTACTATGCAATGTAATCAGCAGGGGTATCAGACACTGAAGTACAGTACCTATAGCCTTTTAATACCAACCGTGGTCAGTGAGGATCCCTCTGGTTTACTAAGATCTTTCCATGTTCTAGTTACTTTCAATTGGAAAGTTTTCTAGATACCCATGTTAAACAACTTAAGATTTTAGCGCAACAAACTGTCAAAAAATACAAGGTTCTGGTGAAGTTACTGGAGATACATCTGGAAAAAGTAGTGAACCCTGTTCAATCCTGTTGAATACTATGGAGTACTCACCTTATTCAAGTCCAAAGTGAAATGAAAAAAGTTTACTGTACTTCTTTAAAGATCTTATTGCAGTGTCAACATGTTTGGCACTAGTGTTCTTTGACGAACTGTGACTGTCCCCAGGTTCTAATTTTAGCCTGGCCAAAACACATGGTATAGTGGTGGTCACATGCTAAAATTGGCATGTTGGAATCTGTTTCCCAAGACATATACCCAGGGCCGGCCCAAGCCTTTATGGGGCCCTAAGCAGAATTGATTTGGGGGCCCCCCTGTGACGCAAATATTATTGATTATTCTTAATGCTTGATTATTCGCACACTATTAATCTAATGCACTAATTAGCAATTGTATTAGTTGTGTTGCTTACCTCATACCAATGTTTGCCTGGCATGTTTTCACCCTTATACGGTTTTTAATTTTAACAGAAGCATACCCACAAGATTGGTCAGGTGTTGATTTGAACTTTAAGTATTCAAAGTCTTACAGTACTAAGTGGTGTACTTAATGTGGTTTACTGAAAAGTAGCTAAATAAACCAGACAATGCATCTATTGTACACAAGTTAACCACTTTAATGTCTTATGGTTTAAACTAGCAATGTGCAAAAGTACAAAACATTCAACTTCAAATAACTTAATTTTTTCCCCATTAATTAATTGCCTGTAGGTGTAGTGGTAGTGGAAGCTTCGGCCATCAGGTTTTATAGGGAATGAGAAGTTTTCCTTTATAGGCAGTGGCCCCCTGCTTACCAGATCAGTCCTTTCTGAGTCAGACAGGATAGATGACCACTCAGCTGGGTCAACTGGATGAGCTGCTGATCCATGGTGTAGGCTGGAAGTTGCTAAGGGCGTAGATGTGACATCGATCCCAATGACCACAGAAGTAGAAGGACCTGTAAGGAATTTACATTGATAATTGTGATTCAAAATATTAATCTAAGGATATTCTACAGTTAACTCAGCTGTTAACTTAGCTGCCACATCTGCTGAGGTTGAAATAGAGATGGAAGGAACAGTAGGATAAGGGGATGCAGGTGCTTATAAGTGCTCTTCATCTATAATAATTAAAATAAGAATAAAAGCTAGCCATGTTAGATGTCATATTAGAAGACAAGGCCATTGTCTGTCAAAAACAAAACAAATCTCACAATAGTCATGGTTTATTAATATAAATATATATTGATCTTGGATTGTTGAAAACCGACCTGCTGTATCATCATCAACTGTAGCACTGGCACTTGGTGCTGGTGGCGTTGGTTGTGACCCAGCTCCAAAATATTTCAACAGTGCTCCTATTGTAGGGAAGATTCATATGAGTACAAGTAGATTTAACATAATGTTATTTTAACAACATAAACGATTTTACACAGCAGCAAGCCATCTGTACACTTGAAACCACAACTCTTAATCTATAACTAGCTAATTGAGGCATAATGATATTGGAATATTATAATAATGACCGCAAAAGGGTAGGATCTATGCAAGCTACTCTAGGCTAGCTTTGTTAGCTATAGCTTAACTGTCAACTAGCCAGTTTACATTAGCTCACAATGTAGCCTAGTTACCAAAGTTCAATGGCAATCGAAATGTATTTTGAAATGTATTTTGCTAGTCTGCATTCGCCTAAGTAAATCCACCTAGGTGAATGCATACTAGCAAAATAAATGCCCATTTTAACGGGGATCTAGCTATTGTTATATTTTGTTAGCTAGTCTAAGTGTTACACTAAAATGATAGCTAGCTCTAGTTAGCTAGCTAACGTTGAAGGCTTGTTTGACGCATCTATCTCTAGACAGTGAATGTTTATGGTTAAATACTAGTACGGTAATTAATCATGCAAACATACCTTGATCTGGCAGTTTTTTCTCTTCCTCTGTTTTCTTCTTTTTTCTTTTCTCTGCGCCAGAGGAATATGTCCTTTTTTGTGACATTGCTTTTTGCCGTGTCAAATTGGGATTGCCGACTGATCTCTGCTCTTCTCGAACAATCAACGACGTCATGTTGCTGTATGAGTCCTGACAAAGGCAGGCCCCCAAGATAATTTATCAAACCAGTAGTAGGCTATTATCTTGCTTGCCAGCCGGTCAATATAATATTGAGTTTATTGCAAATTTGTATAATTACCATTAACATAATATCATTTAAAAATTCAACTGTAACTTAATGTACTCTTGGGGGCCCCCTGGTGGCCACGGGGGCCCCAAGCAGCCGCTTAGTTCGCTTATGCCTTGGGCCGGCCCTGCATATACCAACAGAGGTTTTGCCAATGGTGAGAAGTCCATCACAGACAGGTCGCCGCGACGTCTGAGACTATATTCGAAAGTATTTTAAAACCATACGCCTACTAAGTACGTCTGAGATAAGTACGTTGCCACTAAGCCATGAGACACACGTCGTCGCCAAACAACACTAAGTACGTCACCGCCTGTCACTGTCACCAGTGTGACTTGTTTTTTCAACCCTTATCGAGTGAAATCAGGTTGTGCAATAGGCTACATGTTTCATGTGTTAAAATGTCTTTATTGAGAACTATAGAGTAGCCAACTCTGCACAGCCTGTAGCATAGAGGATTTTACCGCAGGTGCAGGGGGTGCTTTTGCTACTGGTGGGATGACAACATTTAATTTTCAAATTAATGTAAAAAAAACTTAAATGTTTTTAGAACATTTTTAAGCGATTTCAGAGTTGTATGTTCTATCTTGGTTGGTTGTACTCTAATGATTAATTATACATTTTAAGATCTAGTATTCATTTTGAGCATTTTTTTACACCCCGTTTTAAAACCTAGAATCGCCTCTAGCCTGTAGTATACTCATTGGGCCTCATTCTCGAACGCAGTTAAGAAGAATTTAAGAAGTAATTTCTTCTTAATTGGATATAGGAAAAAAAAGTGGCATTCATGAAAGTTCTCTTATCTGGGATTTGTTCTTAATTTGTTCTTAACTTCAGAAGACTTTCCGAACTCGAAATAGCAGTCGTAAATCGGCCAGAGTTGTCTCAAATGCGATTCCTTTAAAAACCACAAGGGGAATCGCATTCGTGTTAATGAATTTGTGAGAAATCGTTGGTGATTGCGTTCACATCAACTCTACAAACATCCATGTATTAAAATTATTATAATAATTTACCTTGCTTAGTATGCACACTATTAGATCAAGTGGAGAACAATTCCACTGCTCATCTTACTGGTGTGATGTTATATATGACAAATAAAACCTTTAACTTGCACTTGGACTTGAACATTATATAAATTCAACCAGGCCATCCAATTATCACTGATCACATGACCTATTTAAACGGACGAGTGTGCACCTTAGGCATACAATATGACACAATTACTGTTGCTCGAGCAAATAACTTGCGTTCCTGTTGCTTTCCTAATTGTTTTCTTAATTGTGTCGATTCTGACTGCACACGTCACTGCTGTTGCGTGCCCTTATAAGGAGCTGCCGGGGCGTGTATGTATGCAAATTCAGGAGCACGAGGACGCGCTTTCAACTTAAGAAAACTTTTCCCGGGAGCACAGTTCAGTGTTTTTCTTACGTTGTTTTTCCCAAGCACATAAGAAACATTTAAGAAGAAACTTCAGAAAAATTTCCAGAATGAGGCCCATTGTTTGTAGCCTATTCACATTTTGTTGGTGTTCCTTTGTCCTATTGTTGCAGTGGATATGACAATGATGACATTGATGATATGTGGATATAATCATTCAAACCTTTCAAAGTGCCAATACACACATCTGTATAGGCCCGGCATGAGGTGTGTAGCCAACCAGTGCTTGTTTAAAACCGGGTTCAGAGGATGATTAGATAGATACTTAGGAACTTCAGGGAGTGACAACCCACGGAAATAAGGGTAACAGTGTATTTATTCAATAAAAAGTGCTTACAAAGAAATGGTTGGATGTGAGGGTCATGTAAATTAGTAGTGTGTAGGGAATGGGTGTGGGATCAGTGCAAGTGTAGTGTAGAGAATCATTACAAACTAAAAAGCAAACAGTGATGATGTTCCTGCTAGTAATGGAGATACCCAGCTTGTTAGGGCACAGCTTATTAAGGACCGAGGCACAGATCACAGGTGTGCCCTTGCATCAATCACAGCTCCTCTACCTGCCTGCCATCCTGCAACAGAAACAAAGACACAGAAGACAAGGGAGAGGAGACGCAAAAATTGCACAGAGCCAACAATCTAACATGGTTTATTTATGACATCATCAGAACAGGCATAACCTCCCAATCACTAAAAGTCAATCATGTAAGTCCTATTGTATGTCTATTGTATTGTATGTATGTCCTATTGACTCAGCTGTGAGTAGTATCCTTTCTCAAGTAGGATTTAACAGTTATAGCCTACTGAAGAAGCCATGCTTTCACTGAACCACAACCTAGAATATTCTAGGTGACCACAATACAGTGTTTCATGCTTGTAAAGTTTGCATTCATTACATTTCTTATATGGCTTGTATTTGGTTATTTCCCATAATGTGGCAACGGTGTAGTTTAATTGTATTGAGTTTATTTGATGTGTTTGCTAACTTGGTGGTGCTAATGAGTTACTAATGCATGTAGTCTATTGCTAATGGAGTTTTAATGAATAATTTTGCCTTCTGACTACGCTTCTTTACACTGGCTGCAGCCGGCTGCGGCACAAGTTTTCACCTGTTCGACATTCCTGAGACAGCAACACGCGCAGGTAGACTACTATACGTGTTGCCTTCCCGCGTGTTTTGTAATTATTCTGACACCTTCAGTTTCGCCAATGCTCAAATCCGGAACAAACTATTTGATTGAATAAAACATTTGTTGAAGAAAGGGTTTTGGGCCACCTCTTCTACTAACGGAAAGACTAAGTTTAATTATAAATAAAGTAACGTAAGCAAACAGCGCTTGATCGGCCATGACTGACATCAACGCAGCAAACCACGAGAAGCAGGAATGTCCGACTTCACAGAGCCGTTTTCAACTCCTCCCCGACAGCAAGCGGCTACTCTCGCCGGTCGTTTCATGCAGCCGCAGTCCATGTCGAACGCACCTATTGTGACGTCAGGTAGGACACTATTTGGCCTGACACAGCCCGAAGATGCAGCGCCTCTGGTACAGCCAAGCTACTGTGCAAGCAGCTGTATTTAGAAAATTCTAATATCATTCCAAACCATATTGTTTTAGTTTTTCTAAAAACATTATACATTTGGTATTACTGTTAAATGAAGTAAAAACCAAATCCAAAGCGACTTCCAAGACAGAGCTTTACAGGACATAGGTCACTGATCATAACAACGAGATATCCCCTAACATTGCGAGTAGTCAAACATACATACATTGTGAATGATGTTGAATAAAACATAAGTGCAAAAGGGAAGAATCATAAGAGCATGTAGTTAAACAAGTTCAAATTAATCAACATGAACCTCAAAAAAGTGCAAGAGTGTACCTGTAGAAAAACAAGCAACAGTAAAAACTTTTTGTTAAAAACTTTATTGAAAAAGTAAAGGGTGTGGAAGTAGACCAAACATTATTAAAATAATATGGTGTGTATTTGAGATTTGTTAACACAAATCTGAAAAAGTTATTAAGATTAGCGAAGATTTCATGCTATTTTCAGAGATTAGAGATTTTCTATCATTATGTTAAAAACGTTATTTAAAAAGTAACGGGTGTGGAAGTAGACCAGACATTATTAGAATTATCTGGTGACAGTTTGAGGTTTTATATCCATCGAAATATAATGAAACACATACATTTTCTTAATTGTATGGTTTAGTTTTTACCCGGTCCCTTGACTCTGCAAAGTAGCGTCTTCCGAATGTGAGACGAATGTCGAATATGAAACTAACTTCACCTCGCTACACGGATTAGGCTAGTTTCGAAGTATAAATGACCTTGGTTACGTAGCTAGAACTAAAATAAGACAATTTAATGGAACGGAACTCTCGCCAAAGTAAGTGAGACTTGGCGAAATAAGTCTCGCTTTTCCTTAATCGACGTTGATGGAACACCCCCCTGGTTACCTTGGCTTAGTTTAGGAAATCACCGATGATAGTTATCACGTTTATTTCCTCGCATCTACGGCCAACTTCAGCACAGCCCCCTACTGATAAATGTTTTAACAGTAACGATAACCCTTAGTCAAATATTGTCTAAATACACAATTGCAACCACCAACAGATAACAGACACGTGGTAATACACGACCCAGTTTGAATGCATGGTCTTAATGATTTACAATCGTCAGCTTTTTGGTTAGCAAATTCAGAGGGATATATTACTATATCCCATACCATATAGGCTACACAAAATGAGAGACGATGACTGTAAATCGACCATGCATTCAAACTGGGTCCTGTATTACCACTAGACATCGAAGTCGACAGTCTCCTTAGTTAGGTTCTCAATGTCTCTTTCCGCTCCCCATAATTGCCGGCTAACCAAGTCAAACACACCTAAAATGAGGTGTATTAATTTAGGTAGGACGTTACTGAAGGTCTAGGCGTGAAATGCACGGCCCGTCACTGGGTTCAGGCAACATTCAGTAGGCTACCCTGAGTCACTAGTTTACTGCTTTTGTTCATTTTGGATAGAATTCCATAGAATGGAATGAATAACATAACTGTGCCGTTTGACTGCTTAAATGTCACAGAGGTATTCTTTTCTTCAGTAGATTGTAAATGTGAGTGGCCACTTTAAATGGAAAACAGGAAATGGGAATCACTTCCGTGTTTAGGTATTGGAGTGAGCCGGGGGTTGCCAGGGTTGAGTCTTTCACGCTCTCCATTTTTCTTCTGCCTGTTCTTGTTGGTAAGTAATACTGTTTTATGTTTTTTTAGGTTTGTAAATCAATTTCACAGAATAAAAAGCTTCTAATTGGTCTTGCAGAGTACAAAATCCGAACGTATAGCACAGATGAAGAGAAGAGATTAAGGCATGATTATGTGGCAAAACTTGATCATATTGCTATAATATGTCCACTTTCACTTGAAGCGGTAAATGTAAATAATGGTTCAGAAACCCCTGATAATAAGCAAATCCCCTAACATTTTCATAAATTACCGTATAGAAATGCAGAGGACTTCTAAGAAAACATAGATGTATCACATCATGTGTAGTTCCTGGTTAAGAGCCAGCTATGCAAGTAGGCTATAGGTGCGTTCGACATGGACTGACTTCATGCAGCGCTGCATCCATAGCCCTATTTTGGGGGGGCTGGAGTCAACTAGTAATATTACCAGTACTAGTGCATAACTAGTCACTCCAACAAATTTGTTAATGTGAAAAATTTGAAATATTAATGTCTGTAAGATTGCAAGCTGAGCTAGCCAGCGAACGCCAGCAAGTTGTCAGGAGCCTAAAATACTATCAATGTTGAACAAAACGTCCCAACAGGCCATTATAAATGTATTTTATTGTAATCTTCGTAGAATTTTGTGAGTGGGGGACTTACTCCTGAGTATCCCAACCCTGTGCTTGCTGTGAGGTGCCTGGCCAGACAACTTGTCTGACAAGGCGACTTGAGAAATTTTTGTTGTTTCCCCTTTGCGAATTTTAATATTTTGAATATATCCTTCCACTGCATATTGCAGTCCCTTCTGTCTGGATCTGGAGGATATTGCGGAGGTATTACTCCAAAAATCATCAGTCACACTGACAGCTATAGCGCTTATCCCCGTAGCCTACTCGCTATGGCTTTTGGGTTAACAGTTACGGGAATTGTGTCGGACGTAGCAACAGTAACTAAGGGGGCGGAGCCCTGGCAAACGGTTAATTATACTGCATGAGGGAGGGCCGAGCCAACTCACACAAACTCAGTTAGACGAGTAGTCGAAACTCGACGGAGAGCCATAGCAAATCACAAAGAAGAGCCGGAATACCCATCACTAACTGCCAGGCCCCCACCCCTCGCCACCTCTTCTACTAACGGAAAGACTTTTAATTAATGAAAGAGTTTAATTATAAATAAAGTAACGTAAGCAAACAGCGCTTGATCGGCCATGACTGACATCAACGCAGCAAACCACGAGAAGCTGGAATGTCCGACTTCACAGAGCCGTTTTCAACTCCTCCCCGACTGCAAGCGGCTACTTTCGCCGGTGGTTTCATGCAGCCGCAGTCCATGTCGAACGCACCTAATGTCACATAATGTGACGAGCCTGAATTTAAAGATTACATTAAAATAATAATGAATGGTGCAGGGTTGCTGATGTTATCAGAGTCCCTTGTGTGTTTTTATACTTTAAATTCAGGCTTGTCACATTATGTGACTGTAAAATATTGTGAGTAAATGCGCGCTCGGCCATGACTACTACAACAGTCACCTTACAAAACCACAACTCTGTATTAACCTATCGGACACGCCTCCGAGCGTGAACTTTTGGAAGGCAAGCGGTGCAGAGCGTAAAAAAACACTGTAGTCAGTAGGCCTATCGTATCTCATGATTATTAGTAGGCCCATCTCATCATTTCTCTAGTATCTAATCATTATGACTTAGTAACTCATCATTATGACTTCATTTGTCATCTTTTTGTATTTTTTACTGGCGGAAATGGGCTTTCATAGAATGTAGGCTAGGCCTCCAGTTGTCAGTGCATAATTTGTAAAGTCGGAGGTCCCGGAGCGCAGAGAGGATCAGGCGACTCAAAACGGGGGTTGGAGGTAACGGAACCAGAAAAAAATTGGGGGAAAAACAATCTTTTTTACAAGCAGCAATTATCCATCAGACTATTAACTGCTGTGTCCACCGTGGTCTCCACATTCTTGATCGGCGGAAACTATTTTTGCTAGTTCGGGATCCGACTGGCCAGCGTATTTAAAAAAAGTTAAGCAAACGTTGTTAAGTTTACTAATATAATAAATTGAGAACAATACAACATACTAAATAGCTAGTTTATCTCTTATTACACACGTTATGTTGCAAGTGATACGAGCAGACAAAAATAAACTCGGTGGGTCTTTTAAAATTCAGCGCCTTCAGCCAGGGACGCAGATCCTCAAGGAGGATCGGTGCTAAGTATGTCTGCCCACAACACTCGTACCTCTTCTTTCGATGGTCAAAACAATGATAATACAGGGTCTGATTCAGTTTTCTCCAGTTGTTATGGCAGCCACGAACTGCACAGTTGACGCTGGGCAGCTCTATTAGCCTTAAATTTGTACCAGAGCCTGTTTAAGACATTCTCTTTTAGTACCGTTATAAAGCGGAAAGTATCTAAACCGGACATTAGAATACGCCGATGGCCGCGCCCATAGTGACTTCCGGAATAAGGTTTTCACGATGCGTCATCAGACCGGAAGTCGCCATATTGGAGGCACTCCGCATCACAACAAAGCACAGGCACTGAAGTATATCCCGAACGTTGTCAAGGAAAATGGTTAATTATTGCCGTGTTTCAGGTTCTACCAATAGGACAGACCGAGAACAACATTTGGAATATGTTAGGTTGATTAAAGACGTTATTGCATTACTTACTTTGGCCTTCCCAACACAACGGTCGTTGATAACTTGGTACTGCGTTTCCCTCACCCATCCACACACCATCTGGTGATAGGCATAGATATATATAAAGCCTTTATATATATCTATGGTTATAGGCCTCCAAACCTTTGTAGGATTTAAGGTTTTCCGCTTTTTATGGGCTTGGCGAGAAAACCAGGTAGTTGACTATATCGGGATATGCAACTGAAGGAAGAATCACCGGGTCGTCTGGGATCCACGAAGAGGGAGCTAACTCGTAGGGATCTGCACCGCCAATAAATAGTAAATTCTTGAAATATCGTGCCTTTCTGTCCTTCCCTGTATGCCTTTGCATCTTGGACGCGTTTTGATGAGCTTTTCTGTTGTTTAGACATGGCTACATTCACTTAAAGTATCCAAAGCGCACAATACTCCATTGTTTTTACACCGAGTGCCTCCACAATGGCCGCGCATCCGGGTTACCACCCAGAATGTGACGTCGGTGAAAACCCTCTATACAAACAGATTTGTTAACTTTTGAGAAAGTCTCTGGACCAATAAGAACAGCGTATTGGCCCAATTATTATACTAGTATATACGAAACGTTGTTGTCTTTTTGACATTTCCCCCCTGAGCGAACGAAGCTAACAGCTAGCCTACTTTTAGTATATTGTAGAAGTGGTCTTTTAGTCGGGGATTATGTTTGTACCTGGCAACCTTATGGGTGATGTGTGATAATGAGATCTGTGTCTTTTGCCTTGGCCATTAAACGTTACATGCAAGGTGTTCAACACGAATCAGCCTACGAGTACTTATTCCTGAGGTATAAAGTACAACACTACTCAACCAACTTATTACTGATAAATGCTGTTTATGAGTATATGATAATAAACTTGAACTTGAAGTTCACAACATTTGGTCATAATACAGTCTGAATGAGTATTACTAACAAACTGTTTGCTTTTCTTTCAGTGTATCCCTTGAAGAAGACAAAACAATTATTACACTTCAGAAAATTAAGATGGAGAGAGAAGATAGAACGATAAGAGAAGACAGTCTTGAAGGTGGGACAGAACTGGTGGATGTCTTTAGGATACTCTCAGATTTACCAAAGGAGAGACTGCAAAGCCTGACATTAAAGTTGGGCAGCAGCCCAGCTGAGAAGCTCACACATGCCATATCCCTTATTAGTCTTAGGAGAGGGACAGAGGCCATGGATAAGCTCCAGACCCTAGAAGGAAATGGCATTGCTAAATATCTATTTGACAGGTTAAACGTTTGTGGAGTGACGTTAAATAACTTCAGAGTGGACAGAACAGCAATGGCAGAAGACAACTTAATAGATCTGGCCAGGATTTTCAAGTTGTTGGCTGAGGAGAGGTTGTGTGAAACATTTGTTAGAGATTGTGCATATAAGAGAGCCCTTAAAGCTTGCAGGCACACAGAATGTACTTATAAGGAAGATCTAGAGTACACACACTTGGATCAGCTGAAAAAAGAAGCAAAAAAGGTCTGTGGTCCTGGGATTGAAGATGTCATTCAGGATACATTTTCCTTCAAGAACTTACCATCAGGAGAGTACTGTTATTCATTACATGAATCAAATACAGCTTTGAAAACTCAAACTTCTGGGAATCATCCACTGAGCAACCAAAGTCTGCCTTCTTCTCTGCAGACGTACAGCTCTCAAGGTCTCCCCACTCATTTAGAGATCAGTGTATCTGAAGATCAAATATTTTCCAAGCTCCCACCTGATCAGGTGGAATCACCTGCTGCACATTGTTTTGATAAAACAGTAAAAGATGCATTACAATACTACAGTATATCTCAGATGACAAATGGACCTCCACCTATTAACAAAGTGAATACATCCATCTCATCTCACATTCCCTCTTCTTCAGCTCAGAATTGTTCCCCCTCCATCAAAACTGAGACCAATCCGAACACTTTTCCAAAATGTAAAACAAATGTGGAGGAAGAAGAGTCAGTCTTTTACTCGTTTGTGATCCTGCATGCTGAAGAGGATATACATTTGGCTGAAAGTCTGAAAGAAAAATTAGAGGGTCTGAACATTGGTTTAGGAGCAACTTTCTCCCATGACTTTGCAATCCCTGGGAGGAGCACTCTTACGTGCATAGAAGAAGCCATTGACAACTCAGCCTTCACTCTTCTGCTACTTACGAGTAACTTCAACACCCGTCTTCTGGAAATTGAAACTAATTCAGCTCTAATGAACTCTATTAACAACAGACATAAGTACAACACTGTCATCCCTCTGCACCCAAAAGAAAATTGTATGCTCAAAGAAAGAATCCCAAAACTTCTGCAGATTTTGGTTCCATTAAAAGAGAATGAGATGTTTGAGAAAAAAGCGAAAAAAGCCATCAACCCAGCAAAGATTGAAGATCAGAGGCAGGTGTGGAGGAAAGAGCAAAGGGTGAAGGAACAAATGAGGAGAAAGGAGAGAAGCCGTGAAGATATCAAGCTACAAATGGATTTAATCCGTGAAAGCAAGGAGGCTGATAAGCTACAGCAGGAATGGAAGCTTAATTTGCCACTGGGTGAACTCAACATCCAACATCCCTTGACATCCCCCAGACCTAATATTCATATTGAGAATGCTAGTTATATAATAATTGGTAATGATTCCAAAATGACGGTGGGTTTAGATAGGAATAGCTTTGGGGACAATGATTAGTTAACATGTTAGTACAGTTAAGTTTATGTGAGAGAAAAGGGAGCTTTAATTGTTTTATGAATATAATGTTGAGTAAACAAATGTGTTTAGTCCATGTGAGGTTGGCATGTAATCTACGGGTCTAACAATTATGTCCATTCGCTTAGTCATTCTGCAACAATTTTGCTTTCAGGGGAGTTTCAACTGAATTCATTTAAATGCTAAACAAAATCGATATATAATGCATGCTTAAGCAGCATATTGTGACACATTTTGGTTCTGCTGTTTACCACTGAGTTTAGCAGGATATTTAAATGATTTCAGTCAAGACAGTCTTCTCACTGACATATTGATTAGAGCATTTATTGATAACCATAGACGTGGAAATAGGTTTGACTTTGGCGGAGTGGGTGTATTTCGGGGAAGCAGTCTAGCATTTTCAAGCACATACATAGGGAGCAATATGAGTAGTAATCTCCCTGATGGATAGAAACATACAGACAACAAGGGGGAGATGGGGATGGTGGAGGGCAGCAGCACCACAGATCATACAACATGGATGAGTGAGTGCATATCTGTGAGGCCTTTTAATTACACCTTATCGGACGTAGCCCAATGGGCTTGAGCGGGCGAACACAGGTGCAGTTAATAAGCGGATGACAGGCGCTGCCCAAGTGCCCTGCCTGAACTAGGCTTTGCTCATGAGGTTAAGGTTCAATTGTAAACAACTATATTTTCATACATTTGTTCAAAACTGCAACCTGGCATTCATGTTCTTCTGAACTACTAGTGGTATGTTGCC
Organism: Mallotus villosus; assembly: GCA_903064625.1. Taxonomy (NCBI): domain Eukaryota; kingdom Metazoa; phylum Chordata; class Actinopteri; order Osmeriformes; family Salangidae; genus Mallotus; species Mallotus villosus. The sequence goes on from CAEFZP010000752.1 coordinate 505,385, forward strand.
TCTATAGCTGAGAACTGGTTCCATTTTAGAACCGGTTCCAAATGTCAAAGAACCGTGGATTTGATAAGACACACACATTTTGATTCCTCATTTCGGTTCCTGACTTTAATACAAAGTGTTGAGGGATGATTAGGCTACGATCCCTTGGTGGTATGTTTCTGTAAATGAAATTGCTAATTTGCAACAGGTTTCTTCCGCACTGTCGCTTGTACTCTCCAAGTTGAGCCTTTCGCATGGCTACAGGCTGATTGGTTGACTTTACAGCTCAAATAAAGGCTAAAGCCAAAAGGTTACTGCCTCTCCATTAAATGATCGCCTGACAAAATGAAAGGAAAATGGCAGAGTGGGGCACAGAAAGGCAAGATTTCTCAAATTAGTTAGATCTCCGAAATATTCGTAGCGAAATATGGGCAATAGAAATTAATTGATGGATGTTGAGGATTTGAGTGTAGCTATCTGGCAACTCCAGCTTTGACGTTGTAAGATGACAGAAAACAACTTGTTGAGTCTTGTTGAACGTAGGAGTTAGTTAGCTGTGTGTATGTTCCGATAGTAAGTTAGCTAGCTAGCTATAGCTGCAGAGCTGTATCAGCAGTGTTCATGTAAATTTGGTAGTTGATAGCAGCACGAACACTACTCACAAATGGGTCGGCCCGCAGGAAAACATAACAATTTGACCAGAAAAAGAAATTGTAGGTTAGGCTTCCTCTCACTCGTATTTATTTATCTATTTCCATCTCATTATTTGACATCAACTTTGGATGCTTTTTGTAGCCTAGTTAGTTAGTATAGTGTAGGCCTATGTAACAGAGTTAAGGCCTCAAAATGCTTCTGCGTCTCCGTTTACGGATGGGCGGGCGCACGGATAGACTTTGTTTATGGTTCTCCGAAGGCTGTGGGTGCTGAAAACAATTCACCGCCAGAAGAGTAGGTGGCGCTGCACTGCGATGCTAGCTATAGGTTATCGAAAACTCGTCACATTTGAATTCAAATGCCGATTTACATGTACTGTTTAGCTGAAATATGAATTTGCTGCTTCTCTTTGGTAATGTTTGTGATGCTAGCTGGAAGGGCAGCCTGCTTTGACTGGGTGTGCAGTGAACATTTCTGGGGGGTTATTATGATTACGGAAAGGGATCATATATATTTTTATATTGCTACCATTTTAGAGACTGACGTTGTAAACATTCAGAGTTTAGCCCAAACCAACAACGTATTGGGGCTTGATTTGCAAGAACGCAATGCTAAGCGCCTCCATGGTCCTCTTCCACATAGTGCTGCTGCCAACGAATAATGCACCTAATAATATGGTGCCTGCAATGCCATGGCGGGCTGGACCAAATGATTTTTCGGGCTGCATATGGCCCGCAGGTCGGACGTTGTTGGTCACGGCAACCCATAGCGGCAACCCCGCCCCTGACTTCTTAATACGGACCAATCACAGCCAAGGGGGTCTCCGTCGCTCTGCGTAATTCGACGGATAGTTCGAAAATTCAGGAGGTGCACGTCAATCTGTCAAAAGCTGTCCGAGGGCTGACGGAGAGCACGGAGAGCTCGTAGAGGGCGTTCCATGGAGACGAGGGCGTTCCCATGTTTCTGTTTTTCGAAAAACGCAGAAGCATATATCGGCCTTTAGAACCGTGAAACTCATTCCTCAGGTATGTAATGGGCAGTGGCGGTGCGTCCATAGAGGGCGCAAGGGCGCCGCCCCTCCTAGAATTTTTTGTAATTTTTTTTAAAAAAAAACGTTCAAAAATATGATATACCAAACTATTTAAATAAGAAATGTACTGTGTTAATGCGTTAAATGTGTGTGGGAGACCGTAAGTCCCTGTCAACAACCACTTAAATGTGACCGAATATAATATATTGCCATTCGTTATCACTGAGATAAGCCACTCCCCCCTGGGGGCGCCGGCCAAATGGAAGTCAATGGGAGCTCTCGATACATTTTCATACATTTCAGAAGAACGGCTTCTCATTGGCGGAAAAAAGGGGCGATGCCGGGGCGCACACTCGTGCGCCCCTGGCCAATGACATCGTTTCTTACTTATATTGACATCTGATTCGTCGAATCAGAGACCTTCACTCCCCTTATCATTCCCCCACATCCCATATAATTATCACGTATCTACGAGAGCAACATAGCTAGCAAAGGATGATGGGCTGTTGGCCTACGGGACGTACACCCGTAGCTTCTCCTCAAACCTGTATGCTAAGTAACCGGAGCTGGTTAGCTGGTTGTTCAGTGAGTAATTCAGTGTTACACACACAGTCACAACATCACACGTTAGCAACGACGCTATGCGATATCAGCGACCCTTCAGCATTAGTATCGTAGCTAAGTCTAGGAAAGTTGAGGCAACTTTTCGCTAGGTACCTACGAACATGTCTTAATCTGCTAGACAAGTGGCTTCCCCATCGTTCTTTTGGTGAGCTGTCTCATGAGCCCTACTAGCCGACAAGCAAAATAGTTATTTAGCACTAGCGTTGCTACCTGCATATATGCAAACATTGTTTACAATATTTTCAGGCTTCAACCAGTGCTGCTCAAACATACATACAGGGTCAAGAGATAGATTCGTTAGGCATTGAAGAAATAGTAGGAGAGGACGACAGCATCCAACATAGCTAATACATATATATTTAATGTAAAAAAAAAGTTCTGTGTAACGACCAATCCCCGCCGCCCAACTGCGCCCCCCCCCAAAAAAAATCACCAGCCGCCACTGGTAATGGGCCACCCGCGTCAACGAAGAGCTAGCTTTTCTTTGGCGTAGTTGGTCACACTTGGCAAGTCGGAGGTCGTGCGATCGTATCCCGTGAGTGGTGAGCGAGCCTTGGCTACAGCCGTTACATACTCGTCACACCTATAGACCAATTTCGACCCTACGTCACACAACTGTCAAGCTGGCTCAACTGCGCGTGTCGGTTGCAAAAGACGAACTTCTCCTGGGTATAATACACTTGGAGTGTCGATCAGGTCATCATATATCTCTGTTCACTGGATTACAGGGCTTGACAGTAACTTTTTGAGGCACTTGTCCTTTGGACGAGTACATTTACGTTTCACTTGTCAATGCACAAAAGTCACTTGACCCCGATACCTTTAAATAGCCTGACCAAGTGATCGGGCAAAACTACCCTGGCTAACAGAGGTTGCTTTCTCAGGAAAATTAGGTATGAAACAGGCTCGGTTAAAGAAATCTAATATGCTGGCTATCTTCAGCAGGCTCGTATCTACGTTAGGCAGTCCTCTCTGACGTTTCTGGAGTGAAATACAACATTGTGCACACTGCCAGTGAGCGACGAGTCTGACTGGGGCTAACGTCAAAACAGTGTAGGGGACGCAGTCTCACTCAAATTGCCAGTTTAAACAAATCACAAAAATAAACAGCTGGCTAAAAGCAGAATTCCAATATCTCTTGAAAGCTGCCCTGCTCGACTTTTTATGTCGAATTGACTGTAAAACTGTAAAATTACGAACTTTGTGACATGATGCGAAGACATGGCTGCCGCTTGTATATGCGGTCTGTACCGGGCAACAATTTCTCACTCAAATGTCAAGACTTTCGTGACCCAAATCAAAATTCTGATGCGACAGATCAATGGGGAATCGCTTTCTCTCTTTAAGGCTGTCCTCCTCTGACTTTTTTGGTCTTTTTAAATCTAACTATTTGTATTATCCGTGTGGTCCTTTTGCCGTTTTAAATGCTACCTTTCCCGGTTTTCTGCAGCCTCATTGCGCGTGCATCCTGAATGTTTACAAACATGAAATTGGTCTATAGTAGCCTACAGGATAAGATAATTGGCCTACACATTTTGTTGAATAAATACAAAGCATGACATGTTTAGTTTTTCACAGAAATATCAATGGATATTCTCTCTCCACATCAGAATAAGATCTAACATAAAATCATATTCTTATGTTTTTTCTCTCCAAAGAATTCTTGGAATAGAAACCAAGATTTGATAAGAACCGGATTTGAAAGCCAGAACCGGAATCGGAATTGATCAAATTAAAACATAGGCTGCCCAAACTGGAGAGTGGAGTTTTTTGTGTTAATGATGAATCAAACTGAGAATAGGCCTACTGCTGAGAAATATTGTCCTTGACTGATATTTAATTTATTTTTGCACGAAAGTCTTTAGTGATTATGATTATAAATAGCATAGATATACAAATAATAAGCTAAATGTACATTATAATTATTTACATTATAATTATGCAATACAATAACTTGAAAGAAGTTTAACATGTTCTTCCGTTTATACAATTTTACTTGTAAATACATAGAGAGCATGCTAAGAATCAAGATTTGATGAGAAAAGTTTGACAGATTTAAGCCTATGTAGAAAATGAATTGCTGTAAACACACTGCTCAGTGTAAGCTTATGTTAATACAATTTCTAACTGCGGTGATACATGGTGATAGGTGTTCCTGATCACTTTGTTTCTTTTAATGACAAATTATTATATATATTTGTATTTTATATTCAATAAAATGAATAATAACTTGTGAGCATTCATTGTGGTCACAAATCAATCGTGTCGCCTGAAGGAGCTGAATCTCCGCCCCTCGCTGGAAGGCGCTGTCATGCTAAATAGTGTCCTAGGGCCAAATCGTGTCCTACCTGACGTCACAATGCCTTTCCCAAACAAGGACGCCTCCGTCGCAAGCCCCCACCCCTCGCCCCTTGGATTTTATGAAATGATTACAGAACTGATTTTATGAAATGATTACAGAACTGATTTTATGAAATGATTACAGAACTGATTTTATGAAACGATTACAGAACTGAATTGACAAATTATATAACATATATGATATATACAGCTATATACAAAACAACTCCACAGCATACAAACCTACTCTGTGTCCCCGAAATTCTGTAAAATACTTAAAAAACAACTTTACAGCGAGAACATACAAACTGTTGTACATGTATTTACAACAGGAAGGCACGATTAAACATTTACCACACCACCTGCAAGAAACCAGGGACTCGACTCCCTTACGGATGGTACTCCTGCAGATGCAGTGCACGCTAACCTCCATAGCGTACACTGGCTTGGCCGTGGGACACCGTGTGGAGCTGGAAAATCGTGTCAGGTGCCCAGCCTGAAAGCAGGAAAAGAGGTGGTGACGCATAGCGGACTGTTCATACTCCACGGATGCTGGGTCCTCACCTCTGCAGAGAGTGAGACTGTTTGCAATTGCAAACAGCCCACAATCTGAGCTGCCTCTCTGCTGCTGGACATCAGGCCACTGCAGTCGGACCTTGGGACCTGGGAAGGACAGAAGGCCAGTTATCAGAGAAATTAACTCTCGGTTTTGCTATGACCAGAGGAGTCATAAACATTAACTGTACCTACCTTGCAGTTGATGTTACTTACTGTGACCCAGTGATTCGCACAAACATTTAGAATCTGAACAAACCCCTGGGTTGATGCAGGCACAGAGGAGAGGAAGGCGAGGGATGCTGTGGCGTAGAGGCCTCCTACATGGGGATGTTGTGCCTGTAAGAGAGCCTGAGAGTGGTCAATGGATACATCATCCAGCCAACAACATGGGGAGAGAACTGTGGCCCTTAGTACCTCCACCCTGCTCAGTAAAGCTGGACAGGCCAACCCCCGCTGAACACCTGTGATGATGACATCACAGTCCTGGACATCCTGAGAGAAGACAAATTGATTATTGACATGATAGGCATCAACAACCTCATGTTGGAAAAATAAGACGAATAGTGATATAAAGCAACACAGCTAGTTTACCTGAAGACAGTCCTCCTCCAACTCTGAGCACAGAGGTTCAGGCCCATCCAAACACACTGTCTCAGATGGATGGGACACAGGCTTCTGGAGTCCAATGCATGTAACCTAAAAAACACAATAATGTTTGATTATAGGGACTGGCAAAAAGGGTTAGATGCTGTCTTGTGACAGTATTCAGCCACCATAATATAGCATTTTTTAAATTGGTGCAGAATGCTTTTTTTATGTACCTGAAGTGAGTCCCCCTCCGGCTCAGAGCTCAGCAGTTCAGGGTCATCAGAACCCACTGGCTCGGGTGGATGGGACACAGCTTCCTCTGTGGGGGGGCTAGCTCGGAATCCTTATGTCAATCACAGAGTAACAAAGAAATGTTGTCTATCAAATGTGGTGTCATAATTATTTTTGGTATTGAGAACTGTGCTACAAGTTACACTCACTCTTCCGCAGAGGCTTCACTGAGGCATAGGGTGTCCTGGTCTTTAGTTGTTGGCCGTCCAAGGTCTCCAACTGCACCAAGTTGTTTGGTTTATGTGTGTAGTATATCCTCAAAACTTAAGAAATCCAATGTTTTATTTATCATCTACTTGACCTTGTTCCAGAACTCTCTGCCCTGGTCCGTCAGGATGACCTCTGGTGCGCCATGGGTGTGGAAGATGTCCATCAGGGCCTGGGACATTGCCACGGCAGTCTTGTCCTAGCATTACATAGAACACAAGAAAATACATGGAGCTATAATATAGCTGTTATATTAAAACATATGAAATGGAGAACATTGAGATACATGTGTCTACTAAATGCACAGATGTAACTCACCTGGATGGGAATGGCCTCCACCCACTTGGTGAAGAAATCTGTCGCTGTGAGGCAGTAGCGATTCCCATACCTGGATGCCTTGAATGGTCCGATGAGGTCCACACCTGGCATACAGTCAAATAAATATTTTGGCGTTAAGTAATGGTGGGAAACTGTTTCCTTTAAATGTGGAATGAGTACAACTCACCAATCATGTACCACGGTGAAACAGGTTTGATACTCTTCAACTCTGGTGCCTCTGTCTTCACCTTCTCGAACTTCTGGCAAGGCACACAGGTGCGGACCTTGAAACAAACGATCAAGAGCAAGTTGAGACAATGTGTGCTTCCTAGCAGTGTGTCAACAGCAATATTGCTACAGTTTGTAATTAATATAGGTATTTTTCTTACCCAGTCTTCCACAACCTTGACAATGCCAATCCAGTAGAAGCGCTGTTTGATCTTCCCCATCATGCGCTTCGTTCCGAAGTGGCCGGCGTGAACCTCTGTCAGCACTGCCTCCCTTTCCTCGTCAGACATGATGACCCTCCTTGGTGGCTGACCATCCTTGCCCCTCAAATACATGCAACCATCTAGAATATAAAACGGTTAAAGACTGAGAACAATTGTCTTAAAATATTTAAGGTAAAATAAAGGAAAACAATTTAGTAGTTAAGATTATTTATATCGTATGATGGTTACTTAACAAATCTTACCCTGGAGCATGAATTTATCGGACGATCTCCTGAGGGAGCACTTGTGGCCAGGAGAGGCATCATCCTTGTACTTCCCTGCTGAGAGATAATTAAAAATGTCACTGAAGGATGACATATTTAATTCCTTAAATTACACAATGTTAAGTATTAATTATGTATAAATGTCCGTCTATTTCTTTTGTAACTAACCTAGGTCCTATCTGTATTTCTCTATAATATTCTGTAAGACTATCTAAAGCTAACTATAGCAAGATAGTTTCAACTAGTTAAATATTGATAGGCCTACTTCGAAATCAATTAAACAGCTAATATTACAATATATACAATCGGTATTACAAAATGTTATACTGATAATAATGTTATTCTGTAAAACTATCTAGTGTAAAGCTAGCTAACTTGCTAGTTTCAAAAGTCTAAGTTACTACTCTGATATAAATCAACTAATTATTTAATAAAAACAATAGACTATATAACTATGACTAGAACTAAATGTAAAGGAATGATTTAAGGGTTATCTGGTGTAGATTTTCTCCGGGTTGATGTCTTGATCTGGCCTTGATGTGTCAGCAGATAAATGACAGCTCGAGCCGATGACGGTCCAAAACTGTATGAGAGCGAGCCTGAGGTAAATTGCAATTTAGAAGCGCCTACGTAGCAACCAGGGTAGTTTCCCGCTGCTGGCACGCGCAACTATCTCAGTAATTTAAGGTTGGCATAGCGACGGACGCGTCCTTGTTTGGGAATGGCATTGTGACGTCAGGTAGGACAGTATTTGGCCCTAGGACACTATTTGGCGTGACAGCGCCACCTCTCTCAAGTAGGCTCAAACAAAACGGTAGGCTATTCACCTTATTCCGGAAGTCGCGATGGGCGTGGCCATCCGCGTATTCTCATTTCCTGTTTGTATACTTTCCGCTTTAAAACAGTACTATAAGAGAACGTCTTAGACAAGCTTTGGTACACATTTAAGGCTAATAAAAATGCCCAGCGTCAACTGTGCAGTTAGTGGCTGCCATAACAACTGGAGAAAACTAAATCAGACCCTGTCTTTTGATTGTTTTGACCATGGAAAGAAGAGGTCCGAGTGCATCTGAATGTAATGTAAAGCTTTTGAAAGAACGCAGCAATCAAATTAGTTAATAGATGCTGTAATGTTTATGAATCATAACATTGTCACACCAGTGACGTATGGCATGACCCCCTACAGGCATGCGCAGGTTGGGTGTTCATGCAGAGCAGAGCCCGCGAGTACGTGAACAGTACAGATGTATAATTGCCTCCTTCATATCAGTAAACTATCTTTCTTTAACACCCGGTCTGATTATTAACTCACACAACGAGAATATCACATTGGCGACGAGGATAAAACCGAAGAAGACGACTGCACTAAAAAAAATAAAAGGAAGGAAGAAAGGAATACGTGAAGGACGGTTAACGGTTAGCGACGACACGTGAGGAAAAGTGTTAGCTAGCTAGACGTGCAAGCTAACCTAGCTTAAGGTACTGGAGTGGCTAATTGAACATCCTAGAAGAAGAAAGCATCGTAAGTCTAAGTTGATCGTAGAGTCCATCGTACGATGGATCTTAGTTGTACGGTCCGTTTCCCGAAACCATCGTAGCTAAAGAGACACTTGAAAATCGTCGTAGATTAACGAGAGCTCCAGACCAGTCGTAGATCGCTAAGTGCAACGTAGCACAGAGACTCAGTGGAGACACACGTCGGCCGACCATAAAAACTACATCAGACTAATGCTGAAAGTTAGTTCCGATGGAAGATAAGATGACGTATTTTGGTTCTATTTTACACCAGTTACGCTGGAACTGGGATATTTGTTAGTGAACCATAGCCTACAGAAGTTTAAGTGCCGAAAAAATATCAGAAACCGGTTCATTGTTAAGTAAATTTAGGGCGATAATTTCATTTGGTGAGTTTGGCGCAGATGCTAGATGAAGGTAGATTTAACAAACACATGTCAGTCTTATTCAAAATACTATAACATTGAAATATGGCTGTTGGAATGTGCAACAGTAACTAGAAATGCAAAAACGTAACGCTTTTACAAGTGCAATAACACAACAACAGTTGAACATTGAAGATGTTTATTAGAATAGCCTAGGGCTGAATTTAGAAAGGATCCCACAGGGTTGACTGGGAAGTCACAGGGTGAAGGGGCTGAGAGGGAGTGAAAACTCATACAAAACTTATAAAAACCATTGAAGATAGCCTAAGTCCTGCACTGCGGACTTGTCCCCTCTGGTTGTGGGGAATTGGATGTGGTCTGGGATGTGCCAAAGTCATGCAGTTGTGACAGCCTGCACAGATCTTGACACTGGGGCCTTGGAGAGCCCATGTCCATCTACAATAACCTCCAGAAAACTGCCAGTGGCATAGAACCTTAACACTGCCAGTAGGGTTGCAGGGGTCAGTGCAAAGGACCTCCTTGTTAGCCTCTGCAGGTCTGCTTCTATGTGGTTCAGGAGCATTCTGATATCATGATGTCATCTGACATATCTTACACTCAATGAGTATAATTGATCAACCATCAATTAAAGTAGAGTTGATTATTCATGTCAGAAACAATGATTCCATGTTGAAGGCATGGGATATTCATTACTTGTGTGTTTGTCATTTGTCACAATGTCATTTGTGGCCAATATTTGAGAATCATCTGACTGCAAACATGGTCTTGGAAAGCTGTTGGCTTATTATTGCAATATTGTAGATATAGTCAACACTAGAAATTAAGACTTAATATGTTGGATTGAGATGCTTGCTGCTAGCTGGGACATGCCATGAGTGATACCATTTAAATGCATGTTTTTTTTTGTTTTTTTTACCACTTTGTTTATTGATTTTTCACAATATAGCAAAACATCATTTTACAAATGTAATATCCCCAAAGACAAACAGACAAACATAAATCAATAATCAATGATTATTATAATAACAATAAAACAAACAATGACAACAAAAAAAGAAAAAAGAAAAAGTGTGTGTGCACAGTTTGGAGTTATTGGGATCCATAGCAAAATACAAGTGAAAAAAATACAATTAAAAAATAAATGTGTACATCCTTAGAGCTGGTCAAGCAAATATATAATGAAAGGCTGCCAAACATTGCTAAAATTGTCCTTTGAACCCTTTAAAGCAAATCTTAACTTTTCAAGCTTCAGAAATTGTAGTGTGTCCCTAATCCAGTGTTTAAATGAGGGTGGAGTAGCCTGCTTCCAATTAAGTAAAATTAATCTTCTGGCTATCAGAGTGACAAAGGCAATACAGTTTGATTGTGCTCTAAAAAGATGATCACCCTCACATTGAATGCCAAAAACGGCTGTTAGAGGGTTCGGAGCTATTGGTCTCTTAAGTATCTTGGATAGAGCGTCAAAAATAGAGGACCAGTAACTAACGAGGTTCGGGCACAGCCAGAACATATGAGCTAGTGTTGCAGGTGAATTTTTACATCTGTTGCATGAACTATCACTTGATGGATACATTTTTGAGATTCTGGCTTTAGAGAGATGGAGTCTGTGTGCCACTTTAAACTGGATCAAGCCATGTCTGGCACATATAGATGAAGAATGCATTCTTAAAAAAACATTCGACCACTCAACATCTGTAAATTGTACAGTCAGATCAGCCTGCCACGCCGCTCTCAATGCATCCAGAGACGCTGATTGCACAGAAGAGAGTTTTGTATATAGCAGATATTGTGCCCCTGAGCTCTGGGTCTGCTGGGAAGAGACTATCCATAGGTTGAGGCTGGGGGATTGTAGGGAATGTTCCTGTATTGTTACGTGCCCAGTCCCTAACCTGTAAATAACTAAAGAAATGTACATTCCTTAGATTGAATTTAGTTTTGAGCTGTTCGAATGAAGCAAAAACACCTGTTATGTACATATCTTTAAATGAAATTATACCCTTCTTTTGCCAGGCCGAGAAATAGTCATTATGGAATGAAGGGGCAAATCGATGATTAGACGCAATCGGGGCCCAGAGTGAGCCAGCCTGCCAACCAAAGTGTCTTCGCACTTGAGCCCATATACGTAAAGACTGATGTACTAAGGGGGCACTCGAAACATAGCTTGGAGTGAAAGGCATTGCAGAATACAATAAAGCAGGGAGGGACGATGGCAAACAGGCAGTGGTCTCTATCTGAACCCAGGCAGGAGTCTCATTGTCGATGTAGTTTTTAAGCCAATATGCCATAGCTCTTAGGTTGCTTGCCCAATAGTATAATTGGAAATGTGGTAATGCCATACCACCCATTGATCTTGGTCTCTGCAAATATTCCCTACGGATACGGGGTGGCTTCTTATTCCAGATAAAGTCAGATATAATCTTATTTAGGTGTGAAAAGAAAGATTTGTTGATAAAGATTGGTATAGTTTGGAAAAGGTAGAGGAATTTGGGCAACGTGTTCATTTTAATTAGATTAATTCTTCCTGCTAAAGAGAGAGGAAGCATGGACCATTTATTGAAGGCAATTTTAGAGCTCTCAAGAAGGGGAACAAAATTAAGCTTAAAAAGGTCAGACAAGCCACGCGTAACAACCACCCCTAGGTAGGTGAAGTTGTCAGATGTCACCTTAAAAGGACAGGAATTAAAGGAGATGGACTTAGCAGCAGAGGTGACAGGAAAAAGCTCACTTTTTGAAACATTAATCTTATGCCCAGAGATGCTGCTGAAGTGGCCTAATAACTTCATGATATGGGGTAAGGTGTTCTGTGGATCAGTTATATATAGTAACAGATCATCAGCATATAATGACGTTTTATGTTCCTTACCCCCTCTTACAATACCACAAATCTCAGGAGAGGAGCGTATTACCATTGCAAGGGGCTCAATAGCTATAGCAAATAAAAGTGGAGAAATCGGGCATCCTTGCCTTGTCCCGCGTTGCAATGGAAATAATTGGGAATTGGTGTTATTAGTGCGCACTGATGAAGTTGGAGAGTTATATAGCAATTTTACCCAAGAAATGAATTTCGGACCAAAACCAAATTTGTCTAGACACCAAAACAAGTAACCCCATTCCACTCTATCGAACGCCTTTTCAGCGTCTAAAGAGATAACTGCCTCGGGCAACTGTTGACCATCTGTGGAATGTATGATGTTTAAAAGTCTACGAATATTAAAAAAAGAGAGGCGTTCTTTAATAAAACCAGTTTGGTCAGGTGAAATAATCGAAGGGAGGATGATCTCTAGACGGTGAGCCAAGGCCTTAGCCAACAATTTATAATCCACATTCAGGAGCGAGATAGGACGAGATGACCCACAATTCAGGGGATCCTTATTCTTTTTCAGTAAAACAGAAATAGAGGCCTGGCAAAGGGTTGGTGGAAGGTGGCCTTCGACAAAGGACTCCTCAAAAACTGACAACAAGATTGGCAATAACTTATCTCCAATTTTTTTTAAAAATTCTAACGTAAATCCGTCAGGGCCAGGAGCTTTTGCATTCTGCATACTGTAAAGGGCTGCTCTAATGTCCTCCTTAGACAAAGGTTTTTCCAATTGCTCCATTAATAATACTTTAACTTGAGGTGGATTTAAGTTCTGAAAAAAAAGTTCAAGTTTAGAAGGCTCATATATCACCTCAGAAGTATAAAGAGATGAATAAAACCTCTTAAATTCATCATTAATTTCCTGCTCATCATTAGAAATCTGACCATCATGTTTTCGGATGTTTGTAATGAGAGTAGAGGTCATAGACTGTCTAAGCTGTTGAGCCAAGAACTTGCCAGCCTTATCAGAATGTTCATATAACCTCGATCGAGACTGGAGGAGGAGCTGTTCTGTATGGCGGGTAGTTATTAGGTCAAATTCTGTCTGCAGAGTCAATCTGTCCCTTAAAAAATCACGCGTGGGAGCAATTGAGTTCTTATAATCCAATTGTTTAATTTGGTCGGAAAGGCCTTTAAGACGTAGTTTTCTCGACCTGGCTTCCCAGGAGGTGTAAGAGATAATCTCCCCTCTTAAAACAGCCTTTAGGGATTCCCAGAGGGTGGATTTACTAACATCTGACGTATCATTTATGGACAAGAAAATATCGATTTGCGTATTAATACACTTAACAAATGATTCATCCCCAAGCAAAACATTACTAAAACGCCAAGGACGCCGAGCAGACTTCTTTGGAAAAGATATTTGTAAAACCACGGGTCCATGGTCAGAGATGATAATGCCCTCATATCTGCAGTCCTTGACCGAGGGCATTAGCTGGTTATCAATTAAAAAGTAATCAATGCGGGAGTAGGAGTTATGTACTGGGGAAAAAAATGAATAATGTTTAGAATTGGGATACAAGGAGCGCCAGGGTTCAGACATATTATACATTTGTAGAAAAGCATTAATCGTCCTGGCTGATTTTGATATATTGTAGTTGGTGTTAGAGGAGCGATCCAGTATTGGGTCTAATACGCAGTTGAAATCACCCCCCCAAAATAAGCCTGTGTGTATTTAAACAAGGTAATGAGGACAATAATTTTTTCATAAACTGCACATCATCCCAGTTTGGGGCATAAACATTGGCTAAGATTAAAGGCACATTATACAGGGTACCTGTGACCACGACAGATCTTCCCAGATGGTCTGCAGTAACCTTTTGCATGATGAAAGGAGTATTCTTGTTAATAAGAATAGCAGCACCCCTAGATTTCCCCTCAAAGATTGAGTGATATAATTGCCCCACCCATCCTTTACGCAGTCTGTTATGGTCAGAGGTCCTGAGATGAGTTTCTTGGAGAAAAGCAATATTAACCTCCAGACTTCTTAAATGGGACAATACCCTGTTACGCTTAATAATATGATTTAGGCCCTTGGTGTTCCAACTAATACAATTTACTGTAATATTGTCAGCCATTATTCCTTTGCTGCAAACAATCAACCATGCTCATCAGGGGTAGTAGGGTATTGAAGGATGTTACAGCATTTTGAAATGACACGGCCACACACACATTCAAGCTAAAAGAGTAAAGAAGTGTATAAACATAAAACACAAAGTTCCCCCCACCCACACCCTCCCAACCCAAAGAACAACTTACCCCTCCCCAACCGAGAGGTAAAAAATCCTGGATGCACTTGGTAACTTTCCATTTTGCTGCCATAGGCAGTTAACAACCATAGAAACGCTGCTCCTTTCACATACGTTTTTGTAGTCACAACTTATAAAATAAAATAACATAATACCCACCACTGACAACGTTCAAATGCAATAAAAAAAATTAAAGAAAAGCGGCCATAGCAGGGAAAAAATAAAAATAAAATAGCAAGATAAGTGAGCGAATAAACCTGTACATTTTTCTGGCCCTTCTGAACCGTGGGTATGTTCTTTATCGGCAACATGTTCAAATTGAGGAAGGAAAACATAACATGCCGATACCTGGTGAAGATGTGCGCCAGCCAAACCGGTAGGTAGATGCCGACTGCCCTCTACTGGTGATAACAAATAATAGTCTCTCCATTCACGGTCCATAATAAAATCTCCTTTCTTCCTTCCATCTCCATAAGAAAATAATGAAACCGGGAGGAAAAAACTAAAAGTATGAACATTACGTAGGTTATAGTCCAGCGTGAAGGATCAGCATACAGCACAGGGAACCGCAGCGTCTATCTTTGTTTGTTTACGACTCCAAAGAGGCACGAGTGCGTTTGGCAAGGAATGTTTCCACATCCGCGGGTGCTTTAAAGGAATGTGAAACTCCGTCATGGACAAGACGCAGCTCCGCTGGATGGTAGAGACCGTATGTGATGCCCGCCTCTCTGAGTTTGGCTTTGACTGGGGTAAACGCCGCTCTGCGGCGGCTAAACTCTGCGCTCATGTCTGGGAATATATGCACCCTTGCCCCTCTGAATTTGAGCTCACCCTTATTCCTGGATACTTGGAGAAACACGCAAAGATCCGATCCTGCAGCAGGTCTGTGCCCACATCAGAAACAACACGACACACAAAACATGATGCGACATTGAAAAAGTTCAGACAAATCAGTGGAGAGCTTACCGTGTCCCATTCCGATGACATCATACTTAAAGGCACAAAGATCGTCATTCCTGCTTCCCTCGAACAGAGAGTACTCCAGCTAGCCCATGAAGGACATCAGGGTATCGTAAAAACCAAGACACTACTCAGATCAAAGGTATGGTTTCCTAACATAGATCAGAAAGCGGAATCCATTGTTAAGAACTGTTTAGCCTGTAAAGCCAACACACCTGTCACACAGTCAGAACCCCTAAGAATGTCTGAGCTGCCAGAAGCCCCCTGGCATAATATATGCGCTGATTTCTATGGCCCATTTCAGACTGGCGAATACCTACTGGTCATCGTAGATGAGTATACTCGCTACCCAGTTGTTGAGATAGTCAGATCCGTCTCAGCCAACACAGTCATCCCTGTCCTGGACAAAGTGTTCTCGAGGCAAAGTGTTCTCCATAACGTTGCCCACGGGTCTAAAAATAACGTAACCAGCCGACCAAGGGACAACGTCGCGGCAACGTTGTCCATGGCACCAACCGGCAACATTCACTTTATAAAGTTGCTACGACGTCGCGGCAACGTTGCCACAAGGTAACGTCGCGGGTTACCAAATGACCACTTACTAGCAACGTTGCCGCAACGTCGTGTGTTAGCTGGGCACTCATGTAAGTTTTAACACGTTGAATAAAGCTTCTACCAAAGACCCTCGATGAAAAAGTTGTGACTATTTATTATTACAGCACAATTTGTGTAATTTGTCACTCATACATTTGCAGTTTATGGCTAATAGCAAGCTTAAGCTTTCAAACAAGGTATAGCAAATATGCCCTGCAGTGAAATCGTTAAAACATCTTATGTTTGTGGCTAATGTAACGCCTACTTATAGCAGCAAAGCAGAGCAGGGATCTGACCGGCAAACGAATTATATAAACACTTAAAAGTCGTTTTCAAGCCATCCAGTGAAAGAGTGTATTGGTGACTTGTTGTAGCACACGAACATAGCACAACTGGCACAAATCCACCAACCTTATATAATGTTTTAGCAGCGGGACTTTTCGGCAGTTCTCTATTGAATTGAATGATATCCCCGGCAAACAGGAAGTTCGAATACAACGGAACTAAAAAAGGTGGGCGGGGCGGAATAAGGTGAATAGAATTTGAATGTATTTGTTCAATGTGTGAAACATACAGATGCATACATAAAATGTTCCCCTGAGCTGTAACACAGAAGTAAAAATGGACACCAGAGACAGCAGACAGTGAGCTCTCCAACAACTAGCACACAGAACTGAGTGATGAACTGCTGGCGGCGTGTACAGACGCAGAGCTGCCAACTCTCACGGTTTCGCCGTGTGACACACGCTTTTGCATGTTTTCACACGCTCACACGCCACACAACCAATTTCTCACGCCCAAAAAAATATTCTGATTTTGGGCCGAAGCGCGTTCGTTCCTTCGGGAGAATTCACGGTGGGCCGCTCTGCCCGCTCATAAATTGGTCAAGCAGATCGCCTGCTTTCTCTTTCAGACACTGAATAAAACGATATGTGTCATTTTATGTGTCATTTTTTGTTGTGGAGTTAGCAAGATTTAAGCTGATGCGAAAATAATAAAATGGATGGGGAAAAGATGCCAGGAGGAACTGAAAAAGGCAGGTAAAAAAGAAAGATCTGTCACTTCATAAATCCTGCAAGGGTGGGAAAAATATGTTTTCTCAAAAGCCCTGAATCTTTCAGGTCCAAATCAAATTTGGGTTATAATTTCCGGAGAATATTACAATATGAGTCCAAAGAAATGTTTATATTAGCTTACAGAAAGCTCAAAAAACTATTTTGCACTGAAATTAGTGCAAAAAATTGCGCGCTCGCATTCATGTGAAGTTCGGATTTCACCTAGCTTCAAAACAGTGTCTAGTTCCTAGGTTCGGGTTAAACCCCGATTTTTCGACGTATGGCTCGGCCCTAGGGGATCCGCTGGCTTTCGCCATTACACTGCCTGGCTGAAAATGGGTCCCACTCCGGCCCAGATAGTATATAATATCGATAATATAGAATGGTCACTGCAGAGGTGGCTGTTGGGAGTTTATCCGAAGCTTTCCATCAGTGTGGCTCTTCACAAAACCAATCCACCTATTTTTCCTTTCCTCATCAATAGGGAAAATAAAATAGCGTTGCAGCGCAGCTGAAGTTCTTGCATCCAGGGAAGACGACGCTCACACTAGAGACGTTATTTCTCTGAGCGATTTTGAGCCATACATTTTTTCGAACCAAAGTCGATTTTTCGGAGGTTTCGTGTCGACATGTATCTGACCAATCAAAATGCATCACGTCACATAGTCAAACTATAAAATTATTTCTCAGCCCCCGATTTTATATGATATAAAAGACTACAAGAAACTACTAGGACAACGAGTTTAAAGACAATGTATGGAGAGAATAGCACAGGAGCTTCAGTGTGACGATGGTGTGTATATCAAGCTTCAAATGTAAAATGTATTTGTTTAAACTTCCAACTACGCTAGCTAATGTTATGGCTAGCTAACTATAACAATATTATCTTCATTACAAAAAAGGGCTTTGGAAAATTATTTTCAGATTCAGTTTGTTTTCTGTCTCAGATTCTATTAATTAAAAGAAGCACCAGCTCATCATCGCTTAATTTTAAGTCCATCGTTGTTTTTTCCTGTGGCGCAAATAATTTATTCGCAAAATTGCGTCGCGCTTGATGTGCATGATAAGGCGCGTCATAAATGTTCATAATTATTTGCAATTTTGTGTCGCGCCCAGTGTGCAAAGACCTTAATGCTGAGGGCTCGCTGATATCGCTGTCTGTCTTACTAGCATGTCGTTTGCGTTGTTACTAACGTGTACAGGGCTCCGTCCTTGGCCCCCTTCTCTTCTCCCTGTACACAACCTCACTTGGACCAATCATCACCTCCCATGGCTTCTCCTACGCTGACGACACCCAGCTGTACCTGTCGTTCCCCCCGACCGATCCGGGGATCTCAGCTAGGATTGAGGCCTGCCTCACAGACATCTCCGTCTGGATGACCAAGCACCACCTCCAGCTGAACCTCGCCAAAACCGAACTTCTCATCATCCTGGCCAAACCGGCCATCTCCCATGATCTCTCAATCACCCTGGGATCTGCGACGGTGACCCCTTCATCCTCTGCCAGGAACCTCGGGGTTACCATGGATGACGAGCTCTCCCTCACAGCCCACATTGCTGCTGTCTCCCGGTCGTGTAGATTCACCCTCTACAACATCCGGAAGATCAGGAGATACCTGTCTGAGCATTCCACCCAGCTGCTGGTCCAAGCACTTGTCCTCTCCAAGTTGGACTACTGCAACTCGCTGCTCGCCGCGCTCCCAGCATGCGCTTCAGCATGCGCAGAACGCAGCGGCCCGCATGGTCTTCAACCTACCCAGACGCTCCCATGTTACCCCGCTCCTCATCTCCCTTCACTGGCTACCCGTCACGGCCCGTATCAGATTCAAGACCCTGGTACTGACCTTCCGAGCGGTGAATGGGACTGCACCCGACTACATCAAGTCTCTCCTCCAGCCCTACACCCCCACCCGCCACCTACGGTCTTCTTCTGACAACCGTCTGGTGGTCCCACCGCTCAAGACTGCCCGGTCCCAACACAAGCTCTTCTCCTGTCTGGCCCCCCAGTGGTGGAATCAACACCCCTCCTCCATCAGAGACACTGACTGTCTTCCCACCTTCAAGAAAAGGCTCAAGACACACCTGTTCAGGGAATACCACGGTACCTAGGAAAGATTTGCTGGTTTCCTCCAGGATCACAATGACTCTTACTTAGAGACTTGCTGCTCTTGTTGGTTAGCTGTAACTGATTTATAATGATTGTACTCGCTGTGAAGTAGTTTACTGTTGCTTGCCTTTCCACAGGTACACTCTTGAGGTCCATGTTGTTTATTTGTAACTTGTTTAACTTCATGCTCTTATGTCTTCCCTTTGGCACTTATTTTTGTTTTTTCACAATGTATATTTCATGTTTGACTACCTGCAATGTTGGGGATATCTCGTTGTTATGATCAGTGACATATGCACTTTTGTAAAGTTCTCTCTTGGAAGTCGCTTAATAAATGTAAAATGTAAATAATATTTTGTAACTCAGTTGAAGTTATCTAGGCAACCGTTAAGTCAGGTTAATACTATTATTTGTGATCTGTGGTCAATGCCCCCCCCCCACACACAAAACCAGAAATACAAATAAACTGTACCTACTTATTTTTTTTAATTCATACCTTTATAGTTCCATCAAAACAATGTACATTTTCAAGAAAACAGAACATTCTAGAAACAGCACTTACATCAAACTAGCCTTAAACTGAGTGCTCTATGACCATTAATTTTAGTTGATAACTCATCTCAATACCCAATGAGCAATTCCACATCACAACCGCACACATATTTGCTTCTTGGATCCTCCTTAGAATTATGATAATAACATTTGTCTACCAGCATTTCGGTCCTCAGGATTGAGCCATTGCTTCAGTAATAGATGGACTTAAATCAAGGGCACACACAGATGATTAGTATACATTCTTAAATATGACGTGGGTCCAAGTTATGTATCACCATCAATGATACTGTATAATGAAGGGAAATATGGGTAACAGCGGTATAGAAACACATACAACCTAGCTGATGATACAAACAAGACAGTCAATCATACATGGTGACATTTTGCATGACTAGGCATCAGTGGTGGTGTGGTTTGTTCATTTCAAATCAAGGACCATGGTGGAAGGGTTCTCCAAGTAAGACCTCCATAGGTTAGAGAAGCGACACATGGTAGCACCGTCAATGATCCGGTGGTCCGCTGACCAACTGACATTCATGATGTGGGCTTTTGCTACATCACCTGCTGAGTTGAACCTTGGAAGGATCTAGAAGGGGTATAAATTCACAAAAGGTCACAATATCCTATATAAGGTAGCATTTTACAGTGCATTGAAAAGTATTGGGACAGTGAATGTTTGTTTTGGCTTAACACTTTAATACTTGGATTTGAAAATTTAGTTTATTATTTAGTTATATTAATTTAGATTAGTTTATATATTCGTTTAATTGGCTATACAGTGAGGGAAAAAAGATTTGATCCCCTGCTGATTTTATACTTTGCCCACTGACAAAGACACGATCAGTATATAATTGTAATGGTAGGTTCATTTAAACAATGAGACAGAAAAAAAAACATCAAAATCCAGAAAAACGCATGTAAACGCAATTGTTATAAATTGAATTGCATTTTAATGAGTGAAATAAGTATTTGATCCCCTCTCAATCAGAAAGATTTCTGTGTCCCAGGTGTCTTTTATATAGGTGACGAGCTGAGATTAGGAGCACACTTTTAAAGGGAGTGCTCCTAATCTCAGTTTGTTACCTGTATAAAAGAGACTTGTCCACAGAAGCAACCAATCAATCAAATTCCAAACTCTCCACCATGGCCAAGACCAAAGAGCTGTCCAAGGATGTCAGGGACAAGATTGTAGACCTACACAAGGCTGGAACAGGGTACAAGACCATTGCCAAGCAGCTTGATGAGAAGGTGACAACAGTTGGTGTGATTTTTCGCAAATGGAAGAAACACAAAAGAACTTTCAATCTCCCTCGGTCTGGACCATGCAAGATCTCACCTTGTGGAGTTGCAATTATCCAGAACTACACTGGAATATCTGGTCAATGATCTCAAGGCAGCTGGGACCATGGTCACCAAGAAACCAATTGGTAACACTACGCCGTGAAGGACTGAAATCCTGCAGTGCCTGCAAGGTCCTCCTGCTCAAAAAAGCACATGTACAGGCCAGTCTGAAGTTTGCCAATGAACATCTGAATGATTCAGAGGCGAACTAGGTGAAAGTGTTGTGGTCAGATGAGACCAAAATCAAGTTATTTGGCATCAACTCAGCTCGCCGTGTTTGGAGGAGGAGGAATGCTGCCTATGACTCCAAGAACACCATCCTCACCGTCAAACACCAAGGTAGAAACATTATGCTTTGGGGGGGTTTTGTGCTAAGGGGACAGGACAACTTCACCGCATCAAAGGGATGATGGATGCTCATGTACCATCAAATCTTGGGTGAGAACCTCCTTCCCTCAGCCAGGGCATTGAAAATTAGTTGTGGACGGATATTCCAGCATGACAATGACCCAAAACACAGCCAAGGCAACAAAGGAGTGGCTCAAGAAGAAGCACATTAAGGTCCTGGAGTGGCCTAGCCAGTCCCGAGACCTTAATCCCGTAGAAAATATGTGGAAGGAGCTGAAGGTTCGAGTTGCCAAACGTCAGCCTCGAAACCTTAATGACTTGGAGAGATTCTGCAAAGAGGAGTGGGACAAAATCCAAATGTCTGACCTCTGTGATTGCCAAAAAGGGTTTTGCCACCAAGTACTAAGTCATGTTTTGCAGAGGGGTCAAATAATTATTTCACTCATTAAAATGCAAATCAATTGATAACAATTTTGACATGTGTTGTTCTGGATTTGTTGTTGTTGTTATTCTGTCTCTCACTGTTCAAACAAACCTACCATTAAAATTATAGACTGATCAATTTTGTGGGCAAAGGTATAAAATCAGCAGGGGATAAACAAATAAATACAAAAATCCCCTGACTGTATATACTTGAATCACAACAGATAATAAAAATATACGATCAAATGCTTGGGATCAAATACTAGTACCCGTTTGAATTTTCAAATACTGTTATGGGGTACAGTTTGTCGACTCATTACATTAACTTTTTGGTAATACATTTTAATTCTACACAAAATGTGTAATGACGTTTGATTTACACACTATAGTTACGCTTAGAGGTAGGCTTCAGTGCTTTTAAATGCCTTAAGGGCTTCCCCGGTGTATGGAGAGGGATTGTGGACAAGGTAAATGTAGATTTTGCAGGTTTTACTGCACTTTAGTGGAGTAAGCAGTTCATTTGACAGTAAATAAGGATCGAAACCTAAAGTATATATTTTCTTTAAATACTTTTAAAGGCTCAACCTTGCTAGTTAGCCACCGTTAACTTTTCTCCACAACAACTAAAATGATACCTAAACTGTCAAACGGAACGTTTGCACGGATACAAGCAACGCAATCGGGACCAAGACATTGTCGATGTAGTGCAAAGGCAGGCACACCCAATTATAAAAGACTAAGAAGGCACAGTATGGGGATGGGTGTATGGGGCAGTTAAAGGTTTGGTTACCAAAGCAAGATCAATGTTGACACCCACTTACCCCTGGGAAACCCAACCTCTCCCATAACAATAATCAATTGTGTAATAATTAGGGCTGTCAAGCGATTAAAATTTCAACACATTTCAAATTATTCAATCTGTTAAAATGTTACCCCAATAAATGATTTTGTTGTTGAAATAACATTAAAAGGGTGTACATAACTTCAAATAGGCCTAACTGGATGATAATGTCCATATAACAAGTTCAGATGGAACACAATCTAAGACATGTTGTCTCATAGTCTACTACGATATCCTGCTCCATAATATTCAAATGTCACTCAAACATACTTAAACAACCACAGATTTAGTTGAATCCAGTCAGTTGCTTGCTTCTTTTGCGAGTGTTGTCTGCCATATACTACCGGAGCGAACGCTGCTGCTGCTACCGTTAACTCTGCTGTTGCTGCTAGCTGTGTGCTTTGCTTGCATGTGATAGTTTAGGCTGGAAGTACTCCGGTGATAACTAAACTCACTGACAATCAGTACACACAGCCTTAGTTTTGTCAACCGAGCAGTCTCGCAACTTTTGGAAATGGAACTTCCCATCTAAAAGTGCTCTCTCCATCATTCAGCTCCCGTCGGCAGTCAAAGTCATGTGACGACAGGTGATTCCCAATGTCAAAATAAAAACCTGCGTTTTTTTGGGGGGTTGCGTTAAAGTGAGATTGCGTTAACGCGTTATTAACTTTGACAGACCTAGTAATAATATGTAATACTAAACCGTAAAGTGTTACTAAATCTATGTAACTACAATGTTGCAATAGGTATTGTTTTGTGGTTACATTGTAGAAGTTATTGTAATCTAATGTAAAGTGTTACAAAAAAAACATTCACTGTCCACATATTCATTTATTTGAGTGTCTTGTAAATTCCCAAGCCTAGCAATACATTTTAGGGATTAACACACCATGTTCTTGATATAATAAGGCTATTAACATTTCACTTTATTGATTCAGTAATTGTCCACAAACCTGAATCTTTCCCAGTGCACCAATGGCCACTTCGGGGGGCAGAATCACAGGCTTTGCATATGTGCCTCCAATCTGAGTTAAACACAAACATTAAGGTACAACATTAGTTATTTTTTTAGGATGTCAACATTTTAAGTCAAAGCTATTTCCTTAATGACCACTAACCACAGTCAACAATAAAAATAAAGGTCTCATCATTCATTTACACTTTAGGGATAAGCATTTTGAGACAAGTCAACAACCATGAGACATGTCCCAAAAGTTTGTCCTCTTTCGTTTTTTTCCTTCATCTCCTCTTGGAAATGTAAGTAAGAAGAAACAAGTGAGAGAGGACGTGGGAAAACAATTACAGATAATCCTAAAGCAAAGCCATGTTTTCTTCAACAGTAAATGCAAATGCAGTATTATTTTACTAAAGAACCACAATTTCAGCCCAACGCCTGGGACACACTGGCTTGGAAGCGCCCGGAAGCATCAAGAAAGGCTAAGACTGGCTAAAAGCTGTTCACACCAGACACACATTTCTCCGCTCACCAAGCCTTTCAGCTACTTTGAGCTTTCCTTTTTCACATGTAACGCTGACATGGTACATAAACATGGCATAGGCTATATTGAGGGAAAGTGTTATTCCAACAGCATCCCAGCATTGATCCTTCTCTACATTGTCCTTGTCTCTTGGTAGGCTATGTCTGCAAGCGTGTGCGTTGTGTGCAACGTGTGACAACTTGTTTCTCTCAAACAAAACAACTACGGCATGCAGATCAATCAGTTTATTTTCATTCGTTTTTATCAGGGTAACTGCATGGAACGGCCGTTCGTTACCAACATTGTGAAGTTAGGTTTTATATAGGGTGAATATTGGTAGAGTACGTAGGCCTCCAAAGTAATATATATATATTTTTATAAAGTCTACAACTTTACAAATGTTCACCGTAGTCTCATGTTTTTTATATATATATAAATATATCAACTAATATGGTGTATTTTATCATCCTGCAACCAATTTCGCAAGCGTCTCGCGAAACAATTAGACCAGCTGCCGAAACGATTGCTGCAGAGCGCGAGCAATCGTGGCGCTTCGCAACCTGTGTGGCCGGTCCAATTTGATAACATGGGCGCCAAAAAAAAACAGCGGCACGTACAGGCGCTTCGCAGCCAGTGTGCCCCAGGCGTTAGTCCTTGAATGTTTTCTAGTGCTTTCTGGTGAAAAGTTGGGGACATTTCATTCATATTCCTTTTAGTGTGTGTAAAACTCCAGCAGTGATCATTTATCCACAAAATCCTAATGATCATACACAGTCCATCACTGTGATGGCAATGAGTAATATGAATACGACAATCTTTTTTACAATAATGTTTTTCATTATAAAGTTGACTATGCCAGTACTATAACTTTCTCATTTTAGATCTATGGATCTCAACCTAAAAAACTGTACGACTTAGGTCCCTTCTGCACTTACTGATCCAATGTTGGAGAGACTGAAAGTGCCCCCCATGAGGTCAGCGGATCCCAGCTGCCCATTTGTGCCGAGTGTCTGTAGTCGATTGAGCTCTACAGCAATGTCAAACACACTTAGCACTTGTACGTTCTTCACGTTTGGAACCAGAAGACCCTGGTTTGTATCCATTGCTAAGCCAATGTTGTGGGCTGCCTGTAAAAGGAGTCAATGGTAGAAAAGAGAGATTAATTAGTGTTACGTCACCACCCATTGGGACACATATACAACTTTGGGATGTGGTGTTTTGGCATCCATGCCTCTGTCTCTTCATTTAACACTAGAACCGAGCCGAGCAGGGTTCATTTGACCCCAGTGAAGAAAAATAAAATAGTATCTTCGCACTCAATCTAATTCCAAGACCCTGCCTTCTAGCCTTTTCTTAGATATGTGTTTTAAAGTTTTCAAAAACACACCGGGGAAAGCTAATAAGGCTATTTTGCTAAAATGTAAGTGATTTATATAAAGTGCATTAGCTGCACATGGGCATTTTTGTGTTGACTGGGGATGCGCAATTCTTATGTCATGACATAGCGGGAACACGTAATTGTAAAATGCTAATATGTTTTGTAAAGCGGATAAACAATTTTAAAATAATAAAGGCATTTTGCATATTCACACATGACCGAAAACAATCTTATTATATGACTGATAGTTTGCAACTATTTTGCAAATGGTAGGCTAAACCATTTATTAATATATTAAGGTAGGCCTAATAAAAGGAGATGACAGCATGGGCGGGGGCTATTATAATTATTGGATTCACAATAGTGTAACGGATCGTTCTGGAAGGCATTTCGACATAAAATAATGAGAAATAATGAAAACATAATTTGCTGCATCTTGGCTTGCTCTCTTCACGTCACAGCCCTTCACTGTTTGGTCCTTAGGTCTGCAGCAAGTCTGGTCTGATATGTTGAGAACGGGGCACTCTGCAAAGTTAATATTTCCCTTTTTATAATCCAACAGAGTGCAGTAGGCTACTGCACACTGTTGGATGACGTAAGCGCCGCTCTGAGTGGCAGCTGTCAAAGCAGCTCTTTGTTTTTCTGCTGTTTTGTCTGTTTTGTCTACTTTTTCTTGGCTTTGTTTTTGTTCTGTTCTGGCGGAGGGGATGATCGGCTCCGGATCGGCATAGCGGCTCTCGAGGCTCCTTGTTTGTGTTGTGTCGTGTTGTCTGTGGCTAGCTGTATGTTGGAGGAGCTGTGAGGGGACACCTGAATTTCCCTCACGGGATACATAAAGTATTTATCTATCTATCTATCTATCTATGTACTGCGATGGAACTAATGCGATTAACAAAGGCATTCGCAATGACATTTCCTATATTACCATTTAGAAAAATAGGGAAAATCGTTATGTAGAAGCAAAAACAGGTTTAGGCTACAACCGATATTCAGCGGTTCAAGTGGATATACTTTCATATATATACAGCTCAGCTATTAGAACATTTTACCTTTCTATTCCTCACTCAAAATTGCCCTTCTCAATTTTTTTACAGAGCTGTAGATCAGTGAATTGTTACATAAATGTAAATAGATGTTTGTGCTGGTAAGACAATCTAACAGAGAATCAATATACTACATTATGATAAACATAACAAAAGCAGTTTACAACGTAGGAAACAACAGTCAAATGAAGGCAGAATGTAGGCTACCACAGCATTGGCCATTTGACTAGAATAGATGTGGCGGTTGAACAAGTACTTCAGAGATGACAGAGGATTGTGATCTGAGAAATATAGGTACCAAAACCAGCATTGCCAGCATTTCTTCTAAAAAGACAACCCTGTTGTTCAAGAGCTTAGAGGAGCTAAGCTAAACGCTGTAAAGCCTATAGTGTAGCTCAACGCTATAGTGCCAGCTCAACATGGCTAAAAGAGATCCATCGCAAAAACACAAATTATTTTGGGGGGGATCTCGAAGCACTCACCCAAACAACGTCAATTGTTTGGGTGCACTCCCTTGGGTTCTGAAATGAATACCTGCAAAATTTGAACTTTGCACAATGTTCTGAGAACACCAGTGTCCACCCCCCCACCCCCAATCGCCTACACATGCCATATATCGTTGGAAAGCTACAATTCTTGTGATTCTATTGATGTAAACAATTTCAAGATCGAGTGGCAAAAGCAGGTACAATCAACGTCTCCGTCCGACCACGAATGTGTCAACAACGTGAAAGTGAACAGAGACTACTCACCTCACAAGGCTCAGAGTTGTCCAGTTATGCAAAACATTGCAACAAAAATGATCTAGTTACATTCCCAAAGGTCCAAACTATCTAAAGTATTTTGTCTAAAACAATGTATTACATCCATAAATAGCCATGAACTCTGGTTGCATCATGTTTGCCGACTGAAGCGTCTGGTCACTCACTCACACTCGGTAATAACTTCGGCTCCATTCAAAATGTTGAAAAAAGTTTGTTGTGTCAAAATAGCCACTGCACTCTTTCTATTGACCTCATTTGACCCAATAGGAGCTTCAATGTCCTGTCCATATAGCCTGGTCCTAACCAGACTCTCGTACATTTCATTTGTACAGAGAGTCTGGCTACGCTCCATTGACAAACGTTGACTTCCTTGTAGGCGGGTACTCTGTTGAAGTTTAAAACTATTGGATCTGCCCAGAGCCACTCTGATCTGCCATAACCAATAGCTAGCGTTCGCCTTAGCCAACTCCTTCACCACTACTGTAACGGAGCTAGCTGCCGTAGCTGGAAAATCTAACTTTTCCCGAACCCCGTGGGGAGAAGGGCCACAACATCATTGCCACCAAGAAAACTCAGCAACACTTGTTCTTGCTCCGGCTTTAGTTTCTGGATATTTAGCAGTGTTAACACAACGGACCGAATGGCTTCGCTCCATAGCTTCGCTCGCATCTTTCTCCGCCGCCATTACGGAACTGCAACACAAACTAGCGCACAACATCAACGTTATCGTTCTCAGCCACTCCCTCTGTTCGCTGATTGGCGCAAATAGAAATCTATTTCCAAGATCTGAAATGCGTACCGAAGCTCCAGACCCAGTACAGAAGCGAAATCAAAATTGACCGGAAGTACGTAGGTGGGCAGAGCCAGGCTACTGTCCATAGCCTTCTAAAGCCAACCAGGTGGCTCCCAAAATCTGTGCGTTTCGTATGAAAAGTAATACATTTTTATCCAATGTATTATAACCATGGTTTACCAAGGGTCCTTTTGGAGTCTCCAAAGGGCACTTATAGAAAACGCCTGGATGTACCCTTAACATTTTTTGTAAAATATGAATATATCGTGGTTAATATATTTGACTTTTGACTTGGATTAGGTAAGGCTTCATGCTGTGGTCCCATTGTCTTCCAGCTAATACCTCCAACCTAAAGGGATCTGCAGGCATCTGTATCCAAAATAAAATTTAGGCGGAAATAAAAACTGTCTATTTCATTTCTATTTCAAGCTTCTATTAATAAAAACCAGTAGCACCTAGAGGTAATCTGACAACAGGAAATAACTATCAGAATGTCACCTTTCAAAACAGACTACAACCATGCATGTCTTCCAAATTGTTCAAGAACAGCTTTCAATTTACTTTGGGTATGCTTTTTTAGGCGTTTTAGGTGAATTTGACAGGATTGTTAAGGAGGTGAATGGAAGCATCCAATGGTGTATACCAGTGAAACGGTATAAAAGGCACCAGTTTCTGTCTGTCCGTGTTGCTGGTTGGGTTTCAATACCTGTGTTGCTGCCATACTTGCTGTAGCGGTTTGTTTGAATAAACACCACCATGTACACCTCACCATCGCCTTGGGATCAGTATTATTTGTATTCTATATTATTTACTTTTTTCTTTTATATTATAATATATTGTATTTTTATTTGAGATGATATTGTATTTTTATTGTAGATGATATTGTATTGCTATGCCAGTAGTTTATTTAATTTTGTTGTACATTGTCTACATTTTTCTTTTGTTCATTATGTTTAAATGTTCATTGAATGCACCTGCCCACCAAAGTAAATTCCTTGTTTGTTTGACCACTTACTTGGCGATTAAACTCAATTCTGATTCTCATTTTTCACTGCATCATCCAGCTGCTAAATGGTCACTAACAGACAACCCATCGATACAAGGTGATAGTCCATAGCGAACCCTATCTAGCTCGAGTGAGACCAAAATTGTCTACATGGATGGTGACTGCTGTGGTGATGGAGCTTGATAAATTAAGTTTTCACATTTATCTGTCATTTATTGTTGCGCTCTCTGAGACACCACACAAAAAAACATCTAAAATGTTAATCCTTGCATCCAAGAGGCACAAAAAATACTAATTTAGAGAATACGTATTAAACTTCAAAATGCCACCAATTGATAGGTGAGGATAACTTCAGTTTTACCTTGTAGGTGATATTCTGGCACAATTCATCTACCGAGGCATTGAGAATTGGGAAATGCAACAGGCCAAGGGAGGCTGCCTGCATACACACAATGACAATAGTGAGGAAAGATGGTTACAAGTTTGAGTCAACAACATTCATATATCATATAGCTTCATGTCATCATCTATAGAAATGCCATGTAAATACATTACATATTTCATAAAAGGGGTTAATAATAAAATGGACACCTTGATAAAGAAGGGCATGTAGCTGAGCTTGACCCCTCGGGACTCAGACAAACTCTTCAGCTCTGTTCGCAGCTCTACTAGCCGTGTAAGGTCCACCTCATCACAATATCCAAAGTGTGGTATCTTTAAGGCTGCAGTCATGGTTCTCACCATTGCTTTATGGAACCCTATTTAAAAAGAAAAACAACAGAGGAAGAGCATCAAATTATATTAAAAAAGCAGTCAGTGGAACCACCTGAGCAGGGAAGTGGTGGTTATTTACTGGGGACTAATCTTAACATTAGACACTCAATCATACTCATATTTTTTTTAGGGTTAATAACGCATTAACGCAATCTCACTTTAACGCGAAAAAAACAATTGTGCCGTTAACGCAGGTTTCTTTTAGACCCTGGGAATCACCTGTCGTCACATGACTTTGACTGCCGACGGTAGCTTTTAATCGCTTGACAACCCTACTTTAAACACATCTGATAATTTTGGATGACAAGTGTTTCCATCTCAATTCTTCTGTGCTGAATGTCTGCGTTTTCGGCTAACGTTTTAATCTTGGCTACAGTAGCTAGTCTAATGTGAACATTACTTTTTTTAATAAATGATAAAGAATGTATATCCCTTTTCACAATTGTAGAGTTATCTTTTACAAAGTTTATGCATATTTTGGATTAAGTTGTAATTGTAACTTGTTTAACTGCATGCTCTGGTTCTTCCCTTTGGCACTTATTTTGGCACTTATTTTGGCACTTTGGAACAACGACTCACCCTGTAAGAAATCGAAAGGACATAAGTACTTGTTCATTCACCTTTCGACCTATAATCCATGTCTACTGGGTGTTGCTCAGTTCAGAGGTCAGAGATGGCGCCTGTGTTGGGCACGCCGTCGGTCGCTCTCGTGTTTGTGTGTCTGGTTGTCTGCTCTGTTCTTAAACTGCTACTCGCTCTTATCCTACGACCGCCAAGCATTGCTGGATATCCACAATTCTGATGCTAAATATCTGACCAACAAAAACACCTCTGAGTTACTTACACAGTTACACTGCTTCTTCAACTATGCATACCAGTCCATCAATCCGCCTTTACCTGAAGGCTTTCGCCGGTGGCCTCTTAACATCACCCGGAGAAAGCGAAGGAGGAAACGGGGAAACCGCGGTGGATACCTAAGGTTTTGTTTTCTATCATTAAATCTGTGATAAATCCTTCTGTCAAATCTATGCCGGTTGCCTCTGTTGTTGCCTGTGAAGGCTTCTCGAGATTCTTTAGTGACAAAATCACTAAACTAAGGCTAAGGGCCAATCCCAATACTCCCCCTTACCTCTTACCCCTACCCCTTACCCCTAGCCCTTAGCCCTCCAAACTGAGGGGTAAGGGCTACATATCCCTAAGAAATGGGACAACACTTGGTTACATGTACGTCATTTAGCAAGTATCGATATCTCCAAAGCAAGTAGTGTTATGCACTGATTTCAAACTAAATTCGCTGCTAATGGAGTTTACTTATAACTGTAGACATGCTAGTCAGAGAAATGCGGGACTCTTGTGTAAATCAGCACTGTAACATTATCGTAGCAAACTAGCTATAAAAAATGTTTTATCAATTAATTAAGCCGCAAATATATCATTTATCGGACTCTCTGGTTGATCTGGCCGCCATTGTTGCCGGTCGTGCAGTATTCGCATAGCCCTAGGTTTTAAGTAAGGTCCCGATCTTACTTGGTTTCAAGGGGTGTATACCCCTTCGTCTTAGCCCTACCCCTAGCTCAAAAAGAGTATTGGGACACCACTAGCTCTCACACGAACGCCGCAAAAACAAGGGCTAGGGGTAAGGGGGAGTATTGGGATTGGCCCTAAGTGTTTGCCCTACTATAACTCCTATCTCTTCCCCAATCATGTCAAAGGCCTCTGCATTCTTCAAAGCTTTTGAGCTCATTAACCTCCAGCAACTGAAGGAGGTGATTGACAAGCTCAAACCCTCATTTTGTCCCAGTGACATAATTCACCCAAAATTTTTAAAACAAATCTTTAACTCAATTGGTCCAGGTCTGCTGTCTCTGATCAACAAGTGCCTGCAAACTGGCTCAGTCCCTGCCAACCTCAAAGCTGCCACGGTTCATCAGTGAGCTGTCTCAATGATTACCGCCCTGTCGCACTCACCTCTGTTGTGATGAAATGCTTTGAGAGGTTAGTCAAAGACCACATTACATCCTGCCTGTCACCTGCATTAGACCCACTCCAGTTTGCATATAGGCCGAACAGGTCTACAGAGGATGCTGTAGCTTTGGCCTTGAACACTGCTCTCTCTCACCTGGATCAGAACAACACGTACGTGCGGATGCTCTTCATCGACTTCAGCTCCGCCTTCAACACCATAGTACCATCCAGGCTTATCATGAAACTACAGGACCTGAACATCAGTCCCTCCATGTGCAGCTGGATATTGAACTTCCTGACAGACAGGCCACAGGCAGTACGGCTAGGTAACATCACTTCAACCAGTCTAACACTCAGCACTGGTGCCCCACAGGGTTGTGTGTTAAGCCCACTGTTGTACACCCTGTTCACCTATGATTGTGCAACCACTAACAGCTCCAACACCATCATTAAGTTTGCTGATGACACCACCATTATCGGCTGCATCAAGAATGGTGATGAGTCTGCCTACAGAGCAGAGGTGGCAACAATGACATCTTGGTGTCATGATAACAGCCTGCTGCTTAATGTAGCAAAAACCAAGGAGTTGATAGTGGACTACAGGCGGCTGCAGGGAGAACATGCACCCATTCACATCGGGGGCACAGCTGTGGAGAGAGTCAAAAGTTTCAGATTTCTTGGTATCAATATCAGCGAGGATCTGAGCTGGACACACCATATTGGTGTGGTTACAAGGACAGCGAAACAGAGGCTCTTTTTTCTGCGGCGACTGCGGAAATTTGGACTGCACTGACCAATTTTTACCGCTGCACCATTGAGAGCATACTGACTGGTGGAATTACAACATGGTTTGGCAACAGCACTGCCCAGGACAGGAAGACACTACAAAGAGTGGTCAAATCTGCACAGCGTATTACAAGGACTGCATTGCCATCCATTCAGGACCTTTACAGCCAGCGCTGCAGGAGGAAGGCCAAGCGGATCATTTCTGACCCTAGTCATCCCTGCCACAGTCTTTTCTCTCTCCTGCCTTCTGGAAGGCGATACAAGAGTATAAGGTCCCGTACCAGCAGATACAGGGATAGTTTTTACCCACATGCCATCAGGATGCTGAACTGTCCTTGAAATATATTTTTGCACTAATTTTTTTTTCTCTTTTTCCTACCCTTTTTCTCCATTCTACAGTATTTAATTTATTTATTCTCTAAATTGAACGGACATTGAGCACAAAGAATTTAATTACTGATAAATGCTGTTTATGAGTAAATGATAATAAACTTGAACTTGAACTTGGTAACTCCCTTGCTCAAGAAGCCTTCACTGGACTCACTGGAGAAAATTGTGCTAAATCAACTCCAAAGTTTTCTGAATAACAATTGTATCCATGAGGTTCTGCAATTAGGTTTTAAGTCTGCTCACAGCACTGAGTCTGCCCTTTTGAGAGTTTTAAATGACATTTATCTTTCTACTGACTCCGGAGATTCTGTGGTTCTTATTCTTCTAGATTTATCAGCTGCTTTTGATACCATAGACCACTCCCTTTTATTATCGAGGCTTGAGACCTGGGTAGGTCTAAAAGCAAATGTTCTGACCTGGTTTCAGTCATACCTAACTGACAGAAAGTCACAGTGAAACTGGGTAACTTTTCCTCTTCCCCTGCCTCGCTGTTGTGTGGCCTTCCACAAGGCTCTATTTTAGCTCCTTCTCTATTCTCATTATATATGCTACCGCTGGGCTCTATTCTCCGGAAACATGGTGTATCCTTTCATTTCTATGCTGATGACACCCATATCTATTTACCAATTAGGAAAAATAATCCCTCAGCAATCTCATCTCTTTTAAAATGCTTAGAAGATGTTAAATTATGGCTGGCACAAAATGTCCTGTTTTTAGACTGAGGTAATAGTGTTTAGCCCAAATGAGAACTCTGTCCTCGACTCCTCAAGCATCAACCTAGAGAGTTTATCTGTTTTTAGATCTTCACGGGTGCAGAATCTTGGCATCTTTTTTGATCAGCACTTAAAATTTGATAAACACATCTCGTCTGTTACTGGGTCTAGCTTTTATCAACTGCGGATTTTCTCCAAAATTAAGGATTCCCTCAACATTTGGACTACATAGACAACGTCGGTGTCAAAAGGTTTGCCTTGGTAGCAATTGTGTTGCTTGTATTTTTATTTACGTTCCGTTGTACGGTTTAAGAGCTTACGACAAAAAGTGGCAAAAAGTGCCTTGTGTGCACCAAGGGACCTCAGTGCTAGCCTAACATCACAACGTCAGCAAACGTTTACCCGGCGTCATGGACCCGACCAGCTAAATAGTTATTTAGCACTAGTGTTACGCAGGAGCCGACCAGCTAAATAGTTATTTAGCACTAGCGTTGCTACCTGCATATACCTACAGCTGGCAGCTGTGCTCTGTTTTGCTCCTCGATTCAGACCTAGACCTGGTAAATTGTAGAGCTAGCTAACTACTAGACTTCTGCTGTGTGGGAATCGCAGGAGCTAACCAGTCGTAGGGCGTACAATAATAAAGGGTGTTGATATTAACAACCTGGAAACATGCATCCGACGCAAGCACACCCCACAATTTCCCCAGAAAGTTTCCCCAGAAATCGTGCCCTCTAGTGACTGTAATAACATTTTGTCTGTTTTTTTGTTTTTAGGGGGCAAGCAGCGAAGCACCTATTGTAATTGGTAGTATTATTAGGGGCCAAGCAGCGAAGCTGTGAGGAACCTATTGTAATTGGTAGTATTATTAGGGGCCAAGCAGCGAAGTATTATTATTATTCTTAGGACTGGGTGTCAATGGAAGGCCCTAGAAGCGCTTGGTCGAAAATTTGCCACACTCATTGGGGACAGTCCCCTGGTCCAATTAACAAAGTTTCATGGCATTCTAGCGCCACCAACGGGTCAAAGTTGGAGTTGCGTTTACACAAGTTACTTTTGAAGCGCTTGTCAGATTCCTTGGATCAAGCTGAGTTCAACGCACACCATGCGTCAATATCCGGTTATATAGATTTCCCGCCATTTCCGGTTTTATCAAAAAGCTTTGAAATGTTCAGGTCACAAATTGGTCACCAATTGTGTTCAATCATCCCAAACCTTTTGCACGCCCCAACTTTTGTCTAATGTTTACCAAATTTGGCACAGATGATCTTTAGACCCAGTTTCACAAAAGGAATCAGATGGAATTTCAATTTTCAAAAACGTTTGTTCGGTAGAGCCATTTTCATTATTGACAATGTATTTGTTCTGAAAATGTATGCTACCGATAACATTCTAGCTAGGTCTAACGTTAACTAAAATACAAGTGCAACTTAAGTACAACGGTACTTAAGACATTTGTTGGATCATATGTTATCTTATTTCCTCTAGGAACACAATGACACTTATTGAGGGACTTGTTGCACTTGTTGGTTAGTTGTAACTGATTTAACTGCTTGTACTCGCTGTGAATTATCTTATTGCTGCTTGCTTTCCTCCAGGTACACCCTAGCACTTTCGAGGATCATGTTGTTTAATTGTAATTTGTTTAACTGCTTGCTCTTTTGGTTCTATCCATTGGCACATATTTGCTTTTCACAATGTATGCTTCATGCTTTGGCTACCCGCAATGTTTTGGGGTCTCGTTGTTTATGATCATTGACCTATGCACTTTTGGTAAAGCTCTTTCTTGTTAGTTGCTTTGGATAAAAGTGTCTGCTTAATGAACAAATGTAAAATAAATCAACTGTAGTTGACTATTTTAGCCATTACCCTTTAGGGGCTCTGTGACATCTTTCCCAGTGAAGACCGGTTTGGGCATGACATGGCTAGGACCACTCAGTGATGCCACCTTCTCCTTAGGTTTGGTGGCAGAGGGTATGGCTGCAGAGGTCTGGATTTCAAGGAATGGAGTGGGGGGTAAGATGGCCCCTGTCTGCTTAGCCAGGAAGTTGAGAATGTCCTCTTTAAGAATGCGTCCATCTTTTCCAGTTCCAACCACTTCACTCAGCTTGATCTTAAAATATTAAAGGAAAACAGAAAATATGTTAATTGCAGTCAATTTACCGACAATTGTTGTGTAAAACACTTATCGGATGAGAAGTAAAATATGATAATGACAAAGGGAGATCACAAAAGATCCATCTTTTTTGCATACAATCATTGTGTTGTGAAATGGCTATTATTCTTTTGGTGCCCAATGGCGCTAAATAACTACTGTACCAAAAAGTATAGCATTTTGCACACACTATACTCGTTACTATGCCACAATGACCAGGATTGAATCACAGGTGGCACTACAATACACATTCTTTTGTTTTTGGGTTTACACTTTCAAAAACCCTGTACACCTAAAAATACGAAACTTTTGTAAGTTTACATTTTTATTTTTCCACATGAGCATTTGACATTTCATTTAAACTTTTATTTGATCTTTCAAAATTAGTTGAGAAAAAATTCCATATTGGTTAGTAGAATATACAGTACAGAAAAATGAAGGTCGGGGCACCAATTTGCACAAATTACTATTATTATTTATGTTTGCAGCATTGGAAACTTCTGTATCTTTCTGTAACCAAACCGAACAAAAAAACAACTGGGTTTTGTTTGTTTGCCCGAAAAGTTGTGTGCAGTAGGCAGAAACAGGATTTCAATGCTCTGGAGTGTTTTGATATACTTTTTTCTATTGTTCAGGGACTGGCATAATGAATCCACTATATCTCACAATGGTTAGAGAAGCAGATTTATAAACTTAAAATTACTGTTGAAAATTACAAAGTGTTTTTAAAGGCAGACATTGCAGGGACAATTTAAAAAGTGTATTTAAACCATACAGCATTCATCTCCTCTGTGTTACTATCTCATATGCACTTGTTCGACAGTTCCAGTCCATCCACCCACCCTTCCATCCATCATCTTCTGCTTATCTGGGGCCAGGTTGCATTGGCAGCAGGGTATTCTAGATGTCTCTTTCCCCCGCAAAGCTTTCTAGCTCCTCCAGGGGGATCCCGAGGCATTCCCAGGCCAGATGAGATATATGATTCCTCCAGTGAGTTCTGGGTCTACCCCGGGGTCTCCTTCCAGTTGGACTTGCCAGGAAAACCTCCAAACGAAGGCACCCAGGAAGTAATTCAGACGCCCAAACTACTTCAACTGACTCCTTTAGACACGAAGGACTAGCAACTGTACTCCAAGCTCCCTCTGAATGTCCAAGCTCCTTACCCTATCTCTAAGGCTGAGCCCAGCCAAACTGCGGAAGAAACTCGGCCGCTTGCATCTGCAATCTCATTCTTTTGGTCACTACCAAAGATCAGGACCATAGGTGAGGGGTGGAAAGTAGGTAAACTGGTAAATGGAAAGCGTCACCTTCTGGCTCAGCTCCCTCTTCACCACAAATGGTCTAGTTCAACGCCCCCCATCACTTCTGACGCTGCACCGATCCACTTATCAATCTCACCCTCCTTCCTCCCAACAAGATCCTGAGATACTTAAACTCCTTTGACTGGGGAAGCAGTTCACTCCCAACTCGGTGGGAGCAATCCACTGTTTTCCAGCAGAGAACCATGGCCTCAGACTTGGTGGTTCTGACCCTCGCAGCCGTTTCACACTTGGCCATAAACCTCCTCAGTCCGTGCTGAAATCCAGGTCCAATGAAGCCAACAGAAAAGAGAGCAAAAACGCAATTCTGAGGTTGCCAAACCGGACACCCTCCTCACCTTGGCTGTGCCTTGAGATCCTGTCCGTAGAGGATGTGGACATGGAATCCGAGTGGGCAATATTCAAGGCCTCCATTGGCAGGAGCTGTGGTCAGAAGGTCATCAGGGCTTGTTGTGGCAGCAACCTAAGAACCCGCTGGTGGACAGAAGGAAGCCGTCAAGGTGACGGAGGCCATTTGGGCTTGGTTGGCCCAGGCGTATCCTGAAGTATCAGACAGGTACCAGTTCCAGTGTTTAATGTAAAGCCTCTGTCATATCTATTTAGGCTATAGACAATTGCAGATAACCACTGCTTGTTAAAATTACAATGAACAAGATTCCATTTCTTGAAACACAAATATACTATCTGTCAAACTCAATTAAAACTCAGCCAAAGGCACGTACAGAGTTTCGTAACGATACACCAATGAGTATGACAAGTCAAAAAGGCTGATGCTCAAATGGCCGTCAAGAGTAAGTTCGATACTGTTTGACTCGGTATGCCACTGAATCGAAATAGAAATATTGTCATACTTGGTCAAAGCTGTTCAGAAGTTATAAGCAAAGACTTGTCATATTTCCTGACCAGCAGGTGTCGCTGTGCCAAAAATGTGGAAGTACCCTCAAGTCATGCTTGTGATGACCAGTGTTGGGGGTGTTATAACGCAATACATAATATTATTACTTAAATGAGTAACAAAGTAATATAACACGTTCATTTTTGACATTGAGTAATATTATTACAGTTACCTATTTAAGTAACTTGCGTTAATTGTCCAAGTTACTGCATCAATTCAACAAAAGACTAAAATAGCCTTAAAAATACAGATTGTTGCCTAAACAACAATTCCTGGGCACAGTGTTTTCCTTCGATTCACGCTGCAGACAAACAGGCAGCAGAACGAGTGAAAAAATTCACACTATTTCGCTTTCATTGAAGATAGGAAAAACATTAAAGTGAACTGCAAACTGTGCCCAAACTAAATAATATCTATTGCCAAAAACAGTAATTCAAACTTTAAAAAACACCTCGAAAGTGTCCAGAGAAAGGAAGCTGGAAGCTAGCGAAGAAACCACTTTAAACCCTGAGAGAGATGGCGACCCGTTTCCACAACTCGCTACTATTAAAAGTAATAGTAAAAGTAATATAATAAGTACAAATATTACTTTGTACAGTAAGTAATAATGTAACTTAATCACACTACTATTACTTAACAATAATAAGTAATAACTAATATATAACTTTTTTGAGTAACTTCCCCCAGTGAAGACCCATAACAAGTTTGGTCTCAATACGCTAAAGCAGGGTTCTCCAAACCTGGTCCTCGAGGGCCGCTGTCTAGGGCTGTCCCCGTCTAAGATTTTCTTTGGTCGACCAAGACTCGACTAAAACGTCTGAAAATCGACTAATCGAAATTTGAAACTTTTTTTTTCTATAAATGTCACAGTTTTTTCATCAAACCCTTTTGTGTGATATTTTACCTCACTGTTTTAAAAGATAATATGAAAGAAATACAATACAAGATTGACAACTAGACAAACAAATGTAGGCTACAAACATTTTCCTGATCTGACTCATGTAGCTGCTGGACATTCCAGATTCAGCCTCTATAAAATAAACTAAGTCCTGTTGTTACCGAATGCCGATATAATACAAAATGCCTGATTGGTTATTATGTATTATCTCTTACAATGTAGGCTACTACAAATAAAACATATTGTTTGTTTAACATGAAATTCATCAGAGCGCGCTGATAACTGGCTGAAAAAGTGCAGCATGCGAATTTACGTAGAAGCCGAGTGGGGAACGGTGCAAAAGACAAAGATTTTGGTGTCTTGGCCGGAGAAGATAATGTCATTGGATTTGGATGTGATTCTTATTATAGGCATATCCATTTTTCAACCCAGTGCGTTAGCATGAGCAAAGCAGGCCAATTTATGTTTTTCAGGTGGTAGGCTACATCATATTCCACGTCGAACTACGAAAAATAAACCGTTGTTGGCAGAGTTTGCATTAAACGTTTTTCGAGTCACCTGGTAGGCTACTTTGTCATACCATAGATTTATTTGCCATTTTGACTAATAACATCGACAAAGTAAGCTATGGCAGAGTTTGTAGTTCAGCAGCCAATTGTGCTCGTGCCGTGTGCAAAAAAACTAAACAAAGCGCAGATTAACGAAACGGAAACTAGTAACACCTTTTCTTTTAAATTATATATTTTTAGAGTTGCTTTATTTGTCTTAAATAATATAAGCTAGAATTTCTGTAGAACATTTCTTTAATTGGCAATGGTGACACAAGCGGGAATCAGATTTCACACTGCCATACAGCGGCTCGACTAAAAAAAATCTTGGTCGACCAAGAGCATATCGACCACAAAATCGACTAGTCGACTGAGTGGGGACAGCCCTACCGCTGTCCTGCATGTTTTAGATGTTTCCCTGCACCAGCACACCTGTTTCAAATGAATGGGTTGTTATCAAGATATGTGGAAGCCAGGTAATGACCATTCATTTGAACCAGGTGTGCAGGAGCAGGGAAACATCTAAAACATGCAGGACAGCGGCCCTCGAGGACCAGGATTGGAGAACCCTGCGCGAAAGCATTGCGGAGATGAAGCCTTGCATCCACTTTGGCATGCTCTTCGTTGAATTCATTTGCACGTTATTAGATTAATTTTTACTATTCACAAGTCCAATTCACAATTCCTTAACTGTCGGCATGCTCTGAAAATGATCAGCCTAGGAGGACAATTAATTTAAAATGTGAATTCAACAGTGTGAGTTAGTGTTTCTGCAAGTCAACATGTTAGGAAATATTTTTGTCTTGAAAACTCAAATCAAAAGAGCCAATTGTATACTGTTGGATACATTAATACGAGAGTCTCTGCTAGTTGTATCGTGGTATTTTAGGGCAACGACATTAACGATCAACTTGAGAACTGGGCACTGTGCAAAGTTGTGATTATTCAGATGTTCATTTCAGAACCTAAGGACGTGCAGTGCCGCATTTGACGTTGGTTGGATAAATGTACTTCGGCATCCCCCAAAATTATTTTCCCCGTTTTGCGATGGAACTATTTCAGCCATGTTCTGTTGTCTGAGCTTCTCTAGCCTCTGATCTCTCGAGCCTAAACAATATGTATGAATATAGCTAGCCAAAAACAGGCATAAGACAGGAACAATATATTTTATGTCAATACAATACAGAAGACATACTATTTCACAGCACTGTTGTAACAAGAACAGACTAACAGGGATCCAAGCGCAGAGAGGTTGTTTAAGAACAGGGCAGTCAAGGTACAAGTAGAGATTGGTAACATGATCCGTAACAGACAAACGGGACTTGCGGGAATTGATGACAACTTTCAAAGGGCAATTCACATATTCATACTTTTTGGGGTAAACTCTCATTTAAAAGTGTATTCGCTTTTACAAAGCTGATACAGCCAGATAAGCAATGCAGATTGTTGGAATACATTTCATCCCTCCCCCTTCCACCCACACAAACAGTGAACAAGCATCTCCCACCCATCCACGTCCTTCCCCCTCCCACCCACCCCTGTGTCCTATTAATCACAATGCACTGACAGGCAAAGGAAAATACAACTGCATTGGTAAAATAAAACTGTCAAAAAAGGATTACAAATTAGTAGATAAAATAAATAATACAAAATAAATAGTATAAATATAGCTGCAAGCAGCAATGGGGTGGCCAAGCAGGTCAGATGACCCTGAAGAAACTTTCGACATCCTCAGAAGAGGGTTCCGAGTACAGGCAGCAAGTTTGGTGTGAATCCATCAAAGATTTGCTGAGATAAGACACAATTTTCTGTCTGGCGGCTCTGCTGCCGTTTTCCATTGGCTGTACCGGACAAACGGTTTCGAAAATATAAAATCATTTTGATAGAGTGAGGTGAGGTTTGATAGTGTAAACAGATAACCAGTGACATGACGGGCTTGCTGGTTCTGGCTGGATTCTGACTTCTTACGTTGCACTTGCCAGGACACCAATTTATCCTAGTGAGCTATTCTCAGTGGTGGAAATTACTGTGTTCAGTTACTGAGTGAAAATATAAGAAGTTGTTCGTGTGGCAAGCGGTTGTCAGATTTGGCCCAAGTTTAAACAGCTGTAATTCAGTCCTATTTTGACATGTCAAGGTGATTGTGGTCTGAAGATAATCTGCGCCAAATTTGGTGAATATTAGATACGTTTTGTAGGAGTAGGAAAAAAACGTTATATTCATTCATTCAAAATGGCGTCCGCATCAATTTAGCTGGTATCACCAGTTAACATGTGTCAGATACAGGATCGCCCGCTAGCGGTTAGACGACACAACATTTTGTGGACCTCTTTGGAACAGGGTCCCGAGCACCTGTACCATGTTTGATGTCAATTTAGCAAGTATTTCCTGAGATATGATCTCACTTCCTGTTTTGGCGCTTTCATCTCCGACTTTGATCAGCTTTATCGGAAAAATCGGTTTGAAAATCAAAAACCATGTGAAAACATTTGTGAGGCTTGATCTGAGGATAATTGGTGACAAATGTGTGCTTATCGCAGCGCCACCTAGAGGTGAAATGGCATGACCTATTTTGGACCTCTTTAGAACAGGGTCCCTAGTCCCTATACCACATTTGGTGTCAATTCAGTAAAGAGGTGCTGAGATATGACCTCACTTCTTTTATGGTGGCTTGGTGGACGACTGATTGGCTGTTCCAGTCAAAAGATTAAGAAAATCAAAAAAACATGTGATGTAGTTTGTGAGGCGGCCACATCAATTCGGCCACATCGATTTG
Source organism: Mallotus villosus (assembly GCA_903064625.1). NCBI lineage: Eukaryota > Metazoa > Chordata > Actinopteri > Osmeriformes > Salangidae > Mallotus > Mallotus villosus. Next base: position 547,604 of record CAEFZP010000752.1, read on the forward strand.
ATTGCCTGTAAGTAACAAACGTTTCCGCAAATCAAAACGCCATGGGATAACCTTTGTGAGGCTTGGTCTGAAGGTAATCTGTGGCAATTTTGGAGAAGATTCAACAAGAATTGTAGGAGAAGTAGCGAAAAAACGCTTTTCCTCAACATTCAAAATGGCGGAGAATCTGTATAACTTGGTATGATGTCATAAAGTGCGTTGAACTCGTCTGTATCCAGGGAATCCAATGATACCTCATTTTGGAAAATGCGGCAAATGGTTCAAAAGTAACGTGTGTAAACACACCTTCAACTTTGACCCATTGGTGGCGCTAGACGGTTGGAATGGGAGACATGAAACTAGGTGAAATTGATGAAGGGACTGGTCCCAAAGAGCGTGTCAAATTTCACAACTTCTGAGCCTGTGGTTCTAGGGGCTGCCATAGACATCAAGAGGCGGAAGAAGATGTATAATAATAATAAGAAAAGGTAGAAACACTTGAGGTGGCTGCGCCGCTTCGCGGCTTGGCCACCAATAAACAGAAATCAAACAACTAAACAAATGAAAAAGGGAAGGGGGGGGGTAGCTATTGGCAGAGGGCTGATTGTTTGCATAAGAAAGGAAAGGATCCCAGGTTTTTGTGAGATTCTCTGACAGTGTGTTTGATTTTTTTCAAGGTGTAAAAATTACATTATCTCTTCTAACCAAGAATGTGTGCTAGGCGGCTTTGGGTTCTTCCAATGTAGCAGTATCTGACGCTTGGCTATCAGAGCAGCACATGCAATAACATCAGCTTGATAACTAGTAAACCTTCCCACAACAGGAGGCACACCAAATATTGCAATCAAAGGGCATAGAGACATACGAATATTAAAGACTGTATATAGAAAGGGTATCAAAAAAGGAAGTCCAGAAAGAGTGAAATTTAGGGCAGGAGAAAAAAAGTGTGTATGTGGTCTGCTGGAGATTGAGAGCACCTAATACATAATTAATCTGTATCAGGAAACAGCTTTGTCAGTCTGGCCCTTGTTTAGTGAATTCTGAAGACAATGTTAAATTGGATAAGGCTCATACGTGCACAAATACAAGTAGCATTAATTCTGAGTGAAACATCACTCCTCCAGAATTCATCTAGTGTAAGACCTAGTTCCTTTCCCCAAATATTCTTTAGCCCTAAAATAGGAGGAATTTGAGATGAAAGAAGACCATGGATTGAAGAGATAGTATTTTGTGATTATGGGGAGGATATGATGTCTTCAAACAAAGTTTTTTCAGGCAGAGAATTTGTTGTTGAAATTGCACAACTGTAAATATCTGAATATACCTAAATTAGAAATACCAAATGTTGTGGCTAGGTCAGTGAAGTTTCCAAATGTCCCAACTACATAAAGGTCACTAAAAGAGACAAGGCCCATCTTCTTCCAGTGTGCAAAGGTTTTGTCAATGCTTGATGGTAAACAGGTGATTGTTGCATATGGGAGTAAGGACAGGGGAATTTTAACCCATAATGGTATCTGTTTTCAATGTTTTTGTGAGGAGAGAACAACAGGATTATTAGTGTATTGGGAGGGCGGCAGAGGGAGGGGTGCAAAGACTAATGCAGGGAGTGAAGTGGAAGTGCAAGAGTTAGCTTCCAAGACACCAGATAATATTTGGGCGATGGCACCATTTTTTCAGCATTTGAATGTTAGCGGCCCAGTAATACAAATGCATATTGGGTAAGGCAAAACCCCCTGCTACTTTGGGTCTTTCTTCATTTATTTTCTGAATTTTTGGAATCTTGCCAGCCCAAATGAAAGACAGTATAACAGTGTCCAATTACTTAAAAAAATATTTGGGAAGAAAAAGAGGGAGGGTCTGAAACAGAAATAGGATTCGAGGTAGCACGTTCATTTTGATGGTTTCAATTTGGCCAACAAAAAGGGTAATTTGTGCCATCTTTGAAGGTCTGATTTGATATTTTCAGTCAGTTTTATGAAATTATCTTTATTCAGGGAATGAGAGAGTGGGAAATATTGACACCTAAAACCGTTGGAGGAAAAGTGAAAATCCCCGGGGGCAATGGATTTGGCTGACTGATTAACTGGGAAACAGAGACAATTAAACAAACACTGCCAGAGTTTGCAAACAGTTCTGGAGTTTGTTTAATTGTCCTCACTGTGCAACCGTTGTTCATGTAACATAAAGTCCCTTTTTTGAGAGTGAGAACAGAAACACTTGGCGTAGCTGAGCCTTTACAAGGTTACAAAACCGCAATGTTTTAAATCGCGTTTAACAGTAAAATCGGTTAAGCGCTGCATCCTGTGCATACATATGAGTATTACGTCGCGCGCACACACACACACAAATGAGCAGTTTCCGTCCCCTAGGTGTATCCACCGAATTAAATCTGGCGTCTGGATACCCTTGACCTATTACTAAATGTCTGTTACGACCCAACCGGTTGAAAACATATTTAACGGAGGACACAGAAGAGCAGACAGTTTGACGTTTACAAACGGAGATTCTATTGATGGAAACATGAGTTTGTACATCTTATTTTTCTATAAAACTATGCAGTACAACCACTCCCGTGCCCCGTAACTAAAAGTGTGTAACAAAGAAGAGCCGGCCACAAAAGAAGGTGCGACGCCAGGCCAACCCTATACAGGGCAGTCGGAACCGGAGCCAGCACCTCTACCACTCTACACAAAGAACCCCCCCCCCAACTAAACTAACAAAGAAATGAACCGAAAACTAAACAGCCGGTCTCACCAAAGGAAATTACGGCGCTGCTCACACCAGCGCTGGAGTCGAATGATCTCAGAACGGAAATGAGCGAGACCTCGACCGCCCCCTTCCGCAACCTTTATAGAGGCTCCCGTGAGCCTCGTTTGAAACCTGGATCTCGAAATCCAACAGGACCTAACAATGTCTAATATTGAAAAATACTTTGTGGCAAAGACCACTTTTAATGACACAAACCAGCACAAATGAGGCACAAACAAATATGACTATTTTGGGTGAATTTGGAGCATTTGGGCTGAGTGACCTCAGAATGAAAGCAGCACAATTCTTTTTATACTGCACAACCGGAGCACAAACAATTGTTTCAAGATTTTCTTGAGGTCTTGTGTTGGGTGAGGTGCCAACTTTACGTAGCTCAATACGTGAAATAGTTTTGTCATTTCCATGGTCACAGTTCTATAAATTATTATAAAAACGGATCTGTTTTCACCACAGTCATGGTACAGCTCTAGGTAAAAAAAGTTAAGTGGTAAAAATAAATACATAATAATAGTAACTAGAGAGCATACAATTTCTGGGGAAATTGTGAGGGTCTGCCTGCTTGCGTCGGTTGCAGGTGGGTCCGTCCCTTTAAGTTTTTCCCTTCTAGTGATATTTTAAAGCATTTAGCCTACTCGTATTGCATAATTCATTAAGAACACCCTTGGAAAGAAGCTACTGTAACAACGTTATCACTGGCAATATTTCAGATGGAATCTCGATTCAAACAGTATGTCTTCTAACTGAAAATATGTCCCCAAAAACGTAAATAAGCTTGACATTTATTTAGTGGAAAATCGCTCATGCATAAAAAGCTCTATAGCGATCATTGTCAGTAACAACGCAAAATGCGATATAGCTACGGTGGCCCTTAAGTGCAAAACACACCCCCTAATATGAGTGCATCCCCCAAATGAAAACACTCCCCACAAATACGAGCCAAATAGGATGACTTGCTCACCTCCCCCCAATACAAAGACACGCTCCTCCAAATGGATAACGATTACATTACATTAATTACATTAACTCAAAACCACATTACATTAACTCAAATCGATATGGTTGGTACAACACTTTCGTCGCTGAATGGATGCAGTAACTAACAGGGAATAATACATTGATTGACAGAAGTACGAAATGCAATAGCCTGACAGAGTTACGTGCACCAGGACAGTTGTTTAGCTATCGAAGCAGGTAGCAAGTATGCCTACTTATGCAAAAGTATAAATTGCGTGTTAAGGGGCACTGTTTCGACAGCGCCATCGGGCTGTGCTTCAATACCTTATAAATTAAAGTGTGAATTACAAGTACAGTTCTCACAGTAAACCACCAGATGGCGATGGTAAAGCGCAGCCCTATGGAACAGGTTTTTAAACATTGAGTTACAGTAATGTAATGTTTTCCATTTGGGGGAGTGTGTCCTTGTATTGGGGGGAGGTGAGCAAGTCATCCTATTTGGGGGGAGTTGACTCGTATTTGGGGGGAGTGTTTTCATATGGGGGATGCACTCATATTAGGGGATGTGTTTTGCACTTCAGGGCCACCGTATATAGCCCTTTGTGGAGAAGCTGCCCCGGTAAATTGTACACTACAGTGTTCGTCTTGGTAGCGATTGCGTTGGTTGAATTAGATGTAACGTTGAAATTAAATATTTTTTTCATGAACAGATTGACAAATTTAGGCTATGGCAATGAAGTTGGGGTTAGTAGTCAGATAGTTTCACCTATTGAAATACTTTTGATTTAAGGGATTGCCGAACATGTTCTGTCGCCATTTGACTTCCTAAACAGCTGTGGATGTTTTTGTTACTAACAATGTTAGCTACACAGCGTCTTGCGTTGGCTACAGCGTTGCAGTACTGGTTTGAAACCACAGGTAATGATAATTTCACCAACAAATCGTTTACTTGTAATCTAATGTCATAATAAATCGTACAACGAAAATGTTTTTGTGAGGAATGTTTATTTGAACGATTGAAAACAGATGCATCATAGACCGCTGAAGTATGTGTTGCCCGGGCAACATAGGCTAATGTCATGATGCTAATGCTTCAGTGAAATAGTAGACTACTGTTTCCGAAAGTACATGTAGTCCCTCAATACTATCAGCTTATATTGTACATTACACTTCACAATTGTGTTTCATATCACAAAGTAAAATGAGTAAATAGTTATCACCCTGGCCTTTTTACTTGTGGCGTTTCTGCAGCTGCCTTGCAGTAGCGTTAAAGCTATTTTCTAAGTAATCCAAATATTAAAGGATGCTTAGGGGGGCGGCACGATACCATCCTTGCTGTGCAACAGCGTCGGCGACGAGACACTTTTTGCCACAAAAACGTTGCATGGTCCTAAACTGTGCAATGGAACGTAAATAAAAGTAATAGCAACTCAATCTGGACCAATACGAAACTTTTGACACCAACGTTTTCTATGTAGTCCAAATATTGACCGAGCCTTAGGGGGGCAAAAATAATAATAACTAGAAACGGCTGTTCCTGCGAAACAGCAGTGAGAATGCTGAAAACCTGAATGGGGATAGCTGATCATGCTAAAAAAAATGAACATTGTGAACATTTTGTCGAAAGTTATAAGCTGAAGCTTCAAAGCGCCTGAAAGGTATGTTTGAAAGGGGCTGGAGCTGGACGAAGGCATAAAACTACAGAAAAGAAGAAGAAAAATTCAAACCAAAAAGGGCAAAAATTCTGAAAGATGAGCTGCAGGAAAATGTGAAAATTTAGCCGAAAACCAATTGCTGAAGTCTGGGTTGAACGAATTTGAAGGTAAAAGGACAACACTGGAATTAATTGAACTTGCTGGGAAAAAAGCACAATTGATTAAATGGCTGAAAAAAGGTTATAAGTCCTAGCAGAAAAAGTAGAAGGTTTAAAGAAGGAGATGGGATATTCATTCTGTTCATATTTAGAATTATTTTTCAATCCTTATAAAATGAACTCATCTAAAGATGCAAAATAATTTGAGAAAAGGGAAAAACTTGCAGAAATGTAGTTGCTGGAACTATTTTCAGAGCTGGAAAGTACTTGTGGAAGAACAGTGGAACAGTGAAGAGCGTTGGCCAATCGGATTGGTTCCTTGTTACGTAGCAACTGTTGGTCTTTGGAAACATTGTTGCCGTTGTCCCTGGTGAGTTTGTTATACTTTTAAATTCAATCTCGTCACATTACGTGACTTTGTTGTGCGACTGAAAAAGCTACTCGAACTCAGATTTAAAATCTGATGCTGCAAAAAGCTGAACTACAGTATTGTGGGTATTAAATAAGATCATGCTACATCTAACCAGCGGATCATTTCTTGCAAGTGTGTCAAAGTGGTATTTGTACATACTGTATTAACACCTTAGGCGTGAACAATGCATGCATTGTCATCCATCTGACTTTAGCCGAAGCAAAGCTAGAGAGAGGATGCATTGGGAGATTTCCTACAGTAAGCTAGATACTGCTTCAAATTGAAAACGGAGAAGATATTTAGAGTAAAGACAAGTTACTTAACATCTGTGTTCAATATCGTCAATTAAAAGTAAAAACTTTCCACTTATGAAGCGTTTGTTCCTAGGATTAACGCCAGCGGCAGCAAACACTTAGCGTTAGCTACAGTAGCTAGCTACCCCAGCCCCGGTTTGGCTGTTCGTGACGGTCAGCTACTGTATGACAGTCTTGAGCCTCGATTTGTGCAGTTTCTGGGAAATGTGCTCAAATAAAAACGATCTAGCTAGATTATGTACACTTTAAGGTCAATCTACATACCTTGTTTGGCCAAATTGGTTGATTGTGGAAGTCCAACCGTTTTTAGTTATGGAGAGCCATCGCGCTAGCTCGAATTGAAGATACGATAACCGAAATGTGGCTAGACCCACACCTCAAACGAGTTAACCTAGACGCAAACCTATATGTCCAATCCAAAAAATACGGATATTTTCCGAGACCCAAGACTCTGCCGAAACTATAGATATCCTGTATGTGTGACAAGTTTTCCTACATTTTAAGGTCTAACTTGTTTCTGTAAGTTAAACTATATGAACGTTAGAGGAATTCGTTTGACAATTTAGTTGAATATAAGAAAAAGAGCAGCAAGCAGAGTGTGCCACTCTGCTTCCTTAATCATTCATAAAACTCAAGAAGGAGCAACATTTTTTATGTATTTAAAACTGTCATAATTCAAAATTGGCTGAATATTTTAAAAAGCTGATCATTTGGGAATAGCTGAATATCTTGTGAACATTTTAAAGGTTGAATGGTGTCTCTAGCTGAAAGTATGCTGAAGTAGTTACGTTTGAAAGAGGAGGAAGCTTTTTAATGATTTGAAAGGATTTACCATTACTTTTAATGGGAGATTAATTTGCACAAAAACCTTATTATTTTAAAAAGTATAAAACTGAAAAATATCAGAAGTCATAGCCAACATCTCCTGAAGGAGCTGAACGTTTTGATACCACAGTTGTAGGAATCGGTGAAAGTATGCAGGACTAGTTAAAGCGAATGGAAGAACTAAGAAGTTGGAATAATAACTAGAAAGAGCATTTCCTGCTGAAAATGCGTTGGAATGCTGAAATCTGAAATACATTTTTTAAATGGCTGAAAATACAGAAATGAGAAACTACCCGCAAGCTGAAAGCAAATTAATTTAACAAATATGTGTGAGTAGTTGTAGTAGTGACATATGATATAGCAGCAGCTGCAGTAGTAGTAGTATCACTAGTATCAGTAGTTGTGTTGTGGTGCTCTTAGTCTTTTAATGAGATGAGTTGACTGAATAGCTCCGTCTTGTGTCTCCACTAGTAAGCTAATACCAATCACCTGTGTGAAAGACCGAGTGGCGCGTGTCTGTGTGGTTGCCACGGTGATGGTGCAGCTATGATTGCTAACGCGCTGAAGGCAGAGAGAACAGACATGTAGCTTGAATCCAAACCTCAAACAAGTTAACCTAGACGCAAAACTATAGGTCCAATCCAAAATATGAGGATATTTTCCGAGACCCAAGACTCTGCCGAAACCAGAGATGTCCTTTATATGTCTGTGCTGTCAGAAATACGACTCTACAGGCAGTTTTAAAAATGTATATTTCTGCCTTTTCTGACGATTTTTTCAGAGAAATTTGCATTGGTCTTTATGGGGCTTGAGACAGACTGTGTCTCACTCTCGGGCTCCTCACGCAAAAAGTAAACAACTGTGGGTTTCCATACCCATATGAGTCCGACCAGCACAAGCACGGCATCGTTTTGATCCAAAATGAAGCTTGAAAAGTTAATATTGTGGCTGTGAGGGCAAAAGTGCCTTTTTTTACCGGTTTCAGACTCTGCTGTCACTCTGAATTTGCGCAACATTCCAATGCCTCACTCTAGCTCTCTACATAGAAACCCATGTAAATCTCAGAAACGGTTTGAAAAACTCATACATAATTATTGATATTGAAAAAAGTTGAATAGATATCGAAAATAGTGGAGGATTTTGTCAACATTTTAAAGTTTAAAAGGTGTGTGTAGCTGAAATATTGGCAAATCTGAAAAAGTTGAAAGTTGAAGAAGTTTAAGAGGATTCGAAAGAAGGCGCTGAAAGGTGTCAATGAAGAAACAGAAGAAGTTGAATAAAGATTCAAAGAACAATATTTGGAATGCTGAAGTAGCATTCCAACAATAATAAAGAGAAACAGGAAAACAATATTGAGAATGCTTAACAGCATTTTCACAATAATAATAATAATAAAGAGAAACAGGAAAACAATATTGAGAATGCTTAACAGAATTCTCACAATAAGATGAAGATATATTTGAGATAACAAACGTTGTGCTCGCCGTGTGAGTGTATTCATAACTTACATTGTTCTCCATGGCTAACCGCCGTACTGCAGGTGTGGCTTGAGTCTTATGCCCCTTGATTTCCTGGTGTGTGTGCTCATCGTGTGACATTGCTGGTGTCTCTACAACATCTTCTTCTTGGGCCACCTCTGAAAGAAGAATCAGTCATGAAACAATTATAAAGAGATTGCACAATATCTGTGTTCCAAAAGTATCAGCTGCTGGACAAACAGCCGGTCACTCAATATTTGTTGGCTTCTTTTTGATGCAATGAATGAAATTGCACAATAAAGGCTGTGTATTTAGTTAATGAAGGCTGGCTGCATATAGCCTAGTATGCACACTGTATATATTGGGGTTAGGTTTCAAAATTCCAGTTGGAAACCTTCCATGGGAATAAACTGAAATTTGCTAAACTGCAGGTTAGCCTATAACAGGGAACTTAAATGTAGTTGAGAGAAAAAACATTTGGCAGCATAATATTGGTTATAACAACCAGATTTAATGCAATTCAGTTGAATTTATACTGCATTCCTCGATCACATTCACACATCATTTCTAGAATCCTGCACACTACAACAGGATTATTGAAGCCTCACGACTACATTTGAGGCCAAGGACTACATCCAGTAAAAGATTATATATAATCTGTTTATGTGCAGAGTTTTATAGATTTACTTTTATTAGATTAATCTTTTACTTTGATCAATTCAAAACATATGTCAGACTAATTAATTTAATTCATTATGGTTACCTGCCACTGTGGTTAAAGGGCATTAAAAAAAACATTTTTTTACAAACTTTATTTGGGGGTGAGAATATTGCTTGACTGTTAAACGTTGAGGATTTTTGTTCCTAAAAAGTTGATTTTCGTCCCTGCAAATCAACATTGGGCAGCACCTATAATTTATATCTGTGTATGTCAGTGGCAGTCCTGGCACATTTGGCGCCCCGGGCAAGCTTTTCCCCTGCCTCGTACCGTTTAGGAACGGTAGGATACTGGCACCTTGTGCTGCCTTCGGGTCACAATGACCCGAAGGTTCACAACAACCCATCATTCTGCTGCGACAGTTTTACCCAATACAAAAACAAATAAAAAGCATTTTCTTTTAACATTTGCGCTGAGGGGGGTGTGAGACAGCCCGACGGTTAAAAGCAAATGCTTCACTTTATTTTTGTATGAGGTACAGTTGTCACAACACGGTGGGGGGTCACAATGACTGAAGGGTCACAATGACCCGAAGATAACACAAGGGTTAAGAAAAACCATATCATCGCATGTGTTAGCTTATAGTGTGCCTTAGGGATGGTAAGTTTCACCGGTTTGCATCGGTGCTTGGGCATAAAAGCTCACAATGCGATTGCCCGGATCAAAAAAGTGTGCACCATGTGGGATAAAACGCTATGCATCGTTTCTACCATTTTTGCATCGTTCTAATCTGATGTATTTATCTAGAATTATGTGTAGGCGAACATCTTTAGTATTTATAAATGTGACCAATGATTTCTGACCAATGATTTTATATTTAGATTAGAGTCCCCCTCTCTAACTGTTTCTTAAGCACGCTCTCATCTCCATTGCTGTCAGGCGTGTTCTGGCGTTTTCATATCTAGGAAAAGTCAAGAAAGCAGGGTCTTGGAATTTGATCGAGTGCGAAGATACAAAAAATAATTATTCTCGCTGATTAATTCTCAACATATTGCAATAAACTGAAATTGCAAGTGTTGTCATATTGTGCAAATAGGAAATATAATCTAAACTAAATATAATATAAACTCAACATATTTTGAATATTTCGCAATGCAAAGTTGAAATGTAATGAATAGGTACCAGATTTATGTCTGGGGTTCGAATGATTGTGAGGAAAATAATTCAATGTAATAGGATATTTATTACAGCTGTGTAAGAAAAATATTTGATTGTGTTTACTAAATGTGTGTAATCATAGTGTTTGCGGAACAGTTTAAACAGTACTAATGTGAATTGAGAATAATTTTAATTTACTACACTGTGCATTCTTCCATTTATTATCAAGCCCACACAGCATTCAGCCTAAGGGGACATGATACAAGATGTTATGGTGGTGTACAATGGGGGTGTACAATATTTTTAAATGTGACCAAAAACTTGCTGACATTCAAGATTATTGGCTTGATTTTTGATTTTTTGATTTTATTTAGAGCCTTTAGTTATACTGAATTAAATTAAGCTAAATCCAAGTACCTGTACCTTCAGGCATACTCACCTGGACCTGACTCGGTCTCAATATCAACTAGCGGTGTGCCAACTAAAGCTGTAGAATCCACCTCATAGTAAAGCTTGCGGATCACACCATCATAGCGGCTCGTTATGGTGACAGAGGCCTTGTCACTCTGCACCTCACAGATGCTGTCAAATTGTGACACCTTGTCTCCTTCCTTTACATACCTAACAGAACAGACAAACATTACATGGGGAGACATTGCAGTATGTCAACAAAACTGTAAAAGCAGCTTTGTTCATTGTGAAAAAGTATGCATTATGATAAAGCTCATACAGGATTTTATGATGGACTAGAAAAAGGATACACAAGTTGATACTACAGAATATTGACACCAATTGACTTGATAATTCAGAGACACCCACCCACATGCACACACAAGTAGTGTTGCTTTCGTCAACGAAAATTATGACTAAATATCGTCGTCAACGAACCTTTATCAAGTGACGTAAAGTGGGTTACCATGTGTGACTATAGTGTGTGTACTGTGTGCGTGCGTGTGTATTTGTATGAGAGAGTGTAAAGTGTGTTCTTAGTTCCTACCTGACTGACTGCATGTGTACTAAGCATCCCTTGTTGGCCAAATAGTGTTGCTAGTTTTGTCATTCACATAGCAATCACACTGAACTGAATTTGGCATCAACAACATGACTTTGAATACCTTATTCTAGACCAATACATTAAACAAATGGTTTTGGCATTAACATGCCTCCTGAGACTACTGCTTAGACTACTTCTGTTTTGATTAAAAATACAAATTTCATTCACTTAAACTAGACTAAATGTCATCAGTTTTCGTCGACTAAAACTAGACGAAATTAGTCATGGATAGGTCTGACTAAAATAAGACTAAAATGCTCAGACTTTAAGTCGACTAAAACTTGACTAGACTAACAAGAGTATGAACGTGAACGTGACTAAAGATAATGCATAGTGCCTGTGATACAATTTGTGGCACACAGACAGATTCCTGGAACTATAGACAGGACAAAATGCCCACGATTATGTCAGTGACACACACAGATGTCTGGAATTATAGATAGTGCAGTGCCTGTCATACAGCTGATGATGAAAGTTCTTCTCAGTGGTTTTTGTACCTATATTTCTCAGATCACAATTGAAATTCTCTCTGAAGTACTTGTTCAACCTCCACATCATCTATTCTAGTCAAATTGCCAATACTGGAATAGCTTAAGTTAAATTCACTGCAAATTATCAAGTATCCTTCATTTGTCTACAGAAGTCATTACATGCACAATGGTTGAGCTAGTTGTTATAATTGTAGGCCTAATTCCTAATTCATTCATATCGATTCAAAGATGAAGTTTTTCGTTTACTAAACTGCAAGAAAAACAATAAATGTCAAGGTTTTGATGCAGTGGGATTTTTTTCTTCAACACTTAACTGCCTATCTCAGTCAAATATAAACAAGTAACACTAAACAGCAAACTGGAATCAAATGTAAGGATATATTGAATAGAAATGTAATCAAAAATCTATTTTAATTGACTCGTGAGGTACCAAAAGATTTCCACCCCTACTAATTCACCACACAGCGCTTGTATACATTTGCAATGTGCAGGCAGTTTTGACATCAGTAAACACCTTACTTTATGTAACAAAATTCACTGATCTATTCTGAAAGTATATCCACTTCATATTGTTGTTCTGTTAGCTAGCCAGCAATCCCCTTTGAAAGCTGCTGATTATCGGTTATAAAAATGTTTTCCCTATTTTCCTTACTACAAACTCCGGTAAGCTCTTAAATTCACTTAAGTTATCATACAGCCTCCTAGTGCACCCGCTAGTGAAGCGTAAGGTCCAAGGTATGACCAGAGGACCAATCAGAGTGAAGGGGCTGGGATGAGTTCCCATGATTCCCGTGGAGGCACATGAAAGTTGTTTCATTGCTTTAAAAAATGTCAAAATGCTGGCCAGAATAACGTCAATCGTTCCACAATCGATTATAAAGAGGGCACATGCGACATTTCGAAATGTGTAGAGCGCCCGGTTCTCCAGATAATCATGGGAAATCAACGTGGGACAGACAAACACACACACAGAGATTATAGAGATTCACAAATTCTGCAGAAATTCACATTCTACGTTTTTTTAAACAAGCCTACCATTCCTTCACCGTCACCTCCATGATGCCTTCCCCAATATCAGAGAGTTTGAATTGAAGAATTGGTCCACCTGCAGCTGTAAATATATTAAAACTGCTGATTTAGAAGTATTTTCAATCATTTCTGTCAATTATTAAATTGGACCAGGCTCAGCACAAGACCAGAGTTGCATACCAAAGTTGGTGTGAAACCCCCGTGCACTGCATCGCTTTGGGATAAAGGCATGGTGCATTGGTAAGGAGTAGGAAGGAGTGGAGTCTGGTGTTGTTATTTGAAATCTGGAGCAGCAACGTTTGTACTGGAGAGAGAGCTGCAATGAGAAATGAACAGACACTCTGGTAAGAGGAAAAAAGGACACATTCTCTGAAAACATTTGACAAATAATTCCCCTTCGATGTACGTAAAAAAATAAAAGCTGTAAAGTACTTTAAGAGATTCAGTAAGAATCATTTCATTGAAATTTCACAAACTGATGCTTTCTCACAGCAAGTGTCTCTTCCTCCTCAAGCGAGGTTTAAAGGGGTCATCAAAAAGAAAACCGATTTTACCTTGTCATTGAATAACCACAGTTCGTTGGTAAAATTGACATACAGTGAACCTCAAGTCCTTTCCTAACTAAATCTCACAACTTGAAAATGCTTAATGTTTAAATGTTTTTTAAATGTTAAAAAAGTTAGGAGCACCAGCAAAAATGTTGGAGCACCCACCGAATATTAAGGAGCACCATAAGTACAATTTGAGTGACTGATGGCTAATATTAACCAAACAAATGCATGTTTCCCCTACCATTGTTTTGAGGGGCAGCCCGCCGCCCCCAAAACGACCAACTTCTGGCTCCACCTCAAAAGTTAAATTAATTTGTGACTGAAGTTTGGTGCAACATTGCCCTTGTTATTTAAACGTGATCGCCTGTCGATGAGTAGGCGAAACTAGATCCACTGGCATTGACATTCACGTGAATTGATAGTTGGTCATAGTTGAACAACGACAGATCGGTGGGTAAAATAGACGAGTGAACCTCAAACTCCATTGACACCTCTTTCCTATGCAAATCTCAGAATTTGAAACTGCTGCTGTAAAACGGAAGGTTTTAAAAAATCCACAAGGTTTATGTCAACTTGGTGATTTTTTAACTGACCGTTTTCTCCACCCTATTTCGCTCTGGTCTGTACCTTTGTCACTCCCCAATATCAGGGTTGCATAGATCTCACGTGGAAGTACACAGAGCTGCGCGCTGCTCTGTGTACATCCACGGGAATTAGAATCCACCGGTTTTGAAAACCTTGGACAATTTAAAGAAGGATTTGCTAAGGTGCTGTTGCTGAAAAGAGGTGCTGTTCCGACGGTATGCTCATCACAACCGCAGGCTCTGAGTATGATAGTGTCACTCACAGTTATTAGCAATGCTCACGTCTCCTGTATCTAGCATAGTGTGATAATTTAGTTTATTGGCAATGGGGCTAACGTTATTTCATTATCCTGACTGTGCTTCCTTCGAATAAATAACCTGTGTCATGTGAATCTACAATTCACGATGCATGTTTGGTTATGTTGCGTCTTTGCTCCGCAGCTTCACTCGTTGTAAACCAACCAATCAGCGCGCAGCTCTTCTAAATATTTATGAGCATACCATAAAAGGGAGAAAACCTTGTTTCATTCTAGGGCTATTTCACAGGGTGCATTAGGGAGCATAGAACAGCACCCAGGGCTTTTCAGACCAACCAATGTTACATAACCTATTCGGAGACCTTAAGGAACATTGTGAACTACCCTATAAAATCAGTCAATGACCCCTTTAAGTCATATAGGCTAGGACCATTTTTATATCCGCTGTTGGCCTCTTCAACAAGGCCAAGGGCTCATACTGACTTTAATTACAATCTGCACAATGACACATTGCAATTTGCACTATATTACACTATTTGTATCTTTTGTACTATTTGTATTTTTATATTGTAAATTATTTGGCTTCTTTATATTTAATTGTATATTTATTATAGTATTCTAAATCCCCTTAGTATTAGTTAGACTTGTACCTTTAGTATAGTTAGACCACATAGTCATAGATTCATATATGTTTAATGTATGCACCATCCTGCTAAAGTAAATTCCTTGTCTGGGCTAACTTTCATGGAGAATAAAACCCTTTCTGATTCTGATTAATCCATTTCTGCGTTCTGATGCAACTGTTTCAACTATGTAAGGCTGCCATTCCCTTTAGGACTAAGGGAAATGAGAAGAGAATCGTTTTATTCTACACTTCACTCAGTTTAAATGATCAGCAACAAATGTATGCATTTTAATCCATGCTATAAAGTAAGCATAATTATTTAAAATATACAGAAATCTCAGGTGTAAAATTGAATTACACACATGAAAATTCTCAATGTTTGATATTAGTTTAAACAATAGGTTTGGATTCGATAGAGTAAAAAAAAGAACTGCCTTGCTGCAACCGACGCAACCTCAATTTCCCCACAAGTTGTACCGTTTCTAGTTTTTTGAACATCTTGATCACATCTTACCCCTGATAAATAGTTACACAGCCTATGAACGGGAGCCTAAACTTTACAAAAGGCTGTACGTCTTGCCTAAGAAAGGTTACCTACAGTACCTAGCTAGCTTGCTAGGTAGGTAACCTACAGTAGTACCTTGCTAGCTAACAAGGTAGACTGGTGGCCACTGCAAAGTATTAGGGGAACACACGATACTCAGGCGGTGTACCTAGCATCTCAGTTTGCTTGTCAAACTTCAAGTTGAGGAATGTTTACAATAGCTTAAGTGAACCTACCAAACGGCGAACCAATGTGAACGAACATCTGGTAACCGCCGCCATCTTTGCTCTCGCTTGTCGGCCGGAAGTGAACAACAACGTACGCCCCCTCCAATCACCAATTGGAGCGCAAGAAGAAATGGGTGACTTTTCGTACAAAAGTGGTGGTTATGATTTGTTTCCTGGTAACTTGTGATGTAGTGATGTTTCTTTTTCTATAATAGTATTGGAATTGTATTAAAGAATACAAAATAAAAGATTTTTCCTCAGATGGAGCTGATAGGGCTGGCGGGGTTGAAGTGGGCTGGAGGATTACCCTTCCAGAGGAGGGAGCGGAGCTGAAACTTGGGAGAGAGAGAAGGGGAGAGGGACAGACTCTTGGGTTAGGGTTAGTTACAAGTTAGGGTTAAGTTAAGTTACAAGTTACGTACAGTGTAGATAAGATGTGTATGTATATTACAGCTGTATAGTGCAAAACAGTGTAGAATAATATATTAAAGTTTTATGGCAGCTGGTACAAAGGACCTCCTGAGACGCTCAGTCCGAGAACGTAGGGTGTGAGCCGCCCGCTACGGAGGCTGCTGGATTGTCCTGCCAGGACATGGAGAAGGGGGTGATTGACATTGCCCATGATGGCCAAGAGCTTTCCCTGCATCCGTTTCTCCACCACAGTCCCCAGTGAGTCCAGGCTCTGCCCCACCACTGAGCCCGCCTTCCTGACCAGCTTGTCCAGCCGCCCAGTGTCCCTCTTGGACATATTGCCTCCCCAGCAGACTGCAGCGTAGAAGAGCACGCTCGCCATAACTGACTGATAAAACATGAGCAGCATCTCCTTACAGACATCAAAGGACCTGAGTTTCCTCAGGAAGAACAACCTACTCTGTCCCTTCTTGTACAGTGCACCTGCATTAGCTGACCAGTTCAGCTTGTCGTCCAGATGCACCCCCAAGAACTTGTAGGTCTGCACCACCGCGATGTCCTTGCCCTGGATGTTAATAGGCTGTTTGAATATAAAATATGAAAGTATGTTTTATTTGGTGAGTGATTAAAAAGCCTCAACAGAAAGGAAATGAACCACAATTTATAAATTGTATTTAATTAATATCAATTTAGGGTCTTAATGAAACCCTGGAAGTAATGTACTTCAGACTTTAGCTGCCCTAAAAAAGTAGGAAGCCTAATACTAGACTAGCAGGCTACTGTTGCATGCAGACGCAGTATACATACAATTGGTACAACTACTTGAGCCTTGAACAATACATTCATCATAGTTTGTCACAATTGTATTTGTATGTTATTGTCAGTGCAATATTTTTTACCTTATAGATATATAAGGTATAGGTATAAGGTATAATACACATAGCTGTCAAGAGATACATACTTTTGGAAGGCAAACAGGGGGGTATTCCAGAAAGCGGTTTCAACAAACTGTGAACCTAACCCTAAACTGAATGAGTGATATCAACTCAGAGTACATCCACTCTGAATTAAGTGCAAGCATGAAAATTAGCCTATTAAAACCCAACATCAATGGAACTCCGATATTAGGATCCACCATGGCACCCGGCGTCAAACAGAGTTGTCCTACTTTTGTTTGTGTTTATGGTGAATCTGAGCACATATTCCACAAAAAAGCAACACGGCTATAGCAGCGTAGGAGAGACAATTGGCGTGGGAGACAATTGCTGGCCGAGTCAATGCATACATTTGAATGCAGTAGCCAGTCCATACATTAAACATTTAACCACACTGTCCGTTAATATTACTGGTGAAATAGTGGTGGCCTTAGCATGTTGAATGCAATATTAAATATAAAAACATACTACGAACAGGTAAGACATATTTTCCTTAGGCCTATAAGCTTGTGATTGTAGCCTATATGTCACCTTGGTTTTAATCATATTTGACATGATACAAAATCAATATCAGTTGGTGCCTATTTCAACTTGTAGTAGCAGTAGCCCCCAACAGAATGTTTTTTTATCACAGGATGATGATGATTATGATGATGAAGAGATGTTGACTGCTCCCGCAGAGGTGGATGCAGAGAGGCTTAAGTATGGTAGCTACTGGTAGTTCTCTCCCCATGTAGCCTACTTTTATGTACAGCATTGTGTGGAATTCTGTTACACTGAAATTATGAGAATAATGAATAGAAAACGATTTGCACATTCTGATCCTGTTGAACTGAGCATGGATGCTGTACACAGTGAGATGTTCATTTAATGGCAGGTGAATTCTGCGTGAGGAATGTGGAATTTAATGTCATCTCATGTATTCCCAGTTACCCGTAAAGGAGTTGTACAAACTGCTCACATGAAGCAAGTGCCAAAAACTGACCAAGAGATTGTGGCGTGATTGGTTGTTCTTGGGTACAAAAGGAATTGTGAAGCATTGTTCTATGGATTTTTTCTTGCTCTGGCACCTCTTTCTATCTCTGGTTTACAATAATCATGGTAAACTGACCTGAATGGGTTACATTTCTAATGAAATTGCCTGGTGCGGCCCACAACCATCGAGGTTGTTTGTGCGTCAATGTTGCTTTACTCAGTGAACCTGCGCCTCGTCCGTTACTGTTTACAACGTTAGCTTGGCTACTTGGTTGGCGTTGCCTTTTCAGCGTGAGATGTGGCGTGAGAGCGTGTGAAATGGTTGAAATGCGTGTGTCACATGGCCAATGCGTGAGAGTTGTGTACAACGATTTGATCGCACATGCAGCGTGTCTTGTTAATAGGCAACATATGGAAAGGGGATTAAGACGAGAAAGAGTCGTCTGTGATCGCACAAATCCACTGTAAATGTTATTGGTGATCGGTGATTGACAAACTGACGTTTCTGTTTGTTTGTTTGTTTTGATATTGTTAAATTTCCCCGTGAGCCCGCTTCTATTCTCAGTAAACTCGTGTTCTAATTTCTCTATCAGTAACATGTATTTTCCTTTTCTTTTGGTTTTCTATCCATGATTGTTTGAGTAGGCTATCTAGATTAAGATACATTAGTGGAATACACGATAAAGTCATTTGGGTCACAACTTCCGGGTCACCGAAAACAAGATTTCCAAATAATTTTCGACAGTGGCCCGTTTTTTAATTTGTTTTTTTGATTTTGGTTTCTCAATTGAATAACAGAAAATTATTAGTTTTTGTTTTTCGGTTAATCCATTGAAAAATGAAAGAACGAATGATACACGGAATTTCCATACAATAATATTTGATATGTTTCGTACCCTTACACTCCCGAACAGTAGGTGGCGGTAGTGCACCTCTCAATGGTGGTTCGACTGGAAAGAAGAAGAAAAACACAATTGACACGGTCTTGTTGGATTTCAACCACATTACGGCATTGTTTAGATTTGGGGAATAATCGTTTCATTTGCTACTCTCTAGTGCGTGTTCACTGTGAAGTAGTTCGTGTTTTTCAATCCTGCAGAGTAGTTTGACAGAAAGGACAGGGACCAGCCGGTGTACGAAGGCTGCGAACGTCATCAAATTTGAGCACGGTGTTTGATAAAAGTTAGATACCGTTCTGTTCAAGAATGGCTGAAATTGACGGAAGTATCATGGAGGGTGTAGGTATCGTTCATTTCAAATTAATAATTACTTGTAAACAATAAATGTATGTTCTAGTATTTAGCCAGTTTATTTGTATTTGCTTGTGTTTTTAGGGCGGACAAGTTGTAAGAGTATCAACGTCATTGAGTTGCATCAGTGGCACGTCGATTACAATCAACAAGATCCGCGCAGGTAGAAGCACGCCAGGATTAAGGTAAAGAATGCATGTTTGATTATAGTGATGTGGAAGTATAATGTGTCCACATAATCTTCCACATATCTACGGGTTATGTACCGTTTTAAGTAATTTAATTCAGTGTCGCTTCATTTTAATGCTAATTTTCTTTGTGCCGTATTTGTGTGCTAAAGTTAGCCTACCAGTATTTCATCGGGTGCTAACGCTATATTCTCATATTTATTATGTATTCCCCTCCCCCCCAAACTTGTCCCTCAGTTTTTGCACTACATACAAAATGTAGGTTTCAAATTGTTTGTCTTGATTTACGATTGCATCGTTTGTATTGGATTTTTCGTCCCGTTGCACAGTTTAGGCTTAATAATTTGTTTTGTTGAGAAAAGTGAAGCTAACGGTGGCTAACTAGCTAGCTACAGTCACTAACGTCACAATTAGGGTGACCAGATTTGAGTTTGTGAAAAAGAGGACACTTCGTAGCGACGGGGGTGGTGTATTGCACGCCGCCTCATGACCATGTGAATGCATAGAAATGTCACAAATGAAACTAGAGAGCATACAATTTCTGGGGAAATTGTGAGGGTGTGCCTGCATATTTTCAAGCATTTAGCCTACTCATAGTCTATTGCAGAGGTTTTCAAAGTGTGAGGCGCGCCTCCCCTGGGGGGCGCCAGAGAGTTTCAGGGGAGGCGCGGCAAAGCGTTTCAGGGGTGGCGGCAAATATATATTTTTTAATTATTCAAAAAAATAAAAATATATGCTTACTGGAAAATAATCATTACGTAGATTTATTATATGGCAACGACAGTACGAGCCTTCTGATTGGCTAATGGGTAGTCATGCCAAACCCGTATTGACCAGCGGTCCAATAAGTATTGTTATTGCCCTCCTCTGACGTCATCTTCAAAATTAGCGATATCGAAGTCAACTGAGTCCAGACGATACTGAAGACATCAACAGCGACGAAGAAATTGTTAACTTTCTAAAATAATCGTTATTTGTGTTGGAATTAAAGCCATTTTAGCAGAACCGTACTGTCCGCTTTCTATCAAAAGTAATTGGTTGCTAGACAACACCTGAAACACACCGTGAGAAGACTTGAGAGCTAGCCTAGCTAGCTACAATTAGCCTACAATTTACAAAATGAAAAGAGCTAAAAATGCCATATAATAAACAACTTACTAACCTCGACCGTTCGGTCATGCCGGGAAATATCAAACCTCGACTTTGCCGTATCAACCTCGCTATCGCTCGGTCGATTCGTTCAAGTCTCGTTTGATATTTCCCGGCATGACCTCACTCTCGGTTAGTAAGTAGTTAGTATGGAATAGAATACACAAAAATATATACATATTTTAATGTCATTTAATCTCTCAGGAAACAGGAAATGGAGCTAACATTTTACCGAAAAAAGGAGAAGTTGGCATAACTATTTTCGGTGGACGATAATGGGACCCCTTACGCTAACGTTATCATTTCAAATGATGTCTTGTCAATCTGTTGAAAACAGTGTTGTGCAGACACAATAGGTTTATTTGTACGTTTTTATTTCAAGTCTCCACCTTCGATGTTTCAGTAAGTAGCAGTGGTGAAAGTAAGCCGGTACTGGCCGGTACGCCGTACCGGTAAGAAATTCCGACACACGCACAGGCCCGTCGCGACAAGGCAAGCAAAACAAGCAATTGCTTGGGGCGCCGAGCTGGATTGGGGCCCCAAGACAACGACTGGTTAAAAATAAAATGCAATGACAAACTGTGTGAGCAAGGGTGCATCACTAAAGTAGGACGTGATCGTAAATAAATTAACAGGTTCCGCCATTGTTATTAGATCTGGACGAGCGGAGCGCTTGGACCCAGAAGAGGTTAAATATCACGTGTGACATTTAGACAGGCAAAAACAGATACAGGTGGGTTAAAGAGTGATACTAGAGTGATAAGAAGTCCTAGTGAATGCTTGATAAGTAGACTATAATACAGTAAATATACAAATAAATAAATAATAAATAATTAGGCTAAGTGAAATTTTCGGCGCGCGCAAAGCGCGCGCATTAAACCTGCATCATAGTACCACCAAGAAAACAAAACTACTTTCACCCCTGGTAAGTAGGCTTACTGTTGGCCATGTTGCACTTCGCTCTGCAGCTTCACTCGTTGTAAACCAACCAATCAGCGCGCAGCTTATCTATATATTCATGAGCATACCATAGAAAGAAGAAACCCTCTTGTTTTATTCCAGGGCTATTTCACAGGGTGCATTAGGGCGCATAGAACAGCACCCCGAACATTTTCAGCCCAACCAATGTTAGATACCCTATTGGGAGACCTTAAGGAACAGTGTGAAATATGCCCAAAAAATCATTCTATGACCCCGTTAAAATGGGGGAGGCCCCGGTGACTTGATGTTCTCTCAAGGGAGGCTCACTGTCTTACACTTTGAAAACCCCTGGTCTATTGCATAATAATTCATTAAGAACACCCTTGGAAAGAAGCTACTGTAACAACGTTATCACTGGAAATATTTCTGATGGAATTGCGATTCAAACAGTAGCTCTGTCTGCTAACTTATGACATGCCCGCAAAAACGTAAATACGCTTGACATTTATTCAGTGGAAAATCGCTCATGCATAAAAAGCTCAATAGCGATCATTGTCAGTAATAACGCAAAATGCGATATAGCCCTTTGTGGAGAAGCTGCCCCGGTAAATTGTATACTACAGTGTTCGAGTCTTGGTTGCGATCGTTGGTTGAACGTTCCGTTGTACGGTTTAGGCTGAAATTAAATATTGCTTTCATGAACAGATTGACGGCTGTGTCAATGAAGTTCGGGTTAGTAGTCAGACAGTTTCACCTATTGAAATACTTTTGATTTAAGGGAGTGCCGAACATTTTCTGTCGCCGTTTGACTCCCTACTGTAAACAGCTGTGGATGTTTTTGTTAGCTACACAGTGTCTCGCGTAGGCTACAGCGTTGCAGTACTGGTTTGAAATCACAGGTAATGATTATTTCACCAACAAATCGTTTACTTGTAATCTAATGTCATAATAAATCGTACAACGAAAATGTATTTGTGAGTAATGTTTATTTTAACGATTGAAAACAGATGCAGCCTAGACCGCTGTAGTATGTGTTGCCCGGGCAACATAGGCTAATGTCATGATGCTAATGCTTCAGTGAAATAGTAGACTACCGTTTCCGAAAGTCGATGTAGTTCCTCAATAATATTGGCTTATATTGTACATTACACTTAACAATTGTGTTTCATATCAGAAAGTAACATTAGTAAATAGTTATCACCCTGGCCTCTTTGCTTGTGGCGTTTCTGCAGCTGCCTTGCAGTATCGTTAAAGCTATAGTTAGCCTATAGCTATCTCCCAGAAGTTAACAAGCTGCTAAACTAATGTTAGGCTAGAGGTAGTCACGCGTGTTTCGTGACGTTAGTAGCGTCAGTGACTGTGGCTAGCAAGTTAGCCAGGTAAATAAAAAGACAAGCAACTCAATGGCTACCAACTTTTGACATGACGTTTTCTAAGTAATCAAAATATTGACGGATGCTAGGGGGGGCACGATACGATCCTTTCTGTGCTGCAACAGTCTTCTATGCACGTCGTATCTAATGCGTCGTTGCTAACATGTGCCGACGCTGTGACGTAGGCTATTATAACTGAGTAGTCTACCCTTTGCCGACAAAATCAACTTTATGCCACAAAAACGTTGTATGGTCCTAAACTGTGCAACGGAACGTACATAAAAGTAATAGCAACTCAATCGGGACCAAGACGAAACTTTGGACGTCGACGTTTTCTATGTAGTCCAAATATTGACCGAGGAGTAGGGGGGCAAAAATAATAATAATAATATATATGTGAGATTACAAAGGATGGCCACGTCGATGACGTGGCACACCCAATGACAATATTGTGTAATGATGGCTGAACGGTACATATATTCGTATTGAACCGAAACAGTACGGGCGTCATGGTTCGGTGCATGAAATTACATGGACAGTATAACAAGTAAATAAAAGATGCGTGCATATTAATTCATGTAATGCGGAACTACTGTAAATTATTCTTGGGCTGTGTCTACTACCGCGCACTCAACGAAGTACACTGCAATGTAGTGCACTGCAATGTACTGCACTCAGTTGCTGAGTAGTGCTGTCTAATCGGGAACACTTTACTTACCCACTTAGCGGGAAGTGACGCACGCAAATCTGCTCGCGACACACGAGAAAATAAACCCGCGAAACAAACCCGCTTGTATTTCTGTCACTGGACTCCTCCTCTTCCGCTACGTAGCCAAGATGGCGCCCGTTTAGGGCGAGTAGTGTCCATCGTCGGACACTTCATTTTTTGACCGTTTGCAGTGCATCATCCGGGTACTTTCAGTGCACTGAATTATTTTGGTTTCTCAGCGTAAGCGCCCTAAGCACTGAAAGTAAGTGCTCGAAGTGCACAAGTGCGCGGTAGTAGACACAGCCTTGATCTTTAGGGACACCTAATCTGTAGCCCGCTTTAGCTCAGAAACTCTGATTGGCGCTGCCGTGAGTCAGAGATAGCTAGCAGCGCTAAGGACGAGTATGCAGGGGTTTTCCTGCATAGAGGATCGCCTAAGGCAAAAAAAGTCAGCGATGAAAATTACATTTAAAAAGCTGTGTTCATCACGCATGCAATGCATGTCAGCGAATATGTTCTCAATATGTTTCAAGTAGTTCTGTTTTGATCAATAGACCAATTATCACCCTACGTCACACCACTGTCAAGCAGGCTCAACTGCGCATGTTGGAGGATTGCAGGGCTTGACATTAACTTTTTGAGTCACTTGTCCTATCGACTTGCCAAGCGTGACCACTACCAACTACGCCAAAGAAAAGCTAGCTCTTCGTTGATGCGGGTGGCCCATTACATACCTGAGGAGTGAGTTTCACGGTTCTAACTCCGTTACACAAGTACATTTACGTTTCATTTGTCCATGCACAAAAGTCATTTGACCCCGGCCCAGTTTCACGGTTCTAACTCCGTTACACTCACCCCTCTGAAACTCACTTCCGGCGGTTAGCTGGCACTAACCTCGTGAATCCGGGTCACGGCACCAATGTGACGGGTATGTAACGGCTGTAGCCACGCCCCGTCCGACAAGGCTTGCTCACCACTCACGGGATACGAGCGCACGACCTCCGACTTGCCAAGCGTGACCACTACCAACTACGCCAAAGAAAAGCTAGCTCTTCGTTGATGCGGGTGGCCCATTACATACCTGAGGAATGAGTTTCACGGTTCTAACTCCGTTACACAAGTACATTTACGTTTCATTTGTCCATGCACAAAAGTCATTTGACCCCGGCCCGATACCTTTAAATGGCCTGACCAAGTGATCGGGCAAAACTATCCTTATAACGGAGGTCGCTTTCTCAGGCAGATTCTGAGATTCTGGCTATCTTCAGCAGGCTCGTATCTACTACAGGCAGTCCTCCCGGACGTTTCTGGTGTAGAATGGAGTGGAATATAACATTGTGCACACTGCCAGTGACTCGCGACCCGAGTCTGAGGCTAACGTCAAAACAGTGTAAGGGGGTCTCACTCAGATTGCCAGTTTACACAAATCACAAAAATAATCGGACCAGCTGGCTAAAAGCAGAATTCCTGTATCTCTTGAAAGCTGCCCTGCTCAACTTTTTAGATGTAGAATTGACTGTAAAACTGTAAAGTTATGAACTTTGTGACATGACGTGAAGACATGGCTGCC
Organism: Mallotus villosus; assembly: GCA_903064625.1. Lineage (NCBI taxonomy): Eukaryota > Metazoa > Chordata > Actinopteri > Osmeriformes > Salangidae > Mallotus > Mallotus villosus. The sequence continues at coordinate 572,807 of CAEFZP010000752.1, forward strand.
GCCCGATTATGCGGTCTACCGGGCGACATTCTCACTCAAATTTCAAGACTTTCGTGACCAAAATCATAATTCTGATGTGACGGATCAAAAGGGAATCGCTTTCTCTCTTAAAGGCTGTCCTCTACCTTTTTGGTCTTTTTAAATCTAACTATTAGTATAATCCGTCTAATTCTCTAGCCATAATAAAGGCTATCTTTCCCGGTTTTCTGCCACTATGTTGCGCGCGCATCCCTAATGTTTACAAACAAATAATTGGTCTGTATGACTGACAACAATTCTATGCCACAATTGCAATGGGGTTTGGCCTCCTTGGGTAGAGAGTCCATGGTTATTCCATTGGCTCCTGAATTTTCTGACTGCCCTTTGAACCTGAGGTAAATAAATATAATGCAAACAAAAAATAAAGATCACAAAGAGTCAAGTATGCCTTCATTTTCCATAATGGTAAATACTAGTTCCATAAAGGAAAATAAGTCAGAGAACTAGTATGAAAGTACTCGATTTAGTTCTGCCCATAGCCTCTCTTCTTCGTGAATAAATACATGGATTAGATATACATATAATTTCATTGGAGCACCGAGGGCCTATTTTGACCCAGGAAAAACCCTGGTATGGCAAGTGGTGGCGACCCACAAGAGATTAGGGATGTCATCGAGAACCGATACTTACGATACCTTTCGATTCTAAAATAACAAAACACAGACGATGCCCATTTTTTTGAAGCACCGTGAGCGCCGGTGCCAGATGTTAGCATCGGTACTGCGCCTCTTCTGGAACTGATGGGGGCAGTATTCAGGAGTGTTCCAGTCGACGTTTGGAAATAGCCTACTTTGCGTTTGAGACAGATGACGTGGCGTTATAATTAATCCGCAGAAGCCATTATGCAAAAGATGCTACCGTGGTCTTCAGACCAAGGGAGGTAAAACTTCCAATTTAGTTAAGCACCTGAAAGATTGTCATCCGGATTTGTTAAAAGAATTTCAAGTTGAGTTTTGATTCAGTTCCTGAAGAGGCGCAGCACCGATGCTAACATCTGGCATCATACAAAATAAATCTGTTCATTGTCGTCGCGGCGAAATTCTGAATAGCCTACATCCAAAGAATGCACTTTTTCTGTTTTTTTAATCTGTCATACTGAAATACACGTTACATGATGTTTGAGATGGTGGGCACGTGTGTTACAATGACTTATGTTATGTACGTAGTTTAGGTTAGCTATGCTGTAGCTTTAACGTTAGCCTGTAGCCTACCTTGGTTAGAAGGTAAACTCATGTTCATCTTGTTAGCTGAATGGCTTAATTGCACTTTTGTGCTATGCTTTTGTGCTATGCTCTATTGCACATGTTTTGTATGACATTTAGCTATGTATATTAAGTTCAAGTACATGGAATCTTAGAAAATCATTTTTTGTACTGTGGTATCGAAATTGGCATTGAGAATCGTGTTATTTTACTGGTATTGGCACAGACTACTGAATTTTTGGTATCGTGACACCCCTTCAAGAGATAGAGGACCCGCCGGCCTCTTTAAGGTCGCAAGTTTGGGAAAACTTTGGTTTCCCAGTCAGTTACAGTAGTACAGGCGAGAGAGTGGTGGATAAGACGAGGACTGTGGGTCAGCGTTTTTCAGCAGTTGTGGGGTATGTGAGTGGAAATACATCTAACATGCTAACGCATATAACGCATCTGGATAAGAGCGTGTGCTAAATTACAAAAAATATTCAATCCATCACCCAGGTGTGCCAATCACTGGAACGAGACAACAACAAAAAAGTCCAACTTCTCCTCCCTACAGTGCTTAACCAGCCTTTAGATGCACATACAAATAGGGCCAAAAACATCACAGAAGCAATCAGAATTTACATGTCATCTTCAATGCGCTGTATTCATTCGTAGAGAAACCTGGGGTGCGTTTCCCGAAAGCATCGTAAGCCTAAGGCAGGGGCGGCCTTACCTATGTTTCACCCGTTTCAATTGAAACAGGCCCCGCCCTCCAAGGGGCCCCCAAGGCCAGCAAAAATCCCATTCATATTTCCCAGTCATGAACATTTTTGCTCCACAAGTCCTTATGAAATAGGGATGGGCATTCGATTAAATTGTCTTAATCGATCGTCGGGAGAATTAACAATCAATTTTAGATTAATCATTAACAATGTTATATTAAAATGCACTATTTATAGGCTATATTAAAATGCAGTGAAAATAGAAAAACAGCGTGTTTCCGCATTGAGATCTATATTAGGCCTACAAGAAGAACAACTATTTCTGTACTCCTAGCAGCGGAGCCGACAGCTAGAAGCCAGTGCCCAAACACAACTGACCCTCATTGTTTTTCCGGCTAATTAACAAAGCCCTCAACAATACTTGGCATATGATGGATAGCATATCCATATCGATGGACTTGCAGATCCGTTGGGTAATTTTCTCTGCTCGTTGTGCATCGCAGCTCCTCCGTGCTAACACCGAGAGCAGGATGCTCCGCCACTAACCAGGGTCGAATGTACGTTCTTCAAGTAGTAGCCTACATCATTTGAGGCGTGGAGGAGTTGTATTTATACTCTTTGCAGCGTTGGCAGTAAAGTAAGTCAAAATGGTCTCACGCTTTTAAATACATGGCAACTCGCCGGTAACTGAGTAGGCTAGTACCAAACATTGCCTTTGTGTGGTAAAATGTTTAATTGCTGCCACATAGCGAAATTCATTGCATTCCTTCAAGACTCACACTACGCAACAGAACACACATTAGTTTTATCTACGAAAAAATTATGTCATCAACGAAGTTCTTTATGATCAATTAATCGATCGTCGATTAATTATGCCCATCCCTAGTATGAAATCAATTTTTATTTGCAAGCTTCTGTTGAAAGCTTCTTTGCTTTTGTTAAATAATTCAAGTTGAGGGGATGTTTTGAGCAGTTTTTTTTAAGTCATCCCAGACAACTGAAAATATACTGCGCAATTAAGCAGTGAAGTTGCCGTGCGTGAAAGGGCGAGGCTTATTCCAACGTAAAACGCTGTATAATTATATATTGTTTTAATCAAATAAGGTATTATTTCGATGTTGAGCCGCCATGTTCATGAAGCTGAAAGTGCACGTAATAAAATAATATACCATTGATGCAAACCAACAGGAATCATTGCTTTTTCTGCTCTATTATGTTCATGTTTTATGTGGGTAGGGCCCCATATTAGTTATTGAAACGGGCCCCCAGATGCTTAAGGCCGCCCCTGGCCTAAGGTGATCGTAGAGTCCATCGTACGATGGATCTTAGTTGTACGGGCCGTAGCAAAAAATGAAAAATGCTCGTAGATTAACGAGAGCTACAGAGCAGTCGTAGATCGCCAAGTGCATCGTAGTAAAGGGACTCAGTGGAGACACACGTTGGTTGACCATGAACATTGACATTAGGCTAATGCTGAAAGTTACTTCAGATGGAGAATAAGATTATTTTGGTTCCCTTTTTACCCCAGTTACGCTGGAACTGGGATATTTGTTAGTAAACCATACAAGTTTAAGTGCCGAAAAAATATCTGAATCCGGTTTATTCTCAAGTAAATTTGATTTGGTGGGTTTGGCGCATGCAATGAAGGTAGATTTAACAAACAAATGTCAGTCTTAAAATACTATAAAATTTAAATATGGCTGTTGTAATGTGCAATAGTAACTAGAAATGCATTAATGAAATGCTTTTACGAGTGCAATAACACAACAACAATTGAACTTTGAAGATGTTTATTAGAATTATAGGTAGCGGTGCACCGATCCGATATTAAGATCGGATATCGGCCCTGATATTGCCAAAATAGCTGGAAAAATGTACAGATCCACTGGCCGATCCATCCTTTTTTTTCGCAGCACATCCTATGTCATTTGTCAGAGTTAACAGAATCTTTATATGCGTGAGTTCTAAATATTTCCGCCAGTCCCCACAGCAAGCATAATACTCGTAACATTGTTACTAGCATGCTAGTGTTACATGTTAGCCTTGTCATTAGTACACACAGCGTTTGTCGCATAGTTTTTGTCTACCGGAAAATATTCAGTTGGAATTTTCGAAATCGGATATGTGACGTTACGCTGTGAGACCCGCATTCGAATGATCACATATCTGCAACGCTACTCCTCAAGTATGTAGATACAGTATAGTAGAGTTGTTGGGCTGCAGGAATTTGGCGTGCTCCTAGCATTGTGCTTTTGGATGTGCTTGATTAAATTAGAAGTATTGTACTTTGCAGTACTACCACCACCCCTAAAAACATTTACTTTGCAGACATTGCAAACAGCCTACGAACTATAGTTGGCGTGATAAGTGTGAAATATCTCCACACAGCCGACTCTTTGGCTCGCTTGCTTTTAAGTTTATCTGTCCACCTGCTGGACACAAGCAGCTACACACACTGCATGGTGCAATGCTTCAAGCTAAAAACTTCCATGGTTCACACTCCAGCGACAACAAATAAATAAGAATTCAAATCATTGTTTTAAATGTTTACAATGTTTGGTAACTGTTTGATTACTATTGTATGTCCAATGACCGATACACTTTTTTGTTTCTTCTGCTACATTGTATTTGTTTTAATACGTTTGATTACATTCTACTTTCGCATTTTGAATGCACAATTGTTTTTTAAATAAGAAAAAAAGAAGAATGTACATTTATTTACATTTACATTTATTCATTTAGCAGACGCTTTTATCCAAAGCGACTTCCAAGAGAGAGCTTTACAAAAGTGCATAGGTCACTGATCATAACAACGAGATATCCCCAACATTGCAAGTAGTCAAACATGAATCATACATTGTGAAAAAAACTAAAATAAGTGCCAAAGGGAAGAATCATAAGAGCATGAAGTTACAATTGAACAACATGAACCTTAAAAGTGCACGAGTGAACCTGTGGAAGAGCAAACAACAGTAAACTACCTCACACCGAGTATAGTCATTTTAAATCAGTTACAGCTAACCAACAAGAGCAGCAGGTCTCTAAGTAAGAGTCCTTGTGATCCTGGAAGAACTAAAATCATGTCCAGCACCTTTCCTAGGTACCGTTGTATTCCCGGAACAAGTGTGTCTTGAGCCTTTTCTTGAAGGTGGGGAGACAGTCAGTGTCTCTAATGGAGGTGGGGAGTTGATTCCACCACTGGGGGGCCAGACAGGGGAAGAGCTTTTGTTGGAACCGGGCGGTCTTGAGCGGTGGGACCACCAGACGGTTGTCAGAGGAAGACTGAAGGTGGCGGGTGGGGGTGTAGGGCTGGAGGAGAGACTTGATGTTGTCGGGTGCAGTCCCATTCGCCGCTCGGAAGGTCAGTACCAGGGTCTTGAATCTGATACGGGCCGTGACGGGCAGCCAGTGAAGGGAGACGAGGAGCGGGGTAACATGGGAGCGTCTGGGTAGGTTGAAGACCAGACGGGCCGCTGCGTTCTGAATCCTCTGGAGAGGGCGGGTTGCGCATGCTGGGAGCCCGGCGAGCAGCGAGTTGCAGTAGTCCAACTTGGAGAGGACAAGTGCATTACATCTGTTATTTTGTCTTTGTTAGGAAAGTCTGGTGCCTTAAGTCTCTGCCACATGGTGGAAGGAAGGTATAAGGTGGGAGGTATACAGTTTATTATTAATTCAACAAAGGTATCGGATCGGTATCGGGTATCGACAGATACACAAAGCCCAGGTATCGGTATCAGGACTGAAAAATACGGATCGGTGCATCCTTAATTATAGGGATGGTAGCACGCCAAGCCCGGTGGATGAAGAGGCTGGTGGCAGAGCCAAGCCTGATGTTGGGAGATCAGTGTTTCCCACAGATCCAACCTCAATGTGTGGGGGCCGACGGTGGGCCGACTGCCCAATGCCCTATTATCCGCGTGTCATGAAAACGAGATCATCCTATTTGGCCTAATTGGTGCAGAGAAGACGGCTGGCGAAAGTTTACGAAAGGTTGGCATCTCTTTACACAATAAAAAGTGCAGTCGCAAGTTTTCGGTAAAATGCAGTTGGGTTGTCTGGATTGAAGCAGCAAACATTGTGTTAAAGTAAAAACATTACATAATATTATTTATAATACGTTTATTGGATTCACAGCTGCTACATATAACCTAGCATAATGTTTTTACCTCGAAAACCCAACTGCATTTTACCGAAAACTTGCGACTACATAACTTTCAGGGAATCGCTTGTTTGCTAAGGGTCGGGACTCCAAAATTAATACACTGACAACATTGTTTTGAAATCTAATATTTTTTAGAGCACTTTTTATTGTGTAAAGATATACCAACCTTAAAACTTTACGTAAACTTTCGCCAGCCGTCTTTAACCTGTGGCGCACCGCCACGAAATAGTCTATGTGTGGGAAACACTGGAGATGGTAGCGCCCAGGAAATGAAAGGACTCCACAGTGTTGACTGGGAAGTCGCACAGGGTGAAGGGGCTGCACCACAGACGTGTCCCCTCTTGTTGTGGGGAATTTGATGTGGTCTGGGATGTGGCAGAGTAATGCAGTTGTGACAGCCTGCACATATCTTGACACTAAGGCCTTGGAGAGCCCATGTCCATCTCTAATAACCTCCAGAAAACTGCCAGTGGCCTAGAACCTTAACACTGCCAGTAGGGTGTTGCAGGGGTCAGTGCAAAGGACCTCCTTGTTAGCCTCTGCAGGTCTGCTTCTATGTGGTTCAGGAGCATCATGATATCATGATGTCATCTGACATATCTTACACTCATGAGTATAATTGATCATCCATCAAATATCTTACACTCGTGAGTATAATTGATCATCCATCAATTAAAGTTGAGTTGATTATTCATGTCAGAAACAAAGATTCCATGTTGAAGACATGGGTTCTTCATGTGTTTGTCATTTGTCACATTTGTGGCCAATATGTGAGAATTGCAAACATGGTCTTGTAAAGCTGTTGGCCTATGCAAGATTGTAGACAACAATCTTGCATAGGCCAACAGAAGATATAATTCAATGTTCAAATACAAGCATCTCAATCCAACATATTTACTGTCTTATTTTCTAGGGGTTGACAACAAAGGTCAACCCCTAGAAAATAAGACAGTAAATATGTTGGATTGAGGTGCTTGTATTTGAATATTGAATTATTTAGGCCGCTAGCTGGGACATGCCTTGTGTGATACCATTTATATGCATGGTTTTTAACCTTGTAGTGTATATATATATATGAGTCCTATATATACCCAGGGCTCAACATTTTGTGGGTTTGAAACTTACTGGCCCCAAGACAATTTTTACCTCAAACATACCATGCTCTCTTCCCTGCTGACAGCCATCTCTGCACAACTCTGTCTGGCTGAAACTGAAACCTCTGGTCCCTCAAATCCTCAATGCTAATATAGAGAAGCTTCCATAGCATTTCATCAGTATGATACGAAGTACCCAAGTCAACACCATTCTTCTGCTTCCCTGGGGAACGAGGCGAACGGCTGGCCCGTCTTAATTACGTGATATGCCGTTGTTATATGCGAAATCTTTTTTGTGGCATTTAGTCCAGTGCTTCTGTGGCTTTCAGTGGTTAATGTGTCTTGTCCATATATTCAGGCAATAATGATAACAAATTCTAAATAATATTTTTTTTACATGACCACATATTAAAATAAGAAATTTGACGCTTTTCAGTCCTCATATATTAAAGCAAAAACAATAACAAAGTGGTAAAGTGTGGCAAAGTGCTCAGTGTTGCCAGATGAAATGGCGAAGTATCTTACCAAAGGTTCAAAATTATCGTATTTGGAGGATAATTATCATGCATCTGGCAATACTGAGAAGGCGGTCGACCAATGACTTTTTTCTTGCTTTTGTTATCAAATGGGACCGACCACACTGGCTGCAAAGCGCTGCGATTGCCTGCGATCTGCAGCGATCGTTTCGGCAGCTGTTTGAATTTTTCCGCGAGACGCTTGCGAAATCGGCTGCAGGATGATGAAATACACCATATAAGTTGATATATTTGAATTAAAAAAACATGTTAAGATTTTACTACATTAATTGTAGACTACGGTGAACATCTGTAAAGTTGTAGACTTTATATATTTTTTTACTTACCAATATTCACCCTATATTAAACCCAATATTAAACCTAACTACAATGTTGGTAATGAACGGCCTTTATATGTGATTACCCTGATGAAAATGAATGAAAATACACAGATTGATTTGTTGAGCTAGCATGCCCGTAGTTGTTTTGTTTGTTTGAGAGAAATGAGTTGTCATGCGTTGCACACAACACACGTGCGTGCAGCTATAGCCTACCGAGAGAGAACCCCCAAGTCTATTTCTAAAATTAGCGAGAAATTCAAGGAGTACGACATCAAATTAATTCTCGAAGTTGAAAAGCACTGGGTGTTGTATGACCCCCAGCAACAATTTTACAAGGACAACGTACAGAAGGATCAATGTTGGGATGCTGTTGGGGCGGCTGTTGGAATAACACGTTTCCTAAATATATCCTTTGATCCTATGCCATGTTTATGTACCATGTCAGTGTAAAAGGAAAGCTCAGAGTAGCTGAAAGGCTTGGTGACTGGCGCGGAGAAATGCACGTCTGGTGTGAAGAGCTTTTGCTCAGTCTTAGCCAAATATCCGACGAGGCAAAATCCCGGACGATTTTGGAATCCCAGCCGGACGCATTTTTTAGGTCTCGAAAAGAGGACATGTCCGGGTAAAAGAAGTCTGATCACCCCTAGTCACAATGTCACAAACTCCTGCGCTTGTTAACTTCTGGGAGATGGACCCCAAAAAAGACAGATGCAGAAACGCCACAGTGATAACTATTTGCTCATTTAACATTGTGATAAGATACAATACAAATGTAATGTACAATACGATATACGCTGACCTTATTAGTACATCTACTTTTGGCAACAGTAGTCTGCTGTTTCAGTGAGATGTTAGCATCATGACATTAGCCTCTGTTGGACGACACATAGGCCTACATCAGCGGTTGTTTTCAGTCGTTAAAATAATAAACATGCCTCACAAATAAATGTTAGTTTAAGGATTTATTATGACATTACTTTAGATTACATGTCAACAATTTGTTGGTGAAATAATCATTATATACCTGTACTTTTAAACCAGTGTAGCTGTAACGCTGTACGCGACACCCCTATGTCTGATGAGTGCCCCTGTTTTAGAGCTACATTCTGAGTGCTACAAACAGCCCTTCGCTCTAGCTAGCTAGTTATCTTGCCACGGGCATTTCTCTCCCGTTTTGCTAATTTAATCCTATTGACCTCATAATCTATTTCCATATAGTTAGTGCATGTACATAGGCCTACATCTACGAATGTGTGACCTCAAATATACATAAAGAAGAAAAAAATTCCAGCGCATTCAAACAATCCCCTCAGTGAAGGTTGGCTAGCAACATAGTGACTGACCTTCAGAGACAGGTGGGGGGAGGTGCTCAAAGGACACACTTATTAGTGCTATCTTGCTTTCAACTTTTGTTTTGACAACTCAGTTATTTGTAGCAGATAAACATCTAAAAACATGCAGGGCTACAGTGGGACCAGGATCAATGACCAGGATTGAGGCTAATGTAGAGGGAGTTAGAGAAGCTGACAAAGTTGAATGCGCTTTCAGGGGGGTTTGCCGTCGGGAGGGGGGCGAGTTTGTGCGATAGACTAATGCGTTCTGCAGAGAAGGGAGACTGGCGTTTTGGAATGGAAAGGAGAAAAGAGGACAGAGTAACACAGCGGATATCGCTACCAAACAAAAAGAGCCACCTTGATGGAGAGCTGTTCACCCGCCTCTGCAGTGAACATTTTACATTGGTTAGTTTTACAAACTTCCATCGGAGACAGCTGGGATTCACTGATAATCCGCTGTAGTGGTATTTGACGGTTGAGAGAGGCGCAGCTTTCCCGCGAGTGGGCGTGGTTTCAGTGCCCTCAGCGGACACACCCTCAGCGTTTGAGAGCAGAGAATACTGCTTATTTTTAAAAAAAAATTCTGTGGCATTACAAACCTCAGAATACATATTTATTATTGCTTTACACAGACTTAAGTGTTTGCTGCCATATAGGTCCTAAGCTGCATTCACATATGGAGCGGATGCTTCACAACTGCACCCACTTCACTGCACGTCCTTGGGTCCTGAGCAGGGCCGGATGCAGCCTGCTTTGACTGGGGGGGGCAGTGAACATTTCTTGGGGGTATCATGATTAAGGAAAGGGATCGTATTCTTTTGTATATTACCATTATGTTAAAACATTTTAGTCTGCTTAACAATCCGAGTGTTAATCAGGCGTGGAGCCAGACGTTTTAAACATTCGGGGCTTAGCCCAAACCTATGACGTATCCTGGGTTTGATGGGATGCTGGATAGGGACCTCCACAGTTTATGCGAGCGCGCGCAGCGCACAAGCAACATTTTGGGGCATTCATTTGAGCGCAAGCGTTTTTTGAGCTTTATGTAGAAACGAACATAGACGTTTTCCAATTGGTAAAACCGTATATACTTTCTGGCTCAAAATTGTCGGCAGGGGAAGCAGAAACATGCATCTAGCTTGGCTGAAAATGCGCATGGGCTACGTTTGTAGAACAGGCTGCATTGGAGTGCTGTCATTCAAACCATGCTCACCTTCACCCACAGCAGCGGTAACGTTGCTACCTAGAGACTGGGAAGTGCTTCCACTAGGACCAGCACGCTCTGCCTGCTCTGGAGTATGAGTTTAACATCCCTTGTCGCAGGGGGAGTAGTAGATGGTTTGAGGATCAGAAATCAATGCATGATAAAAGGTTTTTCTTTGTACAAACACGCACACAAAAAACAATCGATGGCTAACCAAGCTAAAAGACTACTGTACTGCTAACGTCTTACTAACCCTTGTATCTTCTATGAAAACAAATAAAGATTAAAACTGACACAGAAGTATGAAATTCCAGGGTTTAACATTAAACACCAATGCTACACTTTACTATTCGTCAAAAGCCTTCCACAAAAGACCGATATACAAACTTTGAGATGAGTGGCAAGAGATTCAAGGTTGATTTCACTGTTATCGGTAAACTCTGAGGCGGAGCTCTAACCTACGTTGCCCATTATCAAGCAGACAATCACTGGGGAATCTTAAAAGAAGAAGCATATTACTGAAAGCACTAACAGCCTTTTTAATAGCTTCAACATGTAACATAAAATTGGAGGATGGGCAAGTGAGGTGTATGAATTATATGTGGGTCTGGGTTGTGGGAATGTCTTTACAGACAAAGTGGAAATTAATCTCAAAATAGGAAAAGAATTGCTAGCACTTGAAAAGAGAGAGACCTGGATCTCTGAAGTAAGAGGTATGCCTAAACTGCGTACTTTGTGTCAAATTAAACATCTGTTTGGTACAGAGAACTATATTTTGTATAATTTGTCTAAAAGAAAGAGGTCCCTGTGTGCACAAATTAGGTCAGGAATTCTCCCTTTACACATTGAGTCAGGCCGGTGGGTGGGCACTAGCGAGGAGAATAGGCTGTGTACTTTTTGTGAGCTTGAGGAAATTGAAAATGAAATTCATTTCTTTTTTTTTATTGTCCGTTTTACCACGATTTGAGATTAAGTTTATTCAAGAAAGTCGATGTAAAAGAAGTTCATTATATGTGTGATACTGATATGTTAGCTTGGCTGTTCCAATACAGAACTTTTTTAATTGCTGACTTTATTGAAAAGGCGTGGGCAAGGAGAAATATGTCTCTTTATGTTTAATGTTTTTTTTTGTTTGTTTTGTTTCATGTTTGTACTACACACTTTGTGTAGTTAGAGCGGTGTCTTGTAATCCTGTGTGGGATGGGCCACTTGTGTGGCATGACACGAAAATAAAAATATCATTCATTCATTCATTCATTCATTTGTAACCTTTTTGGCTGAAGTCAGAAGGAGCTAGGGGGGCCTAACCCTGTGAAATTGTGCATGGTACTTCAGAATGATGTCATCCTGTTTATAACTAAATAGATATTCATATTTAAGACAGGCTCAAAGACTGGCTGGATTTGAACCTATGACCTTATACTTTGAAGGTCACCTTTCCCAGCACATTGAGCTATTCTCAGTGTTGAATATTGTCGAGTTCAGTTACTTTGTAAAAAAGTAAGCTGTTTCTCCTGTGGTAAGCGTTGTTAGATTCAGCAAAAGTTGAAACAGCTCTAATTAAATCATATTTTGACATACCAAGGTGAAATTGTTTATGGTACTTCAGAGTGATGTCAACTTGAACCCTATTATTGATTGATTTTGTGTTTGTGTCTTTATGCCTCTTATTTTAATCTTAAACCTATTTTATATCTCAATGTAAAGCACTTTGGCTTCCCCTGTGGTTTTTTAAATGTGCTTTATCAATAAAGTTGATTGATTGATTAATATTAGGTTTGAAAAACCATAATTCAAAATAATATTTGATTTATTGACACAAACATATTTAGGCAATGTGGGCATTTACATAAATTCACCCCTTTCAAACATTTTGTATTTGATTCAACTGTCTTAAGTAACATTTTTAAATACATCAATGATGCATATAAAAAAATTCAAGTCATGACCTTTTGTTTGAGAGATCGATTTTGAAGGTTTTCCCAAATGATCACTGTACAGGAAAATCCATAATGGCGGACCTTATGGGTCCTTGAGGCTTTTTTGTTCCTCATGACAAATGAGGCATGTACACCTAGTTTCAGCAATGGGGGTGAAAATGCCATCCCTTTGAAAATCGGACTTTTGGGCGTTGCCACATCCCTCCGATGTGGCCCATATTTGATGTAAAAGTAGGACACTAAAATATAAATGGTGTTTTAGAAAAATTTGCATTTTTAACTGGAGAAAATGCAGTCGGACAGTAAATGTAGGCGTCATGTCATTAAAAGCTCTGTACGGTAATTTTGCCGTGCCTGGTGTGAATGGGTCTGTGACAACTTTTATTTCTGGAATGTTCTACTGCGGTTAGACGGTATTGTCAAAATCCATACCGTAGGCCAAATTCATACCGGTATATTTCTATACCGTTCATACCGCCCACCCCTAATTCAAACCAAAATGTCCCAACCTCTTGTTTAGAGCTTCTTCCACAAAACGAATAAATGCGCTGCCTGACTATGCCAGACGGTAGGTAGGTAGACAGACAAGTATCCCTTCCGATCATTGCACTCAGTCCGAAGGCCTTCCAGTCATTTAATTCAGTCAAAACTTAATGATTGGTGGTGTTTATTACAGTCCTGCCCAAAGATATCGGAAGCGTACAATTAAGTGTGCTCCTGTGAAATAATATACCGTAATTCTAATAATCCTCATCCTCTCTACACAACTGATGCTTAAAAAATATTCTGATCTTGTTATTTTATGTTGAATTCCAACTCTGTTTTTATTGCTGTGTGTGTCTGCAGTCAGTATCTCAACCCATTTTTGCCCACTGGTCGAATCTTTTAACTGTTAACCACCATCTTCATTTCACCAGACCACAGCATCTGTCTGGATTGGAATTGGTGAAAGACATTTGTGGGGGCAGGTTAGAGGGAGGCACTATTGGATCAACAGAAGTAGTGTTCATCCCAGGAAAAATCAAGGCTGGGAGTCACATTGCAGACACCCATACCGCAGGGTAAGCCAGAAGTTGTTTAATTACTATAATTTTACCAATACATCCACCCACTTCAAGAAATATTAAAATAAACAAAATTGACTAAATCTGTTTGGCACACAATATGAAAAGTCTGATTTGTTAAGATCATCCCATTGTGAATAGATAGCTGACATTTGTATCGGCTTCTGTTAAACTCTTTTCTTATTTCTTTGCCCTCTATTTTTGCTGTTGAATTTAGGAGTATCGGGCTGCTGTTGCAGGTGTCTTTACCATGTGGCCTGTATGCAGATGGTCCCTTGAATCTCTGTCTGAAGGGGGGCACCAATGCAGAGATGGCCCCACAAATTGACTACACTATTAAGGTATAGTGATACTGTAGCAATACAGTAATTTTGTTTGATGCTTTCAAATATCCATATTTATCACAGGAAGACTATTGGGAACAAACCACAAGCACACAGGACAGACTATGCCCATGCCAATTTCACTTAATTATTAATAATTAAACCCTGGCATGCACAAAATGACTGACTCACTACATCTAGTTGGTTTCCTATGAAATTGCAACAGTCCAGTTGTATTTATGCACCAATAGTAAAAATTGTTTAAATATCAGTCAAATACAGATGGAACACGATCAGACTGAACATTACCCATTTAGTACCTTCCAAATTGTGCTTAAATTATTCAGAACATTTGTCTGTTTGAAAGTTGACTTTGCCCTTTTATAATGTTGAAACAAATATAGCTGTGCTTACGTCCAAAAATATGCATGCAACATTTATCTCCACGTACCATATTAGGCTGAAACCAAGTGGACTGATATGAAAAAAGTATATATTTGACACCAACTAAACAAAATTAAAACCAAGTATCCAAGATGTGACTGTTTGTTGTTAACGTCAAGTGTATTTACACATATTTGTAAATGGGGAGTGTTAAAATATGGAATGTTAAGGTATATGTTATTATACGTATTATATATGGTATTATCTTTACCCTTACTGTGTTGACCTTCTGTAAAGGCCAACATATATTTAAAACCAAAAGCAGTATTCTGAAAGCTCTGAAAATGTTTCAAGTATTACTTGAACTTGACAGTTATTAAATGTCAGTTGATATAAAACTATGAGTAATGATTTTTTATGTTCATGTATATTTCAGGTATTTAAACCTATTGTGGAAAGATTTGGAGTACACTTTGACTGTGATGTAAAAATGAGGTGAGCTGTCTCAAATTCTTATATTGCTCTATTAACATGGGACCCTATCATACCAAGTTCTTTTTTTGTTTTGCAACTATTTTTGTATTCAACAGACAGTGATGTTTGTTTGTGTATACACAGTATGAAAATATGTTTACATATCAAATAGGGGGTACTATCCTAAAGGTGGGGGTGAAGTGATGGTAAAAATAAATCCAGTGAAAGAACTGACTCCAATCAGTATGACTGAGCGAGGAACCATCACCAAGATACATGGGAGAGCCTTTGTTGCTGGGGTGTTGCCCTATAAGGTATGTAGTAGCTGAGGATTATTGTACTACAAATGTGGCTATTAATATAAAAGCATATTTTTTATTCAGCATTACAATTTTTTTTTCTTTGATCTCACAACTGCATGCCGATAACTCACTGGATTTAATAGTTGTTTCATATGACATTATATGTCACTCTTATTGCCTTAACTCACTCACCTTTGCAGACTTGATGGTTTTAGTTTAGTTAAATCTCTTGCTAGCATATTTTTCACTCTTCTCATTCTTCTCACACTTTTTTAATTAATATTTTAGTTCAGGGTTTTTCTACATTTCTAAAAGGTTTCCATACAAAGACAATTGAGGCTGCCAATGTTTTTAGTTGTGCAGTAATGTTTTTGTGCTAAATTACTACTCAACTAGTTGTACATGTACAACTCAATAGTTGTACATTTATACATATTTTAGCATGTGTAGTTGGCCCGCTTGTCTTAATCTTGTATTTTGCCTTATATGCTGTACTTTTTGCAACATAATCACAAGTAAAAACTCAATTCAGATTATGTTGAACTTGTGATAAGCCTTATCCTTGTTTTGCAATGGTTGGAACGGACCAAAAAGCATATATACATACAAATACAATCAGATTTGTATGACTGCTCATCCCATCAATGTTCCAATGAGAATATTAATATAGATTAATATCACAACCTTGACACACACCAGTGTCAAAGCCAAAAATATAAAGTTATGCCGTAGAACTATATAGCAGATTTAAGTAGAACAGGTTTGCAATATGTGTAGATTGAAGATTATAATGGTACAGCATAAGGAAAAGGAGGAAAAACAGATAATTGTCTGAGAAGGTCAGACAAATGTAGCCAAGTAAGGAAATGCAAGTCCTTAAGTTGGAAAATATCTAATTTCTGCGTATTAATATTGTCATTATGCATGGATCTTTTTGAGCCGTATTTTGGGGAAAGGCAAGATCTACGTGTGGTGTGAAAGTGAAGCTTATTGTTTACATTGACATTTAGTCATTTAGCAGATTCTCTTATCCAGAGAGACTTACAGTAAGTACAGGAACATTCCCCTGAGGCAAGTACAGTCCCTGACAAAAGTCTTGTCACTTATCCATTTTGTAGAAACAACTATTTATAACCTGACTTTTAATTAATCATTTGGTTTTAGAAATGGCTCATATGAAAGCTAAAACCCTCCCAAATTATGTGTACTAAAATAAATTTGCCTGAAGAAAGATTGATAATTTAATGAACACAGAAAGGTCAGATTTTGGCAAGACAAAAGTTTTGTCGCCTACAGAGTGTAGTGTGAAAATTTAAGAAATAATTTACTTCAAATACAAAAATATGTAGCATAAAATCAGTGAATTAAGTAGTGGTGCTTTGATATCCATATTTAATATCTTGTATGACTTCCATGAGCTTGAAGGACTGCATCCATGCGGTTCGACAATGATTTATACAACGTATTGATATTGAGTCATCAGGAATAGCAAAGAAAGCAGGCTTACATGCCTCCCAGAGTTCATCAAGATTCTTTGGTTGCGTTTTCCATACTTACTCTTTCATTTTACCCCAGACATGCTCAATTATGTTCACGTGTCTGGTGACTGGGCTGGCCAGTCCTGGAGCACCTTGATCTTCTTTGCCTTGAGGAACTTTGATGTAGAAATGGAAGTATGCGATGGAGCACCATCCTGCTGCAAAATTTGACCCCTTTTATGGTTGGGAATGTAAGAGGTAACTAATATTTCTAGATATTTTAGGCCATTGATATTGCCTTCCACCCTGCAAATCTCTCTCACACCCCCATACTGGATGTAACCCCAGACCATGATTTTTCCTTCACCAAACTTAACTGTTTTCTGGGTGAATCTCGGATCCATGCGCACTCCAGTAGGTCTCCTGCAATATTTGCGGTGGCTGTGATGTAATTCAACCGAAGATTCATCTGAGAAGCCCACCTTCTGCCACTTTTCCAGCGTCCATCCTTTTAGCAGGCTGTGGGCCTTGGCAAATGCCACACGTTTTTTTAATTGCCTTTTGTTTAGTGCTGATTTCTGGGCACTGATTCGACCATGGAAGCCATTTCGAGACAGAATTCTACAAACTGTCCTGGTTGACACGGGGACTTGAGGTGACCAGGCAGGGTGGAGCTCTGCTGCAGTGAAAAAGGGGCTGGCCTTGGATTTTCGAGCCAACAAACGGTCCTCCCGAGCAGTTGTCTTGCGGGGTCTGCCGGACCTGGGCTTGTCAAAAACATCTCCAGTCTCTTCAAATATCTTTCTTATTCTTTGTACTTGACGCTGAGACACATTGAAGGTGTAAGTCACCTCAGCAGTGGATCTGGTCTTCAGCCTCTTGATAATCAATGCTTTGATCTCAGGGTGAATCTTAGGCATGTTGTCAGAGGTCAACTTGCAGTTGATGTGAAGGTCTGGTGTGCTGGGGTTCTTTTTATACACACCCACTAATTGATTGATCAATTATTGATCACAGGAGAGGCTGTAATCTAGGATTGGGTGCATTATGATAAGGCGACAATACTTTTGTCTTGACAAAATCTGAGCTTTCTGTGCTCATTAAATTATCAATCAATCTTTCTTCAGTGAAGCAAATTTATTTTGGTATATTAAACATAATTTTGGAGGGGTTTAGCTTTCATATGAGCCATTTCTAAAAAGCAATTGATTCATTAAAAGTCAGGTTATAAATAGTTGTTTCTACAAAATGGTGACAGGACTTTTGTCAGGGACTGTAGGGTGAAGTGCCTTGCCCAAGGACACAACGTCAATTCGCACGGTCGGGAATCGAACCAGCAACCTTCTGATTAATAGCCCGATTCCCTAACCGCTCAGCCATTTGACCCCCCATTGTTATTGTTACACCATTCATCCAGCCCTTCTGCAAACGATGGGCTCTGTGGAAAAAAATAAGGTATAGTGGGGGGACACCTTTCATCATAAATCATTCCGATTTTGGACAGAGTTAGTGTTCGACAGCACTTCATCACCATAAAGCACCAAGTTGGGGAATACCTATTGGTGTGACATCTCTCCTGTAGACTTCCAGAACTTGTAGAATCTATGCTAAGGCCCCACAACTTACTAAGATACTTTTTGTGTGTGTTTCTAAATCTAAATATTAACTGCTTTGCATCACATACAATCCTGGAGCAAAAGGAATAAGTGCAAAACTTCTGTATTGATGGTAAAATTGTATGTGATTGTAAAAAAAAACTATTGTAGGATTGTTTTGGTAAAAAAATGAAGATAATAATAAGTAATACATTCCTCATTTCCTAGCTGGCTAAGGACATGTCAACCGCAGCAGTTTGGACCATCAGGAGAGAGATCAAGGATCTCTACATTAACATCCAGTCAGTGCACGAGAAGGATACAGCATGTGGCAATGGTCAAGGAATCATGTGAGCTTTTTATACCTTTACATTCCTTCAGTGTACCTAATGCATACATTTCTATTCTTTAGGCGTTGAGAATTTTGTTCAACAGTTATGTGATTATAATTTCCAGTTAACAAATATAGCTAACCTGCTATATTGCACATTTCCAGTGAGGAGAGGCAGGCCTTGACTAAGAAGAGGGGAGGGGGTCAAGGGCACAGGTGGAGGTCTTCATGCTGTATACTATTGAGGAAAGGTCCGTTTTAGTGATTGAACTCAAGGATGAGAGAGAGTGGCTTGGGAGTAGGGGGGGGGGTCATGTTGAGGGCTGGGGGGGAGGAGGTAGTGGGGAGGGAGGAGGTAGCCAGCTGGTTGTGAATTGCAATGATTTTGTCATTGGAGAAGGATAAAAATGAGTTGCATTTGCTGGTGGTGAAAGAGGTTGAGATGGTGTCTATGGGCTTGAGGAGTTTGTTAATGGTGGAGAAAAGCGTTCTGGGGTTGTTGGAGCCAGATTGGATGATGGAGGAGTAGTGAGAGGAGCGAGCGGTGTTGAGGGCATCTATATATTGTTGCTGGTGGAGTTTAAAGGCGTCCAGGTGAACAGTGAGCCCAGTTTTTTTGGCCAGACGTTCAAATTGACGGCCATGCCGTTTGAGGTGGCGAAGTTGGTCGATGTACCAGGGGGAGTAGCGGGTGAGGGACGTGAGAACATTTAGGCAAGGAGTAAACAATCTTTCTGCGGGCGGCTCTGGGAATGTAACGGGGTAGTGTGGTAGTATGGAGCGTGGACAAGAATATCCAGCAGGTAGCCACCGGCAAGCAGGAGACTGTCAGCTAGCCAGCTAGTTGTTCAGGAAGTAGGCGGTAGCGGAGAGCAGGTGCATCAGGTAGGCAAAGAAATCCAGGCAGAGCCGCGTAAAACTCAGCGTTAAATTAGCCAGCAGCTAGCGGGAGACAGCTAGTTGGCTAACTAGTTGTCCAGGGAATAAATGGTAGTGGAGACTAGGTGCAGCAGGTAAAAACAAACAAACAAACCCAGATCCAGACAGAGCGGCGTCAAGGTCGCCAGCGTCCCCGTCCAACGTAAAACTCGCCAATAACTCTCTATAATGCCTGTGTGTCTGTTAAATCAGAATGTATATTAGCCTATGTGTATGTAGGCCTAGGTTACTTATTACAATACAACGCTTTGACATAACATGTATATGTTTATTTTGGTTTATTAGCTACACTTTTGTAAAATGTCTGACGAGTGTGTCGAGAGCTAGCCTAGCCAGTTGGGGTCCCTTTGCGCTAGCTCTAACTGTAGCCTAGAGTTCACTCAAACCTAGCTCAGTACAGTAACTTTACACATTGTTGTAGGCATAGGCTACAAGCAACATGCTTATCGCAAAACTATATTTTTCTACTTCCATTTACTTACCTAACAACGAATAATACTGCTCCTTCTATGTGAAGATAAATGAGGGTTTTAAAGGTTTCTTGATCGAGATATGCTTGCAATACAACACGGAATGAGCAAAATGGAACGTTCTTCCTGAAACAGTGACGCGCCGACGATGAGCCGACGTATCTGGGTGCGGTTTATAGAAAATGCGGCTTATTTTCCTAAAAATACGTCTATCGTTTCATATTATGCTCTATCATTTATATAATCAAATCCCACTCTTTACGGCAATATGTACGAATATATGACGCGCAGTGAAAGGGAGTGATTGCTGGCTAATATTAACCAATCAATGATTTGCATGAACGTTAACCTATTCATCTTAATCTTTAGATTCTTATGTAACGTTGATGGAACGGTGCACCGGTCACTATCAGCTCACAGTAGGCACATACTGTGCAGTAATTAACGTGCGTTTGGAAGATAAATGAAACCAGGTCGCACCTCGACTATTATTTGCACTCGCACAAATGCTCCTGTAAGGATTTGGAAAGATGTGAGGTCGGCAAACTTCTCCCTTTTGGCACACAAACTTTGTCGTTTATTTAAGTAGGCCTACAAAGACGATTTTCAACAGAAAACATATGTAGCTACCCACAGCGTGGCCCAGAACTCACTGCTCCCTTGAACGTGCAGTTGTCCGCTATACATTTTGCGACCAAAATGGTCACAAATGGTCACTACTTGTTTTATAAGAAATTGGCCTCTCCATGTGGTCATTTAATATAAACTATTTATTCATTGAATTTCCAGAATGTGCCATATAATGAAATATATAATTATCAGGATATGAATGGACATATCTAAAACAGGATATTATATTTTGGTCTTATTGCACAGCCCTTTCATACTGTCTGGGTAGAGAATGTAATAAACTGCTCAGAAAGTGATACAAATGAGCGTTACCTTGTTTCCAAAACCACCCATTTTCACTTGCCTTACCCAACTGTTTACCAAGGGATTAGTGGATAAGCAACATCAAAGACAAGCATAACTTTTCCCAGGCCTACGGAGCCATGCCCACCTCCACGCCCATGTTTCATCCAAAGCTGCAAGTGAGTGTAAAATGTATAGCTAAAAGTTATAGCAGAGACCACAATTTTACAGGGACATTCACACAAGCACTGTTATTTCAGTGCTCTGCATTGCCCTGTTCTGTCTTGACCTCAACTCTGTGAGCATTGACAATTTTGGAAGCTACATGCAGATCATTAATTAGGTTTGTTAGCTAGTTAGTAAAAAATAAATGCAGGATCCAAGAATTAACATTCTCATTTAATTTGGATGCAACAAGGCTGAATGTATGAACTAATAACTATATGACTTAACTTTGTAAATGTTGATAAATGGCAACTCATTCAAGAATATAATAATCCCTTAATACAACTATTGAGGGCAATTTACAGGTGATCAGATGATCAATATGCATACAGAATGTAATCTACACATCCAAAAATGGTAACAGACAGGTTATAAAAGGAAATTACGGCATGGTAGGGACTGTTATGATTATAGTATTCACAATATTAACATGAGTATTTATGTATGTGTGCATTATTTACAATGACAATCGTCAGATGTTCGGGGAAAAAACGTTTTAGATCTGCCAGACATAAAAGTGCCTTTGGTGACTGTGGAAAATGCTCTAAGACTGCACAAATGTGCACAATAATACATAATAATACATTTTTCTGGATGATTGAAGGGCTATTGAAATTGATTCATTTTACCACCTTACCTTTTGCTTTGTGCAAGAAACGCCATCTAGCAATCATTGTGTCCGCAACAGCATCCCTGTCTGAAGACTTTGTTGTCATTTGACCATCTATCAATGCTATAAGTAGAGAAAACTGGTACAGTGCTTCTAGTGCTAAAATTACATGATTGTATATAAAAAATCTGTACCTTAAACATTGTCACATGACAGCTAATTACAGGTGTCTAGGCTCTGGTGCCATGCCATATGTATGCCAAACCGAAAGCCTACATATAAAGTTTGACAGTTTGATTACAATTTGTGCTGTCGGTTAAACGCATTATTAATGGCGTTAACGCTAACCCATTTTAACGGCGTCAATTTATTTTATCGAACGATTTAACGTTCTTTTTGGCCTAGCAAACTTTTCGTTTTTTTCACATGCTGTTGCAACAACTAGCTAGACCTAACTAGCTAACCACTCGTTAGCAATGTTTGCTTTGCTAGCTCTGGCGTAACTGTGGCAGATTTTTATGGGAAGATTTTACTGTGAAGAGTGAACGTTAGTAGCCAAAAAAGCAATCTACATAGCTAATTTCGTCGTCTCCCTGAGCCACACTAATATTCTTACTTTTCTGTCTTCTTTCCTTTCGCCCCACACACTCGATTCGCAGTGTGTGGGGCGAAAGGAAAGAAGAGACAAACGTTTCCTCTTCACAGTAAAATCTTCCCATAAAAATCTGCCACAGTTACGCTAGCTAGCAAAGCAAACATTGCTAACGAGTGCTTTTGCTAGTGGTAACTACGACAAGAGCTCCAAGAGACATAACGAAATCACCAATGCTGTAACATAGGCTACTATTTGGCCAAATACATGATGCACATTTATACAGTCGATAAAGAATGCTTCAAGAAGCTTCTGAATAAACTGGATTAAAGATAACAAATCCCATCCCGATGTTTGTTATACTGAAATCCTTTTGTTCATAATCACGTTGTGAACGTAAATGTCAGTTTAACTACTAGGCTACATTAATAACTTCTCAGCAAGTTATTTTTAAGTTTAACAGCCTGACTTCATTGATCAGTTGTTTGGGGTTGCCGCAGTACTCAGAGCAGGCAAACTGAGCAATTGATTTAACATGGCTTGAAACGTCCAAAAACCGTTGAAATTAACTTTTTCAAAAGTAATCATATACTTTGTGTACATTACAATTAAGTTTAGGATGTTAACTATACAAAACATAACAAATCTAAATTGACAGAGAACTGATTTTGAGCAGCCGCGACATCCGGTTCTTGCAGACCGCCACACATATAGGCTATTTAAGAATATCGAAATTAATATCGATATTGCAATATTCATGCTCAATATCGCAATAACAAATGTTTTTAATATCGTGCAACCCTATTACACGTGTCAATTAAATGTCTGGTTGTTGTAGCCTATTGTATAAGCCATCATAGAAATCGCATTCTTGCGATATTTAGAATTGTAGTTTAACTTTTATATGCCATTTTCGTTTGACCTTGAAGCACATTTGCGTTGGTCTGACTGAATTTTCGATGTGGAGTGTATTTTGTCTAAGCGGACCACATTCATGCCGATGCTTATTGACAGCCCTAATTAAAATGAAATGCTCTGGATGAAACGTTTATGCTTTCACATAAAACAGTGGTTATAACACTCTTTTTACACTCTTTTTACTCAGAATCATTGCAGAGTCTTCCACCGGCTGTATATTTGCAGGGTCATCACTTGGAAAGAAAGGTAAGAAATATGTTCTGTGTATTAACTTTTTTGAATACTTAAAAAAGCTAGGATCAATGTCATTGTGTTTTATTATAAAATAAACATGAAGGTTTGAATGTGTATTCAAAACCTTTCAAAAGTCTGTTAAGAGGGACACAAAATCTCCACTTGAAAATGTGAAATGACCATTCTAATATTGTAGGCCTGAAATAATTAAGGATTGTTTTTTTGGTACAGATTGTTTTTACTGTAGCGTTAGAGTGAGGGGACCCATTATCGTCCATTCCAACTCTCCAACGTTACAGATCCCATTATTGTCCACAACTGTTTCTTCCATTAATTTCTTAAAGAAGATTTGCTGCAGCAACAAAAGAAAGTAACACACCAATATGTATACACCTTACATTGCTGCATAACAAATTACAGCTGCTTACTTTGATATTTAAATATGTAAACACGCTCTCAAACCATACATGTAGCATCTGCCTTGCAAAGCATCAAACTTGACATTTTACTATTGAAAGTGGTTGGATGGACGATAATGGGGCTAACTGCTAAAATTAGGAAAATACAATTCCTAGGCATATCCCTATTGGATTTTAAAACCAGAATGTTAAACTATAGGTGTATCTATATATTAAAGTACAATACCACCTGTTTGAAAGGTGTGATATTCCATCCCCTCTTCTAATGATTTCTAATGATCAATGGATTTGGTCTCAACGTTGTCTATCTTACTAAAATCCAGTTACCCAACATTCGAAGCATTCCACTCTGATAAGGCCTACTTACAGCTCAAGAATATACTTAGCCTATTATTACATTCACGTGCTCTTTGTACAAAATATGGGTATTCATTGCAGCCAGAAGTAAGAGGTCGTTAAATACTCATATACTAATTTATACCTTTTGATGTGAGTGTACATAGGGCAGTGGTTCTTAACCCCGTCCTCAGGGAACCCGTGTCACTGCATGTTTTAGATGTTTCCCTGCTCCAACACACCTGATTCAAATAAATGGCTCGTTATCTAGCTCTGTAGAAGCCTGGTAACGAACATGTATTTGAATCAGGTGTGTTGGAGCCGAGTATCATCTAAAACATGCAGTGACAGGGGTTCCCCGAGGACAGGGTTAAGAACCACTGACATAGGGACTTAAACAAGTTGTGAGTGCGCAGAGCGCATATTTTATATTTGCCAAATGTATTTAACATGAATATTAATATATTTACTTTAATGTATCAGTGTTAACAGATGTGTGCAGAGAACTATGATACTAAGGCTCAATGTCCCCCTTAAACCCTAAGCCCTGAACCCTCACAGATTTACTTGACGTCACCTAGTAAGTGTTTGAGTGCAAAAGGCTGCAAGGGCTCAAAATGATATAAATGGGAATGGGACAGCACTGCTGCATTATCTGCAAAATCTAATGAACTACACAACCTGGTCAACCTACACACAGTTCTAACTATATTAACCATCAGTGAGCTTTGTGTTTAAACTTGTTGTTAACTTTTATTTCTATCTGTTTACCTCAGGGTTGGTTGCTCCTTCTATGCATGCTTGTTTGTTTACCGTTCTTTTTCTTTCTTGTCTTAAGAGGCGGGTTTGCAGGGATTTATTTTCTCGCTTCCGGGCTTCCCCTGGTAACCCTCGTGTTTCATGTCACAATGTAAAACGCATATAGAGGCTAAAGTTCTTGGTAGTTCCACAACTAAACAATAAGGTGTTACTTGGAAAGGGGTATCAGAATCAGGTTTATTCTCAAAGTAAGTGTACACAAACATGGATTTTGCTTTGGTGGGCAGGTGCATGCAATAAACATATATGAGTCTTATAAACATAAGTCTTGTACATCCGTCTGAGGAACTTTTGAGGCTTCAAAGGATACTGCATCCAGTTGTTCCCTGCCAACAGCAACAACCTCCTATGTACCCACCTCCCTACAACAAAAACAGAGAAAAAGCGCACAAAGGCCGACAGAGGGAAGAGCCTGTCATAACATGTATTCAAAATGTCTTTCCCAGAAGGACGGGCTGTCACTTAATTTGTTTTATTCAGATACTGGATTTTAATTGGAAAAGTATGCTGTTCAATAGAATACTGTCGACAATGTGCGGTGGTGCATGCAAAACCATAAGAGATTAAGTGGATAATATTTTCTCATTCTGTGCCATAGGTGTGTATGCTGATAAAGTGGGTATCGAGGCTGCTGAGATGCTGCTCAGAAATATAAGGCACAATGGCTGTGTGGACGAGTTCCTTCAAGACCAGGTAATAAAGACTTCCATGATGTCTTCATTGGAGTATTTCCATAGACACACTGCTGCAGATCTTTGCTCAGAAGGTTGCCGGTTTGATTCCCGGCCATTGTGTCCTTGGGCGAGGCACTTCACCCTACTTGCCCCTAATGTCCCTGTACTTACTGTAAGTCGGTCTGGATAAGACTGTCTGCTAAATGACTAAATGTATATTGTATATAGCCCTCACCTTTTCGAGACCCAATGTATTAAATCACTGCCATCACCGACTATTAGACCTGAACATTTGTTTCTGACGTTTGTATTATAGATCATTAGTCACCAAATATAAAAAATCCAGTGCCTCCTTTGTGGAGTGTTGTGTTCTGCATAATATCTGCATGCGTAGTAAATTGAATTTTTTTCAGGGGTGTAGGCAACATGATGGATAACTCGATGAGCTGGTGGCAAGTGATCAGGGCACCCAAAGCACGGGCAGACTATACACACAATTATTGGAGGTTTTGTGATCCATTGGTTAGAATTTCACAGACAGGATAAATATGATATATATTTAGCATACAGTAAATAGCCTACCTGTGGTACTAGACATTCCTGCCTCTATCCTTCCAACATTTTGTTCATGAGAGTAGAGACGGCAACCACCTTTGCTGGCGCTTACCTTTGTGCCTGACAACTTTCTCTTGGCCCTCCATCTGAGGTATTGAACCTGGCTTTGCATTGCTTAGGTGTCATTGAGACCCCAACACAGCCCTAACTTCACTGTTTCCTCATTTTCAAGGTAATCATCTTCATGGCCTTGGCAAAAGGCACCTCCAAAATCCGCTGTGGCCCTGTCACTCTACATACAGAGACGGCAATCCATGTGGCAGAGCAGCTCACACAGGTTTGTCCACTTAATGAACGAGCATTAATTAAAATATATTTTCCCTGTGTTATAGTACATTAGGCCAGTTGTTCCAAAACTGGGAGCCGTGACTAGGGTTGGGTACCGAAACCCGGTTCCACTTCCTACACAACCGGTAGGAATCGGACCGGATTAGAACGCACATTTTGTCTCCTCATTTCACTTAGGGTTAGGGTTATGGGAAGTGTGTCGACTGAAATATTTTCCCTCTGTCGCTCCGAAATGGATGTAAAATATCACACTTTCTGAGTAGTCTAACGTTAGCTAGCTACCGTAAATGTAGGCTACTTTAAAAATGCCATATTTTTCCTCTGGGCTCACCAAAACGGACGTAAAAGCATATTAACCATTCACTGCACCTGATCGCTAGTAAACATATTACACTTGCTCTGCTAGTCTATCGTTAGCTAGCTTTTAGTGCATTTAAAATGCCTAAAGCGAAGCGGTCGAAAGTGTGGCTGTATTTCACAGCCAAGGATTCCGACATCGCAAAATGCAACAAATGTTTCAAAACGATTACGTGCAACGGGGGAAGCACGTCAAATGTATTGAAACATGCGGCGACACACAGAATACTTCTTAAAGCAGGCGGATGCACCGTGTTCGACAGCTTGCGGACATCAGTCCCTGTTCCCGGGGAAGCCTCCCCAATTTGTCTGCCCTTTCAAACTCATACCTGTATGTACAGGCCTCTTCGACTAGCCTGGCTCTGCCGTCCTACATACCTTCGCTAAATTAAAATGTTCCTTCTATACTAGGTCTGGGCTTTCGGTATATTGATCGTTTTTTTCCAGCCACATTTTTGGCGGTCCAATCAGCGAACAGAGAGAGTGGCTGAGGACAATTACGTTGATATTGTTCGCTAGTTTGAGTTGTAATTCAGTAATGGCGGCGGAGAAAGATGCGAGCGAAGCCATTCGGTCCGTTGCTGAGTTTTGTTGGTGGCCATGATGTTGTGGCCCTCTTCCCCACGGAGTTCGGGAAAAGTTAGATTTTCCAGCTCGCTCCGTTAGTGGTGAAGGAGTTGGCTAAGGCGAACGCTAGCGATTGGTTATGGCAGATCAAGAGTGGCTCTGGGCAGATCCAATAGTTTTAAACTTCAACAGAGTACCCGTCTTCAAGGAAGTTATCGATTGTTAATGGAGCGATCCCAGACTCTCTTTACAAATGAAATGTACGAGAGTCTTGTAGCACCAGGCTACTCTTCGACCCCATCTGAGAGAGCTTTCTTCTGTGCAGGACATGCCTTAAGTCAGGAGAGGTGTCGTATCTTGCCAGAGAAGGCATATATGGTTATTTTTCTGCATAAGAACTGCTAAAGTAAATTCCTTGTCTGTGCAAACTTTCATGGCGTTTAAAACCCTTTCCGAAGTTTGAAGCTGGTTTTGTTAGCATACCAACTCAACATTTATTATGTTGTTACTTGTTAATAGTGTAACTGTTATTTATTGTTAAATGATTGTAGTTGTGTGTTAGACCCTTGTGGGGGGCACAGAGTTAAAAGAAGGGGGGCGTGGCAAGGCTAAGAAATAGTTTTGCAGATTTTTATGTATAAATAAACCTCTTCAGTGATACAAGACCCCACTGAAATTATCTTGATTATTGTGCTGCAGTAAATAACTGAACACAAGATGTATATTTTATTACCTCAAGAAGACTCGTAGTACCCGCTCGAGCGGTCTGTTATAGTTGTAGCTGTTGTTGTCATGGAGTATCAGACAACTAGCTAGCGCAATTGATTAATATGAAATTTGTATTCCAGGGAGATGAGT
The DNA here is from genome assembly GCA_903064625.1 of Mallotus villosus. Lineage (NCBI taxonomy): Eukaryota > Metazoa > Chordata > Actinopteri > Osmeriformes > Salangidae > Mallotus > Mallotus villosus. The sequence continues at coordinate 601,123 of CAEFZP010000752.1, forward strand.
AAATTATAAGTGAATGATGCATAGTTATGCTCTAAACATACACGCATTTCTGAAAAGAGCAAGTGCAATGTGAGCGCAAAGCAGATGGCGAACACAACCTCTAATCTGTCAAAGCATCTTCAACGGCAACATGTTAACTCAAGACTATAGCTAAAGATCCCCGGACCCTGAGTGACACTGAAGCCGATAAAAGGTTGCCGTTGACGACACCAGCTAAGCAACCACGACTTTCAACAGCAGCAGGTTACCAAAGCAGAGATAAACAGGCTTGTAGCAGCATACATAGTAGATTAAATGTTGCCTTTTAAAGTTTTAAGCATTATTTTATTTTGAGACATTTTGCCTACTGCCAGTACTCTAGCCTTGTTATGCTTGACAACTTTTAGGTCAATGTTCACACCTTTTTTGTCAGCTTTGTGGTATTAAAAAGCATAAGAGTCCTCATAATAACAATTTGAGTTGGTTTGGGTATATTTATTGTTATTTGGCAAGTGCATCTCAGGTGATGTTACGGAGTAATCCAAAAATAATGTAACTAGTAGTGTAACTAGTTACTTTCAGCAGTGAGTAATCTAGTAAAGTAACGCATTACTTTTAAAAAAGTAACTAGTAATGTGTAATCTATTACTTTTTTGGAGTAACTACCCCAACACTGGTAGTGAGTCAGGTGGCTTAGCGGTTAGGGAATCGGGCTAGTTATCAGAAGGTTTCAAAGTGATGTTGTGTCCTTGGGCAAGGCACTTCACCCTACTTGCCTCGGGGGGAACGTCCCTGTACTTACTGTAAATCGCTCTGGATAAGAGTGTCTGCTAAATGACTAAAACAAAAAACAAAAAAATGTATGTCCCATTTTGATTATAGACTTCTAAATACTTCCCATAGTTATTTTGAATAAGATGGCAAGGAGGATTAACATAATTAGGCTTGTCATTGTCACTTGAAATATTTAATCTACTCCATAAAGGAATATTCATGAAAGAATCCCCAACCCACAACTTTTTGTTAGTGTTGTACTTCAAAGTATCATATTTAAATGGTTGAATATTTGGACTGGATTCTGAAAAGGACACGGAACCTGAACTGTCTTGACCATTAATGTTGTAACCTTTTCATTTCAAAATGTCTCTGTTCTCAGGCCAAGTTTACAATAACGAAGGCAGATGACGACAATGAGACTTACATCATTGAATGCCAAGGAGTGGGTACCAGCAACTCTAATTTGTAGTTATTGTCACCTTTGATGTTTAATTTTGTACACAGCTCCATTGATGGAATAATCAATAGGTGCGTGCGTGTGTATTTATATACATGTCAATGAAGTGCCAATTACTTTGTCAAAAGTCAGTACTATATTGTAATTACTTAAGCTGCTTATACCTCAGACTGATTTGAATGAAATAAAATGCATTTTTCTGTTTCAAATATTCGTTATAAACAGATTGGATGACCTTTCTGAATCTCTCCAATCTGTTTCCTTAGGATGAAGCTTAATTTTTGAACAACACAATTAATAGGGTGTAAATGTAATATCTTAAAAAATATTAGCACATTTACTCTGTTAATCACAAGGTTGAGAACATGGATACATTTAGTTTTAAGGCTGATAAAAATTAAATAAAAAATTCAAATACATGTGACCATCTGATCCTGATTGTCCTATTTTGTCAATGCAATGCAAATGAACATCCCTTAATAGGTGAAACCAATAGGTTTGCAGTTTAGCGTGTCCTCGGGGTTTTCCATGATGCCAGACTTTGAAAGTATGAGGTCACTGCATGTTTCCAGCTAACGACACCTAAACCATTTTGAGAATTGTATGACTAATTATGTACCACTCGACTACAAATGGATGAAAATCAGGAATAAGAAAAGAAAGTGATCATGGTGATGTCAAGAGAGAAGACATTATAAAATAACTATTGGAACAAAAGCTTAAAGGAGGCTTGAAATGTACACGTTTGTGTAATAAGAACAGGGTTACCATGTGAGGGTTGATCTTGTTTCAGTAACCTGAACAGGTTACCAATGCTGACGATCAGTGACCCTTTTAAAAGCACAGCTCTTAAAGCCACCTTTTGTATTTTGTCACAGGCTACATCACAATAGTGTACAGATGGGATTAGGAAAGTAAGAATAATCTACTGAACTTTTGGAATGCTGGGTGCCTGAACCTCATATTTTGAGGCATTTCAATGAAGGCATGTCTGACATTGTGTCCTGGAAGACACAGGAACAAAGTGAATGGATCCAGCCTCCTCCAGCACATCAGCAGGTCTGGATCTCTCTCATAGCAGGTAAGGTCCCTCTTTTTCCAGTTTTAGCTTAGACAAATTTGATGAAATGATCATTGTGCAGACTAAACTATAAATGATTTAGTTGTTTTGGTTATGCAAAATATGCACACATTTAAATGATCATTAAATTATAGTTTTACCATTAGGCCTACAACAACAAAAAGTTTACCATAGTACACCGTGTCATAAGGATAAACATTTGTGACACTTGTATTTGTGTAAACTGTGTTGACCCACATGATGACGGATTCAGACCATTCTCACTCCATTTGTCGGTGACCCATATAAAATAATACTTTGTCAGAAGAGCTAAATAAAGTCTTATCAAGTTCAAATGTAAATGGCAAAAAGGGCTAGTGTATAAAAACATCAGTTTTAAGTATAAGACAAATGAAAGTTTACGTTATACACCACTTGCACTCACAGTGGAGTGTAATACTGTTGGGTTAAATGCACTGATAGCTATTTAACTAAACATACAACTTTCACGTTTGGCACCATCCACTCTTGGTGCCTTCCCCTGTAGACCATCTTCAAGCACAAAGTGTTTCTGTACAGAATGTTCTGGGGCCTCATGTATAAACTTTGCGTACGCACAAAAAGCTTGCGTACGCTGGTTTTCACGCACACACTGTGATGTATAATTTATTACACGGCTGTTCTTAATGCTGTAGAATGCCCCATTCACTTGAATGCAGTGGCAGCTCCTGAAAAAATTCTCAGGGGGGGCAATTTTGTTGATAATGAATAAGGCGACCCACTCTAAGTACCTTAAGCAGGACAAATGTATATGTTGTGAGCTGAGATTTCCCCTCTAGCTACATAAGTTACAGGGGGAAAGCTATGGAAGAAAGTTACATCCATGAGCCTTCAAAAGAAAAATGAGGTGGCTCCACAATAAATTGTCCCACTTGTTCATTATTCACATTACCAAAATGTTGTATGATGTAAAACAGCTCAACAGGGCACATATGTCCTTTAACAACATAAAGAAGGGGGAAACATATAAGTCAAAACCAACAATATTTATTGACTAATCTTTACAAAAGCTAAATAAGTTAAGGCATAGAAAATAGTGCAAGCCTGCTAGCCACGAATTCCTTTGGTACAAATTTTTGAAAATTCTCGGGTGTAGGATTTCCCCTTCTTTGTAGCTACTTGTTTAATCGTTATATTTGGTCTAGGAGGTCCTAATTGTATTGTTGCCAATTTGTCTTCATTGGTACGCCGACTGAAAGGTGTAGTGTATAGACCACTTTCATGTTTACCAACATTCAGGATGCGCGCGCAGCTAGGTTTCAGAAAACCGGGAAAGGATAGCATTTACAATGGCAAAAGGACCACACGGATCATAATAAATAGTTAGATTAAAAAAGACCAAAAAGTCAGAGGAGGACAGCCTTAGAGAGAGAAAAAGCGATTCCCCATTGATCTGTCGGATCAGAATTTTGATTTGGGCCAAGAAAGTCTTGACATTTGAGTGAGAATGTCGCCCGGTACAGACCGCATAGTGGAGCGGCAGCCATGTCTTCGCGTCATAGTAAGTAAGTAAGTAAGACTTTATTTATATAGCACTTTTCATACAAGAATTGCAGCTCAAAGTGCTTTACATAAAATCGACTTTACACAAAATCGACAAAAACAATAATACAAGTGTTGATCTAAAACATATAACAAAACAAACTAGCCGCACTCTATCTGCGGTCTCTCAAATCCGTCTTAGATCCGAGCTGCCACTTGCAGTTTCTAATACACAAACATGACAAGGGGGTAGACAGACAAGGTTGAGGGAGAAATTTCAGCATAACATTACAGGACACATGACGGGCGAAGGCGTTGGATGGGGGTGGGAGGGTGGTGATATCTGTAGTAGGTGAAAAGTCAATGAGAGTCAATTAATGTCAATGTGTGAGTAGGTCCGAGGTTGGCGCCCTCGCCTAGGCCATAATCAGTCCGATTCACCCTTAGCGGATAGTGTTGCCATGGGGACATCCTTGGTCATGACCTAAGCAGAGACCAAACCAGAGATGTGTGTTGGAAGAGGGGAAGGTAACGAGACAAGATAGACTGCTGCAGCGCTCTCCAGGGGAATTTGTTTTCCAGCCACGGCCTTGGCCAAGGCCCGTGCTGGTTACGGTGCCGAAAGTAGATAAGATTTGATGGATGTTTTGACGAGTATCCGCGGCTCAATAGCTGCCACGTTCTCCCCGTTCGCCGCTCTGCCCACCGATTCAATCATCTCGGGCAGCTTGGCGATTTTTGTTGCTGCAACCGATTTCATAATTTTCCGATATACCAAGTAACCGCCCACTCCAATCAGCAGATGACCTGTAATCACGGTTCCGAATATGAATATGTCTTCCACGTCCTCCACGGAAAGTGGAGCCAGGCACACGACACGCCACCTGTCCCACGCGTCCATCGTGTATCCAGCTGCAAACGTCCCGTCAGGACAAGAGGGTTCCCCTGAACCCGTGCTTCTCTTCGAGAAGATGGTGTCAATTGCGTTTAGAGACCAGTTCACTAATTCCATTTCTTCTAGTTTCGTAGGGTGCTGCAGAATGACTATCTTGAAAACAGACAGAGACAACACAACACAGCAAGCAGGGAAGGTCAGGGGAGGGGAGGAGAGAAAAAATGCGACCGCCTTCGTCGAGAGCCAAGAGAAAAGTGTCACAAAGTTCATAATTTTACAGTTTGACAGTCAATTCAACATCTAAAAAGTCGAGCAGGGCAGCTTTCAAGAGATATGGGAATTCTGCTTTTAGCCAGCTGGTCAGATTATTTTTGTGATTTGTTTAAACTGGCAATTTGAGTGTGAGACTGCGTCCCCATTAGCCTCAGTCAGACTCGTCGCTCGCTGGCAGTGTGCACAATGTTGTATTTCACTCCAGAAACGTCAGAGAGGACTGCCTAACGTAGATACGAGCCTGCTGAAGATAGCCAGCATATTGGATTTCTTTAACCGAGCCTGTTTCATTACTCATTTTCCTGAGAAAGCGACCTCCGTTAGCCAGGCTACTTTTGCCCGATCACTTGGTCAGGCTATTTAAAGCTATGGGGTCAAGTGACTTTTGTGCATTGACAAGTGCAATGTAAATGTACTCGTCCAAAGGACCAGTGCCTCAAAAAGTTAATGTCAAGCCCTGTAATCCAGTGAACAGAGATATATGATGACCTAATCGACACTCCAAGTGTATTATACCCGGGAGAAGTTCGTCTTTTGCAACCCACATGCGCAGTTGAGCCAGCTTGACAGTCGTGTGACGTAGGTTTGAAAGTGGTCTATTGGGCTGTGTTGTGTTCTGACAGCCAATCACGTTGGACTAAGAAGTTGGGGTCCACGGTTCTATCTTACATACACGTGGAAATCAGTGGCTACTGTACTCTAATATTAAAGCTAACAACTTTGCCTCTAAGCCATTGCGTGTTCATTCCATGCGGCACGGAACACGATATGGTGTCAGAAGTAGCGAACCTCTGAACATTTTCGCCTGGAGTGAATGTGAATTGCCTGTGGACAGCCTGCGTGGAAAGCCTGCTTGGACAGCTAGTCTACAACCATCGTTGCTAGCACGCTCTAACGCTGCAGTGAGTACGAAGCATAGAGGTCATATTAACTAGAGAGAGCCGAAATTGTCTTCCAAGAGGGCGTCCCCATTCATTTCTATGAAAAGTGCTCAGTGGCGCAGTGAGGCAAGCGAGAGCGCGAAACGGACAGCGCCATCTTTCCACTTCCGTGTTTTCCGGTCTAAACTAGGAAAAAACTGAGCCCCTAGCTTTAAACGGGCTCACTTTTTTCCTAGCTCCGAGCTGGCTCCGAGACTCGTGCACGCTTGCAACTAGCTGTACACGTCATACTTTGCGACAACCAGTAACGAGCTTGTGAGCTGGAGCTAAGGCATTGAAGAAAACTGTCAGAATGTGGTACAAGTCCGATCAAGAAGCAGATACATCGAATTTACGAAAATCAATACTGTAATATTATACGTGCAATGCCTATACGTTGTTCTTTTTGATCCGTGTTTTTAGTTTGACTTGCTAAGTATTGTGTTGGATTAAAGAAACTGCAAGCTTGAATGTCTGGCTCCGTCGTAGCTCGGCAAAGCAAGCTAAATTAAGCCTACAGGCTATGTACTATTATAATGATGATGCGTGTTGCTTACTATTACTAGCTTATTGTTAATGCCATCGTTGTAGTGTTAACTGACATAAAGTTCTAACAATATAACGACCATAACAATATTGTCGTTATCAGACATGATTTATTTGTCATGCAATGAGAATAATCGCGTTCATTAGCCTACAAAATGGTTAAATATGCTTTAAAATAACGGAAATAAACTCTACAAACAACCGTCATGTATATGTGCAAGCATTTGTAAAACGTGCTACAATTAAGGCAGGCAATTTTAGATTACCAGGTCCTTTCTCCTTGTTCTCATTCTGCTCAGGTAAATCAGCGACTTGCTGATGTTCCCATTGTGTGCTCGTGTTCGTATCCGCGAACACGTTTCGAGGCAACTTTTCTTGACGTAGGCAAATAAATGGGGTGCTAGTTTACCCATTTCGGATTGGTTTCAAACATAGCAAAAATCAGGAAAAAATATTTTATGAAAAAGCTAGTAGTATGAGCCAGGTTCGAGTATCGAACACAAATTATTGGGGGAGATAGTTTTGTAAATGTAGACTGGAGTTAATAGATTAAAAACGACCGGAAGACACGGAAGTCAAGTCGAAGATGCAATACCACCTACATCCACCGGGGCCGTTGCCTCAAGCCAAGGGGCGAGGGGTGGGGGCTTGGTACGAAGGCAGACTGTTTCACTCTGTAACGATGCAATCATTCACTCCGCCGTCACCGTTGCCCCCGACGGGAAACCTTGCAGAAAATTGGCGAAGATGGGAGCAAAGATTGCACCTCTATCTTTTGGCTAGTGGACTTAGTGACAAAGCAGAAGGTCGGAAAATAGCCGTGCTGCTACACTGCATTGGTGAGGATGCGTTGGAGATCTACAACACGCTGGGAATTACCTATGCAGATAACGACAACAAAACAATGTACGAGGTAATACTAGCTTTTGAAAATTACTGTGCACCAAGTAGGAACACTGCTTTTGATAGGCACCAATTCTGGGCACATCAGTTTCATGAACATACTGGCATTGACAAGTTTGTCACGGAATTGAGACAGAGAGCACGCACTTGTGAGTTCAAAGACACTGAGGATTTAATGCTCAGGGACAAAGTTGTGTTCAGTGTTTCGGATGCACGTCTCAGGGATAAACTGTTAAGTGTCTCAGACTTATCTCTAACCAAAGCCATCGACATATGCCGCGCCAAGGAAGTTACACAGGCTCAGGCCAAAGTCATGGCGGCTAGTGGTAGCACAGATCAAGAGGTGCTTGCAATAGAGAAACGTGGGTGGCAACGCCAGACATTGAGATCGCGTGCGAGCCCGACCAGTGAACAGCAGGAGAAGACATGCGACAGATGTGGCAGAATGCACAAGCCCAGGAACTGTCCCGCGTTCAATGTGGAATGTAGAAAATGCGGCAAGAGAAACCATTTTGCAGCCGTGTGCCGATCAGCATCTGATGTTGCACCCATTGATACAGAAAGCATGGGTGTGGATGCACTGTTCATTGGTGCTGTCACATGAGCACAGGCTCGCTCTAAAGACACTGGGTGGCGCACAGCGCTCTGAGTGGGTGGGCAAACGGTCAACTTCAAGCTTGACACAGGGGCTGAAGCCAACGTGCTGCCACAATCAATAGCAAATACAATGCCCAGGCAACATACACTGAAGAAGACAAACACTGTACTGGTAGCCTATGGCGGCACCCGCATCAAGCCCAAGGGTATACTCACGTTGCATGTGAACTCCCAACACAAGCAGGCCCTCCTACACTTCTATGTGACTGACACATCTGACACGCCACTGCTTGGCAGAGATGCTTGTGTGAGACTTGATCTCGTCAGAAAAGTAGAGACAGTAACACGGCAAACTCCATTCCGGACTGGGTGAATTCCCAGGCATACACCACATCCATGTTGATACAAAGGTGCCCCCTGTTGTCCATGGATGCAGGAAGATCCCATTTGCTGTGCTGGATAGGCTAAAAGACACACTGGCCGTTCAAGAACAGAGAGGTGTGTGTCGCAAGGTAACAAAGCCAACACCATGGGTGAGCAGCCTCGTCATAACTGAAAAGAAAAATGGTACCTTACGGGTGTGTTTGGACCCGAGGGACCTCAACAAAGCAGTGCTTCGCCAACACTACTCCATACCCACACCCAAGGATGTACAATGCCAGTTAGCAGGAAAGACGGTGTTTACAATCCTTGATGAAAAGGATGGGTATTGGCAAATAAAGCTTGATGATGAGTCAGCTGACCTGTGCACGTTCAACACCCCCTGGGGGCGCTACCAGTTTACGCGCCTGCCGTTTGGGATTAAAAGTGCAAGTGAGGTGTTTCAGCAAACGAATACTGAAAGTTTAGGTGACATTGCTGGAGTCCACATTATTGCAGATGACATAATAATTGCAGCAGCCACAAAGGAAGAACATGATAACATCCTACAACAGGTGATGGTCAGAGCCGTCAAGCTGAATGTGAAATTCAATGCTGACAAAATCCAGTACATGGTGAGGGAAGTGAAGTACATGGGGCACATCATCAGCGCAGAGGGAGTCAGACCAGATAACGCCAAAGTGGCAGCAATAACAGCAATGCCTCCACCTGGAGACAAAAAGGGTCTACAGAGGTTATTGGGGATGACACGATATCTTGCCCAGTATATCCCGCACGAAGCCACTCTGACTGCTCCGCTCAGAATGCTGCTCAGAAAAGATATGATGTGGCAATGGCACCCAGAGCACCAAGCAGCACTTAACAGACTAAAAGCAGCCATCTCCAACACATCACTGCTAAAGTTTTTCAACCCACAAGAAGAAGTTGAAATACAAGCCGACGCGTCCAAAGATGGCCTGGGAGCAGTACTAATGCAGAGTAAGCGCCCTGTAGCTTTCGCATCCAGAGCCCTCTCTACAGCTGAGCAGAACAATGCTCAGATTGAGAAAGAACTCCTGGCTATAGTGTTTGCGCTGAAAACATTTCACCAATATGTCTACGGCGTCATGGTCAAAGTCCAGTCTGATCACAAGCCCTTGGAGGCTATAGTCACCAAGCCCATCGGCAAAGCACCCGCCCGCCTCCAAAGAATGCTACTCCAGATACAGAAGTATGACATTCAGATCACCTACACCCCTGGCAAAGACATGGCGGTAGCTGACACGCTCTCCAGAGCTGTCCCTCCAAATGCCGGGCAAAAAGAATGTGAGATGGGGGACGAAAGGGTTGTGTACGACATCAGTGCAGTGACTCCTCTGGGTGGGTCTGTCATGGAGCAACTGAGAGCAGCAACAGAGACCGACCGCGAGATGCAGACATTGGTGAGTCTTCACAAGCGAGGGTGGCCAGACAGGAAGAAGTGCCTTCCACTAGAAGCACAGCCATATTGGCATGCTAAGAGTGACATCTACATTGCAGATGGCGTGCTAATGGTCAACCTCCGCATGATCATGGGAGGGTCCGTGTACTTTGCGGCCAACGGATTTTCGTTTTGAAATGAGAAAACCAAAATCTGGAAACAAGATGTTTCCCGACTACCATCTAAAAGTAGGAAAACAAAAAACGGAAAAAGGGCCGTTATCTGTTTTTCTTTGATGTGCTTAAACATGGAAATCGGGAATTAAAATAGTGTGTGGAAATCTTCTTTCTCAATTTAGAGTAGATTTTTGTGTTGCGACCCGGAAGTTGCTCCGGCGAGCTTGACATTCAGCAGAGGGCACACTGCCAACATTTTGAATGGAAGCAAATCAGTGACATCATGTTTTGAATTTTTAAAGGCATTGAATACTCAATATTGAAATTTAAACAACACCGAATTCCTATAGCCTATTTCAATGTTATGAAAATATATAGCTTAAAAACTTTACTAAAAATTTCGAGCCGAAAAAAATCAGATTGCAACATCCGGGATACCAAGGATAGTTAGAGCAACCTACTATTTTATAGGAGGGCTTGCTTTTTTTTGCAATGTGATTTTGAGGTGACCAAAATTCCTGTTAAATTATCAAATTTCCACAAACAAATTCTCCAATATTGGAAAATTATATTCACCTATAACTTTTCTCTCCATCGATCCACCTTATGGAACAATAGGGTCATTATAATCAAAAGGAAATCATTGTTGAAATATGATCGGTATGGAAAGGCATTGTGTTTGTGAATGATGTTTTAGATGCTAATGGTAACTTTTTGGAATATAAAGCTTTCTTAGACAAATATAATTAAAACTGTACTTATAGAGAATACAACAAGATCTGTAGGGCAATACACCATTATTACAGTTAGTTCAAAACACATTGTTACATGCAATATAATAAGAATAAGACCCGTACCAACTTTAGTTAGGCCTATTAATAATTGTACTTTATTTGACAGTAAATGTAATAATAAATATATTAGTGACGCTTTTAAATCAAAATTGCTTTTGGATTATGACAGAATTGTGTGTACAGGTTCCAAATATGGTTGCACTGTCCATAGAAAAAAACATTTCCCCAAAAGTCAAAGGGACTCACTTTAAAATTATTTATAAAATATATCCGGTCGCTGACTTTCTTAGAAAAATATTCAAATTTGATGTAGACCCTTGTGTAATTTGTGAGGTGGACGATGAGACTCTGGAACCATGCTTCGGTGAGTCCGAAATTTTGCATTGAGGCTCGTTACGCTGCTAGCAATTTTATCGTGATTGTGAAGCTCGTGGGAGCATCTCAACTTCCGGATCACAAAAAAAATCTATGCAAAATTGAGAATGAAGATTTCCACACACTATTTTAATTCCTGATATCCATGTTTAAGCACATCAAAGAAAAACAGATAACGGCCCATTTTCCGTTTTTTTGTTTTCCTACTTTTAGATGGTAGGCTAGTCGGGAAACAGCTCGTTTCCAGATTTTGGTTTTCTCATTTCAAAACGAAAATCCGTTGGCCGCAAAATACACGGACCGGAGAGGTCTGGGGCGATTTTCATTTCGCCCCAAATCGCCCAGAAGTATGGAACGCCGATTTAGTCAAAATTAAATAAATAAATAGATCTGTAAATAAATATATAAATATGGCTATGAAATAAAACCTAACATTTTAAAAAGATGGCAATAAGTATATAAATAATAAATTAATTTAAGTTTTTGTAAAGACAACATTTATTTATTTAATGGGTCTTTTATTTCCTAATGCCACATTTATTAATTTTTTGAGACTTTTACACTCCACATTTATTTCCACATATATTACCACACCACATTTATTTCCACTCCACGTTTATTTCCACTCCACATTTATTTCCGATCTCAAATGCAAACGAGAGGGGCGTGGTTATCTTCAGACCAACGCAGCTGCACAAGATCGAAGGCAGATAGGGACCTATGATAGGGACACCTAGATTCGGTAGATGAAGGAAGACATGGTGTCAGAGATCGCTTGCTAGATAGATTGATAGATAAATAGATAAATACTTTTATTATCCCGACACAACACAAACACAAACAAGGAGCCTCGAGAGCCGCTCCGCCGATGCCGATCCGGAGCCGATCATCCCCTCCGCCATGTCCCGGCAGGACTGTCCAGCAGCCCCCGCTGCGCGCGGCTCAGCACCCCACGGACACGGCGCTCCACTGCCAGTCCAGCAGCCCAGCAGCTCAGCAGTCCCTACCAGACGCAGACAGACTGCCACCCGACGCGCCATGGCAACCAACCCAGCCATCCAAACAAACATTTTTTTTTAAATGCCGGTGTCCGCTCCGCTCCGGCTTGCCTCAAAAATTAAAACAGGTCCAACCGGCCAGCGAGACCACGAAAAAAACATTCACCAGCACACCATCCCAACACAAACAAACTCACCACAACAGAACAAAAACAAAGCCAAGAAAAAGTAGACAAAACCAGCAGAAAAATTAAGAGCTGCTACAACAGCTGCCACTCAGAGTGGCGCTTACGTCATAAACTGGCCTTATAGATCAAATTGATCAGCATGGCTTGTCAGGATATATTATTTTGGCACACATTGTAGATTTTGTAGAGGTTGGGCGGATAAGTGCTCTACAGAACATAGATATTGACCACAAAGTCTTAAATGGTTTGACACTTATCGAACACCGTGTTCGTGTGCAAGACGGCAACTGTAGAAATCCACCATGGGCTCAAAAGAATCTTCCTTAGGGTTAAGAGTATTTTGATCGTAAGCTTTTGTTTGGGTTCACAGTGACGATTTAAGTCATTTGTAGATTCATACGGGGTTGTGGTCGGCTATCGTGGGAAAATTGGCTATTGCATCAAGACAACCCCAAATACGTGATTAGCCTGCACATTCGGGTATTTTCTGGTATGCTCACGATAACCAGTTGTTTTCGATGAACCCAGGCCATACAAAATGTTGCCTGAATGCCTGAATTTGTGACTAAAAGCTTCTTACATCCATGAGCCTGAATAGCTGGTATTGAATAGCAACGAACTAACAATCATGTGTTTTTGCTCTAGCGCGATCGAATCCCACTTCATGCCAGCTTGCAACTTGTGGTGTATTTCCCTATAGTAACCACGCAGTAGACTTCGTTCAGTTGCTCAAACACGTACTTTACTTAGAGGCAATCAACATCACAGGTGTCCCAGCATGCATCTATTTATACTGGGGAACTAAGGCACAACAAGGTGTTCAAAACGCAAACACCAATACATCACATCACCCCCTCTGTAAATGAAGTTACTCTTCAGTTACACTAAGCATAAACCCCCACAACCAATGCACACCCGTGAAACAGATGTCCATGTAACCCAAAACACTTTTTTTTTCCTTCATTCTTTTAACCAACAGCGAGCAGTGTTAGACTATTTCAGTCTGTTTCAGTCCAACCTGTTCTACAAAACACAATTAACAGTCAAGCCACTTGTTAAGGTTCATAGCGCTCAGGCGGCTTCCTTTCCCTGGCTGAGCGACGAAGAGTTTGGGGTCCCGCCTGCATCTCTGCCATGTCCAGTTGCACTGGCTTGGCAGTCTGTGCTGGATTGTCATCCTGGGTCACGTCGGCCTGGGTTGATGTGTCCGTGCCAGTGAGGGAACCGTCTGTATCCAACTCCAGGCCATCGGTTGGGAAACGGGATCTCAGTTGATCACCATGCCGTCTATGTGCCGTCACCGTCTGTCCCTTGCACTCTGTAGGACACTGGTCCAGTTTGCTCGGCTATGACACCCGGAATCCACTTCTCTCTTCCCCCTCCCGTATTCTGCAAAAAAACGGGTCATCCAGAGTGAAAGACCTGTTCACTGCACGCCGATCGTGATAGAACTTTTGCATATATTGCTTCTTGCGCACTGTAAGCGCAGTGTCAGGAACAATCAGGTCCAAGCGAGTACGCATATGTCTGTACAAGAACAAATCCGCAGGTGACTGACTGTGGTACAATTTGGTGTACAGCGGTTCTGCATCAAGAACACAGAGATCTTGTCCTCTATGTCCATAGGGGTGTGTCCAAGCTTTTTCATACCGCTCTTAAATGTCTGCACATACCTCTCGGCGAGGCCATTGCTGGCAGGGTGGCCAGGGGCGCTGGTCGAGTGCAGAATTCCGTTCTGACGCATGAAGCTCTTGAATTCCTCCAATGTAAACTGTGTCCCATTGTCAGTGACAACGTGCTCAGGAAGACCGTAGGCTGCAAACAGCCTCCTTAGTCTGGTGACGGTGGTTTGTGAGGTGAGGCTGGGCATCCGGAACACCTCCAGCCACTTAGAGTACGCATCCACCACTATCATGAAGATGTGCCCCAAGAAAGGCCCGGCAAAGTCTATATGCAGTCTCCTCCAGCTCTGACCTGGAAACTCCCATGGATGTAATGGCACCTGTCGAGGCATCCGTTGTTCCAGCTGGCAAGACTCACAGCCTTTGCATATCTGCTCCACATCTGAATCCATCTTAGGCCACCAGACGTATTTGCGCGCCAGGGCTTTCATCCTAACCACACCCTGATGACCAGAATGCAATTCTTTCAACACAGTCCCTCTTAGTTTCTCAGGTAAAACTACTCTAGTGCCCTAAAGCACACATCCACGCTCGACCGACAGTTCACATTTGCGTGTGTGGAAGGCTTTCAGACTTTGGTCCACAGAATTAGGCCAACCAGTCATAACGTATCGGAGAACCTTGGAGAGCACTCTGTCCGTACGCGATGTGCGCGCCACTTGATCCGCATTCAAAGGCGCCTGCTCTAAGTGTGCCGCCAGCAGCTCATGGATGCTCTCGGATATGGCTGTTGTGCCTGCGTCGCTCGTGTCAGGCAATGGTACCCTTGAAAGTCCATCCGCATTGCTGTGTTTCTCTGAAGCACAGTATTCGATGGTGTAGTCATATGCTGAGAGAATGATCGCCCATCTCTGAATCCGAGCTGCTGCCATAGTGGGTAGACCCTTGTTTTCTCCAAAAAGAGTCAGCAAGGGTTTATGATCCGTCACGAGTCTGAATTTCCTTCCCCACAAATATTGATGGAACTTCTTTACCCCGAATACCAATGACAGTCCCTCCTTTTCAATTTGAGAATAATTCTTCTCAGCAGGGGCGAGCGTCCTCGAAGCGTAAGCAATTGGGTGTTTCCTTCCCGATGGCATCTCATGTTGAATGACAGCGCCTATTCCATAGGCTGAAGAATCACAAGCTAGGGTGAGTGGCAGATCAGGGTCATAGTGCACAAGCACCTTGTCACTGATTAGCAACTCCTTGCTAGTCAAAGGCTCCTTGCTCAGGCCTCTTCCACTCCCAGTCCACCTGGTCCTTTAACAGCCTATAGAGAGGAGCTAGCACTGTGCTTTGGTTAGGCACAAACCGCCTGTAGTAATTAACCAACCCCAAGAAAGCTCTCAGTTCTTTAACACAAGATGGGGCTGGTGCCTCCTTGATTGCTTTAACCTTGTCTGGAGATGGGTGGATGCCTTGGCTGTTCAAGACATGCCCCAGGTATTCAATCTGCTTTTTCCCAAACTCACATTTGGCCTTCTTGACTCTCAACCCACTCTCCTGGAGTCTCTGCAGCACTGTTTGCAGCTTCTGCAAGTGATCCTGTTCGTTTTTTCCGGTGATCAACAGATCATCTAAATAGACGACCACATCCAGATCTTTCAGGGGGTTCTCCATGAAAAACTCCAAAAGCAAGTCTATTATACACAAACAGACCCCGGTGTGTGTTGACGGTCAGCAGTTTCTTCGAATCCTCCTCCAGAAGGACCTGCTGGTATGCTGAGGCAAGGTCAAGCTTTGAGAACAATTTCCCACTGCTCAGCGTGGACATTAGCTCCTCAATTCGAGATAGTGGATAGGTCTCTGTGGTGGTGGCCTGATTTAAAGTCATTTTATAGTCGCCACACAACCGAATGTAGTTGTCCTTCTTTACCACAGGCACCACTGGAGCTGCCCATTCACTGTGCTTAACGGGTGAGATTATGCCGGCCTTCTGCAGTCGGTCCAACTCAGCATCCACTCTTGCCTTCATGGCAAATGGTAGGGGGCGGCTCTTGCAAAACTTCAGCCTGGCATCCGGATTTACAAGAATCTTGGCGGTGAAGGGTTGAAATTCTTTGTGTCTATTCCAATAGGCCTATGTAATGCTAGTTTTCAATGACACAAGTCTGTGTTCTAGAAAGAGTGGTCTGGAGTCGCAGAGGTCCGATAATATCAGTTTTAATGCAGCAGTTGGAAATCAAGTACAGAGCTCTGGGGTTGTCTACGTTTCCCTAACCGCAACAATGTTAGGCTGGTTCACGAAGTCCAACTGGCTATCTGTCCCTGCCCCAGGATATATTATAGGCTACAGTGCCGTCATACAAAATGATCAAAAGAGGGTTGAGCTTTCCCATGCGGGAACTGTTCTTGCTGGCGCGCCCCACGCTCCGGTGCCATGTCAGCCCGGCTTCAAGGTTGCTCCTGGCTCCTGAAATGAAGAGATTAGGGCACACAGTACAGCCTGTTCCCCACTCCCTAAATGAGACTATGTTTAGGCCTAAGCAAATGTCTAAGTTAAAACATAAAATATTACTTTAATAAGCACAATGTATTCTTTAAGACATGCATCCTTTATAAAGTAGTATGAACATTGTTCTTGTGCTATGATGCATTCAGTGATTAAGAAGCCACAAATATTGATAACTTGAACTAGCCTATAGATAATGAAAGCCCTTGATATCATTGGTGCTACACAGATGTCTGGAATTATAGAAAATGCTGTGCCTGTGATGCAGCTGGTGATGACAGATCATATATTGTGCTGTAATGTATTGTATATTCTTTAGCGGTAATCCCACGCAGAGTGCCCAATTCCTCCTTGAACACTTCGGAGTGAAAGTCCAATACTTCTTCAATTGATCTTGGTTGGAGCATCTCGCTTGCATGTTTTATCTCTTTTAAATCCAGGGTTATCTTCTCCAACCAGTTCCTGCCGCATAATGCTGGACCACTACCTTTCACTACCACCACCGGTAGCTGTTCCGTTTGCTGTTTATAGCTAACGGTGGCGTCAAACTGCCCCAGCACAGGCATTACTTCCCCCGTGTACGTCTTCAGTTTGATGCTTGCCGCTACTAGTCGCATGTCTCGGAACGTGGCCTGAAACATCTCTTCGGAAATTATACTCACGGAAGCCCCAGTATCGATATCCATGTCAATGTTTTTTCCCTCCACCGTAAGCTTGTTCGGAATGCCTGTTTGCAGCCTCTATCGCTCTTTAATGTCCACATTGGAAGTTCAGTCTCTTCGGCCTCCACATATCTCGTGTTCTTCCCATAATCCTGACGTCTTCTGTTCACTCCTCCTTTACAAGCCCTCTTAATGTGCCCTGTCTTCCCGCAGGCGTGACAAGCTGAATCCTTGAAGTGGCATGTTTCCAAACTGTGATTCCTACCATTGCAACGGTAACACATCCTCTCCGCCGAGTTGAATGACCGTGCTTCCACTTTGTGCACAAGCTCCGTGTGCGAATCCTGCTTCCGGAGCTGGTGTGCGTCCTTCTCCGCAGTCTCCATGTTCAAAGCCAGCTCAAATGCTCGTGCAAATGTCAGGTTCGCCTCCGACAGCAACCGTCGCTGGCAAGCTTCACAGCACAGCACACTGCTTCAGCTCGGCTGCATAGCTAGTCACAGTTTCATCAGCCTTTTGATTGCAGCGGTTAAAACGAAATCTTTCTGCGATGATTAACGGTTTAGGTTCCAAATGCTTACTCAGTACATCCACAATGTCCTTGTAAGACCTTCCCTTCGGCCTGTCCAGTTGAACCAAATTCCTCAATAATCCATAGGTTGTCGGCCCCATGCAACTTATCAATGTAGGAATATGCTTCTCCGGTCCAATGTCGTTAGCCTCGAAGAATTGCTCCAACCGTCCAACCTCCACATACGCCAACCAAGAATCCTTCTTCGGAACGAATTCCCCGATGGTCCCAATCAGCAGAGCCATAGCCCGTTAGTTGGATCTCATCCTCGTTCAAGAACTTTGAAGAACAAAATAATGAAGAGGTAAAAGCCATCCGGGGCGGAATTTAAAAAGAAAAGAAGAAGAGAAACGTCCGAAGGCGAAAGGTAAATCCTTAAATTCTGTTCTTCGCCTAGAATGAATTCCAGATAAGAAAACGTTCATGAATGCGTGAAGAAGAAAAGATGTATTATCATTGAAAGTTTTCCTACTCCCTGTCACATAGTTCTTTAAGGATTTTACAGAGGCGGGTATATCAAAAATGATATGTCCATTTATTCTACATTATACAAAAAATACATGATTAAAATATGGGCGCACATATAAAGCCAATAGCCAGTGCAACAACACTACAAATATCTTCCTCGTTGCATAGCACACCCATTAAGGAAGACAAACATGGCAAAACAAGTGAGGAATACTGGTAAAAATCAAAAGTGTTGTATTGTCAACTTTAGCGAATGGATTGTATGTAATCTTGCTAGCTAGTTAGCTAACGCTAGCTAGCCAGTGACTTGTGACGTTCCTTGTTATTGCCATTCAGTCGAAAGATCCGTGGCCAGAGCGTAGTTCAGCACAGACGTGACATTTTCTCAGGGATTGTGTTCTTTATTTAATGTTTGTGCATCGTTGCGATCGTTGTTGTGTTTATTTGAAAGAAATGCAGTCTTGCAGGGCAAAATTGTAATAATATATATATTTTTTTTTAAATTGAATTGTGTGTGTGTGTGTGTGGGGGGGGAGCGCCACGAGTGAAGCACGCCTAGAGCGCCAAATGTGCTAGGACTGCCCCTGACTACCCTCGATACTCTGTGGTTCAAAGATTTTGGAATGTGATAGAACAGGACTGACCAACAGCCCGGTTCTAGACTGCTTTGATGGCTGGGGGGATTTTCATATTGAACTGATTTAAAGAAGTAGAGAAAAGAATTAGAGAAACCACAGACACAAACTAATTCACGATCTCAAGAACACATACACTAGACCAGTGTTTCTCACACTTTTTCAGACCAAGGACCACTTGGCCAATAAATAAAAACTTGCAGACCATCTAACTAAATAGTAGCCTATATCCCCGGAACAACAGGCCTCCTACCCAGACCTGGCGCCATACAATTGTTAGCGGCACATGATTTTTTAACGGATAATGTATTCCGCTAATTATAATTTCTGCTAAGAAAAAGTTTTGAGACTGCTTAACGATCCGAGTGTTAATCAGGCACGGAGCCAGACGTTGTAAATATTTTAGCCCAAACCTATAGGACGTATGGGTTTGATGTGATGCAGATTGGGATTTCCACACAAAATGTTTGGCCATTATTTGATTGCAAAATAGTTTTTGGAGATTTATGTCAAATAAACAGCCACTTTTCTATTGGTAAAACTATCTAATCTAGTGATGCCATCACTCCGGCCCTGCTCCCATCCATTCTCCCTGATGCGTATCGTTACGGTTGGGCCGCCCGGCCCAGCAATCGGTAGCCTATCTGAGAAAACGTTTTAGAAAAGACGGGCTATGGACCCAACCATCTCATAGTTTTCACGTAACGTCACGTTCCAATGGACACGCCCCCCTGGAGGGCAAAAAATACTTTCCGCTGCCCGCCACCCATTATAAAGTCATACATTTACGTTGAGTCTGCTGCGTTTGTTTAGGCATAATGCCGGATGGTTGTTGTGCTAACGGATGCACAACAACAGAGGAGACAAGCGTGGACTGTGGGCAAGCGTGGACTGTGGACAAGCTGTGGACAAGCGTGGACTGTGTTTCTACAGAATTCCGTCCGATAAAGAAAATATAGAGGATTAGAAGATTGTGGATTTGTGCCATTAAACGTAACGCTACCTCTGTCTCCGGGGAGGGCATACAATCGCAGACATACAAATATACACGTATTTGCAGCGAACACGTCATCAAAGCTAAGCACAAGTAAAGTTAAACTCAAGTATATTAATCATCGTATTTTTAGCCATAAAACACATCTTTATGTAATCGGTTTGACATCGTTTGTTGTGTATCGAGGCGACCAACTGCAGTGGTCGTAGCGAGTTAAAGTTAGCTTGTTAGCTAAATAGTTGGGTTGTTGTGTTAGACGCCGACACTTGCACTTTGTGTCCATATCTTTCCTTTTCTTTAGCTGAGAGGTGATCCAAATAAACGTGGGAAGGTACATTTGCCGGCTTTTGCTGCGTCTCAACGGTGTGAGCCGCTATCGCCAGCAGCTTTTTGCCCTCCAGCTAATCGTGCATGTCACGTGACTGAAAACTATGAAATTAACTCCCTCACATGGTACAACCAGAGAGGCTCTGGTACAACCCATGCAGAGGCTGCGATGTCAGAATGCGGAACGTGTGTAGCCCATTTTAATAGGCTACTACTGACTGTGTATCTTCGTTCTGTGTTGTATGTTAGAAATGTCGCAATAATTTACTTGTGGCCGTCGCGGACCAATACGGGGGCAGTACGGACCACCAGTGGTCCGCGGACCACACTTTGAGAACGACTGCACTAGACGATTCAGTCAAGATGCAGGATCACACACTTGGCGTTTGTAGCCTACTCAACGATTTAAGAGCGGTAATTCCAGGGACGCGATCTCACAGAAACTCTCGTGATCAAATGTGACTTCAGAAGAAAACAAACATGGAGGCGGGCTCATGGTCAGCAGGTTGCCCTCGTGTGTGCTAAATGTACAGGGTTCTCATGTCCCACGCATTTGCTGTGAGACTCATGCATTCCAGCCCTTTCTCACGCACTCATGTAACACCTTGTATTTCTTATGTATTTCCAAACTGAGAGCCCTGCATGTAGGTCTATGTTTTGCACTGAAAAACTATTTTTTTAAACACAAAAATGTGATGTACAGTTTAATAGAAAAAGCTATTTCAGTCAGCCTGATTTCCTTGCCAATCATCTAGACCCCAGCTGATTGATAAAACTCTTTAATTGACTTTATTCATTATCAGTGAAGGAGCACAGTACGCTACTGAGCTACTGGGTTGTTGTACCCCAGGAATAACCTGGTTGACGCGCTTAGACCCTTTAGAGGTGAGTACCGTCAGCGAGATAAAGTCCATACACGCATTGCGTTCGTTTAAACAGTTCTCCTTTATTGTCCATTAAAACGTAGAGCAACGACATGTTACTCACACCTTCGCGGTATAGCGGTCAAAACCATTTGCCCTTCCGGGGTCAACACCTGGCTACAACAGTAGGCTTCCTACCTATATGCCTAAAAACACCTGTGCAATGCACAGCAACACCCAGTGTACAAACAGGGACATTACACATTGCGTAGCAACCCATTTGGCTGCTACAATCAGCAATGCTAATGCAAGTGATGGGCCCAAGAACATTGTATTTATTTTATTTTTATCAGGCTTCTACTCAATATTCCATTGCAGGTCCTTTCACGCTACAAGTTCAAATTGGGGATACTCCGATCCAGAAATAAACCATTACCAAATCTGATTATGATGTATTAAATTTGATTTCTCTCTTTCCTGAAATATATACTATCTATACTATAATACTAGGAATCTCTGTCTATCTGTGTGTGCAAGTTTCATGGGATTTTGGGATGGCAAAAAATACAAATGTTAATGTAAACATAGCAAACACCCCTTAGGCAGAACTGTACATGCAAGCGCTGTAGTGTGAATTAGGCCTTTACATGCACATTACATGCACAAAATGTTGTGCATATAATGACTTCTGTCATGAACTAAATGTTTGTGGTGGTAAGACAATTTAACAGAGAACCAATATAATAAATGTTGATCAACATAACATAAGCAATGTAGGAAACAGCAGACAAATGAAGGCTACATAATAATTTGCATGAATGTACCAGAGCATTGGCAATTTGTTTAAAGGGGTCATGTATTGCAAAACCGAATGTACCTTTTCACAGTTGAATAACGACAGTTCAGTGGGTAAAATGGACATACAGTGAACCTCAAAGTCCATTGACACCTCTTTCCTATTCAAATCTCACAATTAAAAAATGTAGCTGTAAAACGGTCGGTTTTGAAAAAGCCACCGAACTGGCTCCACCTTTTTTGGCTCGAGTCTGTACCTTTTTCACGGCCCAAAATGTACTGCTCGCTGTTGTGTGTACTTCCACGGAATAACAAATGTTAGCAACCCCTTGGTGGAAGCACGAGGATGCAGAGGGTTCTCACTGATGTCTTTATTGACTTTCAATGTTTTCTTTGTAGCACCAAGATACATCGTAGGCTACACGTAGACACCTAGACACCGTAAAACTACACAAAAGAATAGCACAAATACAGCAATATAAATACAGGTTATAGCACCAAAGAATGTCTCGAACATGTGCTACTAGCAATTACATCAAATGCACATGCAGAGGTAAAATATTACAAAGAAATAAGAATAAGACAAGTACATATTACCTCGCTCCGCTTTCCAAATGGAAACGAAATGTATAATTTTTCTTTTCGCCAAACACGATCACTTAGAAAAGAAACGCTCCTTCTGATAACGTCTGCATTTAACTTATTTTCAGGTCATTTAGCACTTTACAGCTGCACGCACCTTACGTGATGACGTAAACAGTCTACAAGCATCAAACAAAAAATGCCGGTCATTACAACCATAGATATATATACATATGTATATATATCTATGATTACAACAAAGAATAACGTTTTCAAGGATATTGAAAATGGAGTCTTCCCAAGGAACCCAACACTCGACGGGCTGTGATGTTTGTCTATGAGAAGATCCCTGTGCAGTTCGACCCTCAGTTACACATTTGCTCGAACCATTTCACAGAGGACAGTTTTTTGAAAACCTGGGACAATGTAAAGCAGGATTTGCTATGAAGCTGTTGCTGAAAAGAGGTGCTGTTCCGACCTAATGTTCATCACAACCGTAAGCTATAGTATGGTTTTGTCGCTAAAAGTTATTAGTAATGCTAACGTATCCTGCCTATAGCTAGCACAGGTAGAATGTGTGATGATTTAGTTTATTGGCAATGGGGCTAAAGTTATTTAATGTTCCTGACTGTGTTTCATTCGAATAAATAACCTGTGTTGTCATGTGAATCTACAATTCGATGCATGTTTGTCCGGGTGATTCTCATATTTAGCTTTTCAATTTAGTTTGAAGAATATATCTCTGTTTAGTAATATCAATTTTGCAGCATAACCTAAAATATGTCAGGTTTCCCTGAAATATAACAAAAAACTGATTGTAGATCATAGGAAGTGTTGCGGTAATGAGAAGAATCAGTCAAATTAAATATATACATTTATGTAAAAAAATATTTTTACCAAAGTTTCATGTAATTCAGTACAGGCCTGTAAAGAATTAATTTCCAAAAATACAAATAATAATTAGTTTTTCTAACGTTTTTGGTATCTTAGATAGTTGCGGTAAATAGATTTTCTTAGGACCTGTTTTGGTAAAATGTGATATGTGATATATTGTCAATATATGTTTTGAGATTAATAGCCTCAACTAATGAAATGTACCTTATTTATGAAGAAAAATACCTTATTTATGGCTTTTGAAAATGTTCATATTTGAAATCTATGAAACCAGGATTTCATGAGAATGACCCGTCCGTTCTTTCTCAGGTTATTTTTTATTTTCAGCAAGATAGCTAGAGCTAATTGAAGCTGAGTTGAAACCCGATAATTTGGTTGCTAGAGCTAAGTTGTAACGTTACCCACCGAAGTCGATCCTGTTTGCTTCGACAACAAAAGTGGAAACAACGAACGTTATCATTTCAAATGATATATAGTCAATCTGTTGAAAACAGTGTTGTGTAGACACAATAGATTTATTTGTACGTTTTTATTTCAAGTCTCCACCTTCAATGTTTCAGTGAGTGCTGTGTTGGCCAAGTTGTGTCTTTGCTCCGCAGCTTCACTCATTGTAAACAGAAACTCATTCAAATCAGAATTCCAGAAATCTGTGCGTCACCAACATCATCGCACTCTTTCCTATTTATAATTCCAGGAATATGTGTGTGTGTGCCACCAATTACAGGTGCTGGTCATATAATTAGAATATTCTCAATTTATAATGCAGATTTCAATTTCCAACAGGACTTGGCACCTGCACACAGTGCCAACCTGGTTTAAGGACCATGGTATCCCTGTTCTTAATTGGCCAGCAAACTCGCCTGACCTTAACCCCATCAAAAATCTATGGGGTATTGTGAAGAGGAAGATGGGGTGGTGGGATTTTCCTCAGTTGTCCTTATAATCATCAACATTTTAAGAAATAAACATTTGAAATATATCAGTCTGTGTGTAATGAATGAATATAATATACACTTTTCACTTTTTGAATGGAATTAGTGAAATAAATAAACTTTTTGATGATATTCTAATATTATGACCAGCACCTGTATATTGCGGGCACTGTGCACTAGCTATAGTTCCAGTTATCTGTAATTGTGTGTTTCACTGACATCTTAATCACCAATTGCATCTAGGGCATTGTGCAGTAATTTGTCAAATACAAGGCCCGCAGACCGACTGTTGGGCCCTAAATGTCAGCTTACCACCACCCCTCCTCTCACCCACACACACACAGAATACAGTTGATTCAGACTGTCTGGATATTACTTTTTTTACGGTTTCAACAACAGCACTGTTCCCTATTAAAAATAAATACAGTATTAGCTAGCTAGCAGTCAATTAGTCAGAAGATGGCAAAAAGAAGTGATGGTAGGGAGTTGGGAATACCATAAAGAAAAACCTGTAATGAAAGAATGTAACTAAACCTCACTATGAGACAAAAGTGTGTCAAGAAAGTGACATGGTCCAGTGAAAAGGGGCTCTTGTCGGCATTCCGTGTTGTTCGCTTCTAGCATATTACAAAAGTTAAAATGTTGAAGAAGCCACTCAATATAAAAAACAACATGTTAAGGATCAGTAAATACTCAATTTAATCATAAATTAAATTTCATTGAAGTTGTGTCACATCAGGCCTGATGTGTTTTGCTCCACACCTATTCATGTCAAAATGCCAATTCTGTGGTAGCCTAGGCTACGTTCCACGGCCCGATACCAAGCTCAAGTAGACCAAAGACCGATACCCCCGATACGGGGTGTCTGTTAGAACACAATTCTTGGACATGGCTTTCTTTTGAAGCTCTAGATTTATTGCTAGGAAATTAGCTGAGTTTTCCTTTTCTTAACCTACATAAATGAGTGTGGTGGTGCTGAAACAACACAGAACGTAGACAATTAACATCACACTCCCTCCCAACACAGCATATTACAGAATACACAACAAATAATATATTACCAATTCCATCATAATTAAACAAATATTATACGGTCTATTAACATTATATTAATAAAATCCTACCACTGTCGAAAACTAAACATTACATAGCGCTGGTCCTGCCGCTACATAGACTATTTATAAACTTTACAGAATAAATAAGGTTAAACAATCAGAGGACTAAGAACAACAACCAAACAACTTCCAACTTACTTTTATCATGAACGCACCATTTCACTAAATTAAAGATTGCGAGCATAAAAAGTATTAGCCTACTGTAGAAGACTAGCCGTCATTTCTTTTTTTCCTCTAGCTCAGGGGTAGGCAACCCTGGTCCTAGAGAGCCGCTGTCCTGCATGTTTTAGATGTTTCCCTGCTTCAGCACACCTGATTCAAATGAATGGTCGTTACCCGGCTTCCACAGAGCTTGATAACAACCCATTCATTTGAACCAGGTGTGCTGGAGCAGGGAAACATTTAAACATGCAGGACAGCGGCTCTCTAGGACCAGGGTTGCCTACCCCCGCTCTAGCTGATGAAAGTCTGTCGACAAGCATTGTCGGTATCCTATTGGCTGATCCCACCAGCCTTTCTTAATGGTAATTATGCCCTTTGAAGGTTATTGGTCACTGAAATTTGTGATTTTGGTTTGTGATAAGCACATACATATAATACTTTTTTATTTTGAGTAATAATAAAGGAGCTGTCCTACATTCATTAGTCTCACTGTGTTGTGCTTGGAAAACTGCCACATCACCAAAAAACTAAACTAAAAATAATAATATATATATTAAGGCTGTCAAGCGATAAAAATATTTAATTGCGATCAATTCCATGATGTCATATGATTAATCGCAATATTATTCAATCTATTTAATCTGTTAAAATGTTACCCCAATAAATGTTTTTTTTGTGGAAATAACATTAAAAGGGTGTACTTAAAAACTTCAGATAGGCCTAACTGGATGATAATGTCCAGAAAACAAGTTGCTGCTGCTGTTACCGCTATGGCTAATGCTGCTGCTAGCTGTGTGCTTTGATGCAATCTAAGTCTAAAGTCAGATTGGCTAAATTATTTTTGTAATTTTTAGGACCAAAAATTTGAACCTTGGTTTTATCCGAATTGAGAAGAAGGACATTTGTTGTCATCCAAGTTCTTTACCCAGAAACAATTTTTTTCCATAGCGTGTGGTAATTCCCCAGGCTTTATAGACATATATAGCTGATTATCATCTTTATAAGTGAAAATTTACCCCAGAGCTTCTAATTATGTTTCCTAAAGGCAACATGTAGAGTGAAAATAACAGAGGGCCTAGAACTGAACCCTGTGGTACTCCGTATTTTACAGTGGCGTTCCTGGATGAGCACCCATCATAGTGGACATATTGTGATCTATCGGATAGATACGATCTAAACCACTGAAGTGAAGTACCAGAAATCCCAACATAGGTCTCCATATGTTCCAGGAGAATCTCATGATCCACAGTATCAAAAGCTGCACTTAGGTCTAGGAGAACCAGGACAGAGATAGAGCGCGCGTCAGAGGCTAATAATAGATCATTGATCATTGACACCGCTTGAGCAGTGGGATTACCAGACGGTTGTCCGAAGAAGATCGTAGGTGGCAGGTGGGGGTGTAAGGCTGGAGGAGAGACTTGATGTAGTCGAGTGCAGTCCCGTTCACCGCTTGGAAGGTCAGTACCAGGGTCTTGAATCTGATACGGGCCGTGATGGGTAGCCAGTGAAGGGAGATGAGGAGCGGGGTAACATGGGAGTGTCTAGGTAGGGTGAAGACCAGGCGGGCTGCTGCGTTCTGAATCCTCTGGAGAGGGCGGGTTGCGCATGCTTGGAGACCCGGTGAGCAGCGAGTTGCAGTAGTCCAACATTGAGAGGAGAAGTGCTTGGACTAGCAGCTGGGTGGAATGCTCAGATAGGTATCTCCTGATCTTCCGGATGTTGTAGAGGGTGAATCTACACGACCGGGAGACTGCAGCAATGTGGGCTGTGAGGG
Source organism: Mallotus villosus (assembly GCA_903064625.1). Lineage (NCBI taxonomy): Eukaryota > Metazoa > Chordata > Actinopteri > Osmeriformes > Salangidae > Mallotus > Mallotus villosus. The sequence continues at coordinate 628,276 of CAEFZP010000752.1, forward strand.
AGAGCTCGTCATCCATGGTTACCCTGAGGTTCCTGGCAGTGGATGAAGGGGTCACCGTCGGAGATCCCAGGGTGATTGAGAGATCGTGGGAGATAGAGGGTTTGGCCGGGATGATGAGAAGTTCTGTTTTGGTGACGTTCAGATGGAGGTGGTGCTTGGTCATCCAGGCGGAGATGTCTGTGAGGCAGGCCTTGATCCTAGTTGAGCTCCTCAGATCAGTCGGGGGGAACGACAGGTACAGCTGCATGTCGTCAGCGTAGCAGTGGTAGGATAAGCCATGGGAAGTGATGATTGGTCCAAGTGAGGTGTACAGGGAGAAGAAGAGGGGTCCAAGACGGAACCGTGTGGGAGCTGGCGGGGGCCTGACACTTTGCCTCCCCAGGAGACCTGGTAGGATCTTCCCGACTGGTAGGATGAGATCCACTGAAGTGCAGTGCCAGTGATGCCCATGTTAGAAAGTCTGGCGAGCAAGATCTGATGGTTAACCGTATCAAAGGCTGCAGAAAGGTCCAGTACCAAGGTCATGTACCACAATCAACAGTGCATGACACTGCTGCGAGACAGTGCATCTGCCACGAGACACTGGTAAAGATGTTACGTGACAGTGGCAGCGCTCAGAATCAGAAAGAGTTTTAATCGCAATGAAAGTTTGCACAGACAAGGAATTTACTTTGGCAGAAAGGTGCACACATTAAACATATCGGAATCTTAAAAACTTAAATATATGGACTAACTATACTAAAGGTACATAGTCAAGCAATACTAAGTGGATTTAGAACTAAAATAAAATATATAATAAAATGTAAAGGAGCCATGATTTACAATATAAAAAAACACAAAATACAAAATGTACAAAAGATACAAATGTGTAAAGTGGTGCAAATTGCAATGTGTTTAAGGTCATTAAAGTCAGTGTGAGCCCTTGGCCTTGTTGAAGAGGCAGCAGATGTTTTTGTGGCATGAGGTTTTGGTCCTGATGGACCGCAGCCTTCTGCCGGAGGGCAGTGGCTGAAACAGAATGTGTCCAGGGTGGGAGGAGTCAGCCACAATCTTCCTCACTCGTCTCAGGAACCTCAAGATGTGCAGGTCCTCGAGGATAGGCAGATTGCAGCCAATCACCTTCTCAGCAGTGCGGATGATACGCTGCAGTCTGCAGACATATCAATTGTCGGACAATTTGGGGTCTGGGGAGGACATTTATTGTTTGATGCAATATTCTACTAATGGGTGGCTGAGATATATCTAGCTCATCTCGGTTTTCATAGTAGCATAGAGTTGTCAATCTTGATCTGTGGTGTTATTGGGTTAGGATTATTAAATTGTTTTTATTTGTTGGTGAAGTGACTGCATCACTGACCAACTCTACTACAATTATATTACCCTCGCGATTAAGGCAATACTTTTTTAAAGCTCATTATTAGAAAATGATTTGTGTTCTGTGGCGGTTTGTAGCCAAAATCCATTTTAGGATTGATTTGGTAGGAGTCCTCTTGACTACCCATAACTTTTCACAGATTTAGGAGCTGGTTTTAGTGCTAAAAATTGTTGTAAAAAATTAGGACTGACTTACCCATACAAAACTGGTTGTCTTAAACCAAAATATTCTATCACCAGATAATTTAACCTCTTGACAATGTTTAGTCCCACATCTGATAAATAGGCGAGTACGATTATTGTGTAGGAAGGCCTACACATTTTACCTCCTGCCAAACCAAACTGTATATTTTTTCATATAATGTAGGCCTATTATTTATTGCCGTCAATTCTAACAAGTAAATGTTTTAAAAGCTAAAAAGATGCAAGTCCTTTTAAGAAGTCAAATAGTCAATTACTAGGCAACCTCTGGTGGCTGTTGTGAGCATAGACATATGGTTGTGAGCATATGACAATAGGTGCATTCGACATGACCTCGCTTCATGCAGCGCTGCATGGCTGCAGGCGGCTGACTTGAAACAGTGAATTGTGGTTAGACTTTTTGTCCGACTTGAGACGGCGCCGAGGCTAGGTCACTGTGACGTAGCCATCAAAGTACCGTGAGATCGATTCGAGAACTGCCGGCTGTGTAGACGAGCGCATTTTCTCAAGAGCAACTGCACGGCTTCAAATGACGACACAGCTATTTCATGATTGGCCAGACTCACACACGACAACTTTGACGGTTGTTTTGTAATTATTCTGACACCTTCAGTTTCGCCAATGCTCAAATCCGGACCAAACTATTTGATTGAGTAAAACATTTGTTGAAGAAAGGGTTTTGGGCCACCTCTTCTACTAACGGAAAGACTACGTTCAATTATAAATAAAGTAACGTAAGCAAACAGCGCTTGATCGGCCATGACTGACATCAACGCAGCAAACCACGAGAAGCTGGAATGTCCAACTTCACAGAGCCGTTTTCAACTCCTCCCCGACTGCAAGCGGCTACTCTCGCCGGTCGTTTCATTCAGCCGCAGTCCATGTCGAACGCACCTAATGTCTCATGCCTGTGTGGTTGCTATGTAATTATGTTGCTTCCTGGTTGTCACATGCTTTCAAAAAGGAGGGGATGTGAGTGCATTGTTTGGGAGCTGTGATTTGGTACCAGGGGGCTATTGCACAAAAGTAGAATAACGATATCCAGGATAACTGAAAAGGCGCCGCTTGAGGTGTGATCAGCTCATCGCGGCTTAATCGGTTGCACGTTTGCCGAGCCAGGATGAGAAGGTAAAGCTATGTCAATTCAGGTGTACATAGTTGGGATAAGTGCAGCTTCACGGATTTCTTAAATAGACCAAGGTATCGATCACAAATTCACTGATGCAGCACATGCGTGCAGCATTCTTCACCCGCTGAGCAACAATTAATAATATACGATCAGCAAGACTAATATGTTAAAGCCTACAAATACGTAAAATACATGACCAAGACTATGAAATGTGAGGACATATAATAAAAATGTGTGCAAAAAAATTAGCAGCTCAGCCCAGTTTGTGTGGGATTGTGCAATCCGAGAGGAGGCACAGCTAGTCGCTTCTTTCCCCGTATTTAAACAGGAAAATACTTAAATTCAGCGATAGTGGCTATAAAACCCCTTGGAATCATCCAATAATTATATTTATATCACAGATCAGTGGACACATAGGCTATTATTATTTTATGTTATTCGTTTTATTAGCCTACATATGATAACACTGCCTCCCCTGACCGCACGTCACTGCAGGTAGCCTACTCCGCCGAAAAAGCTAACAGGTCAGATTTGTCCCGAAACACCCTTTCATGTCTAAAAGCACGTCTTAGTATCAGTGCTTCTTCGTTCATGTCGTTTAGAAATGGGAATGCCATGGTGCAAGAAGAAACACAGATACTTTATATAGGCTATTGCCCTCATCACTGACTTTATTCAACCATTTCTAACCATCTAAACAACTGCAATAGTATGGTTTAAAATCTAACTCGTGACAGCAATAGTGACAAGTAGCCTAATGCATGTTAATAAAAATAAATCGGAACACATTCAGAAGACAACGAAATAACTGCTAAATACGTTTATTTCGGAACAGAGCGTCCGCTGATATAACACACGAGACTCCAGAATTAAGTTTAGCCTGACTGTTAGCCTGCTCTGGAGCAGGCTAGCTGCAAAGAATAAATCTCCATGGTTACTTGGCTGTGTTTAATTCAAGCTGCTTTCGTGCAACCAAGTCAAAGCTAAAGTCATCCAGGATAACTTGAATATCCCGGCTTAATCGCTCATCCTGGTTTCGTGCAACAGCCCCCTGGAGTGAGAAGGTCAGCTAAAACGGAGAAACATATCAACAGCGAAAATGTATTTAGACCAGCTACAGCAATCAACAAAACACCCCGTAAAATGAACCAAAGAGAAAAACAAAGTTACAGTGTTAGGCCTTAGACGCGAATTTCGAATGTGAAGGTTTGGCTATGACGTCTCACATTCTTTTGGAAAATAGGCTTCTGGGAGGAAGTAGTAGATAGCCGGTTCTGTTCTCTCTAGTTCGGCACAACCAGCCAGGTTATCGGACATTAGAAGTCTCCTAAGACTAACTTAACTAAGACCAAAACTATTACTGTCTTGCCGTTCTTACGGTTATAATTGTTAGTGAGTTGGTAGCTTACGCTAGATAAAGGCACAGAAAGTTTTGTTCGGCCAAGACATGCTCTGAAACTTAATGTGACTTTGGGAATGACTCTCGAAAGCCTTAAACATTCTGCTATCCTGTCAACTTTGTTTAAAATGGCTGACGATGTCGACATAATGGGAGCGTCTGAGTTTATTAAAGGTAGGTGCACTACCTTCAGCAATCTACCTACTTCCCGTTTGGAATAATTAATTTAAAGTCTGCAAAATTTAGATTTGTACATATTTTTCCGTCTCGTGTACTACCACAAGAACATAACTACCTAATTGTCGCTTGTTCGCATTCTAGACTAGTGAACTAGCAAGCTTTTAGAAGGAGGATGGAAATCTATTGTAGATAAGGCTAACAAGCCTTTAGGTTTTACTTTTTAAGGTTTGTACTTGGCTTTGGATAAAAGCATCTGCTAAATGAATCGGCCTACATTTAATATTAAGGGATTTCACCAAATATCTTGAGAAGATACTAACTTGCCGAAGAAACTCTTTACAAAATAATGGGCGTGTCAGTCCTAATTGTAGAACTCCTTTTTGTTTATGGCCTATATTTTTGTGGTTAGTTAAGAGTATTCATAGTTTTCACGTTCAAATGGACACGCCCCCCTGGAGGGCAAAAAAGACTTTCCGCTGCCCGCCACCCATTATAAAGTCATACATTTACGTTGAGTCTGCTGCTTTTGTTTAGGCATAATGCCGGATAGTTGTTGTGCTATCGGATGCACTAATTGCAGAGGAGACAAGTCTGGACTGGGTTTCTACAGAATTCCGTCCGATAAAGAAAATATAGAGGGTTAGAAGATTGTGGATTTGTGCCATTAATCATAACGCTACCTCTGTCTCCGGGGAGGGCATACAATGGCAGCCGTCCAAATATACACGTATTTGCAGCGAACACGTCATCAAAGCTAAGCACAAGTAAAGTTAAACACAAGTATAATAATTATCGTATTTTTAGCCATAAAACACATCTTTATGTAATCGTTTTGACATAGTTTGTTGTGTATCGAGGCTACCAACTGCAGTGGTCGTAGCGAGTTAAAGTTAGCTTGTTAGCTAAATAGTTGGGTTGTTGTGTTAGACGCCGACACTTGCACTTTGTGTCCATATCTCTACTTTTCTTTAGCTGAGAGGTGATCCAAATAAACGTGGGAAGGTACATTTGCCGGCTTTTGCTGCGTCTCAACGGTGTGAGCCGCTATCGCCAGCATCTTTTTGCCCTCCAGCTAATTGTGCATGTCACGTGACTGAACTATGAATTTATCAAAGCATTTCTGCGGTAAATCGGTGAAAACGTAGGGGTAGTCATTTAAGAGGACTCTTAAGTAGCCTATCACCAGGGCAGGACTTAGGGCGGTGGGGGCCCCTGGGCTTGAGTCATTTTCGGGCCCTACCTTCTATAGACCACTTTCAAACCTACGTCACACGACTGTCAAGCTGGCTCAACTGCGCATGTGGGTTGCAAAAGACGAACTTCTCCCGGGTATAATACACTTGGAGTGTCGATCAGGTCATCATATATCTCTGTTCACTGGATTACAGGGCTTGATATTTAATTTTTGAGGCACTTGTCCTTTGGACGAGTACATTTACATGTCACTTGTCAATGCACAAAAGTCACTTGACCCCCATAGCTTTAAATAGCCTGACCAAGTGATCGTGCAAAACTAGCCTGGCTAACGGAGGTCGCTTTCTCAGGAAAATGAGTAATGAAACAGGCTCGGTTAAAGAAATCCAATATGCTGGCTATCTTCAGCAGGCTCGTATCTACGTTAAGCAGTCCTCTCTGACGTTTCTGGAGTGAAATACAACATTGTGCACACTGCCAGTGAGCGACGAGTCTGACTGAGGCTAATGGGGACGCAGTCTCGCACTCAAATTGCCAGTTTAAACAAATCACAAAAATAATCGGACCAGCTGGCTAAAAGCAGAATTCCCATATCTCTTGAAAGCTGCCCTGCTCGACTTTTTAGATGTTGAATTGACTGTCAAACTGTAAAATTATGAACGTTGTGACATGACGCGAAGACATGGCTGCCGCTCCACTATGCGGTCTGTACCGGGCGACATTCTCACTCAAATGTCAAGACTTTCGTGACCCTTTTGCCATTGTAAATGCTATCCTTTCCCGGTTTTCTGAAACCTAGCTGCGCGCGCATCCTGAATGTTGGTAAACATGAAAGTGGTCTATACATGACTTTAAATAGAACAAAATGATACACACAAGCTATGTATTAGAGCTACACGAATCTCCTGAACGAACGATTCAATAACAAATATCATCAAATAACAAAGTCATTATATCTGTGTGAATGTCTGGGTGAATACTGGATTCTGATTGGCTGCAGGGGTGTCCATAATGTAAGGCTGTGGTCTACAATCCTGGTCCTCGGAGACCCCCTGCCCTACATGTTTTAGATGTTTCCCTCTGCCAACACACCTGATTCAAATGAATGGGTCTTTATCTAAGCCTGATAATGAATATTAATTTGAATCAGGTGTGTTGGAGCAGGGAAACATCTAAAACATGTAGGGCAGGGGGTCCCTGAGGACCAGTGTTGGGGGTAACACGTTACAAAGTAAAGCATTAGATTAGATTCAACTTTATTGAACAGAGTACAAGTACTGAGGCAACGAAATGCAGTTTAGCATCCAACCAGAAGTGAAAAACAGCAAAAAGTGCAGAGCATGGCATGTGTAAAGTGCAATAAGTGAAAAAATAGACACGTACAGTAAATACAAACAGCAATTGGGACAAGAATAGCAGCAATTGAAACAAAAGTGTAGATACGATAAGTATGCAAAGTGCAGATGCAATGTAGTAGTAGCATTATATAAGTGCAATGTTCAGTGCTGCAGGAGTGCGTGATGGCAGTCAAGCCAGGGTGGAGGGGGGAAGTACAGTCACTGGTGGGGGTGGGGGGCTATCCCCATGGAGTTAAGTAGAGTGACAGCCGTAGGAATGAAGCTGTTCCTGAACCTGCTGGTCCGGGGACCGAGGACCCTGTAGCGCCTCCCAGAGGGGAGGAGGGCAAACAGTCTGTGGCTGGGGTGAGAGCTGTCCTTTTCGATGCTGCATGCCCTCCGCAGACATCTCTTGCTCTGGACAGCCTCAATGGTGGGGAGTGAGGAACCGGTGATGCGTTGGGCAGTTTTCACCACCCTCTGCAGTGATTTACGGTCTGCGACAGAGCAGCTGCCATACCACACTGAGATGCAGTTCGTAAGGATGCTCTCTATGGTACAGCGGTAGAAATTCTCTAGAATCTGAGGAGACAGATGGGCCTTCTTCAGTCTCCTCAGGAAGAAGAGACGCTGGTCTGCTTTTTTACCAGGGATGAGGTGTTGAGGGTCCAAGAGAGGTCCTTGGAGATGTGGACACCCAGGAACTTGAAGCTGGCGACACGCTCAACCTCCATCCCGTTGATATGTATGGGGATGTGTGTGCCAGCTTTCTTCCTGAAGTCCACAATTAGTTCTTTGGTCTTTATGGTGTTGAGAGCCAAGTTGTTGTCGGCGCACCACACCGCCAGGTGCTGGACCTCCTCTCTGTAGGCCGACTCATCGTTGTCGCTGATAACGCACACTTGTTCCGGGAATACAACGGTACCTAGGAAAGATCTGCTGGACATGATATTAGTTTCCTCCAGGATCACAATGACCCCTAATTAGAGACTTGCTGCTCTTGTTGGTTAGCTGTAACTGATTTAAAATTATTGTACTCGCTGTGAAGTAGTTTACTGTTGCTTGCTTTTCCACAGGTGCACTTTTGAGGTCCATGTTGTTTAATTGTAACTTATTTAACTTCATGCTCTTATGATTCTTATTTTTGGCTTTTCACAATGTATGCTTGATGTTTGACTACCTGCAATGTTGGGGATATCTCGTTGTTATGATCAGTGACCTATGCACTTTTGTAAAGCTCTCTCTTGGAAGTCGCTTTGGATAAAAGCGTCTGCTAAATGAATAAATGTAAATATAAATGAGGCCAATCACCGTTGTGTCGTCTGCAAACTTAACAATGGTGTTACAACCATGTACAGGTGTGCAGTCGAAGGTGAAGAGGAAGTAGAGGAGAGGACTTGGCACATAGCCCTGTGGCACGCCGGTGTTCAGAATGAGGGTTGAGGAGGTGTGGTTCTCTACCCTAACAGACTGGGGTCTGTTGGATAGGAAGTCTAGTAACCAATTACAGAGGGAAGTGTTGATACCCAGGTCACTGAGTTTCGTGATCAGTTTGGAGGGGATGACTGTGTTGAAGGCTGAACTGAAGTCTACGAACAGCGTCCTCACATAGCTGTTGTTGTTGTCCAGGTGAGAAAGGGGCGGAGTGTAGTACCGTGGATATGGCATTCTCCGTACTTCTATTCTTGCGGTAGGCGAATTGGAAGGGGTCCAGTGTGGGTGGTAAGCAGGTTTTTAGGTGAGCCAGTACCAACCTCTCGAAGCAGTTCATGATGGTGGGGGTCTGTAATAATATTACATTTGTCTGTAACGCAGTAATGTAACGCGTTACTGTTGATAACTTCAGTAATCGCATTACAGTTACTAATACAAAATGTCTTGCGTTACTTGCATTACTGCGATCTGCATATCGGGAGGAGAAAAAAACAACAAATCAAACTTCCCTTTACACTACCTGTGTTTGCGCAACACTCGTCACTTGATTTAGCCCCTGAGTTCAGGAGGCGAAACAACAATGGCAGAGCCGCTTAGGACGTGTTTTTGAGGGATGGAGGTATGCACATTACTTCGTATTAGCGCGAAAGGACAAAAACATAACTGTACAATGTAGCTACATTGCGACCACGCCAAAAACACCTCTCCACCGCCGCGAACATGACCTCTTATCTGTCAAAGCATCTTCAACGGCAACATGCTAACTCAAGACTAGTAGCTAAAGATCCCCGGACCCTGAGTGACACTGACGCCGATAAAAGGTTGCCGTTGCCATTGTTGCCGAAACCAGCCAAGCAGCCACGACTTGACTTTCAACAGCAGGTTACCAAAGCAGAGATAAACAGACTTGTAGAAGCATACATAGGAGAGGAAATGTTGCCATTTAAAGTTTTAAGCATTATTTTATTTTGAGACATTTTGCTTACTGCCAGTACTGTAGCCTTGTTATGCTTGACAACTTTTAGGTTGATGTTCACAACTCTTTTGACAGCTTTGTGGTAAAAGAGAGATCTGTCCTCATTATAATAAGAATTTGAGTTGATTTGGGCATATATATGGTACATATATATTGTTATTTGGCAGGTGCACCTCAGGTGATGTTACGGAGTAATCCAAGAGTAATGTAACTAGTAGTGTAACTAGTTACTTTCAGCAGTGAGTAATCTAGTAAAGTAAAGCATTACTTTACTAGTAATGTGTAATATATTACCTTTTTTGAGTAACTACCCCAACACTGCTGAGGACATATAATTAAATTATTGTCTCATACTGTCATATTGTGGACTCCACCCCTTTCAGAAAAGGCCATCCCCTCCTGTGATGTCACAATGCAGTTTATTTTTATTCAATGTTGAAAACTGATGTTTTACCTTATTTAATGGACCTGAAATGCTTTGGAAACATGTTGTTCAATGACATGGGGGGGTTGTGTGAAGGGTGATTATGCAGGCCAATATGATCCCCACCCTCTCTGTGACGAAGTTGTTGAAAATTGGGACTAGTCTGATCACCCCACTGTTTAAATTATTTTGTACTTGGGCACAGGATAGTACACTAGAGCTTTGTATTTTTTTTATCATGAACTTGTTTTTTTCAAATTAATCTACAGGGTTTACAACTGTGACCATTTTGGTTGCATATGCCCCAGAAAGCGCTCCCAAAGAGCTCTTTTGTCAATTGACATGCTAACTAGCGCGCAAAATCTATAATATTAAAATCGTAGTAGTGGTGCTCCTTAATATTCTGTGGGTGCTCCAAATCTTTTGCGTTAATGAAGGCAGAAATGGTTATTAATTAACTAAATCTGAGCTCCAACTGTGGTACAGGCAGGGCCGGATTAACAATTTTCTGTGCCCAGGGCAACAAGGCTCAAGGCCCACTTTCATTTATGTATTTTTATTATTAATGTATATATTTATATTTTTTTTACAGAACGACTGTATTTTGCTACATTGAGAAGCAAGCCCAAAAGCACAACAAACACGCACTACTTTTGCACGGATGACGAATTCATTTATGAAAAGTAAGTTTATTTTATATTCACTTATTGTGTTTCAATGTTGTTGTTTTTCGTAGCAACCAGGCATGCAAACTTGTCACAAAATCAAACCAAAATTGCAGTTTTGAATTAATCCGTGTATCATTAATATTTTAATTTTTCAATTGAGAATCTAAAACCAACAAACTAAATACATTAACAGGCCACGGGTCAATTTATGTAAATGTCCACATTGCCTCAATATCTTTGTGTCAATAAATCAAATATAGTTTTGACTGATGGTTTTTCAAACCCTATTGTTTTCAATATGACATAATTCTGAAGTACCATGCACAATTTCACCTTGATATTAGGGGTGCACCGATCCGATATTAGGATCGGATAACGGCCCCGATATTGACAAAATAGCTGGATCGGGGATCGGAAAAATTAACAGATCCACTGGCCGATCCATAATTTTTTTTTCCCCGCAGCACATCCTATGTAATTTGTCAGCAGCATGAGTGTCAAGCGTGCCAAGCGTGAAATATCTCCACACAGCCGACTCTTTGGCTAGCTCCATGATGCTTTTAAGTTTATCTTTCCACTGGTTGGACACGAGGTGTATACTGCACGGTGCAATGCTTCAAGCTAAAAACTTCCATGGTTCACACACCAGCGACAACATTTTTTTTTACATGTTTACAATGTTTGGTAACTTTTTGATTACTATTGTATGTTTGACCAATACACAATTTCGTTTCTACTGCTACATTTGATTTATTTTAATACATTTGATTACATTCTATTTTCGAATTTTGAATGCACAATTGTTTTTTAAATAACAAAAATAACAAATAAATAAGAGTTCAGTGTATGACATCTGTTATTTTGTCTTAGTTAGGAAAGTAATGTTTAGTTAGGAAAGTCTGGTGCCTTTAGTCTCTTCCACATGGTGGAAGGAAGGTATAAGGTGGGAGGTATACAGTTTATTATTAATTCAACAACGGTATCGGATCGGTATCGAGTATCGACTATAGAGGGCTTTCATGTACTCTGCTCCCTCCGCCTGGAACACTGTACAAAAAACACTCAAATTACAGGAACTCATCACCATGAATGATTTTAAAACTCGAATTACATGTTTCTTAATGGCGAATTTTGGAGTGTGTAAATGTTTCACTGTGTAGTATTTTTTCCTCAAAATAGTTTTTCTTTCACCCATTGGAATGTATTTGTCTCTGTTTTTTCATGTCTGTGCTTTTGTCTCTGTTTTCATGTCTGCTTTCTTTTTATGTTTGTCTTGCATTTGATTAATTCTAGCTGCTGCCATTTTGGCCAGGCCTTGCTCGAAAAAGAGGTCATTTGACCTCAAGCAATTTGCCTGGTTAAATAAAGGTTAAATAAATAAAAAAATTAAAAAAAAATCGACAGATACACAAAGCCCAGGCATCGGTATTGGTATCGGGACTGAAAAAGTCGGATCGGTGCATCCCTACCTGATATGTAAAAAGATTACTGAATTACAGTTGTTTAAACTTTGGCCGAATCTAACAATGCATGCCACAGGAGAAACGGCTTCCTTTTTTTATACAGTAACTGACCATGTGATTTCCCAATGCTGGAATGGTGTCCTGCAAAGTGTAAGGTCATAGGTTCAAATCCAGCCACAGTGCCTATCATGATTATGACGTAAATGCCGCTCTGAGTGGCAGCTGTCGTAGCAGCTCTTCGTTTTTCTGCTGTTTTGTCTGTTTTGTCTACTTTTTCTTGGCTTTGTTTTTGTTCTGTTGTGGTGATTTTGTTTGTGTTAGGATGGTGTGCTGGTAAATGTTTTTTTCGTGGTCTCGCTGGCCAGTTGGACCTGTTTTTGAGCAGACACCGACGGCATTTTTTGAATTTTTTGTTTGGATGGCTGAGTTGGTTGCCATGGCGTGGCGAGTGGCAGTCTGTCTACGAGGGACTGCTAAACCGCTAAACTGCTGGACTGGCAATGGAGCGCCATATCCGTAGGGTGCTGAGCCGCACGCTACGGAGGCTGCTGGACAGTCCTGCCAGGACATGGCGGAGGGGATGATCGCCATCCTTGTCTCCACCGCAGTCGCCACCCTCCTGACCAGCTTGTCTGCTTAGCTACAGATCTGCATCCGCGGAACGGCTCTTGAAACTCCTGTTTGTGTTGTCTGTGGCTAGCTACATGTTGGGGGAGCTGTAAGGGACACCTGAATTTCCCCATGGGATTAATAAAGTATATCTTATCTTATCTTTTATCATAATACTGATTATCTATTGCAGGGTTTTTCCTGGTTCAAAATGGGTCTTCGGTGCTCCAAAAAAAACAAATAAACTGTCTGTGTTACCGTGTCACCTTATTAGCCGAAACATATGTATAAAACATTTTCTTTTACCATAAATAATGGATGCTATGCTTGAGGATTTTTATTTTTTTACTACTTCAGCTGGACACTGTTGCAGCCAAAATGCTCTGAAGAGCAGCATTACGGCGCACCTCAGGAAACTGCAATCGCGGTTTCTTAACTACTTCCCAGAGACATCGAGTGAAGATGAACAGTGGGTGCGCGATCCCTTTGGAATCGACCTTGATGCCATGTAATGAAGAGAACCAGCTGATTGAGCTTTCATGTGACCAGACGCTGAAAAATAAATTCTGAGAAGTCGGCCTCTCTCACTTCTGGTGCAGCAGTGTCACGACTGAGTATTCCTCCTTGGCTATCCGTGCAATCAAAATCTTACTCCCCTTCACCACTAGTTATCTCTGTGAAAGTGGATTCTCCACTCTGGTCCAGCTCAAGTCCAAGCAAAGAAACGGGTTGGACAGTGAACATGATTTACGTGGTTCCAGGTTAAGATTACCAATGGAACCTGCGTTGGAAATCGTTAATCAAACTTTTGTCAGGATTTTGAGTGGAAATTGCATTTGCACAGGTGTATTTGTGCACGTCGGGCTGGCCCTCACAGCGGAGCGACAGTTTACTGACCTCACAGTTGCGTATTGATCAGACAAGGCTTATCAACTCGATTACTATTGATCAAAACAGAACGAGTGTTGTATGCTGTAGGCTACTTGAAACATACTATTGAGAACATATTCGCTGACTGCATTGCAAGCGTGATGAACCGTTTTTTTGGGGGGGGGGTTTTCATCGCAGATATTTTTTTTTGCCTTTGGCGCTTGGGATTTGTCATAGGCGCGTGCCCACATTTTCTCTAAGCAGGAAAAACCCTGTATTTAGTTCAACAGGAATCCAGGAACACCACAATAGCTGTCTAGCTGCACAATCATAATTGTAGCGCTGTTTCATTCTGAAGGGACTACTACACCAGAAGAGTCAGAACTAGGTGTGGCTCTTTATTCACTTGTTCTCTGTAGATAAGATCCCCCTTTTTTTTCTTTTTTTCTCTCTCTTCCCCCACACTGTCAGTGCGTTTACATGATGGTAGTAATTCGAATCTTGCTTAATTCGAATAATGCTACTCTCTGGCGGAATTGGATTATCCGAATGTACATGTGAAGTGAATAAACCGAATTATTGGCCGAAAGCATGTAATATCCCAGTCCGATACGTGGCGCTGTTTTCATTACAACTAGTGGTGATACAGCCATTTCCGCTTAACCTCTTCACCACTACCAACAACAACAACCATAGATATATATATATGAAGGCGTTTACATATATATATTTATGACAACAACATCAACATTTCGAGAAAGATGGCAAGGTGACGCTACGTCCCTCTACATTCCGTGCATGATGACAGTAGGAGTAGCCTACTGCGAATGCAAACAGCGATATTGGCTAGATTGATAAAGTAGAGAAGACGCCGCCGAAAGAACATGGATAATTTAATTCAGACCACCAATATGTGGTTGCACTTTGCCACAGTAGCACAAAGGTCTCGGCGAACAGTCTTGATGAAGAGCAAACACAAAGTCTTCTGGGTTGTACATCGCGTTGTTTGTTTGTTTCTACTGGGCCAGCTCCTGGCAGCGACAACCTTTTTCGACTTCCGTCTCACGACCTGGGAGGGTGGCTCAAGCATGCGCAAAGACGCTGAATCCAGTTCATAGTCCGATTAAGCGTTTACATGCATGCGTTATTCGAATTATCAATCGAATCGGACAGAGTTATCCCGGGGTGTCGATCGGATCGGATCGGATCGCAATGATTCGAATTAAGGTGTTTACAAGAAACGGAATAATTCTATTTCTATCCGATTAAGCCAGTAATTCGAATGCATGTAACCGCAGTGTGTGATTCTCTCAGCTCAGAGGGACAACCAATAATTCAATTCAATTCATTTATTTTCCTCTTTCAATCGTTCATATTTACAATGATGGTACATTTGAACATATTCACATATTTATATACGTAAAGATCAATCAATTTGTACAGTACATTAAACTGAAAGGGGAGGAGGGCAAACTAAAAGCAGAGCTTGTAGGGTGTAAGCCCCCTGTAGTCACACTACAAATTATATCTGATTGGGGAATGCACTAGCCTAGTAACTATGCAGAAGAAAGCTTTTAAGTCTCCTTTGAACATTTGTATAGAATTACACTGTATAATGTCATTTGAAAGAGAATTCCACAGTTTTGGCCTGTAAAAAATGTATTTTGTGTAAAAGATGTATTTATTTAATGGTAAATGAAAAGAGCGAGTGAGGTAACTATGAATCGAAGCATTTCTTACGAACATATCATTAAAAGGCAAAGGTAATTGTTTAGTGTTGAGCTTGTACATTAACTGTCCGAGCTGAAAAATATACAAGTCTTTAATTTTCAAAATGTTATTCGTGTGTGCCCGGAAATCTTCATTATTAATAATACGAATCGCTCTTTTCTGTAATATAAAGAGTCTATTTATTTGGGAAGTTGCTGCACTACCCCAGGCAATAAGTCCGTAATTAAAGTAAGGAAGAATAAGTGTAGAATACAAAGATATCATAATATAATGGGGTAGGAAGTGTCTTAATTTGCTAAGGATACCAGTGTTGTGAGCAATGATTTTGCAGATATTGTCAGTGTGTGCTTTCCAAGATAGTTTTCCATCAACAACTAGCCCCAAAAATGTAGTTGATCGGGCCCTTTGAATGGCAGTACCATCGAAAATTATACAATTATGCAAAGTTGCAACCTTATTACTAAATAGCATGTAACTAGTTTTGTCTAAGTTAAGTGACAGTTTGTTTGCTTTTATCCAATTTGCCACACTTTTAAGTTCTTTATTTAGTATTTGCGTCAATTGCTCTGGATCGCGATGTGACAACAAATATTTGAGTCGTCAGCAAAAATTATAAATTGAAGCAGACAAGATGACCTCTCAATGTCATTTATATAAATAATAAACAAAAGTGGGCCAAGAATACTTCCTTGCGGAACTCCGCAAAGGACAGGTTTACTTTCAGAGAAATTACCATTCAGCGAAAGTATGGCATGGGTAGTGCTACTCTTCTCGGAAGCCAAATTGAGTATCAGAGAGGATGTTGTGCTTTTTAAAGAAACTCATGGTCCGTATGTGGACCAACTTTTCAAGGATTTTAGACAAGGTTGTAAGCAATGAGATTGGTCTATAATTACTTGTTAGTGTACTGTCACCCTTTTAGAAAATTGGGATTATTTTCGAAATTTTCATTGATTCTGGAATATGTCCAGATAATAATGACAAGTTAAATATATAAACGAGAGGGTCAACAATATAATTCATCGTTTTCTGTAAAAGGTTGTTATCAATTTCATAAAATCCTGCACTCTTATTAATTTTTTGGCCAGATATAATTATCTCTTGTGGGTACGTAGGAGAGGAAAATATAGAACTTTAATTTCTCTCCCCCAAATCTTCATCTCACATTGGATTTCTTGCATCATATGTAGAAAACCTAAATTAGTTGTAGATGTGTAGGACACGTCTTTCAAAGCAATATTTGTCAAAAATGAATACAAGACAATATGGCTGAATTTCGATGTTCACATTGTCTGTGTCAATAACGCAAATGTCCTTTGGCTGATTTTTCAAACCTTATAGGCTTCCAGATTACATCATTCTGAAGTAACATGCACAATTTCACCTTGATATGTCAAAAGATGACTGAATTACAACTTTGGCTGAATCTAACAATGCTTGCCACAGGAGAAACAGCTAAATTTTTTTATAAAGTAACTGACCACAGTAATTACCAACACTGAGAATAGTCTGAGATGGTGTACTGCAAAATGCAAGGTCATAGGTTCAGATCCAGCCACAGTCATACCTGATATAATTCTGATTATCTGTTTAGTTTAACAGTATGACATAATTCTGAAGTACCATACGCAATTTACCCTTGATATGTCAAAAGATGACTGAATTACAGCTGCTTAAACTTGTCCCAAAGCTATTTTTGCCTTTTTTATTCATGTAAACTCAACTGTTGATGTGTAGCAGAGAGGATAGAGAGGCTGACTTGCAACCACATGCTTTTGAGTTTGAATCTCCATTCAGGCTGTTGTTTGCCAAACATGAAGTAATTTTGCTCTATTATTGTCCAACTCTTGATCTTCTACAATGTACATTTTTATAATATTTGCCATTTTGCGGAGGAACCCGCATCGCTGCTTGCTGCTATATTTTTACTTGAGTTTTTTGGACATAAGCATAAAATGGAAAGTACGAAAAACAAAACATAACTGGAGAGGGTACAATTTCTGGGGAAATTGTAGGGTGTACTTGCTTGCGTCGGTTGCAGGTGGGTCCGTCCCCTTACGTTTTTCCCTTCTAGTGATATTTTCAAGCATTTAGCCTACTCATATTGCATAATTCATTAAACGGGTTATTGATTGCAAAACCGATTTTACCTTGTCATAGTTGAAAAATGACAGTTTGGTGTGTAATATAGACATACAGTGAACCTCAAAGTCCATTGGAACCTCTTTCCTATCAAAATGTCACTTCTCACTACTGTTTTGAAACTGCAACTGGCAAACGCTCGCTTTTGAAACAGTGCTTGGGACGTCACAAGTTGCAGCATCATCTTTGTCACGCCCCAACATTTATACAGACCAGCCCTCTGGTGTTCTGGCCCTGGATCTCAGACACTCGTTTAGCTGCGCGCTCCCAGTTAACAGTTACGTTGCCCTTCCGTTGCCGCAACGTCATTCGCTGACCAAACTTTCGTCGCCGCAACGTCTTTTGGCGAGGTTGCGGCAACGTGAGAAGTGAAAGACGCCCTGAGGTAAAGGCAACGTCATTTGGTGACATTGCCAGTCCGTAACCGCGACCTCCTAGCAACGTCATTTCCCGACGTTGCTAGTCTGTAACCACGACCTCCTAGCAACATAATTTCCTGACGTTGCCAGTCTGTAACCGCGACCTCCTAGCAACGTTGTTTTGTGACGTTGCCAGTCCGTAACCGCGACCTCCTAGCAACGGAATTTTGTGACGTTGCCAGTCCGTAACTGCAATGTTAATTAAGTAACCTATATTTCTCATCTCTAGGCTACTGCTTATATTGGGGCGGTTCATATGCAGACCTCATTTGCCCAAAATGCTTCTTGTTCTTGTATTTAATAGGCTATCCTACATGGTAGCCAACTTTAGGACTATGTTTGTTTGATGTGTAGCCTAACTCAAGCTAATCATAAACGAGGCAGCATTTCCATGTAACATTCAGTCATTTTATTTCAAACAAAGTGCCAAACAGTGAATTAAAATCTTCTGCCAGTCTCCGCTACAGGTCCTGTCTGTTGGCCCTGACAATGAAGCACAAAATAAGTTAGTGACCTATCAACATAATTTGTCACATAGCCATGTGAAAGGAAGCTGCAATCATGATTCATTTACCTGGCTTGTTTTGAATGGGCTGCGTTTGGGCCACCTGTAGGTCCATCACTTGCACCTCTTCAGTGTGTCTGCCCTGTAGTTGCCTGCATAGGAGAGCCTCTTGCTGGTTCTCCTCCAATGTCTCCATCTTCCGGAGCATAACCTGTAATGTGTCTGTCATTAATGACAAGTAAAACAAGTTAACAAGAGGGCAACGTAACGCAAGGTACCAAACTTAACGGATCCAACCGACCAAGGTACGACGTCGCGGCAACCTTGTCCACGGGACCTAAAATAACGTAGCGAACCCGACCAAGGTACGACGTCGCGGCAACCTTGTCCACTGGACCTAACATTAACGTAACCAGCCGACCAATGTTCGATGTCGTGGCAACGTTGTCCACGGCTCTAAAAATAACGGAACCAGCCGACCAAGGTACGACGTCGCGGCAACCTTGTCCACTGGACCTAAAATTAACGGAACCAGCCGACCAAGGTACGACGTCGCGGCAACCTTGTCCACTGGACCTAACATTAACGTAACCAGCCGACCAATGTTCGATGTCGTGGCAACGTTGTCCACGGCTCTAAAAATAACGGAACCAGCCGACCAAGGTACGACGTTGCGGCAACCTTGTCCACTGGACCTAAAATTAACGTAACCAGCCGACCAATGTTCGACGTCGCGGCAACGTTGTCCACGGGTCTAAAAATAACGTAACCAGCCGACCAAGGTACGACGTTGCGGCAACCTTGTCCACTGGACCTAACATTAACGTAACCAGCAGACCAATGTTCGACGTTGCGGCAACGTTGCCCACGGGTCTAAAAATAACGTAACCAGCCGCACCAACCGGCAACATTCACTTTATAAAGTTGCTACGACGTTGCGGCAACGTTGCCATAAGGTAACGTCGCGGGTTACCAAATGACCACTTACTAGCAACGTTGCCGCAACATCGTGTGTTAGCTGGGCTGCTCTGTGTGCTTCCACGCGAACAACAAAGGAGAACGTTTGAACGTTTTGAAAGTATATTGAAAATGGACCATCATAAATGCAGTGTTCCAGGCTGTACTGGGAATGCTGACACTTTTCATAATCTTCCCAAGGAACCAGACACTCGACGGTCATGGCTGTCTCCTGTATCTAGCATAATAGAATGCTAAATATGTTTCTAAACACATTAACATACCTTACTTAGCAAATGACTAGCTAGACTAGCTGTAGTCGGCATTAGAAGGGAAGCTTCCAAAAAAATAGCCAGAAAACGAAAGCAGTCTAGCCTTTTGCTGACGCCTGTCTAGATTATCTATTCGAAATAACTGGAGAAAGGCTGTGCTAGATACAGGATACGTTAGCATTGCTAATAACTGTTACCAACAAAATCATACTACAGCTGCGGTTGTAATGAACATAACTAAGGTCGGAACGCACCTATTTTCAGCAACGGCTTCATAGCAAATCCTGCTTTACATTGTCCCAGGTTTTTAAAACCGTCCTTGGTGAAAGGGTTTGCGCAACTGCACAGAGATCTTCTATGCTACGGTATAACAAACATCAGGCATACCCGTCTAGTCAATGTTAACTATAGACTCAAGCTCATCTGCCTTTCATCTGTGATTTGCAAGGAATGTAAGAACAGCTAGATAGCGAAAACACATACTGTATGCATGTAAACCAGTTTAGCTTGCTAACGCAAGAGCATGAATGTGTTATGATTTAGCCAGTGGTGGAAGAAGTACTGAAGTTTAGTACTTAAGTAAAAGTAAGAGTACTACATCAATAATCCTACTTAAGTAAAAAGTACTTACTTTTAAATGTAATTTAAGTATTAAAAGTAAAAGTACTCACGCAAATGGGTTGTTGCAGGGACAAGACTAATTTATATAGCACCATATAAGCAAAGTCCATTAACACTTATCTAACAACCTAGAAAGACAAGGGCCGATGTTACATGGTGTCTTGTGATCACCATCTCTAGTGAAAGACCAGCCACTGACCATGAGACAGGCGGTAAGCACCACTGACACTGTACCAAGCAGACCATCAGGTTGAGCTATCACGCTAGCTTGACATAGCTAACCTACCAGCTTTATCTTACCACTACGTTAAATACATAATAAAGGTACAATCATGTTATTTTGATGCTATTACTGTATGTCAACATGCATTTCGCTAGATAACAGTATAATATAATGTCAGTAACCGAATTAAATGTATATATTCATTTAAAAAAGTCAGGGACTATAACTTAGCATAGCAAGAACTCTGCCTACCTCGATATGCTTCTTTAAATTCGAAGGCGAATTCTTGAATGCTAGCAACTCCTTTTTTGGAGGTAGACAGGAAAGGCAAATATCCACGAGTCATTCTTGGGGCCTTTGAAATCGAACATGTTTTTTAAATAGGGCCAAGGGTGGCTCATATCCGATGGCTCAGATGAGGCTGACTCTGGATCCATGTTGAAAAGTTGTTTGTTATTCAGGCTGTCTGTCGAATGTTTAAGCAAAACAGGCAAGGCTACCGCTAATGCCAAATGCACACTCTGCTGTCATTGGAGCTGATAGAGCCACCTGATTGGTTTAAACTTCCAAAACAGCAACGCAAGCCATATTTTTGTGTAGGGAACATTTTGGCGAAACTGTGTTCATAAAATGTAACGAGTAACAACACATATTGTAGAAATGTAGCGGAGTAAAAGTATAGATAATAGCTGCAAAATGTAACGGAGTAAAAGTCAAAAGTATGCACTATTATTTTTACTTAAGTAAAGTACAGATACGTAAAAAATCTAATTAAGTACAGTAACGGAGTAAAAATACTCCATTACATTCCACCACTGTATTTAGCCTAGTTTATTGGCAATGGGACTTACGTTATTTCATGTTCCTGACTATGTTTCATTCAAATAAATAACCTTTGTTGTTATGTAAATCTACAATTCAGATGCATGTTTGTCCAGATCTATTTTTCAGCAAGATAGCTAGAGCTAACTGAAGCTGTGTTGAATCACGATAGTTTGTTTGCTAAGCTGTAGTGCTAACGTTACCCACCTAAGGCGATTCTGTTTGCTTCGACAACAGACGTGGAAACTACCGTAATCATCAAATCATCAAATTATATCTAGTCAATCTGTTGAAAACAGTGTTGTGTAGACACAATAGATTTATTAGTACGTTTTTATTTCAAGTCGCCACCTTCTTGTTTCAGTGAGTGCTGTTGGCCGTCTTTGCTCCGCAGCTTCGCTCGTTGTAAACCAACCAATCAGCGCACAGCTCATCTAAATACCAATGATATAACGGAAAAAGCTAGCGTTTTTTCCCGGGAAAAAAATGCTGGATGTAAAAGAGGGCATAGAACAGCACCCGGGCCATTTTCAGCCAAACCCATGTTACATACCCTATTCGGAGACCTTAAGGAACAGTGTAAAATACTCAAAAAACCCAGTCAATCACCCCTTTAAGAACACCCTTTGAAACAAGCTACTGTCACAACGTTGTCACTGGCAATCTTTCAGATGGAATTACGATTCAAACAGTACCGTCTGCTAACTTTGCCCCCCAAAACGTAAATAAGTTTGACATTAATTTAGGGGTAAATGGCTAATTCAAAAGAAGTTTGCTAGAGGCAAGCTGGCTGCTGTTGCTATAGCCACACTTCACTGATTGTTTGAAAGCGCCGGAAATGAGGACAGTACTACGCACCATAGATATATCTATGCTACACACTGCCAGTGGGCGACCGAGTCTGACTCTGAGGCTAACGTCAAAACAAGATGCGGTCTCACTCAAATTCCAAGTTTTACACAAATCACAAAATATGCTGACCCGCTGGCTGTCTTCGCAATCGCCATATCTTTAGCTAAAGAATTTGAGTGAGACCGCGTCTATATATCTATGGTATGTACTGTCTTCGATGCCACAGCTAAACTTTGTCAAAAGAAACGTTCTAATTTCCGGCGCTAATGTCAAACTTATGTACATTTTGGGGGGCCTCTTTTTGTATCCACCACCTGGCTGTCTTCACAATAGTCATGTCGTCATAACATTGCCCTCCATCTGTTTTTGGGTTTAGAATTGACCGAACTATAAAATGACTAAAATACTACTATGACGCTTTCTAGCATGGCTGCCGCCTAAGACTAGGCGGTCTCACGGGCGATCCGCACTCGCTCAAATTACAAAGACTTTCACGACCTAAATCCGAGATTGCAGTTCCACTCAAAATCGCTTTCTCAACAAAGCCCAATGGTTGGGATTTTTTGGGGGTGGTATTTTTCAGTCGGTTACTGAAGGCACCAGAGCTTCAACCTGCCAGGAAGCAGGGTCGATACTCTCAAGGCCGCAGATTGTGTCCTGCCTAAGCTGGTCCACTTGAACTTTGTCCTTGAGGTTGGCATCGTACCATCGCCCTAAGGTCTTCACTGGCTTCTCTGACACTGTTGGTATGGGTTCCTCGCCGATGAAGAAGCGCTGCTCTGACAGCTTGCCCTTGACAACTGATATGCTCCTGGATTTGCTTGGCTTTATCTTCATCCGGGCCCACTCTATGTTTTCCTGCAGCTTTTTCAGCAGTCGTCTAGTGCATAGCATGGTTGTTGTGAGTGTGGTCATGTCATCCATGTACGCTCTGATGGGAGGGAGACGAAGACCAGCTTCGAGCTGCTGACCTCCTACCACCCATCGGGAGGCTCGGATGATGACCTCCATTGCCATGGTGAAAGCCAGAGGGGAGATGGTGCATCCTGCCATGATCCCTATATCCAAACGCTGCCATGCTGTGGTGTACTCCTCAGTTGTGAGGCATAGCTGGACGTCCTGGAAATAGGATTTGACAAGAGTGGTGATGGCCTGTGGGATGCTGAACAGGTCGAACGCAGTCCACAAGAGACTATGAGGAACTGAGCCAAAGGCATTGGCGAGGTCCAAGAACACGACATGGAGATCTCTTCCCTCCTTTTTGGCAGCTTGGATTTGATGCCATATCATGTTTGAATGCTCCAAGCAACCAGAAAAGCCTGGTATCCCTGCCTTCTGCACTGTTGTGTCGATGTATTTGTTTCTGTCTAGGTACACAGCCAGCCTGTGAGCTACAACGCTGAAGAAGATCTTGCCTTCAACGTTTAAGAGGCTGATGTGGCGAAACTGGCTGATGTCAGCAGCGTCCTTCTCCTTAGGGATTACGACGCCTCCGGCCCTTCGCCAAGCTGTTGCTATCGTTTGTTTCTGCCACACCACCCTCATTAGCCTCCAGAGAAAACTTAACACATCTGGTGCGTTTTTATAAAGCCGGTAAGGGACTCCGTTGGGCCCAGGAGAGGATACAGCTCTTGCTCGACAAACAGTTCTTTCCACTTCACTCCACTTGGGAGGACATACGTCTAGCTGGTGTTCTGGAGGATGAATTGGTGGCATGTCCGGTGGAAGGGGGATCTGTTCGCACCGGTGGCTGTCAGTGTAGATTCTTTTCAGATGAGCTTCAAGATCTTTCCTTGTTATGAGTTTCCCACTTTTCTCTTTCGTGAAAAGACTCTTTACAAACTTGAAGGGGTCTTTGAAGTAGCTGGATCTTGCGTGCTCCTTCCTTTTACGCCTCCTAAGATTCTCAGCTCTCCTCAAAGTAGACAGCCTGTTCTTGATTTCTGCCTGCAGCAGGTTTATTCCCTCCTTCTCCTCCTCTGGGGCTTTCCTCCACTGCTTCTTCAGCTGTCGTCTCTCCTTCACCAGTCGCTCAATCTCCTGCTGTCTCCTTGACTTTGTTGGGATGGCTGATTTTTTTTTCTTCCCTCTGTGATTCCAAAGCACTCAGCACCATAGCTGTAAATCAGCTCTCCCATCTTCTCCAGCTTTTTTTTTATTGCAGTTCCCCTTAGTTGTTTAAAAAGTTTGCTGATGTCTGTGTTGATCGCTTCCCACTCCTTTCTCTCATAGGACTTAGGCCACTTGATAAGTGGCTTACGCCCTGGAATCTTTGTTTCTGTTGCGAGCTGAGGTAGACTGGGTTCAAGGGGCTCTGCTGTGCTTGGCTCCTCTTCTTCTGGACCCGGGGGATTGATGTCCTGCAGACTTTGGTTTTGGTCCTACTTCACTTGACTGACTCGACTTGCTTCGTAAGAAGTAGGGGTTGATGCGAGGTCCCTGTCCGACTTCCTTCAAGCACTTTTTCCGACCTTGATGTATTCTAAGGCCTGCATAGGATGTTACTCTGGCCCAGCCACAGCTGCACCTCTGAAGCTTGATTCCTGGAGTAGATGTTGCAGTCTCGGGTATAGTGCCGATCATCTTTGTCGTTGTCTGTTTCGTTCCTGGGTCGATTACCCTCCCGCTCTCGCAGACTCTAGGGGTGTTTTCTTCTTAGAATTTTTAGTAGCCAGTAAGAAAGTTCATGCAAAATATGAACTTGACAGAATGCCCGGTTCTTGAGATAATCATTGGAAACTCTCTACCCTAAAATCCCATTCAAAATACAGGAATTAAGAGAACTATTCAGAACAATGGTGTTTAATTTCCTTTACTATTAAATAGTTAGAATATATTCAATAAGAATATATTTTGTTTGTTGCCCTTGAGTTTGCCATGAGTTGTGTATTGAGCACATTTATAAATGCTTGACCTGTGCGGGTCCCTGTATTTTCAGTCCATTGTTTTGTGTAAATGCCTAAAAAAGGTTGGACACTACAGTGTGTGAGACACTTAATGTCAAATGGAATCCATATCATACATTTTAATAAGTTTCGTTTTGAATTAGCATGTTTTACTCATTGTCTTCACGCTTTGTCTCCTCAATTATATTTAAGTTTTTATGCTGATTTTGGACCCCTCAATCTTGCCATGCTGTACCGGTACTGTTGTAAACTCAACAAAAAACTTAAGGTAAGTCAGGACAAACAAACACAATGGAATGTCTATCCGTGCTTACTTTTGCTTCTCTGTGATATTCTACGTGATATTTCAACACCCTCAATTATTTCAGTTTTGATGAAAAACTAATTGGTTTGTTAACTTAAAATAACTGAATGGTTTGCCAAGCTTCAGTTTCTTTTGTGTGTGTAATCTGTGAATGCTCATCATTCTGTTAATTAGTTATGTGTGTAGAGATTTAGCTAGCCAGTGACATACTATGGTACCAACATACTGCACCCTTTACATGTCAATGGGGAGAGTCACTATTAATGAAGAGGCGTCAAGTCTGTATTTTTGTACATTCTCATACTTTCCCTATCCTGGATATAAATGGTTATTTTCTTTTGTATTATGTTTGAGAGTAGGGTGTTTCTTTAATATCACTGGCTGAGTAGGTGAATATATGGATGTGTGGTTCCAATGCCTGTTGAATTATGTTTATTCTGTAGATTTGATATTGCAGCTATTGTTATGAGTTAATTGGTGTGGTTTCTAAACGGGAAACAAACAGTAGAGTGCAAATTATGTCTTGCCAAACAATATCAACAGTAATCTAACAGCAGAAGGAAATTACATACTTCGTTATTCCTATAACGAACAGGGAAAGATAACCCGTTTAGGCCATACACACAATTCAATAACCAGCCTGCAAAACATATTGCGAAAAGATTTTTCCTAATTGAAGCAAGAACGAGAAATGTAATGTAGGTAAAGTAGCTACTACCTGCAGTGTTTCCCCTAGGTTTACAACTTTGGGGTTAATAAAAGAGCAAGCTATAGACCGGTTTTATAGGAAAGGAAACCTTAAATGAATTTTGGGTGATCTGGCACTATATAAGAAAAATAAAATGTCAGAATAAAAAAAAATAAAAAAAAACGAACTTCACCTTCCAAGGGGGGCGGGAGGGGCTGTTATAATGGTAGGGGAAACATTGACCTGAATAACCAGACAACCAAATCAATCAAATCTAGCTTCGAAATATAAGTAAATATACAAATTACATTTAGGTAATTATAATGGTGCTACTTGTAGTAATCATATGTACAGTGAAAAGACAGGAAACTATATTCAAAATGGTACTCACATCTTGCATTCACGCACATTACGCAAAGAGGAAACAAAACATGGTCCATCAAATGTGACATTGCTGACTGTCTCATAACTAAAGAGCAGAGCATGTAACGTCAATAACGGACGTGCTTTCTCACATATTGGAGAGGAAAGCCTATGTATATTCAGATAAAGGTTTATTGCCAAGTAGATCTTCACATACAAGGAATTCGTTTTGGACTAAATTATGCATAATAAACATCTAGTGTGAGGATAAAAACAGGCAAGTGAAGAATTAGTGTCACTCAATACATTCTGGGTGTGTCTGGCTGGTAAAAGATGGGGTTAACCTTTCATCACTGTAAGATCTTCATCAGAATATTAAACATGGCTGCAGGTAAAGCTGTACCTTTTCAGGGATTACAGTAAACTGTTTAATGTTGTAATTTATTATCACTGTCATTGATCAGCAGGCACGTGCACAGACATTTTGGGGGGCGGGTGCTCAAACCAAAAAAAGGGCACCCATTATCCAATGATTTAGGAAAAACTTGCACGTGTCCGTTAGGCCACAAGGTGAACCACGAAAATTATTTTAGAAAATGATTCCCTCTCCACAGTCTGGCATCTACACAATCTTTAGCTCATAAAAAAAGAACGAGTTGTGCTAAGCTACCAAAAAAAAGTTTGTAGCTGAAATTCCAGTCGATTGTCGATGTATCAATGTTTTATGTATAACTAGTTTCTTCAGAGCGCAATAGGATTTTGGTGGCACGGTTCGATACGTGATCGTTCTAGACCAGGGGTGTCAAACTCAATCCCACGGGGGGCCGAAACTCAAAGCACACTTTAGGTCGCGGGCCGAACCGGATAAACATTTATTGAGCAGACTAAAACTAAAAGTTTTTTGAGCATTAATATGAATCGAAACAGACAAAATACAATATAATTCCAAAATAAATAAACGTAAAATATTTTGATCTCCATAACAATATCTCCTGTCAAAATTTCACAAATTCAAAATATGAACATGCTGGGGAAAAATCTGAAAATATAAATTAAAATGGTGCTTTTAAGTAACAGTTAAAATCATAACAAATCAAAACATTACATTTTTTTGCTATTATGCCATTTTGTCAGAGCTTTATGCTTGGCATCTTTTCTTGGCAACAAGTTCCTTTATGTTTGGGGTTAGGTTTGTGTTGTGGAGATTCTCAGGACTGCTGGGGGGTATTCCATCAACGTCGATTAAGGAAAAGCGAGACTTATTTCGCCAAGTCTCACCTACTTTAGCGAGAGTTCCGTTCCATTAAGGTGGCTTATTTTAGTTCAAGCTACGTAACCAAGGTAACTTATACTTCGGAACTAGCCTGCTCCGTGTCAGGCTAAAAGTCAAGCTAAACTAATATGTGTTGCAAAGAATTTCAAACAAGCGGAAACAGAATCTGAAAAGACAGTTCCGTCGAGTAAATTCTTTGCGCGCAAAACACTTTAGTCCGTGTTCGGAAACGTAGCCTAAATTAAGACTTTTTGAAGTGCATAGCCTACATGAACGATTTACGTGTTTAATTAATTTCCAAAAATATATAAATTTAAATAAACAAGTTAAGAAATAATGTCACTTTAACAGTTTTCAAAAGCCATTGGTTAAGTGACATAAAATAAGGCCTTTAGAAACTAAACAGAGCGTCTAGACAAGTTACAATCGCTTATGGCGTATCCGTTCTTTGACAACCCTTTTATTTGTTATCTTAATAAATGCGTGCGGCAGTTATTTTGAAGTAGGCCTAATTGATTAGGCCTACTTGATTAGGCCTAATTGTGTTCAAGATGTGAAGACAAAAACATTATTAGCCCACATCAAGTTCAATTAACCATGGCCTTCTTCAGTGTTTTGAATTTGATCCTACAATTTTCAATTGCTGCCACGTTCTTTTTTGGGTTATATTCTCAATCTCGTGTTGAGAATATCGGCCATAGGCCAGCCTACTGTCAGAACGGTTTCAAACAGCTCATCAAATTACGCTAATTATCAGTGAATCACTGAATGCATATATGTCAATTTGGTATGTCTACAATTTACGCTTTTTAACGGCCGTAATGGTTTGACAAGTTTTCTCCCATGTCATGTTAATTGCGGCAACCGTTTTTTGGGACAACTCCAAAAAAACTCAAAAGAACAATTTACGCTGCTGAAACAACACCACTCTGCTGGTTTACGCTTTGCTTTTTGCGACATAACTCCTCTTTTCGACGATCGCCTTATCTGGGCTGCACAGTCTAAGCTTATTGAGGTCTAGCTTGAGTTAGCGTTGCCTGTTAGTGGAACGGAACGTTAGTGGAACGGTTTGAGGCTTAAGTCTGAGTTGACGTTTACCCAAGTGAGACTTTTTTAGCTTTTTTAGACTCGTTTTAGTGAGACTTGCGTTAGCGACGTTGATGGAATACCCCCCCAGGTGTTCATCAGTGAGACGACTCCTGTGTGATGTTTTGTTAACTTTCATCACAGAGAATAGCTGCTCACACAGGTATGTGCTGCCAAACATGCATAGTGTTTAAGCCGCATGTTGACGGAGCTGGGGCATTTCTTCAGGAATGAAGCGAAGGAACTCTGCGGGCCCCACAGTGTCGTACTTTGGCTTTAGTGTCCCGTTACACTGCAGCTCTATCAGCTCCATCTGCATCTGTACAGGTGCAGTTTCCACGTTGACAGCAAATGGGTTGCGAAGCAGCTCACTTTCTGTGCTTCAAAGTCACCAAAGCACCGTGCGAACTCGGTACAAAGTGCGCTCAGTTTCTCAGCAAAGTTGGCATTATACAGTAATTTGGATGAGTGTTTGTGCATCAGGAACTTAAACGTAATGGACGGATGCAAGGATATCGCTGGCTACATTTATGGGCAATTCAATTGGGATTTGTAGTTCAACAGGACACAATACGACAGATCATTAAAGTTCTCGATCCTCAAGGTGTGGAGCTTAGAAGAGCGCAGTGTAGCGGGGTTTGCTCGTTTAAGATAGAAATACTTAATTTATCATAAAGTCTTGGGGCACCACCCTAATATTGGTTTTAGGCCATTAAGGGATCCTATGTTTAATAATATGTAGTAATTAGTCTTTAGGAAAGAATTGTAGAGCAAATCGTAACATTAGTGAGCACGCACAGGTCAAAATATCTTTACAATGAATTTATTCAAGTAAGGTATTTCTGGATCGTATGAACAAGTTAGATTATGAATTTGGTATGAGATTGGTTTCAATGAACAGAATGAAATAGTCTAACTTAACCACAGAAATTGTACAGTCAATGCATTTAATCAATTACATCCTTACAAATCATAAACAGAGCTCACGCCAATGCCATGTCGGGGAGGAAACAGCGTTAGCCATAGTTACGTTACCAGGGCTGATCAATGAGGTTGAGGGCGGTTCGCGTCAAAGGCCCATTTGAAGAATCTGGAGTCAAAGCGCAGCTGCGCTGCAGGATGATGATGAGGCTGAAGTCTGCGGGATCTCAGTCAGGTCGCAATAGACCAATTATTTGTTTGTAAACATTCGGAATGCACGCGCAGTTGGCAGAAAACCAGGAAAATGTAGCCTTTATAACACTTTATAACAATCTAACTTGTTAGAACTTTTATACAAATAGTTAGATTTTAAAAGACCAAAAAGGTCTAGGAGGACAGCCTATAAGAAAGAAAGCGATTCCCCATTGATCTGTCACATCAGAATTTTCATTTGGGTAATTTTTTTAATGATTCCCCAGTGATGGTTGATAATGGGCAACGTAGGTTAGAGCTCCGCCTCCACGTTTACCGATAAAAGTGAAATCAACCTCAAAACTCTTGCCACTCACTTGTCCTCAAAGTTATTGTATATCTGTCTTTTGTGGAGGGCTTTTGACAGATAGTAAAGTGTACATTGTTCTTTAATATTACATTTCATACTTCTGTTT
Organism: Mallotus villosus; assembly: GCA_903064625.1. Taxonomy (NCBI): domain Eukaryota; kingdom Metazoa; phylum Chordata; class Actinopteri; order Osmeriformes; family Salangidae; genus Mallotus; species Mallotus villosus. The sequence goes on from CAEFZP010000752.1 coordinate 658,287, forward strand.
CAGTTTTGAATTGAAAGCTCATTGAATCTAATTGTAATCATTTATTTACATTATTTAACTTAAATGTAACCGAATTATCTATTAGATAGAACTAACTATGAAAAAAATAGATATTCTATCGTTATTCACGGTGACATGTTTTTTTAATGTGATTTGATATTATACATGTACATTCACGGTCCATTATTGTAATTTAATTATTATTTTAATGTATTTCACAAATACTGGAAAAATCTGTAAAATACACAGGAAGAATTCTGTACAATTACAGATTTTTTTTATAGTGAACCTTGTGATTATTGGGTAACCCTCGCAACCCTATGAGCCACGGCCACTCCAGTAGAAGGCAGGGAAATGTTGCTTGTTGCTGCAGGCTAAACGAGAAACATCTGTAGCCTATTGTCTTACATAAAATCATTTTTTTGCTTTTGTCTGCAGTCTTTTACTTTGACCAGAAAGAGGATTGTCCACTACACCAGCTTTGACCAGAGGAAAAGAGCTAATGCAGCTGTCCTTATTGGTGCTTATTCTGTGAGTATCTTTTTCCTTTTTTCCACTCTCCCTTTATGGAACGCCGATTTAGTCAAAATTAAATAAATAAATAGATCTGTAAATACATATATAAATACATAAATATATAAATATGGCAATGAAATAAAGCCTAAAATAAAAAAAGATGGCGATAAATATATCAATAATAAATGTATTTATTTCAAAATAACGTTTTTGTAAAGACAACATTTATTTATTTAATGGGACTTTTATTTCCTAATGCCACATTTATTTATTTTTTGAGACTTTTACACTCCACATTTATTTCCACATTTATTACCACTCCACATTTATTACCCCTCCACATTACCCCTCCACATTTATTTCCGATCTCACATGCAAACGAGAATGGTGTGGTTATCTTCAGACCAACGAATGCTGCACAAGATCGCAGGCAGATAGGGACCTATGATAGGGACACCTAGATTCGGTAGATGAAGGAACACATGGTGTCAGAGATCACTTGCTGGCCTATAGATCAAATTGATCAGCATGGCTTGTCAGGATATATTATTTGAGACTTATCGAACACCGTGTTCGTGTGCAAGACGGCAACTGTAGAAATCCACCATGGGGCTCAACAGAATCTTTCTTAGGGTTAAGAGTATTTTGATCGTAAGCTATTGTCTGGGTTCACAGTGACGTTTAAGTAATTTGTAGTTTCATAAGACATCCCAACCTGCAGAGACTCAATTCCGGGAGGTGGTTCCTTCGACATCACAGGACGACAACATTCGGAGGGTTGATTTAACTCCTCAACCAGCACGTACACCCCCGCATATTAGGGGTTAGTCATCTTTTATTTAAGCTAAATGTATTTGTTGAACAAAACGTAACTGTGAGGAGAACTTGAGAGTATAGGTGTCGTAACATTTGTGAATTTTCTCACACAATATGGATTATTAAACATGTAAAAATGTGTCAGTGATTGAGACATCTAATCTAACCCATCTAATTTGGAACAGTGCATTTAGAATTTTTTATTTTTGAAAAAAATACGGTTATCATTGGGAGGTTTGTTAAAATAAAAAATAAAATGTAAATTATACCTGTTGATGACTTGAAAATAATACTGACTGTCATTTGCATCGAATATTTAGAAAAATCAGAGAAAGATATCATTCGCATAATAATTTGGAACTCTGTGTAGAAGAGATCATTATGTGTCAGTAACAGTGGGCCTAATTCACCAATATCTTCCCAAGTTGTTTCTTAAATTTTTTCTTAAGAAGGTTCCTAAGAAAAGTGTGATTCATGACGTGTTCCTAAACAGCAGAATTGTTCACGGGTGTGGTCTTAGAATGATGAATCCCAATATGTCGTAAGTTGAAAGCTTGTGTCCCGTTACTCCTAATTAGCATAGGTAAACGCCCCGTTAATTCCCATAAAAGGGCATGAGATGGCAGGGCCGTGTGCACACTCAGAGAAATGTTAAAAAGATGTGGTAAAGACGGTGGAGGCCTCGACAAAAGACAGAAAAACTTGAGTCATTCTGAAGTGAGGTACAGCTGCATGAAGTTAGCGACAAACTACACATCATATTTAATAGCGTCAGCGGTGGATACAAAGCAGTAAATAAAACCGATGCATGGAATGCAATTACTCATGCAGTGAACGCTGTATCTGGAGAAGGGCGCAGAACTGATGAAGTGAAAAAGAAATGGTTTAACTTTAATCTGAATTCTGAAGCAAAAAACGTATTTCAAAACGTAGCCTAGAAGACAGTTGACGGTTACAAATATCCATGAGAACTGCTCTTGGTAGCCTAAAGCATCCCAACAGGTACTCGTCACTCTCTGCGTGTGTAGTGTGTATTTATTAAAACAAACAAACATAATTGTGTAAAATATTCAAAATGATTAGTTGCAACATTTTAAAGGAGATAAATATTCAATTGTAATTTAGAAAGGACGGAAACGGTATAACTACTTATTTTGTGCAAACATGTCAGCTCTCAATTGTGTGTCAGAGTGCCCTTGGGTGTGCGTAAATTCTGTTCTTACCTAAGAGCAAATCCCAAATAAGAAAACATTGGTGAATGCCAGAATCTTTGTGGATTTAAGAAGAATAAATCGGTTCTTAAGAACATTTGGTGAATGTGGCCCAGTGTCTGTGTCTGAAGATTAGAGGGTCATGTGAACGGCTATTTGCGCTGTAAGTAGGAAAAAAACGCTTTGCTCTTATCCATGGTTATCTAATGGTTTGGGGGATATATCAATTATTTTATTATCTTGGCTTAGCAAGGAGTCACCCCATATTGGTTCCCCCTGATGAGTTTGGTTGGTTATTGTGCCTTGACATATTTGATGAGTTTGTCAGTGTTTCCCACAGACTGTGATTATAGGTGTGACGGTAGGCAGGGGCGGAGCCAGACGTTGTAAAAATTAAGGGCTCAGCCCAAACCTATGTCCTAGTTACTGTTAGATGTGAGTGTAGATAGGGAAGCAATGCGAGCTCGCAAGAATGTTTTTGGCATTCATTTCAGCACAAAATTGTTTTTGAGCTTTACGTAATATAAACATTACGTTCGACTCATATTATTATATAAGGCAAATGTGTTTAACTATGAATATTCTTGTATTCATTTTAATGTATCAGTTTTGGACATATTTGTGCAGAGAATTATAATTCTCACATTTCGTAAACTCCGGATTGATTCTCCTGCCGTCTTCTCTGAGGGAAAAAGCTGATTGACTCACGCATTGATTCAGAGCGTGCACGGAGAGATGTTCACATACGGGTCCGTTCACTCCATTGTAGTGAAAGAGAATGCGAGCAGGGCAGGAAGGGGCTGAAAAAAACTAGAATTGACTTACCTTTTGGCTTTTAGCCTTTGGGACGGCATATGCGTACAACAAAAAAGGAGGGGTAGTGATGGGCTGTAAAAACTTCAGTTCTATCTGTTTAATACCTGTATGGAATTCTAGTTTTAGAAGACTTGAATAATGCTTAACTGAATACTTAGCCTTATTCAAAACTTTACCAGACAACATTTTTTATAACAAATCCTTCTACCGTGCAGGTTATCTACCTAAAGAAGACACCAGAGGAGGCATACAAGGCTCTGATTTCTGGCTCCAATGCATCATATCTGCCCTTCAGGTGAGTTGACAGACAACCACAGATGATGCTTTCATTAAGCGTTTTTGTCTGAAGTACCCAAGGGATTATTAGCCTGCAATAGTTATTTTCGTCATGCATTTTATAACATATAATTGGGTGTGCTCGGGCTTCGCCAGAGCCAACCTTTGTTATCTCACATATATATTTCTTTATTATTATTTTCGCCCCCCTATTCCTCGGTCAATATTTGGACTACATAGAAAACGTCGACGTCAAAAGTTTCGTCTTGGTCCCGATTGAGTTGCTATTACTTTTATTAACGTTCTGTTGCACAGTTTAGGAGGATACAACGTTTTCGTGGCAAAAAGTTGATTTTGTCGGCAAAGGGTAGAATACTCAGTTATACTTCACAGCGTCAGCACACGTTAGCAACGACGCATTAGATACAACGTGCATAGAGACTGTTGCAGCACAGCAAGGATGGTATCGTGCCGCCCCCCTAAGCATCCGTCAATATTTGGATTACTTAGAAAACATCATGTCAAAAGTTGGTAGCCATTGAGTTGCATGTATTTTTATTTACGTGGCTAACTTTCTAGCCACAGTCACTGGCGCTACTAACGTCACGAAACACGCGTGACTACCTCTAGCTAGGGAGGACAAAAGAACGCGTCATTTTTGGCCAAGGCTAACCAACTGTCAAATACTGTGGAACGCCGTAGCAAACGCATTGAATCGAATGCTAAGCTAGCCTCAATGTAGCTAAGAACGCCACTGCTAGAGTCTAGCAGAACATTAGCTAGTTTAGCAGCTTGTTGACTTCTGGGAGATAGCTAGGCTAACTATAGCTTTAGAGTTGACCAACAACCTACACAAATGTTCTTTGCTGTCTATAACCAATGTAAAAACTGTGGTGGTTGATATCAGTAAACACCATCACACTATGGGCAGTTGGGGCAGCCGCAAGCACACCCTCACAATTTCCCCAGAAATTGTATGCTCTCTAGTTATTATTTATTATTATTATAAAAAATGTGTACCACACTTACTCCCTTACATAAAGTAGTTAGCCATTTGATCTCATGGTAGCTCAAATTTAAGCTTTGAGTCCCTAGTTCCCCACGCCATTTGACCTAGACTTTACTACACTAGTGCACAATGCCTGTGATGCAGTAAGTGATTAAAATGTCATTGAAACACACAAATACAGATTCCTTGAACTATAGATACATGTATAGTGCCGGTGATAAAATTGGTGGCACACATACAAATATTCCTGGAATTGTAGATATATATAGCAATGATGTTGGTGATACCCACAGATTTTTGGAATTATAGATGGATAGTACAGTGCCTGTGATGCAGCTGGTGATTACATTTCTTCTCTCAGTGGTTTTGGTACCTATATTTCTCAGATCACAATTGAAATTCTCAGTACTTGTTCAACCTCCACATCTATTCTAGTCAAATTGCCAATGCTGTGGTATCCTACATTCATGCAAATGATTAATCAGCCTTCATTTGTCTGCTGTTTCCTTGGTTATACATTGCTTATGTTGATCAAAATGTACTATATTGGTTCTATGTTAAATGGTCTTACCACCACAAACATCTAAACATTTAGTTAATGACAGATGTCATTACATGCACAATGGTTTAGCCAGTTGTCATGATTGTAGGCCTAATTCACCATACAGTGCTTGTACATTTGCAATGTGCAGGCAGTTGACATCAGTAAACACATATATCACGTATATCCACATTATATTGTCATTCTGTTAGCTAGCCAGCCCCTTTGAAAGCAGCAAATTATTAGTTGTAAAAGTGAATTTGCTTCAAAATAACAAAACAGAGTTTCCCTATTTTCCTTACTATGTCATTTAATTGCGTGGTGCAACATTTGTAGCTAATGAATGTCTCTTTCTTTCCCTTTTATATATATGCCTTGATTCTGGACTTGGTGATCTAACTTTACTGTATATCTGTACTGTACTTATATTAGTACTGACAATGAAATAATGAATATCCTTAATGGGTATCCAACATAAAAATAAAAAAAAATCTGAACTAAACTCGGGTACATTAACATCTTTTGTTTGATGTATTCTTAATTCTTAAGTCATTTCAGTCAAGACACGTGATTTTATTTGAGCATTTATTGATAACCATAGACGTATAGATAGGTTTGACTTTGAACTAGGCTTCAATCATTAGTTTTAAGTAAAATACAATTATTTTTTACTTTCAATGACACACTCTTTTATTTTTAGGGATGCTTCCTTTGGAACTTGCACATACAATCTAACCATTCTTGATTGCCTTCAAGGAATCCGAAAGGTAGGTTTTGTTTATTATTATTGTTGAGTATTTAGACAATTCTGGCAGTATACTCATATAATAATGTACTGGATACATAGTGCCTTTTATCCAAAGTTACATACAGGGGCTGCCATAGACTCCCATGGCAGAAGAAGATGTATAATAATAAGAAAAGGTAGAAACCCTTCAGGTGGCTTCGTCGCTTCGCGGCTTGGCCACCAATAAGAAGAAGAAGAAAAGGTAGAAACACTTGAGGTGGCTTCGCCGCTTCGCGGTTTGGCCACCAACAAGTGCAGAAGCGACCTAGGAAGGAATCTTAATTACAGTGCAACGTAGTGTTACTGTGCATAAAGATTACACTCTTGTCTGGATTGCCCAGGTCAAGTCCCAAAACTATTTAAGAGGAATTCATCCCCTCTGCTCTTTTGTGTTGCAGGCCCTTCAGCATGGTTTCTTCACCTTTGAGACCTTTGATGTGGATGAATATGAGCACTATGAGGTGAGGATATAATGAAAAGAAAGGAAGCACTTGCAAACATTCTTATCTGCTTCTCACAGGTACTTTGTTTCCTTGCACCTAAATAGCTTTACCTTCACAGAAAGGTAGTGCTGTGTTACCATAATTGACCCTTAGACAACATATGTTTATCTTTGCACTCTTAGCAGATTCCAGGACCCTGCTTTATTGACTTTTTCTAGATGTGTGTTCTATCACCCAGTATTTTAACATTTTCAAAATCACACCGGGGGAAACTCATTTAAGTCTATTTTGCTCACGTTTGGTTCAATTGCGCATTCGGCAATCTTTTCCTTTGCCTTTCAAGGCTGCAATTCGCCTTTCTATCAGCAGATGTCGCAAGGGGGTTCCCTTGCACAAATCTGTCCTGACAAAAGTTAAATAGCCTTAATAAGATGTCTAGCAAACATATTAGCATTTTAAGATTACAATTATTGTTACCGCTATGTCATTACATAATTGCGCTTACCAGTCAACACGCAGATTCCCAGACTAGTCTGTAATTATGTGCAAAATGATGAGAACAATTTAACTGAATTCTATTAAGTGCATTAGCTTCACATGGGCATCTGTGTGTTGACTGTGTGATATCTTGAGAGGCTGGGACCACTTAGCGGGGTGTTGGGCAGTGCGTCACAACCGGACAGAGCAGGCAAAAGTGCGTTCAAACAAATAAACTGGTTTATTCACCAGCAAAAAAAACCATTTCAAGAAGGAAACAAATCATTTTAAAGCAAAACAGAGGCTTCATAAAGTTGCTCCTCAATTGGATCCTACCAATGGGATATTCAAAATCAAAGTTCCTTCAATCAGGGCTGAGGCATTTTCAACTGTCTGTGTGGTGCATTCTGGGAGATGTAGTTCTTCCATCAGCCATCTTGTGGCATGGTAGCCACTTCCTGGAGAGAAACATAACGCCCCTCTACCACACGTCCTCTTGTGATGCAAAAACTGGTAAGCGCAATTATGTAATGACATAGCGGTAACAATAATAATCGTGAAATGGAAATATGTTTTGTAAAGCAGACAAACATAACTAATAAATGCATTTTGCATTCACACATGAGAGAATCAAATCATATTATATTACTTTTATAGTTTGCAACTATTTTGCAAATGGTAGGCTAAACCATTGATGAATATAATAAGGTAGGCCTAACAAAAGGAGTTGACTGCATGGGTGGGGGCTGTTTTAATCATTGGATTCACAATAGTGTAACCGATCGTTCTTGAAGGCTTATAAATTATAAATATAGCTGCAAGCAGCAATGGGGTGTCCAAGCAGGTCAGATGACCCAGAAGAAACTTTAGACATCCTCAGAAGAGGGTTCCGAGTACATAGCGTGAATCCATCAAAGATTTGCTGAGATACGACACAACTTTCTGTTTGGCAGCTCTGCTGCCGATTTCGATTGGCTGTACCGGACAAACGGTTCCCAAAATCTAAAATAATTTTGATAGTTTGTGTGAGGATTGCATTGACTATATACAGCTTGACTACAGGTAGCTAGCGACTGCGGTGGCTCCTTTGCAGTGGCTTACAGAGAATCAAAAACATGACAAGCTTGTCGGCTTTGGCTGGATTCAAACCTCTGACGTTGCCAGGACACCAATTTATCCTAGTGAGCTATTCTCAGGGCTGGAAATCAGAGTTCGGTTACTGGGTAAAAATATAAGCAGTTTTTCGTGTGGCAAGCGATTGTCAGATTTGGCCCAAGTTTTAACAGCTGTAATTCAGTCCTATTTTGACAAGGTGATTGTGGTCTGAAGATAATCTGTGCCAAATTTGGTGAATATTTCATATTCACCAAAAAGTTGTATTCATTCATTCAATGATTTGCTCCTATTATTTTATTATTATAAATATGAGCAACAAGTGGAGCCTGATGCTGCAAAGAAAAAATATCCTTTTGAATCATTGCGTGTTGCGTTTATTATTCTGCTGTCGTTTCATTTATTAAAAACTGGAGAACAGATTATGTATTTCCTGTCTGATTAACTAATAGTAAAGGCGGGAGGGGGGAGAGGTCGTTAGAAGTTAAATTAGGGGTCTCCTAGGAAAAAGGTTGGGAACCCGTGAGCTAGACAACCAGGGCTTTACTGGCCATCTGGCATACCAGGCATTTGCCCGGTGGGCCGACGCACTTTTGGGACAAAACACAGATATAATTTATAGGCCTTTTTTTGGTTAGTTTTTTTTGGTCGAGCCAGCCCATAGAAAATTGACCCATTGGTTCATTTTCTTTATTGGCACTGGCCTGACCCAATCATTCCAGGAACCCCCTTCCCCCGATTCATAATATTGCCTCCCGCAGGGCTTATGCATATGCTGGTTTAGCTTTGTTAAAGTTTAGCATCGCTAAAATGGAGAAACCACCATCAAAAGCACAAGGGAGGCACAGAAAAGTTAAGGGAGAAAAATATATAAAAATGTACAGGCGAATGCCACACAATGTGCAAACATTTCAAACATGTTTGGGGGGGCTTTAGCTGCTTCAACATCAGCACCTGTAGAGGAAGGAGGAGAGGTGGCTGGCTCAGAGAGGCAGAAACATACTGACAGGGTCAGGGAAGAAGCCGAGGAGGAGGAGAGTAACCATGACAGGGCCATGGGAGCGAGTGAGGAAAAGATGGAAGAAAGAGTAGTTGACGTGGTAAGAGTTGGCAAATTAACAGGGACTCTCAGGAAGGGAGGGAGGCTGTGTGTGTGTTATGTGGGCCTTACGTCGTAACTGCAAAAATCCAATAACATGAATAATACTGAATGAAGTACTGATGGGGAAGATTATGGGCATATATCACGTTCACACAACTGATTTGTTATAGGCTAGTTATACAGTGGGCCAAAAAAGTATTTAGTCAGCCACCAATTGTGCAAGTTCTTCCACTTAAAAATATGAGAGAGGCCTGTAATTTTCATCATAGGTATACCTCAACTATGAGAGGGAAAATGAGAAGAAAAAATCCAGAAAATCACATTGTAGGATTTTTAAAGAATGTATTTGCAAAATATAGCTGCAAGCAGCAATGAGGTGGCCAAGCAGGTCAGAAGAAACTTTCGACATCCTCAGAAGAGGGTTCCGAGTACAGGCAGCAAGTTTGGTGTGAATCCATCAAAGATGTGCTGAGATACGACACAACTTCCTGTTTGGCGGCTCTGCTGCCGCTTTCGAACGGTTTCGAAGATCTAAAATCATTTTGATAGAGTGAGGTGAGACTTGATAACCTGAGGTGTAAACAGATAACCAATGACATGACGGGCTTGCTGGCTCTGGCTGGATTCTAACCTCTTACGTTGCCCTTGCCAGGACACCAATTTATCCTAGTGAGCTATTCTCAGTGGTGGAAATTACTGTGTTCAGTTACTGAGTGAAAATATAAGCAGTTTTTCGTGTGGCAAGCGGTTGTCAGATTTGGCCCAAATTTAAACAAACGTATTGCAGCGCCACCTAGAGGTGAAATGGCATGACTTATTTTGGACCTCTTTAGAACAGGGTCCCTAGTCCCTATACCAAATTTTGTGTCAATGCAGTAAAGAGGTGCTGAGATATGACCTCACTTCTTTTATGGTGGCTTGGTTGATGACTTTGATTGGCTGTTCCAGTCAAACGGTTTAGAAAATCAAAAAAACATGTGATGTCTTTTGTGAGGCTTGGTATGAAGATGACCTGTGCCAAATTTGGTGATGATTGGACAACTTTATAGGAGAGGTAGCGAAAAAACGTTACATTAATTCGGCAACATCAATTTGATTGGCTGTAACTAACAAACAGTTGCGAAAATCAAAATTCCAATCGTCAAATATTGTGAGGCTTGGTCTGAAGATCATTTGAAGAAGATTCGACAAGAAATGTAGGAAGAGTAGCGAAAAAACGCTTTTCCTTAACATTCAAAATGGCGGAGAATCTATATAACTGGGTATGATGTCATAGAGTGCGTTGAACTCGTCTTGATCCAGGGAATCCAATGATTCCTCATTTTGGAAAATGCGGCACATGGTTCAAAAGTAACGTGTGTAAAAACACACCTTCAACTTTGACCCATTGGCTTCGCAGCTTGGCCACCAATTATGATGGAAAATAAGTATTTGGTCAATAACAAAAGTTAATCTCAATACTTTGTTATATACCCTTTGTTGGCAATGACAGAGGTCAAACGTTTTCTGTAAGTCTTAACAAGCTTTTCATACACTGTTGCTGGTATTTTGGCCCATTCCTCCATGCAGATCTCCTCTAGAGCAGTGATGTTTTGGGCTGTCGCTGGGCAACACTGACTTTCAACTCCCTCCACAGATTTTCTATGGGGTTGAGATCTGGAGACTGGCTAGGCCACTCCAGGATCTTGAAATGCTTCCTACGAAGCCACTCCTTCGTTGCCCGGGCGGTGTGTTTGGGATCATTGTCATGCTGAAAGACCCAGCCACGTTTCATCTTCAATGCCCTTGCTGATGGAAGGAGGTTTTCACTCAAAATCTCACGATACATGGCCCCATTCGTTCTTTCCTTTACACGGATCAGTCGTCCTGGTCCCCTTGCAGAAAAACAGCCCCAAAGCATGATGTTTCCACCCCCATGCTTCACAGTAGGTATGGTGTTCTTTGGATCCAACTCGGCATTCTTTCTCCTCCAAACACGACGAGTTGAGTTTTTACCAAAAGTTATATTTTGGTTTCATCTGACCATATGACATTCTCCCAATCCTCTTCTGGATCATCCAAATGCTCTCTAGCAAACTTCAGACGGGCCCGGACATGTACTGGCTTAAGCAGGGGGACACGTCTGGCACTGCAGGATTTGAGTCCCTGGCGGCGTAGTGTGTTACTGATGGTAGCCTTTGTTACTTTGGTCCCAGCTCTCTGCAGGTCATTGACTAGGTCCCCCCGTGTGGTTCTAGGATTTTTTTTCACCGTTCTTGTGATCATTTTTACCCCACGGGGTGAGATCTTGCGTGGAGCCCCAGATCGAGGGAGACTATCAGTGGTCTTGTATGTCTTCCATTTTCTAATAATTGCTCCCACAGTTGATTTCTTCACACCAAGCTGCTTACCTATTGCAGATTCAGTCTTCCCAGCCTGGTGCAGGTCTACAATTTTGTTTCTGGTGTCCTTTGACAGCTCTTTGGTCTTGGCCATAGTGGAGTGTGACTGTTTGTGGTTGTGGACAGGTGTCTTTTATACTGATAACTAGTTCAAACAGGTGCCATTAATACAGGTAACGAGTGGAGGACAGAGGAGCCTCTTAAAGAAGAAGTTACAGGTCTGTGAGAGCCAGAAATCTTGCTTGTTTGTAGGTGACCAAAAACTTATTTTACAGAGGAATTTGCCAATTAATTCAATAAAAATCCTACAATGTGATTTTCTGGATTTTTTTTTCTCATTTTGTATCTCATAGGTATACCTATGATGAAAATTACAGGCCTCTCTCATCTTTTTAAGTGGGAGAACTTGCACAATCCAGTGTTGTTCAGAGGGCCATGCAGCTTTCCACTGTTACTTGCTCTTGAGTATGGACATTGTGTACTATATGGCCTCCAAATATTCTTCTCTTGTACACTGCTTCTCTTGTATTGATGCTCTTTTCCAAGGCACTCTCAGCTTGTGTAGCTTTTGGGAAGGGGTGTGATTATTGTATTTAGCACTTTTGTCCAAAGCAACAAAATATGAATCTTACCATAGTTAAAATTAACAGTAAACTATTTTTAAAAGTTGCTAAGCCAATATTAAGCAAAATAGTAATAATAACAATAATGGCAATATAATATCAAATATCATTTATAATTAAAGGGGTTACTGATTGCAAAACCGATTTTACCTTCGGTGGGTAAAATGAACATACAGTGAACCTCAAACTCCATTGACACCTCTTTCCTATGCAAATCTCGAAATGAAAACATTTGGCTGTAAAACGAGAGGCGGTTAGAACCGAAACTGTACTGTACTGTAGCTAGTGGTACGTGCCAGTGGAGCGAGTGGCACGTGACAGTGGCTAGTGGTACATGCCAGTGCCTCCGCTGCCACATGACAGTAGCTAGAGGTACGTGCCAGTGCCTCTACTGACACCTAGTGGTACGTGACAGTAGCTAGTGGTACGTGCCAGTGGAGCTAGTGGTACGTGACAGTAGCTAGTGGTACGTGCCAGTGGAGCGAGTGGCACGTGACAGTTACTGTTCTGTTGATAGTGGTACGCAAGTGTCTCCTAGCAGTTGCATTGGGTGTCTTGCAGCTTTTGTTTACTGTCGTATAAATCCCCGCGAAAGTAAACTGTTCGTGCTGACAGACTCCAAACCACTTTGTATGTCTCACTACAAGCTCACCATACAAAGTATTCGCATATATATGTTGCATATAGTGTAATGGTGTGACTGTAATGTAATGCAGACTTGTACACACGTAATTAATTGGTAACAAATTATTTTACTCAAAGTAACTGAATTTCAGCGTGCACATGAGCCACGGTTGTAGACTCTCCTATGTCTCTAATGCACAACATGCATCGTTGTGTTGTTAACAGCGCTTCCTAGTGGCGTATATAATTAATTGTAATAACTGAAGTCAACATATAGGTAGCCTACATTTGCATTAGAAAACTCTTGAGTAAATATGGTTGTTAACAATAGTTCACTATTTTCATATGAAAACCATGTAAATAAATGAATAAATAAATTATATTCAGTTACGCTGAGTAAAATAATGTGTTACTATTTAATAACGTGTGTACAAGTCTGCTTTACATTACAGTCACACAATTAAACTATATTCAACAACATAATGTCTAAATCGACTAGGCCTACTTTGTATCGTGAACTTGTAAGACGTCAAAAGTATGGTTTGGAGTGTTAATAGTGGCAGCCTGCGGAAACCCTTCACATTGTGAAATTTGTAGGCTACTTTCTGGGCGATATACATATTTGGAAACTACAAACTCTCCTGGATACATATGTTTAAATCACTCAGATAGCTTTATCTCAACTGAAGTTTGGCAACATCATTTTAAAGTCGACCTGTGTCAAAAAGTGATAAGGGAGAAAATAATTGTTCGTAAACACGTTGTGAATGTAAATGTCAGTTTAATATACGCAACATTAATAACTTCTCAAGTTATTTTTAAGTTTCATAGCCCGACTTCATTGATCAGTTGTTAGGGGCTGCTGCAGCACTCAAAAGAGCAGGCAAACTGAGCATTTGATTTGACATGGCTTGAAAATCTTGCTTGCTGACATGTCCAAAAACCGTTGAAATTAACAGTGTTTCATAAGTTATCATGTCCTTTTTGTACATTACAATGACGTTTAGGGTGATAACTATACAAAACATGAGAAATCTCAATTTTGACAGAAAACGATTTTCGACTTTTATAGCCAACAATGAGCGGCCGCAACATCCACGGGTTTCCGTAGGCCGCCACACACAGTTTAGCCTGTTCTCCTACATGACAGTAAACAAAAGCTGCAAGACACCCACGAGACTTGCGTACCACTATCAACAGAACAGTAACTGTCATGTGCCAGCGGAGGTACTGGCATGTACCACTAGCCACTGTCACGTACCACTAGCTACTGTCATGTGCCAGCGGAGGCACTGGCACCTACCACTCGCTACAGTACAGTACAGTTTTGGTTCTAACCGCTACTTTGTAAAACTCTAGCTTTTCAACAAAGCCACCGGACTGACGTCAGTCCGGGGACCGCCTTTTCTCAATAGGGTCCAATTGCAGCGCTCCCTCCTCAGGCCCCTCTAAATCGGAACTCTCTCCTCAGGCCCCTGAAGCCGGAACTCTCTCCTCAGGCCCCTTTTTTCCATAGAGATATGCTTTTTTCATGTGTATCCGAGGTATTAGCGCCACCACTGGTCGGAGGATATTGTAGGCTATTTCCGGAATTCTCTCCCCAGGCCTCTTTTTTCATGTGTATGCGAGGTATTAGCGCCACCACTGGTCGGAGGATATTGTAGGCTATTTATATTAATAGGCTTACTTACATTGAACTTCGGTTTTAGCATAAGTCAATAGTGTTTAAGATAGGGGAAATTAGCATTGCGGCTAGCGTTACGTATGGCGTTTTGGATGTCCCATATGCAATATTTAAAATTCCCATTGGCTTACGTATATAAATGCAATAGGCTACATCTGCCAACCAACGGGCTAATACCCTTTTTGTTGCTGCAAAACATAACATGATTGCTTTATGAGAAACAATTTTTTTAGCAATCTATGTAATTCACTGTAGGCTATAGATCCACTTTATTTTGATATGCTTTCTTTTTGAAGACATGTTCATTTGCAAGTGTCACAAAAACTGCAGGGACAATGGCCATTTCCAAGTTGAAATATGCGTTTCTATCCAAGTCTGCTAAATGAAACCGATAAATGATCTCCCTTCTATTTGTATGATCATTATATCAATGTGGTGATAGCCAGCTAATTTAATCATTTTAAAACTATATTTTGGGATAATGTTCGTAATGTTCGCCATACGTAGCTAACACTAGCCGCAATGCTAATTTCCCCTATCTTAAACACTATTGACTTACGCTAAAACCGAAGTTCAATGTAAGTGAGCTTATTAATATAAATAGCCTACGTTATCATCCGACAAGTGGTGGCGCTAATACCTCTGATACACATGAAAAGAGGGGCCGGAGGAGAGAGTTCCGGCAGAGCCTGTTTAAGGAGAGCCTTGCCACTCGTCATTAAGCCCCATTGTACCGAATTTTGTTGCAGTTCCACCAGAGTTCCACTGGGAGTGATCGCGGTCGAGTGCAGAATTAATGGGAGTCTATGGAGCTAAACGGCTAAATTTGCCTCTTTCACCTGATTGTCGTTGAGAAATCTCAAATTTTATTGTAGGTGGACTTTTTCGCCCAAGTTATTTTTTTGTCCGCAGCAACTTTTTGGGGGGTTGCTGGCACTTTTATTTGACTTTATTTGACTATAGTTTTGAATGTACTGGACATTTACATGGCAAATACATTTAATTTCAGTCCTTGTTGTGTTATTCTTGTATTCAGTAATACAGGATACATGGTACAGTATTGCCACCTTAAAATAAATAAAAACAGCCAATGTCCTGCTCAAAAGTGATAAATATCAATACAAATTAGAAAAATAAGAAAATGCCTCGCAGATGTGCAATGATGAATTGTTCAAATAGTGTTCAAAAAGAGTTATCCTACTTCTCATTTCCCAAGGACGAAAAAAGGTAACGTATGTGTTCCTATGTTAATTGCCAGAGCCTACCTGAAATTACGGGGTTCATATGGGAGGGAAAGTTGGCTAAATGCCAAGTGGGCTAATGTCCAACTCAGCCAATTTGCAAGGGCTACCACCGATAGCAATGATACGTGTCGGGCTCTTCCCTTACTCGATTACTGCATACAAATGGTTTTGTTAATATATTTAAATACGGTAAATACTTCACTGAATCACCCTCTACAGACTGAATGGGTTTCTTAAGAGTTACCCAATATGTGGCCTGATGACCTTGCATAAATGGAAGTCTACACCATATCACTTAATCCTAAACAAAATTTATGTATGTCGTGGGGAAAGTTCTATTCGCACTGTGTAGATCTGAATTGTCAAGAGATGCGGTTTCAATAGTTTATTTAGTTTGTACAAATTAAGAATGAACAGAGTACTCTGGACCCGTCATAGTGAAAGACATGCAGATGTACCTACACGTCGTTCGAGAGTGGTCCAGAACACAGGAAACATCTCCCTTTTATGAAAAAATTTCAATAATCAATCAACACAGTGGACAACATTTAACACGTGTAATAACGGAGAGAGCGGGACCTGTGTTGACATAGCTCGAAAGAAAAGGAAGAGACCCTAGCCCGTCTACGTATATATTAGACAGCTTACCGTAAAGCAGTATCTCTGGTCGTAAAATGTGTATGACGTCACTAACATTTTAAAAAGTATTTTTAGAAAACAAAAACGACTTCAAAAAAATCTAACACCCAGCAGTTAGTACTTTTTTTGCCTCCCCTTTCGAATTCCAAATTCAAATTACTAGAAAAAAAATTCTATCCTGAGAAAAGTGGATTTTTAGGGGTATAGCTCCATAGACCTCCATTCATTCTGCACTCGACCGTTAGCGCCATCATATGGAACTAGTGTGGAACTGCAACCAGTTCAGAACCCGGAAGTATCCCGAGAGTGGGAGTTCTCTTAGATTATACATTCTCTGGTTCCGGCTTCGGGGCCTGACGAGAGAGTTCCGGTTTAGAGGGGCCTGAGGAGGGAGCGCTGCAATTGGACCCTACTCCCTTTTTTGGCTCTCGTCTGTATCTTTGTCACGCCCAAAAATGTACATCCAGACCAGCCCACTCACTGGTGTTCTTGCCCGGTCCGAGGTAGCGACGCTACGTTTCTAAACACATCAACATACCTTACTTAGCAAATGACTAACGCTAGCTAGACTAGCTGTAGTGGGCATTAGAAGGGACGCTTCCCAAAAAATTGCCAGAAAACGAAAGCAAGACAGCCTTTTGCTGACGCCTGTCTAGATTATCTATTCGAAATAACTGGAGAAAGGCTGTGCTAGATACAGGATACGTTAGCATTGCTAATAACTGTTACCGACAAAATCATACTACAGCTTGCGGTTATGTTGAACATAATTAAGGTCGGAACGCACCTCTTTTCAGCAACAGCTTCATAGCAAATCCTGCTTTACATTTTCCCAGGTTTTTAAAACCGTCCCTGGTGAAATGGTTCGCGCAACTGCACAGAGATCTTCTATTCTACGGTATAAACAAACATCAGCCATACCCGTCTAGTCAATGTTAACTAGACTCAAACTCATCTGCTTTTCATCGGTGATTTGCAAGGAATGTAAGAACAGCTAGATAGCGGAAACACCTATACTGTAGGCATGTAAACCAGTTTAGCTTGCTAACGCAAGAGCATGAATGTGTTATGATTTAGCCTAGTTTATTGGCAATGGGATTTACGTTATTTCATGTTCCTGACTGTTTCATTCAAATAAATAACCCGTGTTGTTGTGTAAATCTACAATTCAGATGCATGTTTGTCCAGATCAATTTTTCAGCAAGATAGCTAGAGCTAACTGAAGCTGTGTTGAATCACGATAGTTTGTTTGCTAAGCTGTAGTGCTAACGTTACCCACCTAAGGCGATTCTGTTTGCTTCGACAACAGACGTGGAAACTACCGTAATCATTTCAAATTATATCTAGTCAATCTGTTGAAAACAGTGTTGTGTAGACACAAAAGATTTATTAGTACGTTTTTATTTCAAGTCGCCACCTTCTTGTTTCAGTGAGTGCTGTTGGCCGTCTTTGCTCCGCAGCTTCGCTCGTTGTAAACCAACCAATCAGCGCACAGCTAATCTAAATACCAATGATATAACGGAAAAATGCTGGATGTAAAAGAGGGCATTTTCAGCCAAACCCATGTTACATACCCTATTCGGAGACCTTAAGGAACAGTGTAAAATACTCAAAAAACCCAGTCAAAAAACCCAGTCAATCACCCCCCCAAAAATACCATGAATAAACAAATCATAACTCTAAGAATTAATTGATTATTTAAGTGTAAGATCAACAGATAATCCTTGAGGCCCCTCTTGAAGGATCCAAAACTATCACATGAACACTAGGCAACACATATCATAGAATGCACGCATATTTTGAGAGGACTGTCTGCAGGGAATGTGTCTGACCAATCATGGTGGGTGTGGGCCACCTGGGCCAAAAATGCCAGGGCCGATTTTTCGTCCCAGTCCAGCCCTGTAGACAACGTTGAAAGGAACCAAATCCATTGATTTACTGTGCGATCTGTCATTAGAAGGAGGGATGGAAAATTGCACCTTTCAAACAGCCTGAAAGATGTATTCACAGTTCACCAGCTAAAAAAGAAAGAAATCCTACGTAGAATGCAATACCCGAGATTAGCCATATTCTATTTAGTCCATAGTCCATAAAGGTTTATCAAGTTTAGTTGTAGTAGATGGGCCACTTACTTGATTTATCAAATGCAACTTTCGTTTTGCATGTGCTACTGCCCTTGCGTAACCCTCCATCCACACTTGAAACTGGAGTCCCAATGTTACAGTAATAGCCTACAAAAAGCCACAATAGACATTGTCAACCAGTATTATTGCATGTGAAGTGGTTTGGATGAGCGGTTTGTGTTTGCGAGAAATAAATATTACTTCAATATATAAATGCGTTTGCCACCATGTTGAGCTGTACTAAGCAATGAAGCCATGTATGTTGCGAGAAATAAATATAACTCAATTGAGATGCACCGAAGTGTTGGAGCCATGGATCTCACAAGCCACCAATGAGGGCACTGCACTTGCATTCACCGCCAACGGACACTGTAGCAGTTATCGCCAACAGCACTGAACTAGTTAAGAGTAAACTTATCAACATTTTCACAGGAAGTGAAGGTGCCTATGATTTTGCAATTGCTGAGTTTCCTCTCTTTCACTTTAGCGAGTTGAAAATGGTGACTTCAACTGGATAGTACCAGGAAAGTTACTGGCCTTCAGCGGACCCCACCCCAAAAGTAAAGTGCAAAATGGTAAGATACATTTTTTATTAACTTGTCATTTACAGTATAATGTCACCTTTTCCATTTCAGTAGAGACAGAATTGTCTATTGTTCTCTAGCCCTAAACCATCTATATTACAAAAAAAATGGAATATTCAGAGGTGAGCCCATGACATGAATAGGGTTAGATTCGGCCCATTTCATGTACAGACAGTGACCTCACCGATTGTGCTTTCAATTGCCAAAGCGTCAAGCAGCCTGTAGTTTTTAGGAGGGGCTACAGGTTTTGAGCCGCTTACCCTTCTTCTTTGGGGACCTATCTTGTCATGGAAATCCAATTTCTCCAGCCAACCAAGTTATCTTGCATCTTAGAGATTTGTGGCATGTGCCTGGTGCAAAATTAATCAAGATTTGTCTACACAGATGTGCAACAGCCAGAGTATTAATTTAATAGCAGTCATCTACTACATGCATCAATCTATCTATCTTGACATTAATTTAGATAGATGAAGTTGACAAATTGCATTGCTAACTGACCTTTGACAAATTACCACGATTGCACAGCAAGCTCCATAGCTAAAGGTTTATAAAATAAAGTTAATGGAAACCAGCTAGCTGTCTGTTAGCAATGTATACTAGTATACAACCGGTATAACCAATTGTCCAGCACAGAGTTGCCAGTGTAATTATATAAATATATACCGCGCTTACATTGTTAATCTAACCAATCAGAAACATTTTCAGATTAAAGTTTAATCGCCAAGTCGTTCACACAACAAGGAATTTACTTTGGTGGGCAGGTATATTCAGTAAACAAATAAGAAACCTCTTTTTGTCTCTAATGAAAGGTGGTACTTAGAACTAACGTATATTATAGCTAAATCCCTGATTAGTATTGCTGAAACACAAAAACTGAAGCATGAACACATTGGAGTGCTTTATATGATTAACCAGGATTTACTTTTACTTTGAAAGTTCCAAAGTTACCCCTAATGTTGCCTATTGGTGTCTGCAGAATTTCATTGGATAAGGCTAACAAGCTCATTTGTGAACCAGCTGAAGCCAATTTCAGTGTTGTACCAAAGAAAGTGTATGTGTGGTGGGGGGGGCACTTGGTTGGCTTTAGAAGGCTATGGGACAGGGCATGGAAGCTTTTATTGGGTCAAATGGTTAGATAGTTTGGATCTTTGGGAATGTAACCAGACCATTTTTTGGGGGGGATGTGTTGCATTACTGGACCACTGAACCTTTTAGGGTTAGTAGAATCTTTGCTGTTGGGACTCGATCTTGAAATGGTTTATATCAATAGAATCAATAGAAAAAATAAAATATTTTTTCGGTGGCGAGGCGATTTAGACAACTTAACAAGCTACAACCCGCCGGCGGGCCAGTGGATTGCAGGTCAACTTCAGGAGTTTGATGAACTGACGATGGGAGGTGCAGCTGTTGGTGTACAGGGAGAAGAGCAGAGGGGAAAGGATGCGGCCCTGAGGAAATCCGTTGCTGGAAAACGTATACTTCGGAACTAGCCTGCTCTGTGTCAGGCTAAAAGTCGAGCTAAACTAAGATGTGTTGCAAATAATCTCAAACAGGCAGAAACAGAATGTCAAAAGACAGTCGAGTAAATTCCTGCACGCAAAGCACTTTGTTTGGAAACATAAGTGCAGACTTTTTGAAGTGCAGACATGAATGAATGTACGTGTTAACTTAATCTCCAAAGAATGTATTAATTTAAATAAACAAGTTAAGAAATAATGTCACTTAAACTGTTTTCAAAAGCCGTTGGTTAATTGACTAAGCAGAGCATCTAGACAAGTTACAATCTATGATGGCGTGTCCGTTCTTTGACAACCCTGTGGATGAAGGTGCTCAGATTATACAAAGAGCGTTTATCCCACCAGCCCCAAGGGTCTTCAGAAATATAAGTAATGCTTCCCTGACCAGTTTATGTGGAAGAGGTATAGGTTCAGTAGGCCCAGCATAGTTTATCTTGATTTTATTGTCATTCTTAAAAAATATATACATAGAAAAACACAACTCTTAAGGATGGCAATGAACACATAAGAGCAGCCTACCATACTTTGTAGAAAGGAGAGTAATAGACTAATATTAGAAATGAGGGTAGTAGACTGCAGTCTATGTAGGTAGGCCTAGACTATGTAGTCTGCTGGAATCACACACAGGGAAGCAAACTCACTGTAACCAAGCCTTGACCTCTGTTCAGGAGGGCTGGGAATTGCAAGGGACGTCATGATACTATACATATTGCGATACTTGGGTGGCGATACAATACATATTGCGATTATCACAATCCTTCTTTCTGTGTTGTGATTTGTGTGTCTTTCAAATACAATATTTTGCCCAATACATTGAATACTATAACAAAACACCTAAATCTTTTAAAAGTAGTAACCGTTTTCATGGCTTAAAATAACGTTGTGCGATATATCACTGTATCGAAATTTTCCCCCATGACTACTGCTCAGTCTGTCTGTATCTCTGTGTGTCTTTGCATGTGGGACATTCTTGAACAGGGTTGGTCACTTCAAAAGGTTTAGCAAAGGCAACTATGCCAGGAAATATGAAGGGTACACCTTGCTCCAAAGCAGTACCTGAATATTATCACAAGTTTTCCAGGTAATCTGGAAACACAAAGAATCAAGGAGACTTTGTATTCAATTGTATAAAGCATTTTCATTGTTTAAAGTAGCCTATGTTGACAAGCCTCTATATTACTTCATCCTCTCCTTCTGGCTTCCCCAATGTTTGGTGCAATATACTGTCCCCATGTGTGTATCCAGGCCCACTGGAAGACTCGGGGTGACTGCCAGGTGCCCCCAGGGTTGAGAAAGCATTTCTACAATGCTCTCTAGAGTGGAAAAAATGAGACCAAGTCCCCTACTGTCTGCCATTCACGTGTGAAATATGTGAAATATTTAGCTATAAAGATGTTTACTTTTTGGTCAATGGGGATATTTAACTTGTATTGCCAAACACAAGTAAAAACAAAGATCATTAATTGTATTATTATATTTGAAATATATATATACTCGATGATGGTTTATATGAAATATAATATATATAATTTCATGAATTTTTACCAGTTTTTTGTGGCCCCTGTCAGCCACAACTTTTCTCCCCTATACGGCGCCCCTGACCACAGAGGTCAGGGCGACAGGTCTGTAGTCATTAAGTCCTTTTGGGCACAGGGATGACCGTGGAGGACTTGAGACAGGCTGGCACATGGCATGTGCTACCCTGGCATTCTGAGATTCTTATGAATGAAGAGCACGTTACAAATAAAATGAATTATTATTATTATTATGTCTCCGGAGAGGTGTTATAGATATTGGTGAATACCAGAGACAGCTGGTCAGCACAGTTATTGAGGGTGGCTGTAGAGACAGATTCTGGCCGAGCTGCTTTGCGGGGGTTCTGCCTCTTGAAAAGTCTGTTGACCTTTCCCTCCTGAATGGAAAGAGTCGTCTCAATTGTCTTTCCAGTCGACAGCTGAACTCGTTCAGGTCGTTGGCCAGGCAAGAGTTATTAATGGAGTGGGGAGCTCAGGGCTTGTAGTTGGTGATCTGCCTGAGCCCTCTCCAGACAGAAGCAGAGTTGTTAGCTGAGAACTGTTGTTGTACAGTAGTCTCTCTGAAGCAAATGCACTTCATAGATTTGATTGAGTGCAAAGTAAATGATCTCTTTGCCGGAGCCAAATTACACCTGCTTGGTGCTTCTAGTGTTAAATGCACATGCATTATGGTCGACATTAAGTTTAAAAATAACAATACTAATAA
This sequence comes from Mallotus villosus, assembly GCA_903064625.1. NCBI lineage: Eukaryota > Metazoa > Chordata > Actinopteri > Osmeriformes > Salangidae > Mallotus > Mallotus villosus. The sequence continues at coordinate 681,054 of CAEFZP010000752.1, forward strand.
TAAAAATAAAAAAGAGGACTTTTGAGTGAAAGAGTTGGACATAGCGGAATTTGCAGAAGTTTGCGGTACATTGCAGTTTGTGGTACATTGCAGCAGTCAGACCAAAACATATATATATTTTGAGCAGACACAAACATAACTAGAGAGCATACAATTTTTGTGGAAATTGTGAGGGTGTGCCTGCATATTTTCAAGCATTTAGCCTACTAATAGTCTATTGCATAATAATTCATTAAGAACACCCTTGGAAAGAAGCTACTGTAACAACGTTATCACTGGAAATATTTCTGATGGAATCGCGATTCAAACAGTAGCTCTATGTCTGCTAACTTATGACATGCCCCCAAAAACGTAAATAAGCTTGACATTTATTTAGTGGAAAATCGCTCATGCATAAAAAGCTCAATAGCGATCATTGTCAGTAACAACGCAAAATGCGATATAGCCCTTTGTGGAGAAGCTGCCCCGGTAAATTGTATACTACAGTGTTCGTCTTGGTGGCGATCGTTGGTTGAACGTTCCGTTGTACGGTTTAGGCTGAAATTAAATATTGCTTTCATGAACAGATTGACAAGTTTAGGCTGTGTCAATGAAGTTCGGGTTAGTAGTCAGACAGTTTCACCTATTGAAATACTTTTGATTTAAGGGAGTGCCGAACATGTTCTGTCGCCGTTTGACTTCCTACTGTAAACAGCTGTGGATGTTTTTGTTAGCTACACAGTGTCTCGCGTAGGCTACAGCGTTGCAGTATTGGTTTGAAATCACAGGTAATGATTGTTTCACCAACAAATCGTTTACTTGTAATCTAATGTCATAATAAATCGTACAACGAAAATGTATTTGTGAGTAATGTTTATTTTAACGATTGAAAACAAATGCATCATAGACCGCTGTAGTATGTGTTGCCCGGGCAACATAGGCTAATGTCTTGATGCTAATGCTTCAGTGAAATAGTAGCCTACCGTTTCCGAAAGTAGATGTAGTTCCTCAATAATATCAGCATATTGTTAATTACACTTCACAATTGTGTTTCATATCACAAAGTTAAATGAGTAAATAGTTATTACCCTGGCCTCTTTGCTTGTGGCGTTTCTGCAGCTGCCTTGCAGTAGCGTTAAAGCTATAGTTAGCCTAGCTCTAGCTATCTCCCAGAAGTTAACAAGCTGATAAACTAATGTTCTGCTAGAGGTAGTCACGCGTGTTTCGTGACGTTAGTAGCGTCAGTGACTGTGGCTAGCAAGTTAGCCAGGTAAATAAAAAGACAAGCAACTCAATGGCTACCAACTTTTGACATGACGTTTTCTAAGTAATCCAAATATTGACGGATGCTTAGGGGGGCGGCACGATACCGTCCTTGCTGTGCTGCAACAGTCTCTATGCACGTTGTATCTAATGCGTCGTTGCTAACAGGTGCTGACGCTGTGAAGTATAACTGAGTATTCTACCCTTTGCCGACAAAATCAACTTTTTGCCACGAAAACGTTGTATCCTCCTAAACTGTGCAGAAGAACGTTAATAAAAGTAATAGCAACTCAATCGGGACCAAGATGAAACTTTTGACGTCAACGTTTTCTATGTAGTCCAAATATTGACCGAGGAATAGGGTGGCAAAAATAATAAAGAAATATATATGTGAGATAACAAAGGTTGGCTCTGGCGAAGCCTAGAGCACACCCAAATACTAGATAATAATATCATATATTAAATGAACTGCCTCAGAACTTTTTTCTTTGTACTGCCAAATCTTTAGGTTATCCACTGCATGCTCCTGAGGCCTACTTCCCCTACTTCAGGAAACACAACGTGACTACAGTGGTGCGGCTTAACAAGAAGATATATGACTCAAAGCGTTTCACAGATGCTGGTTTTGACCACTATGAACTATTCTTTGTGGATGGTAGCACTCCCAGCGACATCATCACTCAACGTTTTCTGCAAATCTGTGAGAGCACTGATGGTGCTCTGGCTGTCCACTGCAAGGGTAAGGCGGTGTAATCCAAATGCACCATGAATGTATTCACCCAATTCTTTAAATGTTTTACCATATTAAAGTAATGTTTAGGGATGATCATTTAGATTTCTGACTGATAATCGACATTCGTTAACAACCATTTACTGTTAACCGATAAGATTAAAATGTGGTGTCTGTGACTGATAAAAACTGGCCTGTGAACAGCAGCATATTGCAGATAGCAGCAACACAGTGTGTCCAAAGTGTCTGGCTTGCTTTCCAATCCATCCAACTGACGAAGTGCTGTCATTTTTCCATTTCAACTGAAAGTCCTTAACACTAGAAGCACCAAGCCATTTTTTGTGCCATTAGGTGTCAAATGACCCCTGAGTCTTCAGACAAGGATGTTGTTACAGACACGTGATGGTCACTAGATGGCGCTTCTAGCACGGAGCTGAATAATCATGTAATTAGAAGTAAAGATGGTACTGTTTCAAAGATGCCTCTAGTTAACTTCTCCACGTCTCTTTCATATTTAATTATTTTTGCTCTCATAACTTCCTTATTTTATCCTGTCTCCCATGTTCTCTGTTCCATTCTGAAATAATTATTACGTTTTTTGGAACCTGTTGTCTTTCTTTTCTTTCTTTCTCTGCTGCTCCCTCCAACATGATCAGCGGGCCTTGGACGAACAGGAACTCTGATCGGCTGTTACCTAATGAAGCACTATCGTTTCATGGCTGCGGAGGCCATTGGCTGGATCAGAATCTGCCGTCCAGGCTCCGTTATTGGGCCACAGCAGCACTTTCTAGAAGAGTAAGTACTCCTTAGAGGGTCTTGGACCTCTAGCTAGATTCCTTCATATACATTATGGATTGTGTTAATGTGTATTAAATGTCCTGAATGGTCTTTGAAAGTTACGCTGGTGTGACTATTGGCTTCAATACGAGCAAATGATTATTTGTAAGAGATTACACATATGTCATTAAGTTTACTTTGCTGCACTAGGGTTTCTAATTATATATTTTTGAAAATGAAAAGACAGATGAACCCGCTTGCTAGTTAGAAAACCTGGAGCCATTGCTGTCGGTTATCTGTTGCTAGCAAACCATTTGGCAATTTAATAATGTAGGGGGTTAAATATGGTCGAAACAACCAAAACGAATTCCCCTATGGTTTAAAGGAAGATTGGAAACTGAACAGTGTATTAGCATGAACCAAATAATGCCAATACAAATATAAATTATAGTTATTTGACTCTATGGGTTAAATCAGAGCAAGAATGGTCAAAGTACGGTCAAATGGAATACGCATTTAATAACATTGCAAATGAATGAAATCAATTACAAGGCAAACATGTTACAAATGAAGGCTTTAAATCTTACTTACTCTACCATGATCATTGTAAATCAGAGAGAAAGCAAGAGTGAGCAAAGAGTAGGACAGTAGGACAAGGGAGAACTGAGGAGAAGGTCTCAGGAGATGAAGAATCCAAAGAACAATGCATTACAATTCCCTTTATACACAAGAACAACCAATCAGACTACATCTTGAATGGGGTGTGAGGGCCATCAAGTTGAGACCGTCCAGAAACTCCAGACTTTAGTATATGAGAGGTGGGGGCAGGTTTGACACCCAGCCTTACACAATAATATGATTGCCATATATATATATTAGAACACTGCTATTTAGCTGATTATTACTAAATCAAAACATGTCTCATCCATGACAGTGTAAAGCAAAACTTGCAGCCAAGCTTGTACTGTATGTTAGTTGTTCTGTTAAGATCCAAGAGATGGTTTACTCCACACACTTTTACATGTGTTTGATGCATGGAATTGATGGGGTCAGTTAGTATACCAGCTCAGACAAATCAACCCTCTTGATGGCTCAATAGTTGTTTTTTTAATGCATTTAGTGATGATGAAAACAAAATTATGTGGATTACTGTGGATTACATCAACAAAATGGAAAACATAAATGTTTACTAGTATGTGTGTGGCAAATATTCTCCCATTGGCAAATGAAATGTTCAGTAGGCAAAGTATCTAACTAGTTATTATAACTTCATTCTGACAAGTGTCATCAAAACCTCCTAGGGGGAATTTAGAGCCTTCAATTCAGGAAGCAATAAGTAGTTTAGATAGGAAGTTACTAATGTGTAAACTGATGAAATTTACAATTTTAAGGAAAAAATACTGTCATTTTTTATTTGATGGCAGCAACATGCCTCACAAAGGTAGGGACACGTACATTTTGTAACAGATGCAGGATGTGGTTTAACATTGTCTTCCTTAAATATGAAAGGCCTTCCCTGAAAAATATGTTGTCTAGATGGAAGCAGATGTTGCTGTAAAACCTGTACATACCTTTCAGCATTGATGCCGCATTTCCAGATGTGCAAGCACTAATGCACCTCCGATACCATAAGAGATGCAGGCTTTTGAACTAAGCACTAATAACAAGCCAGATGGTCCCTCTTCTCTTTAGTCTGGAGGTCGTAGCGTCAATGGTTTCCCAAAATAATTTCGAATTTAAATTTGTCTGACCACAGAACAGTTTTCCCACTTTGCCTCGGTCCATTTTAAATATGCTTTATCTTAGAGAAGATGGCAGTGTTTCTGTATCATGTTCACATATGGCTTCTTTTTTGCATGATAGAGTTTTAACCTGCATTTGTGGATGGCATGGCAAACTCTGTTCACAGACAATGAGTTCTGGAGGTATTTCTGAGCCCATGCAATGACTTCCATTACAGAATCATGCCTGCGTTTTATGCCTGAGTGCCTGAAGATCACAGGCATGAATTGAATTTCTTTATTTAAAGGGACAATGCACATTAATCAACATGAGCACAGAGTTCAACATGTAAATGTGCAAGATTTAGCCATACAGGCAAATTTTCATCTGCAGGTTGATGGCTTAAAATGAACAAAAGTTTCAACAATAACAACAGCATAAACTGGAACTATTACAGATCATGACAGCTGGCCGGTTAATGGAATGCAAACATAACACAATTAGCATATACAGTATACACAGGTAAAAGTGGATAGACACACATTAGACCACAACAACCACACAGAAGCACACACAGAGACAATACTATTACGACAAAGATAAACACAATATCCAGGATTATAGCATCATATTTGATTAGTCAATAACAAATGTTTTATGGATTTGATAGATGTAATGTTCCTTACCGTATTTTTCTGAAATAAAACCGTGGTTTTTCCCCCGATTTCTTGTGGTTGTACGGCTTATTTCGAAGCGGCGTGTAGCCCGGTTTTAGAACAAAAAAGTGGCTTTGTCCCAATATCTCTACAGACCGTGCAGCTAATTTAATGCTCAACACTGGAATTGGGGCTTATTGAAAGGAGAGGAATTTAAAGAGGAATTATTTACTGTGTCGTCTCAGTTACACTATCAGGGCTTGGAAATACATTGACTTGCTAAAGTAGGCAAATGGCAAGTAGAATATAACATTTTATAATAATTTCAGTAAATCAAACAGCTGCAAGTCCCAGTGAAATGTTATATACAGCTAGCAAACCAACATTAGCTATTATCGCTGACGACATTGGCTAATTCAATTTTGGTAGGCTATCCTCAGGATTTGCAAGATAGCTAAATTTATACTATATCTAAAAAAGTTTTGTAACCATAACAAGTGTGTTACGACATGCTGTAAGATCGCCTATACTTGTGCATTGCTTGCATAGTTATATATTAATAGAGACGGCTACTTCTCTCTTCGAAGATGGCGTCCCCATTCATTTCTATGAGCAAGCGGGAGCGCGAAACCGGACCGCGCCATCTTTCCAGTTCCGGCTCTTCCGGTCTAGCGTAGAACAACAGGTGCGTTCGACATGACCTCGCTTCATGCAGCGCTGCAGCTGGCTGCAGGCGGCTGACTTGAAACAGTGAATTGTGGTTAGACTTTTTGTCCGACTGGAGACGGCGCCGAGGCTAGGTCACTGTGACGTAGCCATCAAAGTACCGTGAGATCGATTTGAGAACTACCGGCTGTGTAGACGAGCGCATTTTCTCAAGAGCAACTGCACGGCTTCAAATGACGACACAGCTATTTCATGATTGGCCAGACTCACACACGACAACTTTGACGCGTGTTTTGTAATTATTCTGACACCTTCAGTTTCGCAAATGCTCAAATCCGGACCAAACTATTTGATTGAGTAAAACATTTGTTGAAGAAAGGGTTTTGGGCCACCTCTTCTACTAACGGAAAGACTAAGTTTAATTATAAAATATAGCTGCAAGCAGCAACGAAGGGGCCAAGCAGCATTCGATATGGAAATGCAGTAGCTAAAGCAAAAAATATCGTCAACCATTTCGTTACCATTATGATTATTATGCTAGACAGCTACTGTGGCATACCTGGCTTCGCTAAACAGATAATCCATTGTTACGACATGCTTGACGACTGTGGCTGGATTCGATCCTAAGACCTCGTGTTCCAAAGCAGCCCGTCATATCCCAGTGAGCTATTCTCGCTGCCGGAAAATGTTGTGTTCGGTTACTCTATAAAAAAAAGGAAGCCGTTTCTCCCGTGGCGGGCTTTGTCAGATTTGACCCAAGTATAAACAGCTGTAATTCAGTCATATTTTGACATATCAAGGTGATTGTGGTCTGAAGATGATTTGATTACATGTTCATGAAAATAGGAGAACAGGCGAACGTGGAATTCCAAAAAGTAGGTTTTTATGAAAATTCGAAATGGCCGACGTGGGAAAGCCTAATATTTCACGACTCGGTGTGCCGCAAAGAATCTGAAGAGTCCGATCTTGTAATTTGGGGTCAAACCGTGTAGAATTTATGATGCAAGAAATCCGATGGGCTGGCTACATGTAGCAGTGTTATATCTACAAAGCACAATAAATCCGCTGCTTCTTGACTAAAAATCCCCTGACAATGAAACGTGATTGTTACCATTATGATTATACTGCTAGACAGCTACTGTGGCATACCTGGCTTCGCTAAACAGATTATCCATTGTCGCAACATGCTTGACGACTGTGGCTGGATTCGATCCTACGACCTTGTGTTCCAAAGCAGCCCTGTCTTATCCCAGTGAGCTATTCTCGCTGCTGTAAAATGCTGTGTTCGGTTACTTCATAAAAAAAAGGAAGCCGTTTCTCCCGTGGCGAGCTTTGTCAGATTTGACCCAAGTATAAACAGCTGTAATTCAGTCATATTTCGACATATCAAGGTTATTGTGGTAAGAGGATGATTAGATTACATGCTCGTGATGACATTCCAAAGTTTCGACTCAATACTGTAAACCGTCACAGAGTCAAGGCCTCACGTCCGCTTTGGCGTCCTCTTTGTCAAAATCGTTTGCGCGTTATTCGTGAACGGTTTGACTCATCGATAACATTTTGATAACTTTTTGTCGGCATGGTCTGAAGATGATCTGTTGCAATTTCCATGAAAATCGGAGCAACGGCCTAGGAGGAGTTTGAAAAAGTTGTAATTTCTTAAAATACAAATGACGGAAAAACCATCATGACGACAATGACGTCACAGGGTTCAATCGAATCGTCTGCATCCAAGGAATCCAAGGATACCTCAGTTAAGAAAAATGGTCTCACGGTTCAAAAGTTGTGGGCGTAAACGCACCTCCAACTTTGACACCTTGGTGGCGCTATAGAGCTTCAGGGATCGACATGAAACTTTGCTGACGATAATCAGGAGACCGTTCCAAATCAGTGTGCCAAATTTCAAAACTTCGCACCAATCGCTATGCATAATAATAATAAAACTAACAAAAACAATAGGTGCCTCGCAGCTTCGCTGCTGCTTGGCCCCTAATAAAGTAACGTAAGCAAACAGCGCTTGATCGGCCATGACTGACATCAACGCAGCAAACCACCAGAAGCTGGAATGTCCAACTTCACAGAGCCGTTTTCAACTCCTCCCCGACTGCAAGCGGCTACTCTCGCCGGTCGTTTCATTCAGCCGCAGTCCATGTCGAACGCACCTAATGGCTCGCCTTTTTACTAGCTTCGAGAGTCGTGCACGCTTGCAACTAGCTGTACACGTCATACTTTGCAACAAACAGTCGCGAGCATGTGAGCTAAGGCATTGCATTGGCAGAATAGGGTACAAGTCCGATTAAGAAGCAGATACATGAACCTTACGAAAATCAATGTTATTGGTACTCTATAATATTCCTTTCACTTGTTTTTTTTGAAATATGGGCCTATTCTAGGTGGAACATTCCACGTACGCCTCAGACTCACCACATTTACGTTGTTCTTTTTGCTTTGTGTTTTTAGTATGACTGCTTAAGTAGCCTATTGTGTCGGATTAATGAAACTGTAAACTTGAATATCTGGCTCCGTCGTTCTAGCTCGGCAAAACTCATGATGATGAGCTTTACTATTACTAACTTCAACCGTCACCTTTTCAAACCGTTTGAGTTTAACATTGGTTTCTATGTAGAGAGCTAGAGTGAGGCATTGGAATGTTCCGCAAATTCAGAGTGACAGCAGAGTCCGAATCCTAAAAAAATGAATGGCACTTTTGCCCTCACAGCCACAGTATTAACTTTTCAAGCTTCATTTTGGATCAAAACGATGCCGTGCTTGTGTTGGTCGGACTCATGGGTATGGAAACCCACAGTTATTTACTTTTTGCGTGAGGAGCCCGAGAGTGAAGACAGTCTGTCTCACGCCCCATAGAGACTAATGCAAATGTGGTGACAAATTCGTCAGAGAAAGCAGAAAGTAGACGTTTTTGAAACTGCCGGTAGAGTCGTATTTCTAACCGCACAGACATATAAAGTATATATCTGGTTTCGGCAGAGTCTTGGGTCTTGGAAAACATTTTTTGGATTGGACGTATAGTTTTGCGTATATGTCAACTTATAGCTGCACCATCACCGTGGCAACCACACAGACACGCCAGAGCCATAGAAAAAGAGAGTTGCGACACTTCCATAGACTCCCATTGTTATCGAGGAATGCGGAAGTAAAGCGTGTCTGATGCGACCAATAGTTCCTAACATTGTATTTTCCACTGTTGAACCCCATTCATTTTCAGTGACTCCGAAGTTAGTTAGCTGGTAAATTGACGAAAATCCTGCATTTTTTCATATTTTTATCACCACATATCAATTGTTATTAGTCGTTTTTCAAATAGCTAGCTTTAGATTTAAAAAAATCGTAAGATTATAGCTTGTTAGATTCTAAATGCAGTTAGAGCTAGCAAGTAGGTCTAGTATCTAACGTAGAGCTAAGCAACACTTTTACTGTAGATAGCTAGAGAGCACGGGAGCAGCTAGCTATACTCCCTCCCCAGTCTCCGGGACAGCCCAAGCAGCCGTCTGGTTCGGCGAACAGCTCGGTCGCGGGTGATCGTTGTTCCGTAGGTACATAGATGTTCGGTACATTAAGCACGGCGTGTGCACAAGATCGGCAGCCGCGGGAGAAGCCGAAACTCAGAGGCAACCTGTCGGTAGCGACGTTGAAGTTCGCCACAACAATGGTTTCCCCATTCCTTCCGCCATCCGGGAGTTTAAAAACAATAAACCCCTCCCCTTAATTACCGGGGCCCAATCAGGACAGTCCCACTCCCCCTTCCAATCACCACCACGTGCAAGGCCGCCGCGCCACTAAAGTGTTATATTTAAAAGTGACCATAGAGAAAGGCATATAAGCCTCCTCTCTCACCCTGCCACTAGGCGTGCACGTAACACTAACAAAGGCAGGCAACTGTAGATTCTCAAGCCCTTTCTCCTTGTGTTCATTCAGTTCAGGTAAACCAGCGATCGGCTAATATTCCCTTTTGTGCTCCTGCCCTGTTCTTATCCGCGAGCACATTTCCAGGCAACTTTTCTTGACGTAAGCAAATAAAGGGGATGCTAATTACTCATTTCGGATTGGTTTCAAATTGAGCAAATTATTCTCTGAAAAAGCTAGTAGTATGACCCAAGTTCGAGAATCCTACAGACATTATTGGGGGAGATAGTTTTGGAAATGTTGACGAATTAATAGAATAAAAACGACCGGACGAGCCGGGTACCTAATCGGAAATGCAATACCACCTACATCCACCGTTGCCTCAAGCCAAGGGGCAAGGGGTGCGGGTCTGATTGCTTGGTATCATTGTTCCCGTATCAAGTGCGGCATATATTTCAGTTCGGTTCAATCGGTTAAAATCCGATTTTCAAACGAAGCTCCCATTCTGGTGGGGTGCGGGTTATAGAAAATGCGGCTTGTTTACCGAAAAATACGGTAATTCTGTGGGTACGGTAGGCTATTCCATGTATGGGCTGCATGAAAATAAAAAACTGACTGTCCAAAACTACTTTTTCTACATGGCATCAATGTAGAAACCTCTTGTAGACGCTTTGGTGGATGAATTTAGATTTTGTTTAATACTATAATATGGTACACGTCGTCGCGCGCCAGTGACACGTTACCACACGCTAATCATTTTCAGACTTGTCTTACTTCGCTGTTACACGCGTCAGTCCCTCGCTCATCATGAGTCAGTCCCACGCTAGTCATGCGTTAGTCACATACCTGATGTGTCCACCTCGCCCTAGAACGCTCGAAATTGAACGATTTGAACATTCAGAAAACGTTGACCAGGACGTTATGGTGTGACGGGGCCTTTACACAGAGATTTCTGCAGATTCTTTCATTCTTTAAATGTTATTATGTACTGTAGATGATGAGATATTTAAAGTCTTCACAATTTTACGTTGAGAAACATTATTCTGAAATGGTTACACAATATGTAGAAGCAGGTTTTCGCAGATTGGTGAACCACGGCCCATCTTTACTTACTCTGCACATCATATTTTTTTTACGGATTTAACTGAGGTAAACTTCTACGACGGCGTATTAGGGCCGTTTTGTTGTTTGTTTGTTGTCCATTGATTGTTTAAACATATTTCAATCTGTATAGTTTATAAATAGTCTCGGTAAGTCGGATAATTGTATGTGGAATGTTTTGTTTAATTTTCAACAGCGATCGGAATTCATTAATATAATGTCAATAGACTATAATATGTGTTTAATAATAATAGGTAACGTAGTAGTCTTTATATTCTGTTATATGCTGTGTCGGGAGCATGATGGTAATTGTTTCAGCACCACTCTCATTTCACTGTCATGTAAACTCCGAAACTCCAATAAATCAGCAAAAAGAAAGCCGTTTGAAGAGTTGTGTTATGACAGACACACCGGGGGCGAGCACAACGCACTAACCAGCGGCACATACACCCTATCTTAGTTCCTCACCTACACTTATATTGAAAAGTATAATTTGATCAGGCATCCATTACTGCAGGCTTGGTAAGCGGCGGCGTGCAATTTGGCTAGGTATACATCCACGCTTAAAATATCAAGGTGAAAGTCATCATAGCTTGCGTAGTATAGACCCAGCTCCCAACCCAACTTTGAGAATAGATTAACAGCGATATTTTTGTTATTGCCCGATAAGGGTCTCGCAGGGTAACGCAGCGCGTTAACGCCGATAACGGCCCACCACTAGTTTAAACATTTAATATGTTTTCAATTATATATTGTGAAGGTCATATGCGTTTGAGGTTTGTAAATCACTGCATTCAGTTTTTATTTACATTTTACACAGCGTCCAAACGTTTGGGGGATTGGGTTTGTATATTTAGTTACTCATAAAATGTGAGGACTGATTTTGTAGTCAGTGTTGTCCTCGGTCCATAGGAATTGAACTTGCAGCAATTCTCTGAGACATTTTTAAAGACAAGTTTGGAATACATTTTCCTATTAAGCTAATCATACCCATTATTTGCAGTGGTCCATTTTTGTCATCAGCTTATGACACATTGGATCGTTTTTTTTGCACTTTCCACTTTTGACTTCATACCTTGTCCAGGCAGCTTGTCTCCAAGGAAGAAAAAAATTCTGACACAAAACTGACACTTGAATTTCAGCCCACAATGTTAAATGCTGTGCAACACCTCCTTTAGCCTGAGGCTGTGCTCCTCTCAGCTACATCCCCAAACCACCAGGTCAACTATTTTGACACGTATGGCCTCTTGTCCCTCAATGCTGTGCTTTTGAATGTTTGATAATTTTCTCTCAATATTATTCAAATCTCACACCATGGAGATTACCCAATCTGTAGGTTATTTGACTCAGTGGACCACTGCCTTTAAATGCATCTGGAAACTATTGCTTCAACTTGCAATTGTGCAGTCTTTACTGTTGCACAATTGATTCAGTATCTTCTCTTACCCTAAAATATGGGTAAAGAGATACTAATGGTTGATACAATATGAACAGAAACTTGTGTTAGTTTGGGAAGATCTATTAACAACTACAACAGCATTGTTATTTAAAGTGGTGGCATCTGTCTGAATGAAAATCGTTTGGGCAAGCTTCTTGCATACATATCTTTACAGTATTATCCACCATTTAATCAGTGACCAAACAGTGTTGTACAAAACACAATGTTTGTGCTTTTAATTTTAGCAAAAGAAAAGTAACGTCTCCTTGCTGTTGCATGTGTGATCGCAACACACACCTGTCATACAGTTAATTTTCTTTCAACTTCAAACTTGCAAAATACTTTCCATTGTCATCCATATCTTCAAAGATGAACACATTAAATACTTCAGTGGCTTGTGAACCCGCTACTGTCAGCAGCAACACAATGTGATTTCCAATCCATTAAACTGACTGCTTAAACTTCCAAGTGCTGTCATTTTTCAATTTCAACTGAAATGTTCAGTTTCAGTCCTTCACATTCGAAGCGCCAAGCCCTTCCCCTACGTATAGCGCCATTAGGGGTCAAATTGGCCCGTGAGTCTACAGACAGGGACATTGTTACTGTCACGTAATGGTTGCTAGATGGCGCTTCTTGCACGGCGCTTAAGGCAAGGTCGGAAAATGACCTTGCCTTCATTAATCTGTCATCCATTTCCATGTCGTTAGTCGGTGATTTTTTAATTAGAACGTTTTTTGGCTAGCCTTTTAATCATTCAGCAAAATGCAATTTATTATAAAGGATGTTACACAAGTTGCGGGTTAGACTGCATTTGGTCTATAAATGCGTAACCGGACTATCAACTTATTGTTGGCTGGCAATGATCACTTCGTTGTCTCCAGTCAACAGTAGTGTACCGACCCCGCAAAGGGAGTTTTGGGTTAGCGGGTCAGATTGTCAGTAGCGCATATATTTACACACAGGGACATCATAAACATTCAAAGGTCTGATAGATCCAGTTATTGTTATTCATCTATTGAAAGGGCACGGTCCATCTATTGCATCGACCAAGAGAATCGAACTACAAATGGGAACAGCTCCACCAGCAGTCCATGAGTCCATGAGCAGTAGCCTAATTAGAAACTAGCATATCGTTTTTGCACCATTTTGATTTGATGTAAACACACTAGCTACAGTCCAATTTATTGTTCAGGGAGCAAACATTTGAGAGCAGGATAAACGGGAGAGCAAGCAGCATCTAGTTAAAAAGTTGTTTCCACTTCTGTTGTCGAAGCAAACAGGATCGACTTTGGTGGGTAACGTTACAGCTTAGCAACCAAACTATCGTTTAACTCAGCTAAGCTATCTTGCTAACTAATAAAAAATAACCTGACAAAGATCTGGACAAACATGCATCGTGAATTGTAGATTTACATGACAACACAGGTTATTTATTTGAATTGAACACAGTCAGGAACATGAAATAACGTTCCCCATTGCCAATAAACTAAATCATCACACATGCTAGCTACCTATGCTAGATACAGGATACGTTAGCATTGCAAATAACTGTTATTGACTAAATAGTACTACAGCTTGCTGTTGTGATGAACATATGGTCGGAACAGCACCTCTTTTCAGCAACAGCTTCATAGCAAATCCTGATTTGTCCCAGGTTTTCAAAACTGTCCTCTGTGAAATGGTTCAAGCAAATGTGTAATTGAGGGTCGAACTGTACAGGGATCTTCTCATAGACAAACATCACAGCCCGTCGAGTGTTTGGTTCCTTGGGTAGACTCTGAAAAGTGTCAACATTCCCTGTACAGCCTGGAACACTGCATTTACGACCGTAATTGTCGTGGAAGTTTTTTGAGAGAATCAATCGTTTAAGCTGAAGTTGGGTGAAGTATAGAGTTAATGTTTATTTGACGTGGATTTAACATGTATTAACGTTATAACATAACATCATCACACACAAACATAAGACAATGACACAAAGACAATTCCATACAGCTCCATCTAGCATTCTATAATGGAACCAGGAGAATCCAGTCCACCAGCACTACCCAGCTGATGGCCCTGAACCCCCCAGAACACTCTTCAACAGACCATTTTATAGATACGACAGTTCTCAAAAGTCATTGGTCCATCCTCCAGACATGCTGCTATACCAAATCTCTTCTATCATTGGTTAACTCCTTAGAACAATACAGTTGAATCCACATTGTCTCCAGACCAACTGTCTCTTCCCCCTAGGTGACAAGAACTCTCCCAGGTCACTTAGACTTCACGTCTCCTAGACTTCATGTATTGTGTCTTTACAAAATTAACTAAAATAAGATAGAATTATAGACAAAATGTCTTTAGTTTTCGTCTTTGTCAATGTATTTCATAGGTGTCAATTTATTTCATACATAGCCAGTCTATCTTCCGCTGTATGGCGAGCGGAAAGGGACATTCCTAGGCTTACCAGGAGAAGGAGAAGGAGCAGCCTAACCATACGTCGCCGCCAGACCGTGTGGATTTTTTGAATGGAAGTGAATGGGACTGCAAACGAGAGACTGGCGGCGACGTGGCGGCGACGGCATGTAAGGAACATCTACCGGCGGCGACGTGGCGGCGTCGCATGTTCGAAAGTATAAAAAATACTTACGCCTACTAAGTACGTCTGAGATAAGTACGTCGTCGCCAAACAACACACCTACTAAGTAGCTACGTCGCCGCCGTCACTTACTTTTTTTTCAAACCTATTGAGTGAAATAAAGTCGCAAGGCTACATGTTTCATATGTTAAAATGTCTTTATTGAGAGCTATAGTGTAAGAGTAGCCAACTGTGCACAGTCTGTAGCATTGAGGATTTTACAACAGGTGCAGGGGGTGCTTTTGCACCCCCTACTGTTGGGATGAAAAAATTACATTTTCAAACTAATGTACACAAACGATTAAAGGTTTTTAGAACATGTTAAAGTGATGTCAGAGTTGTATGTTCTATCATGGTTTGTTGTACTCTAATGATTAATTATACATTTTGTTATACATGTTTTAAAACCTAGAATCGCCTCTAGCCTGTAGTATGCTAATTGTTTGTAGGCTAGCCTACACATTTTAAATTGAATAGGTTGAACATCAACATGTAACATCAAGTTTAGCCTAGAAATTCCAAACGAATTAGCTTTCAATTTTACCTATGCCTAGCTACTTGAACTGTGTCCTGGCAATAAATAAAGAACATTATGCTACATGTTTTGCCAGGATAACTGGCTAGCTAGACCATTGAATGTTCATGATGTTCACTGTGTGTTTATTCCTTTGACTGGGTACAACAACGCGATCAGTCAACCGACTATAAAATGTTTTTAATGTCGGGCTACGACTGAAGTCATCTTCTGACAATGCCTTTGCTCCAAAATGATGAACTGGCAAAAACTTTATAACTATACATTTACTCTAAAATGTAGGTTACTTAAAAGTATGGCGACAACGTTATCCACAAGTACGTAATCCATAAATAGGTGTGACGACGTAGCAATTTATCCAGAAGTAGATGTCAAACGACAGTCTCCTTAGGCAGGTTATCCATTATGGAAGGCCAACTGTGCCAAAACGTCTGTACACGTTCATTTTTGACGTCTGTACACGTTTTGACGTCTGTACACGGCCGTTTTTGACGTCTGTACACGTTTAAAATTGGGTGCTACCACTTCATTCGTTCCTGAGGGGAAACCAGATAACGATCATTGCAAGAGAGCAAACCTGTCCACACTCAACCGATCTTGATTGAATTAAGGTTAATAAATAGGCTGATATAAATTGGCAATGACATTATCAACAACTGTAGGCTATTTTGTAAGCTACTGAAAAAAAGATGTTTGTATACTATATAACATCTCTGAAGATAAAAGTCGAGTACATTCTGTAAAGTCAGGGCACAATTGTTCACATTTTCTGATATCTGCCTTCACCAGAATTCGAAATCACACACAACTTCAGTCTTCTTCTTTGGTTATTTTAATGCCGGTTAGCAAACAAGGTAGCCCCTATAGGTGAATCACCGCCACCTACTGGACTGGAGTGTGATACCGGATCAACCGCACAAGTGGCTTTCCCCCACACAAATGGACTGTCCCAAATACTAAATGATAGCTACATAAGAGCCCACATGATCACAGTAGGACTACATAAAACATATTACAGGACTACATACAGTTTAGCGCAGACACTACGTAAAAAGGGGGGTGGCTATGTTGACGCCAACCAATAGCATGGAAGCATAGATGGTCCAAACGTGTACAGACGTCAAAAACGGCCGTGTACAGACGTCAAAACGTGTACAGACGTAAAAAATGAACGTGTACTGACTTTTGCCGCCATGATACCAGGCGAGGGGCGTGTACTAAAAGTGTTACAGCGGTATGGCGAGCGGAAAGGGACATATATTATGGAAGGCCAACTGTGCCAAAACGTCTGAATTCGCGTGCGTGTACAGACGTCAAAAATGAACGTGTACAGAAAGTAAAAGTCGGGAGAACGAGTCCTATTTGAGATTACTTTGAACAGTAACATGCAGTGAGGTACGTGGCTTGTTAGGCAGATTTACAAATATATAAACCCAATACAGTATCTTAAATCACCATTCAGTTTGCACATTGACTACTGCTTGTTATTCCTAATCCTATCAGCATTCTTTACACACACATAGGTTAGGTAGCTACATACAGTTTGCAGCTGCTAGCTTGTGATGAACTCGCGTTAATATGTGTGATTATGCATCCGTGAATATAAACACTTTCATACGAAGTTGCACAGGCACCCTGAGGGTTTTTACCTTTTCCCATTATAATTTTAGGAGTTAAATAGAGGAGACTATACTTTATACTGATTAAGGTTATTAGGTGTCCTTAGCTAGCTAATCAGCTATCATAGCAACTAGATAACCATAGCAGGAAATGACCAGGAAACACAACTTTACCTGCAATTTAAGTTAAAAAAATTAAAATTGTATGTTTTGTTAAGTTTTTATTACCTTTTATTTATTATAGCTTGTATCTACAATTCATTTTGAGCATTTTGTTTTGCAAGCAAAAAATTCCCCCCCCCCTTCTGCGGTAAAGACGAAAAATAATACTGAAACTAATAAAAACTAAACTCAAACTAAGCATTTTCAAAAAATAAACTAAACTAACAAATTAATTAAAACTAAACTGAAATTGAAAACAAAAAGTCTAAACTAAATAAAAAATAACAAATAGTGAAAAATTCAAAACTATAATAACCTTGGTCTCTTCTTAAAACATAGTCTTTGGCTTTTGATTCAGTTTAGGGTCACTCTTGCTTATTGTAATTGTGTTGTTTTTGTGTTTTTTCCTACTTGTTGTTTTGCCTTATCTGATGACTTTGTACAGCACTTTGGCATCATTGGCTGTTTCTAAATGTGCACTATAAATAAACCGACTTGGCTTGATCACTGAATGCAGCTAGTATTTTTTACGAATGCATGTGTCGTGTGACATTGTGAAGTCCTGACGTTTCAGACTGTGGCTAGCTAGTTAGATACTGTTAGATGCACCTTTCACCACAAAAACGCTCTGCCATTATCATCCAGTCCCCTTACACAATTCTCATAGAAACCAAAAATAACATATTACAAATGTAGCTACTCTGTATTAACTAATGTTGTATATGGTCTGTATTGTTGAAAAGACCGTAGGTCTGGAGATTTGGTGTGGCCAACCCAAATTTTGCTGCGTACAAACACACCTTGTTTCTATTTGACAGAAAGCAAGCTGCTATGTGGATGCATGGGGATGCTCTACGGTCGCAACAGAAACATGGGTTAATGGAGAAGGGAGGGTCTGACCTGATCTCCAGTATGGATGATTTAAGTCTCAGCCCAGCAAACACCAGCATCTGCAAGTTCCCAAGCACTGACCACCTTCCAGAGGTGGGTTCCAAACACACTCAGTACAGGTCTAGATTATTGTTTTACCAAGCGGATAACATTTTGACAAAATAAAATATAGTTATCAACTGTGTGCTTTAGAAAATAAATGTCCTGGCGAAATTAGATAATTGAGAAAATGGTTTACCATGTTATGTCTTATATTGATGAAGACCATAGTATATGATCTTTCCACAGAATGACTTTGGCGAGAATGGGTTATGCATGACCCAAGGAGATAAATTGCGTGTGTTAAAGGGTCGACGGCAACCACGGTCTCCTACCACAAGAACCATAAGGTAGGAGTTTCGTATGTATTGTTTCACAGTCCATATCCCATGTGTTTCTTTAGACAATTTTAAGTGTATATTTAATTATGTCATTTGTTTCTCTAGTAGACCTAATAACCTAGAGTTTGCAAGAGATGGCAAAATTAGCATAGCTGAGTATGTTTTAAATTACTGTACATGAAAGAGTACAAACAAGCAGCACAAGATGAACCTCTTAGATCCAATGGTTAATAAGTAACAAGGCCCTTCAATACCTATAAATTGTGTTTGTATTGCAATACATTGTTGAATTTCCTTCAACAATGGTGATTGAAGCTTTAATAGATTTTTTTTCAGTTTTACCCGAACATAAAAGCGCTCTCGTTATTAGTGTTATTATTGGACACTGAATTTAAAAACATTTATTGGCAGATTTGGTGGCCTGACTGAAGTCTTAAAAAAAATTGTAAGATCACTAAGATTTCTTAGGCTGGCTCCATACAGTTAACTAAACAACATTGTATTTTTACATAAAACTTTCATGGATGTGAACTTTAGCCACTATCATGACACAAAATTCAATTTATGAAAATATGTGACACTGTCCAGTCAAAGAGGGCTCTTTTGTGTTTTTATTTTCTTGCATATTACAAAAGTTAGTGTTGCAGAAGTCACTCAATATACTAAACAACAAGTTTAGGATCACTAAATACTCTTAATTAGTTATTGTTTACCTAAGCTTCCAGTTGAGTTGTGGGCATGTCATGCGTGATGTGATTTGCATCACAGTGAAACCGTTTTTTCCTTAGGCTACTTATGCTAGCGTCGTGGTACTAGCTGTAATGTTTCCCACCCCCCTCCTAATCAAGTAGTGAATCGGCAGATTTGGTCTCTCGTCAAGTACCCTTAAATATAATGTAATAAAATGTAGCACAAAATAATGTAGTAAATGTAATAAAAGTAAATAGTTTGTTTTAGCCTACATCCACGGACTAAATATAATGAATAGGCTAATCTCAGGCATTGCATTGTACACAGGATTTTTTTTTACATTTACATTTATTAATTTTACAGTCGCCTTTATCTAAAGCGACTTCCAAGAAAGAGCTTTACAAAAGTGCAAAGGTCAATGATCATAAACAACAAGATAGCCCCAAAAACATTCCGGGTAGTAAGCACAACAGACAAAATGCAGTGCCAAAATAGATTGGAAATAGAGGACGTTTTTGCTGTATTTTTAACATAAGTAAATTGTTATTGTAAGTATTCTTTTCTTTATTATTGTTATTAGGATTCCTCCATCAGGAAGAAACCAATTGTTATCGGGAATCCTGTTAAATTAGCCTGAAAATGCCTAAACAGCACATACCCAAAGTGAATTGAAAGCTGTTCTTGAACCAGTTGGCATACATGCATGTAAATGGTCTCTTTTGAAAGGTGACACTCTGAAGTTATTTCGCCTGTTGTCAGGGGTGTCACCCCACTGGTGTTGAGTAATAGAAGCTTGAACACAAGGAAAGGGAAAGTTTCTATTTCCGCCCAGAGTTTGTTTTGAAAACAGAGGCCTGAAGAGGCATAGAGGTGGTAGGTATTAGCTGGAAGACTTAATTGGACCACAGCTTGAAGCCTTACCCAATACAAATCAAAAGGAAAACATAAAACCACAATATAATGATATTTGACAAATGTTTCTATAAGAGTACATCCAGCTATTTTCTAAAAGGCCCTTTTGGAGACTCCAAAATGAACCATTGTAACCAAGGTCAAATACTTTATTATTTGTCATAATTTTTTTATCTCTAATGAAATGTGGTACAGACCTAGTTGGCTTTAGAGGGCTGTCAACAGGGCATGGAAGCTCCTATTGGGTCAAACGAGGTGTCAATCGAAAGGGCAGAGTGTAGCGTCCATCTTTACAGTCTCCAATCGTAAATAGACAATCACACCTCTTTGAATGAGCGATAGTGCGTGAGAGAGTGCAAAAATTGAATTGGCGTAGGCAGAATGAAGAAACAACTTTGTGGCTATGTTTGGATATAAAGTTGGATATAATATCGAACTACTCATCATGGTTAGATAGTTTGGACCTTTTGGGAATGTAACCACTCCATGTTTGTTGGGATTGTTTGCATACCTGGACCACAGTGAACCTTTTAGGGTAAGTAGAGTCGTTTGCGTTTGCTTTGTGTATATATTTGTGACTGGACAAAGACGTTGGTTAAACTTGCTGTTGCGACTTGATCTTGAAATGGATTACAGAAATGCAAGCACGGGAATTGTAGCTTTCCAATGATGTATGGAATGTGTAGCAGTCTAAAAATATGAGTGCGCAGTAACTTGGGCAGGAGGAGGGCTCGGTTCTGTCCCACGGGCGGTATTGGACCGGAAACAGGCTTAGTATGCTTATTATTATTCTCAGTGAAACAATAGCACAAAAAGTCATTGGTTGAATTTTTTTCTAATTTGGAATATTTAAACTACAAGCCAATCATTACTCCCACACCACATATGGACCACATTCGCCCATAGGCTGCACTACAGGCCATTATTTCTCATGGGTAACCAAAAAGCCTCAAGGACCCATGAAGTTTGTGAAAACCTACTAAATTCTCCTCTTCATGAACCAATAGGCCCAATTGAAAACTCGGTACAGATGTATAGGATACATGTCTTCCTTTTTGTTGTCAAGAAATAAAGAATACAATTCAAAATGGCTGAAACTAGCCTATATATGTAAATGTACTTATTGTCTCAATATCTTTGTGTCCATAAATAAAAATCTATTTGGGCCAATGGTTTTTATTTTATAGAGAAACAGAACTTCCATCAACACAGTTGATTGTACAAAACAACAGTGGCCATAGCTGAATCGGTAGAGCACGGCATTCCGTAACCTAAGATTTGATGGTTCGGTCCCCAGTCCTTCCAGAAACTTAATTAAGATTCTACCAGGTTGAAACTCCCTCTGTCAGGAGGGTTTAACCCTTACCCTCTAACATCAATTAAAAAGTGATTTGCAATTTTAAAGAGGAGCTGCTGCTTGCAGCTATATTA